>CM044556.2:13190498-14390498 GCA_024416835.2 Perccottus glenii
TCAATAGAGAGCATGTGAGGAAGACAATATTGCATTAATAACTGAAAAACACTTTAAGACATTATTTAGACTTTATTATCAAGGATTTTAATAGGATGAGTATGTTCAGCACACACCTAAAGCTTTGGCCAATCACATGCTCGGTCCTGAACAAAGAGAGCGCTTTTAATCTCAAAGGCAGCCTCAGTCATTTTCTAATTCATCTTACACTGGTCTTTACCCCTTAAGGTCTTGCTTTTGTCTTGGTCTCACTACACTTTAATCTTGGTTAGTGTGGTCTTGACAGCAACACTAGTTACTAGTCCAAAAATGTTCCTTTGGTCTTATATATAGTTCTTATAATGAGAATGTTGTGTTTACCTTGACATGTTCCGACTGCTTAACTTCCTGCAGTCTATCTTAGAAGAGTCACAATGTTACTGTCACATGTCTTGTCAGCTGATTTATACAGGTTTGGCTGCCCCTTTTGCTGCCCCCTTGTAGTTAACACTAGTTTACTGCACTATACAACCAAAGACCTCACACTCACTATTAAGTCGTGTATGTCTAAAGTATATCTTGCTGTTACACTTGTGTCTATTTGAAGTCAGGCCTGGATATCTGTAACATAAATGTTGCTTTAAACCCTTTCTTGTGTAATAAAACTGAATTGAAAAAAAACAGCTCATCATCTCCTGCCACAGACCGGACAGGACCATCAATCCGAAGTCCTTGGGTTTGCTCTGATTATGTCCCTCTGAAGCCATTAATTATTTTTATGTAATCAACAGCTGCATGTTGATATGACGAGGTTTACATATCCCCTTGAGGAAGGCTGTGTGAATATTTAAATATACAGATTTACATTATACACGCATTTTCAGTTTGAATGTCATAACCATATATCACTGGGAGCGGCTCTCTTCGGAGGCCATTAGAGATTGCACAGCCCCTTACACACAATAAGTCAAAGCTAGTGGCAAAGGCTAGCTTATGAAGAAATTAATATTGTGTTAATTTTTAGAAGATTACAGTGATAACTGAGGATTTTGATAGTCTTGTTTACATAGTATTCCTTATGTTCCTATATGTTCTTGTGTGTTTGGGATAGTTCTCTGGCACACACGTCAGTTTAACCTGCAAATACACGGTCACTCAAGGGCGTATCGATGCTCTAAGTCGAAGAAATTAGCTTGAAGTTATAAGAAAGTATTGGGTAGAATTTTTTACCAGATTTGAAAGCCTTTTGGTGTTGCGTTAACACATAATGAAGTGTCTTTATGCATTCAAGCTAATACATTGTTCCTGGAACACATTTTGGACATTCAACCTTGAATATTGTATGTTATTATAAAAACAGATTCTAATAAAAAACATTGTTTTCCCTACAATATATATATATATATATATATATATATATATATATATATATATATATATATATATATATATATATACTACAATATATATATATATATATATATATATATCAGGGGTTCTGTTGTCCGGTAATTACCGGTCGTTGGCCGGGAAAAAAATTTAATGTCCGACAAAATTAAATCTCTCCGGTCAAATTGTCAGATTAAAACTGCCTGATAACCCCGGCCCCGCCCCCCAACACAATCTGAATCGACCGTTTGAAAGTTTTTAAACAACATCGCATGTTGCATTTCAAATAAAGCGCACGCCTAACGGCTATAATATAGACCTAAACCACGAACTATTGAGAGACGTTTCAAATATGGCCAGGCCCAGGCAGACTAGCCTTAAAAGTTTTTTTCAGAGGCCAGACGCGAAGGAGGATACTGAATCAGGAACGCCTGAAGCCTCAGATGTCCAGAGCCAGACAGCTCCGCGGCCTCCGCCTCCGGTGGTGGCGGACCGGAGAAAAAGCCGAAGTGTAGGGCGTATCGGTCGGAATGGAGTGACAAGTTCCCATGGCTAAGATGTGAGGTAGTTGATGGTAACGAAAAAAATGTCCGGAAAACGAAACCTCTCCCGGTCTTAGACCGGCACCATTTTTTTCTAGCGGAAACTCTGATATATATATATATATGTATATATATGTATATATATATATGTATGTATATATATATGTATGTATGTATATATATATGTATGTATATATATATGTATGTATATATATAGCACCTCTTCCTCTTTCTTCCTTTGCCTGAGACATTCACCAAGTACTCAGTCCATCATTTTCCTGATGTATTCAAGGACAGTCAGTGTACAGTCTCAGGGTGCTGGATTTGGGGCGGAACCCTCCATGCATGGTGAGAAGCTTCCGTGTTTACACATCTGTGGTCTGTAATCCTTTGGCCAGATTAATATTCCAGCAGGGTATCTGATGAATGGCAGGGCATAGCTGTTAATTGCATGGACCTTGTTTCTGCCATTAAGCTGACTCCTAAGGACTTGCCTTACTTGTTGTAAGTATTTGGCTGTTACCACCTTTCTTGTGTCCTCCCTGAGGTTGTCATTTGCTTATGTGCCTTCTGGGAGTGAGACCCCTTCTGTATGGACTACCTTCCCTCTCCCTCCGACCACGCTTCTCAAGTCCGAATGACATTCCGATGTCATTGCTGTAGATCCTGGTTGTGTGGATCAGTGAGTCGATGTCTCGCTCACTCTTGGCATACAGCTTGATGCCATCCATGTAGAAGAGATGATGGATGGTGGCCCCATTCCTGGGTCGGTATCCATAGCTCCCTTCAGGGATGCTTCAGGATCAGGATTGTTCGGCCTTCAGTCAGCCATTTAGGGTGGCTTCCATCATTTAGCAGCCGGTTCATTCGTTCTTACATTTACATTTACATTTATTCATTTAGCTGACGCTTTTATCCAAAGCGACTTACATTGTTCTAATGTAATTACCAGTGTTACAGCCACTGGAGGCAAGGTGGGTTAAGTGTCTCTCCCAAGGACACAACGACAGTATGAACTGTGGGGAGAGCGGGAATCGAACCACCTACCTTCCGGTTGAAGGACGACCGCTCTGAGCTACTGCCGCCCCAGCCGCTCATGGAGTGCAGTGAGCTTCTTTAGCCAGTAGGCCTGAATCATGTCAGGGCCTGGTGCTGTCCCGTTTTTTATACCTGAGACTCTTTCTTGGATGTCTGCAACTGTGACTGTGACTGGATCCTGTTCAGGGAGGTTGCTGTGGTCTGCTCTGCTCCACTAGCCACTGTGCATCGCTGTTGTGTGATGCCTCCTTCTCCCACACAGTGGCGATTCCTACCAGACACCAAGGTAAACCAGCCTTCCTTGTTTTTTTAGACCAAAGTTCTCATTGATATAACTTCTGCAGTTTATCTTTTTGTGTTGTTTCTATTCATTCCTTCTTTATATCCTACTTAATTACTCTAATTTTACTCTAATTTTATCACGTATCAAACGCCGCACTCCAAAGGTTTTGTGTTGAATGAGCAGAGAGGAAAAAAGGTTTTCGGACATTTTATACTGAGAACTCTGCTCGCACTGACTGCCAGCGCTAAACTTTAACAGCTGTTTAGCAGGCCCTTGATTATTTTTGAACAGGATGGCTGCTTGACCAACAATTCCATGACCCTGTCTGAAGCTAGAGGTAAATTCAGGGTTAACCCTGGGTTTTCAGTATCACAAAGCTCGTTCACTTTTTATTTGAGATAGATCTCTGTGGTAACTTGCGCTAAATGGCGCGTAGACAGAAAAAAATAACACTGTTTGTCATTACTGGCTTTTGAATGTATTAAGTACATGTAGCATAGTAAGAATAAAAGATTATGTTCTTGTTTATGCCTTAAAACTGCATGTGTCAGTGCAGTTTATTTATTAATGTTGTTAAGAACCACGGACAGTTCCTGTGTTTTTTGCTCCATAGTAGTGCTGATGTGTTTGTTTTGTTGTTGTATGGTTATAATATAAAATACTTTGTTTGAGACGTAGGCCTCATTATTCTGTTATTTTACTGTGTTTGCATTGAGTGAAATAGTATATAGGGTTCCAGTAAGTTCCAGTTTATTGATGAAAGGACAGAACAGCCGGTTTTCATATCTATAGATAGATAGATAGATAGATAGATAGATAGATAGATAGATAGATAGATAGATAGATAGATAGATAGATAGATAGATAGATAGATAGATAGATAGATAGATAGATAGATAGATAGATAGATAGATAGATAGATCTATATCTACATCTATATATACAGGGGCTTGCGAAAGTATTCGCCCCCCTTGAACTTTGCGACCTTTTGCCACATTTCAGGCTTCAAACATAAAGATATTAAACTTTTTGTGAAGAATCAACAACAAGTGGGACACCATCATGAAGTGGAACAAAATTTATTGGATATTTCAAACTTTTTTAACAAATAAAAAACAGCAGCAAACTGTCTCCAGAGGTTCATTGAGGATCTCTGAATGATCCAATGTTGACCTAAATGACTAATGATGATAAATGGAATCCACCTGTGTGTAATCAAGTCTCCGTACAAATGCACCTGCACTGTGATAGTCTCAGAGGTCCGTTTAAAGCACAGAGAGCATCATGAAGAACAAGGAACACACCAGGCAGGTCCGAGATACTGTTGTGGAGAAGTTTAAAGCCGGATTTGTATACAAAAAGATTTCCCAATCTTTAAACATCCCAAGGAGCACTGTACAAGCAATAATATTGAACTGGAAGGAGTATCAGACCACTGCAAATCTACCAAGACCTGGCCGTCCCTCTAAACTTTCAGCTCATACAAGGAGAAGACTGATCAGAGATGCAGCCAAGAGGCCCATGATCACTCTGGATGAACTGCAGAGATCTACAGCTGAGGTGGGAGACTCTGTCCATAGGACAACAATCACTCGTATACTGCACAAATCTGGCCTTTATGGAAGAGTGGCAAAAAGAAAGACATTTCTTAAAGATATCCATAAAAAGTGTTGTTTAAAATTTGCCACAAGCCACCTGGGAGACACACCAAACATGTGGAAGAAGGTGCTCTGGTCAGATGAAACCAAAATCGAACTTTTTGGCAACAATGCAAAACGTTATGTTTGGCGTAAAAGCAGCACAGCTCATCACCCTGAACACACCATCCCCACTGTCAAACATGGTGGTGGCAGCATCATGGTTTGGGCCTGCTTTTCTTCAGCAGGGACAGGGAAGATGGTTAAAATTGATGGGAAGATGGATGGAGCCAAATACAGGACCATTCTGGAAGAAAACCTGATGGAGTGTGCAAAAGACCTGAGACTGGGACAGAGATTTGTCTTCCAACAAGACAAAGATCCAAAACATAAAGCAAAATCTACAATGGAATGGTTCACAAATAAACATATCCAGGTGTTAGAATGGCCAAGTCAAAGTCCAGACCTGAATCCAATCAAGAATCTGTGGAAAGAACTGAAAACTGCTGTTCACAAAACTGCTCTCCATCCAACCTCACTGAGCTCGAGCTGTTTTGCAAAGAGGAATGGGCAAAAATTTCAGTCTCTCGATGTGCAAAACTGATAGAGACATACCCCAAGTGACTTACAGCTGTAATCGCAGCAAAAGGTGGCGCTACAAAGTATTAAGTGAAGGGGGCTGAATAATTTTACACGCCCAATTTTTCAGTTTTTTATTTGTTAAAAAAGTTTGAAATATCCAATAAATTTTGTTCCACTTCATGATTGTGTCCCACTTGTTGTTAATTCTTCACCAAAAATTACAGTTTCAAATTTTTATTTGTTTGAAACATGAAATGTGGCAAAAGGTCGCAAAGTTCAAGGGGGCTGAATACTTTCGCAAGGCAATGTAAATAGTCATTTAGCTGACACTTTTATCCAAAGCGACTTACATTAAGCTTCAATTCACCAGTGTTACAGGTGGAACACCACTGGAGGCGAGGTGGGTTAAGTGTCTTGCCCAAGGACACAACGACAGTATGAACTGTGAGGAGAGTGGGAATCCTTCCGGTTGAAAGACGACCGCTCCACCACTGAGCCCCAGTGTATAACGCAATTGATTAAGGTGTTCTTTGTTGTTTCATATTTGATTTCCACTGTCACCACCTCTACTATTGTCATTATATATTGGTGCGCAGTGGCTCAGAGGTAGAGCGATCGTCCTATAACTAGAAGGTTGGCGGTTTGATTACCACTCTCCCCACAGTTCATACTGTCGATGTGTCCTTGGGCAAGACACTTAACCCTCCTTACCTCCAGTGTCGGTGGCACTGTTGTATGAGTGTGTGAGAAAGTTTGGTGATGGTTGGATGGATGGCGTAGGCGCAAAATGGCTGCCATATCTCTGTCAGTCTGCCCCAAGGTAGCTGTGGCTACAGATGTAGCTATGTAGATTACCACCACCAGGGTGTGACTGTGAAGTGAATGAAATGGATATGTAAAGCGTCTTTGGTTATCTAAAAAAACGTGCTATATGAGTTATTACATTCTTATTTTTCAAATTTTAATTTTAGGTCTCCACCTTTTTTGTTTACTCTACTTACAGACTAGAGCTCAGTTGAACTTTGTCCATGATATCATCTCTAAACCATGTTTCTGTGAATGCAATTATACAATTTTTTTTATTAAACTCACTAAGATAGTCTTTTGTTTTTGATAACTTACAATAGAGACTTCGGCTGTTTATGTGGATGATTGATAAAGTGTCATCTTTAGATGTTTGATTATTAAATGCTTCCACATTGTAATATTCACAGTCATTATTTACGTTAAATATGTGTTCATCTATGTCATATATTTTGTCTTCTAATACCATGTTTATGACAAACCATTTTCACACTAATCTGCTTTTTTGTATTTATTGAGGTCATTTATGTTTCTGATTTGCACAGCTTCTGATTTGGTCCTTCTGTAACTCTTATACATATTCTGCAGTTCCAAACCCAAGTTGCAACAATGTGTTTTTGTTTTCTTAGTAATCTTGCTTCTTTTACAATGTCTGCATTTCTTTTCATCAAGTGTTAATTTACATTAATATTTGTGCCTTTCAATTTCTCTGACTGTCTTAGAAGCTCTTTTTTCCTGTTTGTGAATTGTATTATAATAGATGGTTTGATCTTACTGTTTTTGTGTGGGATTCTGTGACATGCATATATAGTTTCTTGTTTGATGTTGATACCTTTTTCTTCGAAAAAGTCTATGACTTCAAGGTTTGAAGCTCCTCGGATGGTGCATCTTCTCCTGTTGATCTTCTGGATTCACCGCTCTGGCATAAGAATGATGCTTAGTCTATATTCCAGATATCAATACACCATATTTTCTGGAGTATTGCTCCAGATCCTCCACACGTTGTTCGAGCTGCAATATTTTATTGTCTTTTTCTTTAACAAGAGCTTTGAGCTCCCTAATTTCTTCCATCAGATGTTTAAGGTCAGACATAAAATGTTTAACATAAAAGGTTTGACATAAAACCCAATGTTTTTTTTATGTCCTCTTTATCTTTGCTGCAGTCCGGTCCGTACCCCCTAGCCAGTGAATCTGTGTTAGCCGCTACACTCTAACCAAGTCACTAACCAAGGTGTGTTACATTAGAAGAGGAGTGAACAAGTTCTATGATGAAAGATACACCATTCCTGCTGTGAAACATGGAGGTGGATCGTTGATGTTTTGGGGATGTGCGAGCTACAAAGGCACAGGAAAAGATGAATGCAGCATGTTATCAGAAAATACTGGAGGAAAATTTACAATCATCAGCCCGAAAGCTGCAAATGGGACGTACTTGGACGTTCCAACATGTCAACGATCCAAATCACAAAGCCAAGTCGTCCTGTCATTGGCTACAGCAGCATAAAGTGAAGGTTCTGGACTGGCCTTGATCTCCTGACCTCAATATCATTGAGCCACTCTGGGGAGATCTCAAACGTGCAGTTCATGCAGGACAGCCCAAGAATTTACAAGAACTTAAGGCTTTTTGTCAAAAAGATTGGGCAGCACAAAAGACTTCAAGCTGTCATTGATGAGGTGGCAATAGACGATATTAAGAACTGAGGCATGTAAACTTTGGGGTCATTTGGGTAGTTTCTGTTGTCATCATGATTTATAAAGAGTAAACCCAGTTGTTTGACAATTAATGGTTTCACCCAACCACTAACTATGAGTGAAAGAAAGGTTTTTGAGTTATCATTCATATTCTCAAAAAAATGGCCCCCAAAAAAATCACTAATTCTGCAAAGGCATGTGCACTGTATAGGCACAGCTAGAACTGTCACCGGCCAAATCATTTCTTAAAATGAGAGACACACTAGTAATAGAAATAGATGGACACACTGCAGTGACATCTCCGGACACTATAGCAGTTTGCAGGTTAACAGTGTGCAAAGGCAGTGTTAGATAGCCTACAGAACTTTGCACAAAAGGCACTACTCTAACTCTGACTGTTCAGAAAAAGGGAGGACAGCCTCCAAAATTACAGACTGAAATGCTCCACTTTCTCACCAGATTTTAATGGGACATTTAGTAGCTGAGTCAGAAACTAAACAAAACATAACTATCCATTAAGAATGAGGAGGAACAGGCTACCTCACTCTTTGACTTTGACTTTATCAGCCTTATAAACGGCTACAGGTTTAGGCTTTTGCTTATTACTCAAAGTAGGACAGTCAGCAATCAGATGGCCAAGCTCTCTACAATAGAAACAAACTTTTTCATTTGAACTATTGCTGGGGAATGACGGCTTTTTGAAGCTAGAGCCACAAGGTGAAGAGTACTGCCTAAAAGGTTGTCTTCTAAACATCCTGCACTATGTTAAAGCTAGACTTGTATGTGTCAACAAAAACTCATCAGCTAACACTGCAGCTTTGGCAAAAGTTGTAACTTTTTGCTTATTTAGTACAAACGTAATCAGGCAGATAGTTTTTAAACTCCTCAAAGAGAATAATTTGTCTATCTCTGGCTTCTGAGACAGGCACCACCTAATGAAAAGAGTTTTCTTGTCTTTAGAAAAACCCTACATATGAATACAGCACATTATCAGAAAATACTGGAGGAAAATTTGCACTCATCAGCCCGGAAGCTGCACATGGGACATACTTGGACTTTCCAACATGACAATGATCCAAAGCATGTTGTCATGTGCTTTGACATTGTTGATATAAAATGCTTAATATTTGCAAGTATTAAGTATTTTCCGGTTTAGTTAGACTTCTAAAGGGCTGACTAACGTCGGGAACCAGCTCATAAGTTTAAAGAATAGTATTTTTAACAGTGGTAAAGTCTTCACTCTTACTCATTGTTAAAGCAGAATATGCCTTTTGGGCTTTCCCAACCAAAATACTTTGCAAAAGTAATGTCCAGTAATGTTTAGGCCATTTTGGAAAGGCCACATGTTCAAAATGTGGAAAATATCTTTCAACATTCTTTTCCACAAAAGGGAGGACCGATCTAACATTTTGGACTACATCAAACTCTGCTTGCTCAGGCTTAATATTTATGGAAGCCCTTTTAAACTGATTTTTTCATAAAATGTTCCAACATCATGTGTTTGTTTTTTTTAGCTGTAACTCTCTTTCTTTAACACTCAGCGCTTTAAGTTGTTATCTCTATAACAGCGTCTTAAGAAGCCAGAGCAGGAGGACCAGCAGCCTCAGGAACATTCACACGGGCAGGGGAGGCCAGAGGGTCAGAAGAAGGCTTAATCGGGCCACGCTCAACTAATATAGTTTTAAGACTATCTTTAATATGTACTTTTAGATGCTTATTCCAACCTGCAGTGTCAATGTTGTAATATGCAGCTAAACTAAGTGTCCCTATACACAAAAGCAGCTAACCCAATGCTCTCTCATTACTGAAAACACAGTAGGCTAACACAACTAACTGGCAACCATAGCTACAAACTAGTGTACACAGCTGCACACAGCCTACACAAATAGTCTACACCCAAAACCAAGTCGAGTACACTAAAACTGCAAACATGCTCTAGGGCAAGCTGAGCAACTCAATCCTGCAGGAACACTCCTTAGTCTAGCCAGAGGGACCAAACTAAGCACTTAAAGGGAGACTAAACTGGCTAAAACCTAGACAGCACACCCACAAACTAAACCCCAACTAACAACTAACATGGGTAAACAAAGAACAAAAAGCAAATCCAGATTTACCAGCTGCGGAAGAGCTCCCAATATGTTACGCCCTGGTTGAATGGGTGCAACATATAGAGAGATGAGACTATTTAAACTGTTAAGGTTGTTTATTATACAAAAAAAATAGGGGGATAAAATGACAAAATAAAAAAATAAAAAGGAAAGAAATGAAGATGAGTAGCAGTGCAGCTGGTCTGGATGCCAGGCTGGAGAGAGTGAGGGTGGAACCAAGTTGGGCCTTTAAAGACTCCAGGATCATGATGGATTTAGAGGTAGGCTAGAAAACCTGGAACTGGAGAAGAGGCATCAGGCTTTGTAACTGCCATCTAGCACTTGGGTATTGTCTACTTCTTTGTTACCTACAATTACTTTGTTTACAGTATAAAATAACCTATCTACTTAAAGAGTAACTAAACCCTAAAACAACTTTTTTTTGTTTAATGATCTGTAAGAATGGGGCCTTAATATTCCAGCAGGGTATCATTGATTTGAGTAAAGGTTTTGACATTTGAGTATAAAGTATTTTAATTTTACAATATATGGTGTCTAAGTGCTGCCCTCTTCAGGTTGAACGGTGGTTACTGCAGAGGGCAGGCTCCAAAAGCGGAAATATAAGGAGAAACCCAAAGTATAAAACTCATGTTTACATCCTGGTACAAAAGATGGCTCATTTCATTGCCCTGTCGTAATGACAATATTGATGAATAGGAGAGCAATGGGCGGATTACAATCATTATATAAACAATCTATGGTTTCTCCCCTCTGTCTCCGCTCTGCCCACTTTTCCAGCATTTTTCAAATATTGCCAGTGGGTCGAAGTTCGGCTCTGACCAGGGGTTATAATAATAATAATAATAATAATTGTTATATTTATATAGCGCCTTTCCAGAGCTCAAGGACGCTTTACATATCAATTATTCATTCACTCCACAGTCACACACTGGTGGTAGTAGGCTACATCTGTAGCCACAGCTGCCCTGGGGCAGACTGACCAGAGTTTAGTTACACTTTAAAGTTGCTTTCTACCAACGGTCTCCACTATATTCAATTCTATATATCCTATATTCTTTTTTTCACGTTAATAGAAATGTGTAGTCTTATAATCTAACTACATTATCAAGAGAACGTCCTAAATGCAAAGTATTTGTAAAGTCTAAGTGAAACTATACCAGCAGTTAAAAATTCTATCTCTACCATTTATTACTGCTGGCATACAAACTTGATAGTGACAAAACAAGCCTGCAGTATATAAAAAATAATTAATTACTCATTACTAAATTGACATTGTCGCTTTATTTGTACTAATGACTGACAATAAAGCCAGGGACAAAAAAACATATATATCTAGCAGTTCAGATGTTCTCTTTAAAAAGAACGAGCGTCATGACGTAAGCATGTTACGTAAACCGTTTGGCGCAAAGATTCAAACGCTGAACCGGAAGAAACAACTCAGTTTCAGTCGGCGTTGTTCTTTTTCATGCTGGAATACGGAATATAACTACCTCAACATCAGTCACCCCATCAAATACCGTGAGGTATAACGTAAGGTAAACACTTTAATTAATTTACAGGCTCCGTTCAAAAACTTGAGGACAATACGCTTTTGCGGCTAATGCTAGCTGTATACGCTATTTTATAAAATTCAAATCTTGTAAACGATCATAAAAATGATATTGTTGTATAATCTATTAGTTTATAACTTATTGATTACCTTTTAATTACTAATTTAGGTGTACATAAGTGTTATATGTTTAGGTGTTATACGCACGTTAGTGCCCTTTGTTTACTGTCGTTCCGTGTAACTAAGATAACAACAGTCCTGGGAATGGATATGGTATGGACAAAAAATTAGTATTTCATCTACGTTATAGGAACACTTTTCAAAAATTGCTATTGAAAATGTTCTGTATTCTTGTTTGTTTCATGCATCAGTTGTAAGTGTACTCATTATGGTTTATAATAGTAGTACTTACAAACAGCATAATTTATAATGAATATTTTTTTTTGCCTCTAGCCGAGATGAGTGCAGCCTCCACGCCTGTGTCCAGAGTGCGTCAGGGATGGACAACCTCCTCCTTGAAGAACAAGGGTATGTCCCCTGCAGCCTCCAGCACGCCACTGCTGGCAGCCTTTCCTGGAAATGATGATGAGCAGGAGAGACGGCAGCGAAGAAGGTCAAGAGTCATTGACCTTCAAACTGCTCCAGAGTCATCCTTTAATGAATCTGCATCTCATAGGTAGGAAAAATCCAAACAGGCCATGTGTTTTGCAGTCACCTGTAGTATAATTACACGAGCTCTTTACTTCAGTCTGTTTTATGTTTCTGTTATCCCCTTGTTTGTATACAGTGCTGCAGGAACGCCTGCTGCTGTGCCTAAACTGTCCAACGCTCAAATCTCAGAGCATTACTCCACCTGCATCAAACTGTCCACTGAGAATGTAAGTCACAAATAGTCATTGCATAATAAAGTCATAGTTTAATTATGTCAGTGTTTATTTGACATGTTTTTGGGATAATTTATGTTTCACAATATCAAGCTGTTTTTAACTTTGTTAGAAAATCACAACCAAAAATGCCTTTGGCCTCCATCTGATCGACTACATGGCTGATATACTGAAGCAGAAAGACTCTGAGCTCACAAATTTTAAGGTATGACTGGTTCACCTGAAAACACATTATATCAATCTTCCATTAAACTGAAATTGTTTTGACACAAGATACTCCCGGTAACACTGTGGCCTTTTTGACTTTGTGGTCATGGAAAAAAACATGCAATAAAGACTTTAAAATGAATAATCATATTTCCATATGTGTTTTTATTTTCTGCCTAAAGGTGGCAGCTGGCACACTAGATGCCAGTACAAAAATCTATGCTGTCAGAGTGGATGCTGTTCATGCCGATGCCTACAGAGTGCTGGGTGGTCTGGGAGCGGAAACTAAACCTGGTGATAGTAAGAACTTGGGACTTTAGATATTTATAATATTTCATTTAGCAACCTGGGTCAGTGTTTTACTGCTTTAAGACACCATTCACTGGGTAAAAAATGTATTTTGTTTTTGTATTTGTGCCTGTAGCAGAACAAGGGGCTGAGGAGAGAGATGAAGAGGCTGATGTTGGACCAGCAGCAAAGCAGGCAAAAAAAAAGAGGCCTCCTAAAAAAACAGTGGAGCAGAACTTAAGCAACATTAATACTCCTGAGACGGAAAGGAAATGTGAGGTATGTACTCATCTTTTAATGTAATAATATTCCACCAGATTGGGTTTCTTTCCATTAATGTATGCACTTCTTCTAATTAAAATTATTGATTAAAATCATAGCTACATATTTAACTAAGCCTCTGATTGAGTGATTATTGCAAGACACAGGTCACTGATTATTAATCTTCAGCATATACATCCAGATTTTTATCTGTTTTCATCTTCAGAATTATTATATTGCCTTTGCATACTTCACTGATTCTCTTGCCAAAATAGATAAGAGGACATGAATAAGTGAAGGTTATTATAAAAGTTTATTTTAGTCTACCTATTTGACCGCATATTCTATATTCCATATGCCCAGGTGGACCCCATGTTTCACAAGATGGCCTCATCGTTTGATGAAAGCAGCACAGCTGGGGTGTTTCTGTCCGTTCTGTTCAGTGAGAGCAGTCGCTGTGAGCTCCTCTTTCCTTCCCACATGACACTTCTGCAGTCACAACCCTCGTACTCTCCTCCGCCTCCTCAGTCTGTCCCTGCGTTGCCATTCATGGGTAAAAATAAATTTAGATTTCCTTTATGTATGGTTTAATATAGTTTTGTAAAGATTCATTTTGTTACTTGCTATTGAACTCATTGTGTTTGTCCTGCTTACGCCAGTGGGACTCCAACGTTCACAGGAGAAAAGTGCCATTTGTCCCTCGCTGCAGGATTTCTCTTTCACAAGCTGGAACCCTGAGCAGGTCAGAAAAATGCTGCACAATATAACAAACACAGTCATACACTCGACCATATACTATATAACCTGTGGTATTTGAAGTTTCCGTTTAGTGATAATAGAAGTTTTACAGTTAAAAAAACTAGTCCCTACTGTTTTATAAAACAATTATTATGTAATGAAAAATGCAACAAATTGAGTTTAATTACATTTGCTCTCAGACAGCGGTGCATTGTATTCCCTCCGGCGTCACTTCTCCGAGGCCAAAAGCATCATCATTTTTTTTCTTGTAGGCAATGAATCAGCTCTTGGAGAAGATGAAGCAGGGAGAGCATGTTTTTGACGTCAACGCTGAGCCTGAGCCCGAGCCTGAAGAGGACGACTGCCCTGACTTTGACGCTGACTACGAGGAGGGTCAAGGTGACTACGATGATTGCCCCAAAGAGTTCAAAGAAGGATGTGAGGCCTCTGGTTCGGGCAGAGGAAGGTAAGCAATATGAGTCACATTTGGCTGTTCTCTCTGGGTGGGTTGAAACCTTCAAGAAAATCCATTTGTGACATTATTAAAAGATGATTATAATAATAATAATGTCATATATCTATGTGTGCGTGTGTGTCTAATGTATACTACTTGAATATAACCATAATTGGTCTTTATCAGTCGCTTCATTGTTGCACAAAAGTAAGGTGAACATTTTTTTATTTAATTTTTTTGTAAAGATAGTTTTATCAGATAAAACTTGATGATGTGGCTTGTGACATATTTTGTGGACAGGCAATAAAAACTATATAATAAAGTGAGATTGTCATACAATCTAAAAACCTCATGTGAAAAAAAAGATGTGGGCTTTATATTCTTTTTTTCTAATGATTCAGCGCGTGTTCATTATGATTTTCTCAGAAAGATTGTCCCATTTAATTAGACTCTTAGAGAACCTGCTGTCCTTTGCTATTTAGAGATAATAGAGTGTTACAAAATCATTAGTGAGAAGTAATTGTATTCCCCACAACCACCTGGAAAATAAGCAATAAAATGCAGAAACACACAGTCGGCTAATTTTCTACTTTGTGTATTTTGTGACATTATAATGGTCTTACAGGGACGTGATTCCCATTGGAGAAGGAGACATCACCACTATGTGTCTGCAGTTGTCCTCTCAGCCCAGAGACTACTCGTACTTCAGTCCCAGGACAATGGCCACATGGGCTGGACCTGGCTACTGGCAGTTCAAACCAAGACACAAGTGTAAGTGAAATCTTGGTCTGATATGGGACGGGTAATTCAAAATGATGTACAATATGAGGACAAATATTTGTTTCTTGTGGACAATTGTGTTTGTAATCTTTGTGTGCTTGTTCTTATCCCTTTAGTGGACCATTTGCCTGATAAAGAGACACGCAAAAAGAAGCCCAAGAAGACAATTGAAATAGATTTCAATGATGATGTCAACTTTGATACATTTTTCCGCACCACAAGGGTAAACACTGCTTTGTCTTAATCTTTATTATACCGTTCCAATCACTGTAGGTGACAGCTCGTTTAAATGATATGTGCAGTTGAGTTATTAGTGTAGAAAGTTATAAACACTGAATCATTAGCTTTTCTATTTGCGTCAAGTGGTCAGACTTGGAAAGGACGTTTATTCCCATGGCTTATTTCAACAAAAGATTTATTTGGTTTTGCCAGAACATTAACCCTGAACTTTTACAAAATGTTGGTGTCCACAACTAGCATTTTGCAATAAAACAACAAAAAACATTTAGTTTATCTTCACGTTCTTTTTGTATTTGTATATGCATTTCTTTTTGTGTATCTCACACTATAAAATGAAAACATAAAAGCTGTCGAAACTAAACAATGCAATTCCAAATGCAATGTGTATTCAAGTGGGCACCTATGAATTTGAATGGATAAAAGCCTATGTGTATATTTGTTTGCTGAGTTGGCGAGCTACTTGGAAAGTGATGTTGAAGACACCGGTTTAGAAATGCCCTTTAATGCATGTGTTATTTGTTATTAGTGTTTATTTGATTCAGATTCTTTCTTTGGTTACTAGAAATGCTTGTTTGTAGTGTGTTTATGTTTGATTAAAAAAAGCATATCATTTGTCAGTCAGGTAAGGATAGCGGAACATATAGGTCGGAATTGATGTGCTTTCTTAAACATTTTACTAAAACCTGTAATTATTTCACATAAAAAATGCAGTTTGAAAGTGTCATGTTATGTTTGAGCCTGATCTTATGTGCTTTCTCTTCACAGGCTGCCACGACCAACAGCAAGTCAGCACTTAGTACGTGCAGTAAGAAAACCACTTTACCAGCAGACTTTCAGTTTCCTCCCGAAACGCTCTCCCAACTCAACCTTAAACCGTCCAGCTCAGTGAGTCTGAAAGACACTTTGATTGATGTCTGAGATTTACATGCTAAATAATGTGTATGAGTATATAATAAATATTCTCCCTTTTCTGATTCAGTTACATCAAGAAGGACAGAAGAGGCTTTCGGGTGAGCTTGGAGAAGGAATTGGAGACTATGACTACAACAACGCCAACGACACTGTCAACTTCTGTCCTGGTCTTGAGGTATGTATATATTTTTCTGTTATTTAATTGAATTATAACCATTTTCATTTTCCTTTTGATTTTTACTATTTGTCTAGAACATTTCAATGTTTCATGCAAGGTGCCTCTCTCACACTGTAGAAAGAATTATTATAAATAATTTCAAATAAATAGTGTTCTTAAGGCAAGGCTTTAGCTTTAAGCAGCACTTAACTTCTTTGTTTTGAATTGCCTATATTGGCTTTTTAATGCTGCTTGAATTTATTTTCATTTAAAATCTCTTTGTTCTAATTATTCAGTAAATAGCACAGACACAGTTCTACTGAAGCTTTGAAAGGATTTATCAACAGTGTGTTCCTTTAGTGTTTTCTTTGGTTTGATTCACATTAAATGCAACGGGCCAACATTAAACTAACAACCAACTGTCGCTGTGCGTCTGTGATGGAGCATGTGACGCTGTGGAGGTGTGTAACAGAGAGGACCCATCATTCCTCCTTCTACAGTTTAACCTTCTGTGGCTTTAATCAGACGCCACAGAAAAAGTTGGTGAACTGAAATGTGCTTCCATGTGGTGCTCAGTGAACCTCATTAAACCATAAACACCCTTCCTGCTCTGTCCTGCCTCCGTCTTTAAAGTGTCCTGTTCCTTGCGCCATAAACAATCAGGGAAGAAATTAACCACTCAAAACAAAGTCCATACGAATGTACCATAGGTTTAATCTACATGAAATGTATTTTATCAGGTTTTTTTTTTTTAAGAGCAAAAAGACAGTGTCACTGTGCGCTCCTGTAGCACAGAACAGAACAGCTGGACCTTGCAGAGCTGTAACTGCTCTATTTTCTGGTTATATTCATCTCTAGACTCTCAAAAACTCTTTAACTGATCCCAGGGTCCAGGCTCTGTCTGCCGTTGACAAAAACGTATCTTTCCTGCTCGGCATCAGGCAGTAGCAGCCCACACACCTAAAGCTCCAACAGAAGCCTGCATTAGCACGTACTAATTATGTAATTAATCAATTACGTTTAACTCAAGATTTAAAATGGAATAAATGCAAGTGTAACTTGAAGAATAAAGTTAAATACAGAGGCTTTTTTATTAACAGCTTATTATTTAATTAATAACCGTGATATAGTGTTTTTTAACGGTATTGATACCATGGCAGTTTAATACCGCGGTATACCATAAAAGCGGTTATTGTCCCATTCCTACTCACTACTAAGATTTGAATCTGAAATATTAAGTGAAAGAAAGGGGGCAGATTTCATTTAACTGAAATTTCTTGGCTGGGTCGTTAAATCTTAGGGTGCATTCACACCAGCCCTGTTTGGTCCGCTTTAAACTCTAACTCAAACTCTAATTTGTTTGCCCAAAAAAGCAAACCCTGTTCCGCCTAAACACATTTGGTCTTGGTTTGCTGTGAACCCTGGTGTGGTTCAAACGAGGTCAGAACACAGAGCGGAACAAATGATGAACCAAAAGCAGGAAGCGGACCACAACGCTACTTACTGGGGGTAAAAACAACGTGTGAAGCGATGGAGATAAAAATAGCTTGTTTTGGGACATGAACTGGTCAGGAGGTAAAAGACTGATAGAAATATGGTCAGACGAGAATGTATCGCAGTTGCCAGACACAAAAAAATGTGTTTTAAAACTAATTAGGGGGGAAATTGAGGCTATTATTGTAATTAATCACTTTTATAGCAGTAAATAATAATAAGTACGGTCACAGCCATTTAACTGTGACCGTTCTTATACCGAACCTGTGAACAACAGGATAGTTTGTAGCGGTCTCATTTGCTCCAGGTAAAAACCACGTCCATGACGGTCCGCTGCTCACACTGAGCCCATTATTTTAACCTTTATGTATTTTTGCTTTTCTCTTAAGCCACCTCGTTTCGGAATTAAACAAAAACAGAGGAAACTATGGCAACCTCGCAAAAGTTACTTTCCAAGCAGCTGCAACTTCTGGCTGATGCACGTCCAGATGAACTTGCTGTTTAATGACACCAGCCTTGTTTATAAACAGACGTCTATTTTTGGTGGCTAATGCACAAAATATTACTATTTGCAAAACGGCAAATGTATTGTCTTGTTTTCAGGCTGGAGATAGCGATGATGATTTTGAGGGATTTGCCGGTTCAGACAACACACAGCCTGACAGTTTTCCTGCACTGTCACAAGAACTAGGCAGCGTTTCAACATATGGGGAGGATGAACTGGTCCCGGAGCCACACAGAGTGAGTATCTTATCCATAACTGTCTTTGTTGTCTCAAAATCCCCCAAAAATATTAAACTTGAATGATTCTTCTTTATAGGTGAACAAGATTGAGATAAACTATGCTAAAACGGCTAAGAAAATGGACATGAAAAGACTGAAGAACAGCATGTGGACACTTCTGACCGATAGCCCAGGAAAACCCACAGAGGTGAATATTATATTTTTCATCAGCAGCCCTTCATTAACCACAGACTGTACCCATTGAGCATTAAACATGAAATCAATGTCCTTGCTTCTTTCTGTATTTTTTTTTTATTAACTGAAACAGTCTAATTCAAAGCTGAAACCTTTATGTTCCTTGCAGGAGTCAGAACCTGTGGAGAAACCAGAGGTGTGTGGGGAGAAAGTGTTTAGCCAGACCACAAAGACGCTGCTTCAAAGGTAACAGCAGATTTCTTTTATTGGCTAGCAAAGATGTGAACAAAGCATGTAAAAAAATATATACCGTATTTTTTGCACCATAAGACGCACCCGACCATAAGACGCACCTGGTTTTTAGAGGAGAAAAATAGGAAAAAAAATATTCTGAACCAAATAGTGTAATAAAATATTTAATAAAGTATAACAGAATAATATTTGAATTATATGACTGGAGTGAAGGGCATGCGCACTGCTGTGTACTGTAACACCGCCTACTACATGCTATCCTCCAATAGCATACGGCGGTGACACAGTACAGCAGCATTGCGCCTTCCTGCACACATCGGCTTCCGTAAGGAAGGTGAGGGAGGACCCGCGCTGCCGCTCTGCCACTACGGTAAGGCAAGGCGACACGAGCGCGGGAGGGTTGGGGGGCGCTGCCTCAGTGGACTACTGAGAAGCCTGGACACGGGGCGGGGGAGGGATGGTGCAGTTTCCAGGGACACGGAAGGTCCCGGGGGACCCCCCGCCGCTCTGCAACTCGGACCATGAGTCGAGTTTCAGAGCGGCAGCGGGTGAGGGAATAAGATATGGTCCGAATACCGTAATATATGGTATTCTGACCATAAGACGCAGGCACTTTTCCTCCCACTATGTGGTGAAGAAAAAGTGCGTCTTATGGTGCGAAAAATACGGTATATATGCCAAAGTAATCTCAATCATAACAGTGAACATTTCAAAAAGTTTCATACACACTTTATAATTTCACTTTATTATTTCATACAAACTGTGTAATACATAAAAGGTATTAACTTGTATATATTTCATCATATTTTACATGTTTTACAAAGATCTCATTGTGGTCAAGTTATTTCTCTAGGCTTCTATTTTGAGTGTTTTTAAAGATGAAAGCTAATCTGTCAATCTTTTCTCTTTGATTAGCTTACCAAACACGATGGCTCAAAACCTGTCGGTGCCACTGGCATTTGTTGCACTGCTTCATCTTGCCAATGAAAAGGTGAGAGCTGTATTTAGTGTCTATATAAAACATCTTTCACAATACAGAATGAACACAGACACATACGTCGGCTGTGTACATCAGGTTGTCTCGATTAATCATTCAACTCAAAGCAGCAGTCACCATCTTCTGACTTTCAGTGTGAAGCTGCTCTGATTAATATTGAAATGGGAGCAGGGTTTTATTATTATATTATTGAATCTTAAAAAGCTTCCTGTATTGACCGTACTGCTTTACTTTTTACACACAGTTGTTCTCATAAGTTTCATCGCTGGCAGAATTTGTGATTTCTTGGCCATTTTTCAGAGAATATAAATGATAACACAAAAACCTTTCTTTCAATCATAGTGGTTAGTGGTTGGGTAAAGCCGTTTACTGTCAAATAACTGTGTGGCGTTGTCATTATGATTTAAAAACAGTAAACATAGTTGTTTGACAATAAATGGCTTCACACAACCACTAATAAAAATAAATCACAAATTCTGCCAGGGTATGTAAACTTATGAGCACAACTGTAATTGGAGCCCATAATTATGTGTTCCTTTCTCACTGTAAATGTGATATTTGGGTATAGCAAGATAGCAAGAATGTGGAGAATATAATTAATATACAATTAAATAATAACAAAAATCCTGATTGAATGCCATCTGTTGTCTGTTTATAATAAAGTATAAAATACTCTTAAAAGCACCTCTAGTGTAATGACTCTGAAATGGACAGACGAAATGTGTATCTAATCAAACGGGTAAAGAATATTAAAACATGTGCTTGTATTGCATCTTTAAGTAGAAGAGAATATAAGCAGCATGTGTTCTTCCAGATGATAAGAAAATGGATGTGAAAGGATTTTAGCTGGTTTCACAAAGTGAAACACAATTTACTTTTTCTTTTCAGTTTTATCTAGCAAGTAAGTTTAGCTCATAACCACTGGCAACAAAAAGCCTAACAAAAAACAAATAACTTGCCATATAATGGCTACATCCAACTATCCAAAGTCAGCCCTCGTCTGTACTTCACTGAACTTTAAATTAAGGATAAAATAACCGAAACAAACTGAAGTGCTAAATAAAAAGGAAATAGAATATAGACTTCTCAAACTAATGAGGCATTAATTTCAAGTTTTTCTTCAAGAATATGAGCATATCTGTATGTTTTGGAGAATAATAATAATCTTTATTTTTATATAGCGCTTTTCCACCTTTTCCGCACTCAAAGCGCTTTACATAGATTAAGCAAGTGCTACAGAACACTCACTGGAGGCAATGTAGGTTAAGTGTCTTGCCCAAGGACACAACTGTCGTTGTGTCCTTGGGCGGAGAGCGGGATGTTATGATGTTTTGGGATGTTTCGAGCGGGGATCGAACCGCCCACCCGCCGGTTGAAGGCGCCGCTCTACCCACTGAGCTACTGCCGCCCGAGAAAGTCTGTTCCTTTTCTCATCTATATTTTCTGCTAATATTAAAAGAATGCTCACTATCAACAGGAATGCTTGTGCTGCTTGTCCTGTTTTGTAACATTTGATCGTCCGTTCCAGCCGCTGATCACACTATTTTTGCCAGTATCGGCTGAAGCACCCTACTTTACACACCTGCTGTTTAAGAGCCTCCTTGTAGCAGTGACGTCAGTGTTTAGCTCCACCTTTTGGTAACCAACCATGGGATGCGTCATGCTCCTTTTAACAATTGAAACTCGCCCATACAGTACAACCTTCGAGGAAATTAGGCTTATTGGATGTGGAGAACAAACATGTCTGAGCTATGATGACGACGACACATGGCGTTAACTACCAGATCCCAAAGCACCACTTAAATAGCTCAATGACGGGCTGCAAACAATAGATAGACACAGTTAAGTGATGTAATCTTTTTGGCTGTCAGTGCTCAGTATTGTAGTTCAAGGTGTGTTTTTACCTAATTGCTTGTTAAAATAGTACAGCATTCTTGTTTGTTAATTACATTGTTACTTTTTGTTTTACAGAATCTGGAGCTCGTAAAGGTCGACGACATGTCAGATATCATCATTAGACAAGGCCATTGAAGATGAACAATGGAGCTCTTTTATGCTATTCATCACCCTCTTTACCTTGTATCATATTTTATGCTTGTATTGTAATGTTGTAAGTCATTCTTCCTTTACACATCAAGTAAACATTCCCCTTTAATTTTTTACTCTTGTTTACTAGATTGTTGTAAAAATATGTATATTGTCAAAATAAATGAAACCCTTTTTTCTAAAATGCAGTGTAAATGTTCACTTTTGACTGTTCACATTTTTGAAAGTAGTAATCCAGACAAAGTGCAGCTCGGAAATAGAAAGCCTTAATCACTTTCAAGAAAAAAAAAAATGGAGCAGACAATGAAAGCTGCTTTCCTGCAACACATTGACCAATTTATTTCCCAGCTTTCAAATTTCCAAGAAGACAGTGGACAGTATTTTTAGCATACCGAATGGCTGGTGGGCAAATTATCTTCCAAAATAGATGTAATGGCTTCAATTATTTTAGTTGCTAATGATTCAGCAGTGACAGCAGTTCTGTGACCTCAGGATTTAATAAAAGGTATTTAAATCACACCTCAATTCCTCTAAAAAAAAGAGGTAAAACTAGTCATGTGAGTTTAGTGCATCAAGGAGCTGCCAGATGAGGAGCCAACTCTACATTCCACAAAATATATATTTTTTAAATTCAATTATTACATGTGTTGTTTGAAAAGAAGAAGCAAATCTTGGAAATCTAGACAGTTGACTGATATGAACTGTCAACTAACATACTGCTTTTAAGTTTACATACCCTGGCAGAATTTGATTTTTCAGAGAATATGAATGTTAACACAAAAACATTTCTTTCACTCATAGTTGGTGGATGAAGCCATTTATTGTCACAACTATTTACTCTTTTTAAATCATAATGACAACAGAAACTACCCAAATGATCCTGATCAAAAGTTTACGTACCTTGGTGATTCTTGCCTGATAACATGTTCATAAGTTGACACAAACAGGTTTGAATGGCTACTAAAGGTAACCATCTGTGAACCTGTGATCTGTTTGCTTGTAATCAGTGTGTGTATAAAAGGTCAGTGAGTTTCTGGACTCCTGACAGACCCTTGCATCTCTCATCCAGTGATGCACTGACGTTTCTGTATTGTGAGAAAGAATTGTCAAAGGATCTCCAGGAAAAGGTACTTGAACTGTATAAAACAGGAAAGGGATATCCAAGGAATTGAGAATGACAATCAGCAGTGTTCAAACTAATTAAGATTTAAATGTGGAAAATGAGGGATTCTGTTGAAACCAAGGTCAGGTAGACCAACAAAGATTTCAGCCACAACTGCAAGGAAAATTAGGATGCAAATTTAAAAAAAAAAAATAATAACTTCAGCTGAAATACAGGACTCTCTAAAAAAAAAAAAGTGGTGTGGCTGTTTCAAGATGCACAATAAGGAGGCACTTGAAGAAAAATTTGCTTCATGGTCGAGAAAGCCATTACTTTTAAAATGCCTCCCAGCATCCCACTTACAATACACCAAACAGCACAGAGACAAGCCTCAAAACTTCTGGAACAAAGTCATTTGGAGTGATGAGACCAAAATTTAACTTTCTGGCCACAACCATAAACGTTACATTTGGAGAAGAGTCAACAAGGTCTATGATGAAAGATACACCATTCCTACTGAGAAAAATGGAGGTGGATCGCTGATATTTTTGGTAATGTGTGAGCTACAAAGGCACAGGAAACTTGGTCAAAACTGATGGCAAGATAAATACAAAATGTTAACAGAAAAAAATGGAGGAAAATTTACACTCATCAGCCCGGAAGCTGCGCATGGGACATTCCAACATGACAACAATCCAAAGCACAAGGCCAAGTCGATCTGTCATTGGCTACAGCAACAGAAAGTGAAGGTTCTGGACTGTCCATCTCAGTCTCCTGACCTCAATATCATTGAGCCACTCTGAGGAGATCTCAAACAGTTCATACAAGACAGACCAAGAATTTACAGGAACTTAAAATTAAGGTCTTACATTAGCTGTAGCCTATACCATACACATCTATTAGGTCTTGTAAATACATGTATTTTCAACATGTTTGTAATGTTAAAATATATTTGGTAAGGTCATAAATTAAAAAAAATTGTGCCAGAAGCTTGTACAGTAATATATATCATATCACACGTGTCAATGAATATGTAATGCATAAAATGTTTTTGAACTATAACTATGTAAAACTTGCAGGAGTTATGACATGATGATGTCATTAGGCTACCATGTAAAGACATTTAAGGAAATATTACTGAGAAAATCTATCATTTAAGTGTTGAAGGGGGGTCATGAATAAAAATACCACCAATTTAAATTGTACTAAAAATGAGAACTATTACTATTCAAAAAGTCCAATTAAAGTACTGGATATTGTGGTGTTATGTTTCTTACGTGGACACAGATAAGGGTTTAGGCCTACAGTAAGAACAGTTATGAAATGACAGGTACATTCAATAGGCGGAAGTCAAACTGGGAGGGTGCGCCTTCAAAATAAAGATTTCAAAAAATACAAAAGATAAAAAGTTAGCAATAATAATCTTAAAAAATATAGAATATGCAAACATTTTTCCGGTGGGGTAGATTTTAATTAGTAAAGTGGTTATTGCCATAGTACTACATCTGGAGACCTCAAGTTTAACAAACCATGTATTTGTTAATTTAATAGTAGCCTAGCCTACATACATTGAACCATAGACTCCATATCAAACTGAAACTTTAAAAGTACAAAAGTACAAAAAATTCAAACTGAGTGAGGCTTTATTTGTAAAATATTCCGAAGAAACTGTGCTTATTTCCGACAGCTTTACAGATGAAGCTGAGGAATTTAGCTTGAAGGGTGAAAAAAACAACCAGGAAGTTAAGCAAAGAAGAAAACGTATTCATTTCGGCGGAGCGCAAAAGTTTCGAGCTCCTGAAGAAACGACTTTTAAAGGTTTTTTTAGTTCAACTGAATCATCGGAGAAGGTTAATCCAGAGAGCTGCTGTCAAAGGGGCATCGGTTCTGTCGAGATGGACTTTGATCCGGTGAGTAACTTAATAAACCTGTCTTTGCTTGTTAGAAAGTCTCCTCCGCCGTCGTCATGTTTATCGTCCACAGGTGTGTCACAGGTGGGTCACTGACTCTGTGAGTCACTGACCCACTGACCCAAAAAACATACACTCATTCATTCACTATTGACATTTTAAATTTATCGGTTCACCTACATGTCTGTCTTGAATTAATCCCAGGTTTTGCCTCATGTACCACCCTGTAAGTGATCCTAAATGTAGCTGTCAGGTAGATTATGTTTCTTTCCCATTTTCTGTGAAAGTGTCACCTGATCATCGGCAGCAATTCAGAGCCACTCATTGAACTACATACAAGCCTGGCTTCGCTGTGACGCAGCTAAACCTCAGATGTTTCCAGGAGACGGTTTGTTTACAGGCCATGGGTGGCTCAGAGGCCATGGGAGTCAGTGTACACTCTCACACAACAATACTCTGCAGGGCAGTGTTCTAATGGAGATTTAGATTAGGGTTTCATAGCTATAACAACAGTAAATACATTTAATTTGTATAGTTACAAGTTAAGATATTGAAGTTTTTTTTTTTGTTATCTATTTCTTTGAGAGTATATACAGGCTTAATAATATGGCAATATATTTTATTAGGTTATTACTTAAAAATAAGCTTCAAAACCATTTTCACACTGTGCATCTTTTTGCAGTTGTATATTACAACATGTCGCACTGTGTGACCAGAGATGTCTAGTGTGTCAGGCTATCTTCAACAATGATCAACTGCAGGCAGCATCAGAGAGCAGCTTGGGTAGCATTAGTATGCTTGTCAAAATGAGAAAACAAAAGATCAATCGAGTCTGGAAACTCAGGGCAACAATGTTTTAAACTGATACAAAAGTCTACTATGTCATGTGCTTTCATCAAAGAGGACGCACATTTTTTTTAGAAAGATATGTGAAAAAGCAAACTTGTCTGTGCTCCGATACTAGACCCACTGTCTCCACTTTAACAAGACTGATAGCATCGAGCAGGTTTTATCTTCAGCTGTATTGGCCATTTTGCAAATGTTTTGCTAGTGCTTGAGCTGAGCATTGCTCTTTTGTTTGTCTGCTAGTATCTAGCCATTGCTCACTCAGCTGTTTATTGGCATTTTGCAGTATTTACTATAAATTCTGAAAATGTATTTAGTAGGGGTGTAACAGTACACATAGTTATACCACACCTCCACAGGGACATTATTAAATGGCAGGGAGATGAGATGCTGCACATTCACTGCCAGGGTAGAGAGGGCATGGAGAGGTTACAGTAACGTGGAAGAGGAGATGGAAAAATGCTTTTTATTTGCTGTTTTAGAAGTTTAATCTGCAGAGTTTCACAGACTGTTGATGCCATTGCCATTTTATTGGTCTGTATCTGGAAGTCCCACAGGATCTTTGCTCGTTCGTTCTCTACCACCTCCTGAGGTTTCCAACTTTGACCATTGGATTTCCTGTCCATACTCTGCACAGATGTTCCTGTACACCAGCCACTTGGTTATGGTGTTCCATGTATGCTTTTCCTGCCAGGATCTTACACCCTGCAGTAATGTGCTGAATTGTCTCAGGGGCTTCTTTGCACAGCCTACACCTGGGGTCTTGTCGGTTGTGGTAGATCTGGGCCTCTATTGAACTGGTGATCAAGGCCTGCTCCTGTGCAGCCATCATTAGGGCTTCTGTGCTGTCTTTCAATCCAGTCCTTTCTAGCCATTGGTAGGATTTCTTGATATCAGCCACTTCAGTTATCTAGCAGTGGTACATCCCAAGCAGTGGCCTTTCCTCTCATAATGGTACCTCCAGCACCTCTTCTTCTTTCTTCCTACGCCTGAGACATTCACTAAGTACTTTGTCCTTCGGGGCCATTTTCCTGATGTATCAAGGATCTTTGATGTTTCATCCTGATGGTTCAGACTCTCACTAGTCCTCTGCCACCTTCATTGCACTTAGTGTACAGTCTCTATTATAATAGATATTATATAATATAATAATATATATATTATATATATATTTTATATATTTTATATATATATATATATATATATAATATATAATATATATATATATATATATATATATATATATATATATATATATATATATATATATATATATAAATAAAGGGACTCTTACAGAGTCCATACATATATGTAAGGGACTCTTACAGCTAACAACAGCTGCCAAACATATTGTTAGTGAAAATACTCGTTCTCCTCATATTGAATATTATGTGCAGGCAGCTGATAGATTGACCTCCTCTGAAGACGGGGCTTTATTTATCGGCTCTGTTGTCTGATAAATGAAGCTTTGTCTTCTGAGAGGAGGGCATTGGTCTTCGGAGAGTGCTTTTGGAGATTTGAGTGAAGGGAAAAGAGCAGGTTTTTTTCTTAGCACTATTATGTAGATTAAATGATGGATTCACCAGTGTAGTTTAAGTCATAAATCATTGTAGACAGTCAATTTTATATGTGCTCTAAGTATGATGAGATAAAAATCATTTTATTACTCCCACTGGGTGCCATGTTTTTTTTTTTAATAGTATTTGGGAGAAGAAAGTGGAAAATCATATTTAATTACTCTAATATTTTTTACTATGTCAAAGAGCATTCAAGTATTGCAGCTCTTATTGTTATCTCAATATAAGCTGGTGCCTTGATGTTTTTCACAAAGTGATAAACTTCCTTCACAAGTCGAGGGTGATGCTATGCCACTGTCTAGTTGCATGAAAAGCTGTTAGATGACACAAAAGGCGCTCTAACTGTATATGTACTCAATGATATGTGCTCCACTCATTCTGATGATGTTTGTCATCTCTGTAACTAGACAACTTGATGTTTTTGATGTCAGGAGGAGGGAGGAGTGGCCACTGTGCCCGAGCCTCAGGACAAGGTGAAGTCTTTGAAGGATCAGGTCGATGGAGTCAAAAACATCATGACGGACAACGTGGACAGGATCCTGGCTCAAGGAGAGAGGCTGGACGACCTCATGGGCAAGTCTGAGGATCTGCAAGCAGGGGTCAGTTGTACCACACAACACGTCCCACACTTCAAGTTGTTTCTGTCCGTAAAATCAAAAAATCTGCAATCAGAAGCAGGGCCGCGGGAAGTAATTTTGAACAAGGGGTGCTGTGAATATTTTATTTATTTATTTATTTATTTTTTGACAAAAAACCTATGAGCCTATAGGCCTATTTAAAATACATTTTAAAAATAAATGCATTGAGATTTACTACTTTATTGTCATATACACTTCAGTGCACAGCCAGCCAGGGTCTGAAACACACAGACATCAGTTCTCAGATATGCGCAATGCGCTATTAATCTGAAGCAGAAGCAGAATCAGAAATAATAGTTTAATAATCGAAAGAAAACAAAATCATTATTTTCATTACAATTTCAGATAGCCTATACATACATGCAACTTATTTAGATACAACAAATAATATTACAACAAAATATAATATTAATCAAACTTCACAATAACGCTAAAACAATACAATCGATTTGGTCAGCTGGCTTGAGTCTAGGGATGCTCATTTTGATTAATTTTTCCGACCGACAACCGCTGCTCCTTAATCGATTATTAACCGTTAACTGATAAGATTATATTATTGAATTGGCATTAACGGCTTAGTGTACAACGTCCTGGTCCCGGGACGTAAACACGCTACAAAAGAAAGCCTACGTTGTGCTTGCACCTCGTCATGCAAACCCCAACAATTTATATACCAAATTAAAGCTTATAGTCTCATCTTTCAGACGATATAAACCATTTTAACACGTTACAACCACAGCGCCGACACCAAAGCCTTTTTTACAGACAAGCACAAAGATTTAGTTTGGACTTGTCTTACCTTTGACGGGTCTCTTGGACTGAAACAGCAACAAATCCACGTTAGCTTGGTGTCTTTCTGTCCGTAAAGGTCCAGGGAATAATATCCAGTAAAATAATTAGGTCCACAAGACATGTTATATCCTCCAAGGCTCAAAAACTGCAGAGAAGTATTTCCAACTTGAAATCAGCTGCGACATTTTTTGTCATTTCTATTGATAATAAAAGCCTTAAGCCTTGTCTGCAAACCACTGTATTGCTCGGCAGCCACAGCAATGAGCTATTCACAGAGAAGTTAGAGAAGTCACTTGAACCACATGAACCATAGCTGGATTCTCTGCAATTATATATATATATATATATATATATATATATATAACTTTGTCCTTCACCCTCTGCGGGTGGTCTCTCATCCTTCGAGCTCGGGTCCTCTACCAGAGGCCTGGGAGCTTGAGGGTTCTGCGCAGTATCTTTGCTGTTCCTAGTACTGCACTTTTCTGGACCGAGATGTCTGGTGTTCTTCCAGGGATCTGCTGTAGCCACTCTTCCAGTTTGGGGGTTACTGCCCCGAGTGCTCCGATGACCACAGGCACCACTGTCGCTTTCACCTTCCAAGCCTTTTCCAGCTCTTCTCTGAGGCCTTGGTATTTCTCTAGTTTCTCATGTTCCTTTTTCCTGATGTTGCAATCACTTGGTATTGCAACGTCAACCACAACGGCCTTCCTCTGCTGTTTGTCCACCACTACAATGTCTGGTTGGTTTGCCATTACCATTCTGCCAGTCTGAATCTGAAAGTCCCACAGGATCTTGGCTCGGTCGTTCTCTATCACCTTTGGAGGTGTTTCCCACTTTGACCTCGGGGTTTCCAGTCCATACTCCGTACAGATGTTCCTGTACACTATGCCAGCCACTATGGCGCTCCATGTATGCTTTCCCTGCCAGCATCTTACACCCTGCAGTTAAGTGTTGGATTGTCTCAGGGGCCTGTTTGCACAGCCTACACCTTGGGTCTTGTCTGGTGTGGTAGATTTGGGCCTCTATTGCTCTGGTGCTCAAGGCCTGCTCCTGTGCAGCCATGATGAGTGCCTCTGTGCTGTCCTTCAGTCCGGCCCGTTCTAGCCATTGGTAGGTTTTGTTGATATCAGCCACTTCAGTTATGTTCCGGTGGTACATCCCATGTAGGGGTTTGTCCTCCCATGATGGTCCCTCCTCCAGCTCCTCTTCCTCTATTCCCCATTGCCTGAGACATTCACTGAGCACGTCATCTGTTGGGGCCTTATCTTTGATGTACTTGTGGATCTTGGATGTTTCATCCTGGATAGTGGCTCTCACACTCACTAGTCCACGGCCGCCTTCTTTACGGCTAGCGTACAGTCTCAGGGTGCTGGATTTGGGGTGGAACCCTCCATGCATGGTGAGGAGCTTTCTTGTCTTAACGTCTGTGATCTGTATCTCTTCCTTTGGCCACCTTATTATTCCCGCAGGGTATCTGATCACTGGCAGGGCGTAGCTGTTTATTGCCCGTGCCTTGTTCTTGCCATTGAGCTGACTTCTTAGGACTTGCCTTACTCGTTGGAGGTTTAGCTCCTCTGGTTTCTTTGCCGATGCCCTTCTGTGCTGTGCTCATGTATTGATCCATGTGCCCACTTATCTTAGCCGCAATGATGCCTGACATGAGCTTCCATGTTGTGGAGAGACAGGTTATTGGCCGATAGTTGGATGGGACTGTACCCTTTGTGGGATCCTTCAGGATCAGGATTGTACGCCTTGGTAAGCCATTCAGGGTGCGTCCATCCCTTAGCAGCTGGTTCATTTGTGCTGCAAGGCGCTCGTGGAGTGCAGTGAGCTTCTTTAGCCAGTAGGTGTGGATCCTGTCAGGGCCCGGTGCTGTAGAGTTTTTCATACCTGAGAGTCTTTCTTGGATGTCTGCCGCTGTGATGGTAACTGGATTCTGTTCAGGGAGGTTGCTGTGGTCCTCTCTCAGAGCCACCAGCCACTGTGCATCGCTGTTGTGTGATGCCTCCCTCTCCCATATACTTTTCCAGTATTGTTCAGTTTCCAGCCTTGGAGGGTCTGCTCTGCTGTTATTACCCTGCCATTGAGCGTACACTTTTGCAGGTTGAGTTGCGAACAGCCGGTTTATTCTTCTGGCTTCGTTCTCTCTCGTGTACCTCGTTAGGCGGCTGGCCAAGGCTTGGAGCCTTTGTTTGGCAGTTTCAAGTGCTTCAGGTATGGGCATCTGGTTGTACCTCTTGGGTACCTGTTTTCTCATTGCACCTTTCTTGGCCTCTGTCAGTTGGCTTACTTCTCTACGTGTCTGCTTGATCTTAGCCTCCAGCCTTTGTTTCCATGGTGGGTACTGTTTCTCATGGCTCCCATGGTTGCTCTTATAGCCAAGCTATATATATATATATATATATATATATATATATATATATATATATATATATATATATTAGCGCTGGGCAACGATTAATGCATTTAATCGCGATTAATCGCACAATGTTCTGCGATTAATCGTGATTAATCGCATTATACACAATTTAATAATGAATTAAAAATTAGTGTACTGCATACTTTTATTTTAAAAGAACACTTTTTACAGCAGTTAAAGGTTAGTGGCAGTTAAAATATTTCTTTTAAATCTCAACTTAAACATTAATGTAATCAAATTAAATATTAAATCCAAAAATATTTGCCACTGCCAGGGCATTAATATTTTGTTTAGTTTGTTATAGAAAAACAAGTTATGTCCAGAGCCTCTTCTTTTCCCGCTCAGCTCCGCTCACATACTCCAGCCCACTTAAAGCACTGGATGAGGGCGGCTCATACGTGCAGTCATTCGTTGCGATCCTAAGAATGTTCTTCAGACCGACATCTTTCACCATACTAATTGGCCGACGTTAAAATAATTGTCGGCGTTAATTCATTAATGCGTTAACGCAAAAATAACGCGTTAACTTGCCTACCCCTAAAATATATATATATATATATATATATATATATATATATATATATATATATATATAATAAAATATTCTATTGATAATAAAAGCCTTAAGTCCCTTTGAGACCGCGAAAAAAGCTACTAAAATGCTAACAGGAAGTGTTAGCATTCGATTGACATCTTTTTCAGCCAACTCTGACGGGTTTTGACCGGGCGGGACCTGGATATGCACCAATGCCCGCACAGACTGTGAGATTGCAAAACCATGCAGCAAACAAAAAAAAAAAACTTAAAAAAAAAAAAGTTTTAAACCGTTTAACTGATAGTATTAATCGGTCAAAATTTTTATTTTAGGTTTAACGGTTAAACGGTCAATATGAGCATCCCTACTTGAGTCACTGCACGTTTATGTCACAGGCAACTCTATTAACTCCAAAATCTTTTTACGCACACCACAAGGAAATATTCTCTGACTATTTAAGCAATTTGTTTATTGAACAGTTCTCCACATCCATTATGCAAAGAACACACGCACAGTATAAAGCTTTATGTCTCCATCTCCAACCTTTTTACACAAACCACAAGGAAATAATCTCCGACTATTTAAACGTTATTTAACAGTTCTCCACAACCATTACACAAAGAACACACGAACAAAATAATACTCTCCATCTCCACCACCTTACAAAAATACTATAGTGTACTACTTACAATTGCTTGGCTAGTCAAAGCTGATCCCACACTTGTTGCCAAAAAAATAAATGTTACAAGCGCGGCAGCACCATGCTCTTACCTGAGCTACATGCAGGCGGGGTGCCCTGGTTACAGGTGTCCAAATGTCGAGGTGCGCTCTGGGGTCGTGGAGATAAAGTCTCTCATGAGGGGACGAATGTCCAGGCAGTTCAGAATGTCTGTGTTGGTATGCATCAGCGAAAGGTGTGTGAGTCTTTTCTGGGTCATGGTGCTCGTACCCATGTCTTCAAAAAATGCAAGGCGGAGAAAGTGCATTCGGATGAGGCCACGGAGATGGGTAGGCACAGACATAACTCGATCAGTTTTTCTATCTCTGAAAACATGGCTCTTGTTTGTGGCTGGAGCTTTATCAAACATGATGCTACATCTTGGACTGTGACACACATAAATCCTCTGTCTTTTGTGACATTGGCAAGCTGCTTGGCGATGCTTGGCCTAAGCATTTTGAGCTGGAGTTCAAGGCGGTCTGTATCAAGCTCCTCCGGGAGCTGAAGGGCCTCCAGATCGACGCTTCTTCACTCTGCTGCTTTGATAACAGCCCTCTCTCGCTTTGCGGCAAGCTTCATACTGGACTGATCAAATCTTCTGTCCAGCTCCGCCGATATCACATCAATAGCCTCGAAAAAGCTACGTCGCCAAACCACTGTTTGTGCGCCCTGCGCGACTGCCTCCGGCTCTCTAGTTTGGCGAAGGCGAGCTGGGGTTTTGCTCACTCTAGGGGTGGTGCTGTCTGGCATTTTTAGGGAGGTTTGTGATGCGCAGGTTTCAACCTTGCGGATCAGCTCGTCCACAACTGCATCATCCCGGAGTGTGTCTATTTGTTCTTTCAGCACACCTATGCATTCCAGTGCACCTTGTGCACTTGCTGTGGCACTCTGTAAGCTTGTGGCAACTGCTTCCCAGGGTTCAAACAGGGCATGGCAGCATAAAAGACCAAAATATGTTCTCCCTTTTAAAGCCTGTTTGTAGAGTCCCCCAATCTTCGCTCTGCTGTCATCCTTCAGCTCGTGCAGTGTAGTCAGGAGAGCGGGGTAAGCTGCAGTGACGCGGTTAATGGACATGTCACAGATACACCACCTTGTCGGGCAAAGGCCTAAGATGTTGACAGAAACCTCATCACAGCCAAAAAACAACTGGTAGAGCTGTTTTTGCTTTGATGACTCTCTAATCACAGATGAGACACCCTGAACAAAGTTTAAAGTATCGGCCACAAGACTCACTTCACGTGCGGCTTCTTGAAGAATCAAATCCAGTGAGTGGTTGCTGCAATGCACATAAAGTGAGTGCGGGTTTAACTCTTTAAGCCGAGCCTGCACGCCTGAAAAACACCCTGACATATTAGCTGCTCCATCAAAACAAAATCCTGCGATGCGTTCAATGGGGATATTTATTCTTAAAAAAATATCCTTAATGCAACTGAAAAGAGTTTCTCCAGTGCTGTCCCGGGCGTTATAAAATCCCAAAAAAACAGTGTGAGGCTCCAAGCTGCTGTCAACATATTTTAGACAGCAGGAGAACTGCTCAGTGGTACTAATGTCAGTTGTACCGTCAGCTGTGAGGCCATAAAATCGGCAGTGCGATGAGCGGGCAACAATTTCCCTCTGGATTGCATGAGCAAACTTTTCAATTATTTCATTTTGTATAGTGTCCGACATCCAGTTGTCTCTTCCTTCTTTCCACTTTCTTTCTTCAGGGAGATCATAGATGCGCTCCAGCATCAATTCATACAGTATTTCTTCGCGTGCTGTGTCGCCCCTGAAGGCAATTCCCTTACTGCCAAGGAATCGGATGGTCCAGAAGAGAAGCTCCAAACAGTGTCGGGCAGTAGCCTGCTTTCTGGCATGAGCGCTGGATAAGCGAGCATCGATGGGGACATCATCCAAAGCGGCCAACTTTTGTATTGACTCGCTGTGCAACTCTCATCTCTCATGCTCGTTAAATTTTTCAGTGGCTTTACGCCAATTTGAAAAGCCGGCATTCACGAAAGGGTTGTCTTTCTTAAATTTGTCTCTAGGTATGACTTTTTTTTCGACTGCTTTCAGGCAAACAAAACACAAAATGATCAGTCTCTTCCACATACTGCAGCCACTGCCATCTAGCAAACCAAGCCGGTGCCACAGAACGTGAGAACGTTTCATTACCACAACGCCGTGCGGGAAATTTGAAACTGGATGTTGGCTGGAAGGGCTCGTCTAATCCAATCACGCTAGGTTGGGTTGCGGGTGCTAGGGCTGGGCCTGCCGGTTCAACTGCAGGCAGAGGCAGGCGGACAGACTCCGTTGTCATGGTTGCGGTATTAGATTTCTTCGCTGGTGGTTTTCCAAAATAATCCAAAATGTGACCTATTTTCTCCTCGTTTCTGTCATTAAACTATGTAAATTTACTAGTCAGCTGCTTACATCTCATCGCAGAATACATCGCTAGCATGGAACGAGCGGGAAACCTGCCTGCCTGACGTTGACAACGTAACTTCCGAACCTGTGTTGATTAGGCCTCAAAATATGAAATTAAAATCCAAAATATACGTAATAGCCTACGTGTGTCAATCATTTTCTAAAATATTCATAAGGAATTTATAAATTGTGCAAAATATTTTAATAGGCCTACATTTTTTTTTATCTCCCTCTCGTCACTAGGGGGTGCTGCAGCACCCCCAGCACCCCCACTTCCCGCGGCCATGATCAGAAGTGAATGTAAAAATAAATGGTTGTTGCTTTTATACTATAGACCAACTTTAGGTGATGAAGACAATTGATGAAGTTGTTGTACTGAAGACCAGTCATATCTTAAACTAGACACTCTCTCTAATTCTGTTCACTTAACCAAACATTAACCCCTCCCTTGTCTAAGACTTTTCCCTGGCATCTCAAATGAATCAAACACTGGTCTCTGTCTTTAACGAGCTATTATAAGGTCTTGGACTGTCTGGTCTTGAATACAACGCAAGTTGGCGGTTTGCCCGTCATTATTTGTTTTGGAAAATTAAATAAAACTTTATGAGCTGGACAGCTGAATTATGATCAAATCCTTCCAGTGTGCCTTTTAAGTAAAAAAAAAAAATATGGAGATAGTTTAATATATATTCAATAAATGCCCATAAAACACCTGTCTTTACTCTTCAGTTTGTTTAAAAACACAGATATTCACTCTTTATTATAATATTATCCCAACTTTAATAGTATTTACTCTAAGAATCTTGTCACATACTGTACACTTTTTACTTTTTCCATGTCCACAGTGAAAGTATATATAAATGAAAATGCGTTATGTCACCCGCAACCCCTAGGATGACACATTTTTATCCATAAGTACTTCTGTATATAAACTTACTAAAATTCTTTAAAATAATTCATGATATGTAAATTATAGTTTATTGCCAGTAAATTGCTTTACTAGAGGCAGTAGAATATAGTAGTAGTCCTCTGAGAGAAAATAGGCAATAATACAAAATAAACATTAATTGTGATTAAAATTTGTGATCTGGAAATTTTGCAATATTGCCCACCCCTAAGACTAAATACACAGGATTATGTTTTTTGCTACAAAACAAAGTAAGAGATGTCCTTACATTTCTGCTCTTCAATAGTTTTCTGCTTTCTATAAAGTCATTTAACTCTTATTGATAACATTTGACATAGTCTAGTGTTATTTTTGTTCCCAGGCAAACCTGTATAACTTGTCAACAGATGACTTCCTTTTGTGAGTAAAGCGCAAGTGCCAGGCATTTTCGAATTGTGTGGACATCCAGGCATGTCATGGCTAGGACTAATAATATCCAACAGTGAGTCAGAGCTGTCAGACAGATATTGTCCGTTGCACATGAACCCTGCCAGAGTCGGGCAGATATGTATTTAATTAATTTCTGCTTTTTGAAGTACACCTTGTTCCACTTCACTGGGAACTGACTGACCTTTTTTTGTTTGTTTTTTTACCAGAAAAGGTAGTTCACAGAAATGCTGCTGGATCCATCTATGTGGAGCTATCTGTTACTTCTTCACAGATAGTTATTATCGGGAAAAGTTGTACAAAATGTGTTGTTGAGGGTCAACAACAAGGATGGTTAAAATGCAGTTGGTATCAGTTTTTTATTCCGGCTGATAAGAAAACTTTACATACATAGACATGACTTTATTTTTTTGGTGGATTTGGTAGGCCTGCACAGGCAAAAAATAATTCGATATGTGATAACTATTCTGAATATCGCGGCATTATCGGCTGCAATATATATTATACATTTATATTAGCAGTGGCGCAAAAAGGGGGTATGCAGCATATGCGGCGCATAGGGGCGCAGCACCTTGGGGGGCGCCAAAGCGATGGTACAAAAAAAAAAAACTTTTTATTTATTTATTATTTTTTTTGTATTTCCTAAATGTAGCTTAGCTGCTGTTGTGCGTTTCTAAATCATTTCAGTATTTCCTCAATACTATAACATTTTATAGAACTAACAGGCTTCAATAGACGCCCTCATTAGATTCCATAAATAGAATTAATATAATATCACAAATGGCGTGGCGGTGGGGCGCCGTGGAGCGCGCTGAGCGAGCAGGTAACGTTATGTGTTAGTTGTCACAGTATGCACACAGTTGTCTTTAAAAGATGGATAAAACAAAAAAAATAAAGAAAGAGGGAAAAGGAGATGGCAGGAGATGGTGTCAATCTATGGGACAGCTGATAAACAAGTGGATAGTGAAAAGCAACAGGTAGGACTTAAAGTGAGACGTCTGTGCTTGGAGGCTTGCAATATTCATGTTAACAGACTTAGCGTTTGCTAACACTGGGAATGCAGCAGCCAAATGGGGTTTAAATTAAGGCTAGCCTTATATGCAAAACTGAGGTTACTGAGCTGAAAACTGGAAAATATAAGACAGCATGCCATGATCAATAAATTACAAAAACGTGGAAAACAACTAATATACATAGCGTCCCAAGGTAGATTCGAACCTGGGTACTTTAAATGTAAAGCCTACTGCTTACCAACTAAGCTATCCAGTTGCTATGAGTATAGAAAGTTAATATACAGATGGCTCATGATACTGGCTGGTATGTACTACAGACCGCTCTAGATTTTGTGGTAGCAAACATTTCGTAGCTAACATTTTTTATTTTTTTGGGGAGGTTGATGCTGCATACACCTGCATACCCCTCCAGCACTGGGTAGTTGTGCCCCTGTATATTAGAGACTGAACCGGAACTAAACAGGTCTAAATTAGGACTTACTATAGGAATGAACCAGGCCAGGTTATTTTGACAGCTCCACAGTTTGATTTAATGTTCCGTTTGGACGATGATTTTGAGGCTGAAAGTAAATGTCCATCACATAAAAGACTGAATGTTATTGCGAAACCTTTGGCTTTTATGTTTTTATTTCGATATACAATAGACAATTCATTCTTTGTGTTACGGATATTGCAATGACGTTAATATTGCGTTAACAATAATGTTGGGTTAACAATCATATTAATAAATTTGCGATACCTTGTGCAGCTCAAGCGTTTGGATTTTTAAGTCTAAAAAGATTAATTTGAAATTGAATTGAGCTGGGCAATGAATCGTCTTGTATCTTTCCCCTTCAGACCAGTGCTGTGTTGCATTCACTGACTCATGTCCTTCTTTCTCCAGGCTCAAAACTTCAAGCAGACATCCCACAAAGTGGCCCGCTCCTTCTGTTTGAAGAACGTCAAGATGGTGGTGATCATCATCGTGGTGGTGGTCATCATTGTGCTCATTATCATTTTGCTGGCCACGGGAGTCATCCCAACGAGCACCCCTGTCCCGCCCCCTGTCACGCCCACCACAAAGCCATAAACACACACAAACAGTGCAGTATCAATACAAAACTTAGACATAACTCTTTAGTTTTTATATTATATTTGTACAGTTCATGCTTTGGTTTAATAGAGTTAAATGATCGGTGAAGGTTTGAGATTAAAATTGTTGGTATAACCTATGCAGTTATAATATCATTAGCAAGACATTTTTATGACTGTTTTGAGACTTCCGGTGAGGTCTGATTTTGCACATAAAAGAAAAGGAGTTTGTTATGTCTACATCTTTTTGTCTGCCATTAAGTCTTTCAGAAGTTGGCAAGAAAATGAATGAAAAATGATTTTTTGGTTTATGTCCAGGCCAATATGTTTTTATTTGAACTTTTGCCACTTTTTTATGTACTCCTGGATTTAGTAGTTTAGTATATTTAGCCCAGTCATCCCAATTCATTTTATATAAAATAGACTAATTAGTGAAACAAAACATTTGAGAAACTAAAAAAATGTACAATATTTGAAGATACTGTAAAGTTTGAAAATATAGAAACTAGTGTTTGTTGCCTGTCATTTCCAATTCCTCTGGCATGAACTTTTGCCATAGCAGAATATCTCCAATACTGTTTTAAAATAAAAACAGCCTGGACACAGCTCAAATTTGAGAGAACAGTTTGTAATTTTATGTAGATTTGGGGTCAATTGAAAGTGACTTTTGGAGGACTTTTGGACTAGTCATTTATTTCTCAACAGTTGAAGGTTTTCTTTGCCTATCAGCAAGAATAACTACTCCTGCTCTCAAAGGACAGTTAGTTACACTGTAGTCCTCTCTTTTTGGTGCTGAACTGTTAAACCACTAACAGTTTGCTTTAGTGTTGTCAAAAATTTCGATAAATATCGATACTGAAATATCTCAAACGATACGATATTTCCCAAAGTATCGATACCAGCTGAGCTTTGGATTTTACTTGAAAATACAAGTTTTTTTTTATTACTTGCACTATTGGTTGAATGTATGACAAGGCATGAATGTATGCCTTTGAACAAGTGCACTACCTCAGGGGTCTTCAAAAGGCGGACCGCAATCTGGACCGGAAAACATTATTCATAATTACAAGCGCATTGTGTAAAACATATTTTTGAACCGGCACTCGATTTTACGTGTCAGCAACAACCACTGGTGGAGTTGTTAGATGAGGAGTATTTTAGAATAGATTAGTGTAATACATGTTAATCTACAGAGAGAGTTGGATTGTGTTCTGTTTATTGTGCAATAATTTACAGGTACAGAGATTTGCACTACTTAATGGCCAGGTCTTCCTTTGTTTCTTTTTACACAGGTTTACATTTGTGTGGCTTTTATTATTTATTTTTTATGTTTTTATTTCTATGTATATCACATGGCATCTATTGAGTTCAAATAAATACCAAATGTTCTAAAATACTATATATAGTGTTTTTATTCTTCAATCAGTTCATTTAAACATCTTTGATGTTTAAGCTGTTACCGTTATAGAACATAAAAAATAACTTCAGTTACTTTGCTGAGTGAGTGAGTTACTTTAACAATGTTGTAACTGAGTTACCAACTCCATTACTTTTTGAGAGAAGTATTTTGTAACTGTAACTAATTACTTTTTTGAAGTAAGATGACCAACACTGGTGATGGGCAATCCGGCTCTTTTTCATGAGCCGGCTCATTTGACTCGGCTCGCTTAAATGAGCCGGCTCTTTTGGCTCACAAACGGCTTTTTATATATTAAATGTGACTAAAAACTATGACTTTGACTATATGTGTGAAAACAGTTCTAATTAAATTAAACTTTAAATTAAATTATACTCACAATGTCTCACAATTTCTTAAATGCATTAATTTGTTATATATATATAAAAAAAGAATGCTTTTAAACATTTGCATATAATTTTTTTTTTCCCAAAGGAATATCAATACGGCCTTTTTTCGCTACAAATATTGACTTTTGCATAAACTGGTCCTTTATAGAAGACTGCGTTGCTGTGGGTTGCGGAGTAGGCCTACTTGAGTAATGGTGATTACGTGTCAAACTGTGGAGGTGCTGGCTCCAGGTGCTCCATCACCTTCACTAGTTTCTTGAACCACCGCTAGCTTCACAGTTGAGTGCACAATTCGAATAAACCGGTGTAGGTTGTGCATAGAACCGGGAACTGAACCAGGACTGGACAGTTTTCATGTCAGGATTAAAAAGACTCTAGCTCAGAGGGAAGTGAGGACGTCTGATGTGGTGAGTTGTACATTTGTCTGTCAACTTCTTTATTCTGTTGTAGGTTATGTATTGACTCGTTTGTTGCATATTTGACCTCATTTACAAACAATGTGAGTAATTAGCTCACGCAATTTGCGTTCATTTGAACCCAACATATGTTCATATGGGTGATTAAAAACAGAAAAGGTGTGAAAGGAGGGTTTGGAAATGAGTGACACAGGTTAAGTCTTACTTAAGTTGTGTCAGTTTCTGTGTGAATCCTAAATCCTGTTACAGAACTAATCATAAGCATTTTAATTTAAGCATTTAAAATGTTACCCCACACGGGGAAAATACAGGAAATAAATATTTCTATTCTAAATTTTGAAAATGTTTAAAGATGAACCTGCTAATTAAACAATAACAGTTAATTATTGGCAACAGATAATGCTAAAGAAATGCTCAGTGCTTTTTTCCTTGCTCCTGTTTTTTTCAGATGAAAGACAATAGAAAGAGACAGGGGCGCAACTACCCAGTGCTGGAGGGGCATGCAGCTTCAATTTTGGCGCCCCCCCCCCCAAAAAAAAAATATAAAAAAATGTTAGCTACGAAATGTTTGCTGTACTTCATACCATATCAGTTGATAAGCAGTAGGCTTTACATTTTGTGTACCCAGGTTCGAATCTACCTTGGGACACTATGTATATTAGTTTTCCACGTTTTTGTAATTTATTGATCATGGCATGCTGTCTTATATTTTCCAGTTTTCAGCTCAGTAACCTCAGTTTTGCATATATATATATATATACATATATATAAGGCTAGCCTTAATTTAAACCACATTTGGCTGCTGCATTCCCAGTGTTAGCAAACGCTAACGCTAAGTCTGTTAACATGAATATTGCAAGCCTCCAAGCACAGACGTCTCACTTTAAGTCCTACCTGTTGCTTTTCACTATCCACTTGTTTATCAGCTGTCCCATAGCTTGACACCGTCTCCTGCCATCTCCTTTTCCCTCTTTCTTTATTTTTTTTTTTGTTTTATCCATCTTTTAAAGACAACTGTGTGCATACTGTGACAACTAACACATAACGTTACCTGCTCGCTCAGCGTGCTCACGGCGCCCCCGCCGGCCACGCCCACTCGTGATATTATATTAATTCTATTTATGGAATCTAATGAGGGCGTCTATTGAAGCCTGTTAGTCCTATAAAATGTTATAGTATTGAGGAAATACTGAAATGATTTAGAAACACACAACAGCAGCTAAGCTACATTTAGGAAATACAAAAAAAATAAAATAAATAGATAAATAAAAAGTTTTTTTTTTTTTTTGTACCATCCTTTGGCGCCCCCCAAGGTGCTGCGCCCCTATGCGCCGCATATGCTGCATACTCCCTTTTTGCGCCACTGGAAAGAGATCAATTATGACAGGCATCTTTGTCATATTTGTTTAACAAATATGTTTTGGCTTGAATTGATGATTTTGTATTTAAAATGTTCTCACACATGTATACAGGAGTATTTGGCATTATATGCAGGATTTCAGGCTGTTAATAAACCACCAGGTCCTGAGCTTTAGCTTTAGCCTCGTTTGATTTTGTAGTATTTTTTGTTTTATCTGTGACAAACATCGTTCTCATGTAAACAAAGGATAAAATACAGAAAACAGTGGATTATCAACATTCATCTCCATATTGTTTAAGAGGCTGTAGGTGTGGAATAAATGAGACTTTACATTAAAGAATTATATTCAAACACATATCCTTTTATTATTATTAATTTCCGGACCCCTCACAGTGAGGACTAAGGCCAGAGCGGACCTTGACTGATTTTAATTGAAGACCCCTGCACTACCTCAAGACATTTTTGTTAATGTAAATTCTACCTCATTGTCATGTTCTATATAGACATGTTACATTTATCCTTAAATAAAAAAATTTAAAATAATAATATTGTGACAGTTGTTTTCCCTTTGGTATCGAAAATGGTATCGAATATCGATATATTTAAAGGTATCGTATCGAAGTTAGAAATTCCAGCATCGTGACAACACTAGTTTGCTTATCAAAAAGGAAGTAAGCAGACCCCTATTTTTTTAGTGCGGATGCCTTAACTAGACATTTTAGTCATCTGCTTGAATGTTTTCACACTGTGCACATTTACACTTTGAAAAATGCAGTGTCTTGAATATTATATATCTTGGGCCTCACAATACGGCCATTTAGGTTATAATAAAAATATAAATGAGTAATTTATAGAGTTATCTGTTACCGTTCGAGGGCTTATCACGAATGTGCTTCCATTTCCTTTGTGTAAAGTAACGCTGTAATTGCTCTTATATTTCCAGGTCGTTTATTAAATGATTAATGTAGCACTGGTGTAGTCCTTGTAATTACCTCCTTAATTGTAGCGTAGCATTGGGAGAAACAACAGCATATAATTTTAAATGTTGTGAGCTGAACTTCATAGCAGCATGGTCAGAATACTGTGAAGGAATTGGATTTATGGCCACATAAATTTGAAAAGTGCAGATGGAGAAAACTGAGGGGGAAAAACATCTGTAAGTGCTAATGTTTTCCTTTTTTGCCAAGTAAAATTGGTCAAACTTATCAGTCCCATGTGAGTTTGCAGCTGTGCAGTTGCAGCCTCTTTCCGTTAGAGGGTGCAAATCCTGATTCTGCAGTTTACGATTGCTGTCACTTAGCTACTTTGGCTTTGTTGTTATCTTGTCTTAGCATCATTACTATTACCCAGTCTGGTTTGTCACAACTGCTTTCAGAAAACTCTGTGTTATTACAGTTCCACCCAAACGCTAACTATAACGCCAAGACAAGCTTCTGTCAAGTCAGACTTGGATCCAAATAAGTCCCATTTTAAACTGTACATACTCTACTTTTTCTTTATAGATAAATATTAACTCTACTTTAACAAATGTCAATCAAATATGTGAATATTTATTTAATGCTCTGTTTTCCAAATCAAAATTACATCAAGTTAGTGGGATAACTGTATAAATAGATTATGAATACTGTAATAAGGACAAATGCTCCACTGAGCTCTGAACATTCCCGAGGGATGCAGTAGGCTTATATCTTATTACCTTTTCATTTACGTCAGAGCCATGCTGTGTGATTGAGAACACTTTAGCTAACAACATTTTCCCACTGTCCTTTAATGCAGCTTTAATGGCTCAGCTGACCTGTGCTATATGTATAGTTATATAAAATGACTTGTATTGAATGGTTTTATTGGTCTGAAATGAAATAAATTGTATTTACTTTATTCTGATGTGTTTGTGTTCCCAAAAAATGTAACAATGAACACTCAACTAATAGAAAAATATGAAATGAAAAATAGACATTTAAAACTACAGTACCCAGTGAAGGAGTTTTTGTTTTTTACTTGTTCATACAGCAAAGGACAAACTGAGCACTGCTCGAGAAGAAGCACATGCATTTCTTTTAAGCACACATTCCTAAGGTTTTAGGAAGTTTATACATTTAGTTTTTTAAAGAGAAATTGCCTTTATTTTTCTTTCCTTTTTCTTTTCACTGTTTTTCTTCAAAGACAACAACAAGACAGCATGTCCCTGCAGAGCTACCATAGGTACTCATGCTCTAAAAAGGATGAGTGTGAGGTGTATTGCACCATTTGTCAAAATAAAGCCGAAACACCTCAATTTTAGACAGAAGTAAACTGCAAAAGTAAAAAAAATTGCACTTTTTGGCAACATTTAGGCATTTATTCTACATAATAATAGTATGACTCCTCATTGCCTTGTGAGATCCTATGGTAGCCCTAGAGGGACATGCTGTGTAGGCCATCAACAAACTCAGTGGAAATAGGTTATTAGTTCAGAAATGCATACCTTAATGTATAAATGTGTGCGCAAAATAAACATGAATGTTATTCTCCTCCAGCAGTCCTCAGTTTGTCCCCTCTAGGCAGCTGTAGAAACAGGAACAGGAAGTAATGGCTTTTTCCAGTTTATGGGGCTTTATTTCAAATTTTTTTTAAGATAGACAAATGCAAAGAGTGTAATTTTGAGGAGATTATTCTACACACAATGCAGTTTTTTAGCAGTATTTAGTTTTTAAACATTTCATAATAATGCATTTTAATTATACTGCACACAACTCAAAGTGCTACAACATAAATTCACACAATGCAACCTGAAAAAAATAATATAATTCTTACTCCATTGTTTTGGAGCTAGTTTACACCATACCTTAACCTCATAAGGCTAGTTTATTAAGAAGAGGTCTTCAATTGTGTTCAATAGCCATAGGACATATTTCACACACCACATAATGGAAAACTGTTGTACATTATGCATCGTCATTCAACTTTTAAACTTTTGTTTCACCACTTAGTGAGGTTCAGTTTAGAAAATACATTCCGCTGAAGCACACAGAAGTATAAAACAAAAAAAAAAACAGCAGTTGTAACAACTTGTTAAATAACTATAGCAAGTTTACTAACTAGAGCACAGTACAGTATTATTGTTTATTTATGTTGTTACAACATTGTTTTTTGATGCAAATCTGTCTTTGCAAGGGTCCAGCCCTTTAGTCCACTGTTTGTAAACGTAAGTCTTAACATGTAGTATGTAGAGAGTGTTAAGTTATGTTTTATCTTCTGCGCATGTGCGAGGATCACCATTTTGAGTATGAGCGCGGGTTTTTGTTGGTACAGTCTCAGTCTTGTATACGGAGCTGATGGAGTTGCATGTGTTTGAGCAGTAAAGAGTGTTATTGCTAAAAACAGTTGTGGTTATTGAATCAACATTGGTAGCAGAGGATGGCTGCTGCTGGAAATTACAAAAATCCCCCGCCGTTTGACGAGAAGACGGCGTACGAAAGTTGGAAAAATGAGGTTGAAATTTGGAGAGGTGTCACCGACTTGGACAAAAAGAAACAAGCTTTGGCAGTTACCCTGTCACTAACGGGCAGAGCAAGGGAGAGTGCACTGGAAATTTCTGCTGAGGATTTAAATGCAGACACTGGAATGCAAACGCTTATAGCGAAATTGGACTCTGTGTTTTTAAAAGAAGAAAAGATCGACAATATGAGGCGTACGGAGTTCGACCGGATCACAAGAGAAAGTGGCGTTTCTATGGTGGAATACATCGTCGAGTTCGAACATCGATACAACAGGCTACGTAAGTTCAAAATGGAGCTCCCAGATGCCGTACTAGCCTTCAAGCTACTAGATACTGCCGGACTTACCGTTAAAGATAAACAGTTAGCGCTTACAGCTTGCCCCAGCGTTTCTTTCGTTGATATGAAATCAGCCTTGAAAAGAATTTTTGGAGATAACGTTGCTTCACCACGAGAGGGCGACAGTGCACTGCAGAGCGCAGATAGTGACACTGCCTATTACACGAGATATTCAGGTAAACGGGGAAATAAGTCAAACGCTACACAACAACCCCAAACCGTGGCTCAAGGCACAAACCCCATTGATAAATATGGGAGAAGAACAAAATGTGCAATTTGCCAAAGCACTTATCACTGGGCAAAGGACTGTCCAAACAAAAAAGAACATGTAAGATTGACAAAAGATGAAGGACTTAAAGATAATGTTGAAGAATGCAACATCACTTTGTTTTCAAATGAATCCTTGTCCAACACAGAAATATTCATGGTGGAGGCTTTAGGTTCAGCTGTGATTGACACAGCTTGTACAAGAACAGTGTGTGGAGAAAAATGGCTTGATGATTATACAAGTGGGCTGCCACAAAGTGAGTTACAAAAAATAGATGACAAACAAAGTTCAAGACCTTTCAGATTTGGTGATGGCAAAGTTATTCACTCCACAAGGAAAGTTACCATTCCAGTTAAAATAGGACATACCAAGTGCAAAATAGAGACAGAAGTTGTTCCTGCAGATATACCAATGCTCTTAAGCAAGGCTTCATTGAAAGAGCAAGTGCAGTTCTGGACATTGCAAATGACAAAGCAACCATGTTTAAACAACCTGTTAAGCTTGAACTGACATCTTCAGGACATTATTGTGTGAACTTAAGAGATGACGGTCATCTGGGTGAAAAGGAGACAAGTGAGAGCAAAACACAAAATGAAAATGAAATTCTTGCTGTGACAGAAAACATGACAACAAAAGAAAAGGAGAGAGTACTGTTGAAACTACACAGACAATTTGGACATGCTTCAGCTGATAGACTGCAAAAATTACTGGCCTGCTCAGGTAATCATGATGATGAAAGCAACACAATCCTCAAGAACATTGTTAAAAACTGTGATACATGTATCAGATACAGCAAGCCAAAACATAAGCCTGTAGTGGGTTTGCCTATGGCATCAGCCTATAATGAGACTGTGGCTGTGGACTTACATGAGCTTGAGCCAGGAGTATGGTATTTGCACGCTATAGACCACTTCACACGCTTCAGTACAGGGAGCATTGTCACCACAAAGAACCCAAAGAGATAGTGAAGCACTTTATTCACTGCTGGATAAGTGTTCATGGTCCTCCATGCAGACTGTTTAGTGATAACGGAGGTGAATTTAACAATGATGAAATTAAGGACATGGCTGAAAAGTTTAATATTGAAGTTAAAACAACTGCAGCATACAGTCCATGGAGTAATGGCCTTTTAGAAAGGCACAATCAGACCCTCACTGAAATTTTGCTGAAAGTGAAGAGGGACAGCAACTGTGACTGGAAGACAGCTCTAGATTGGGCATTAATGGCAAAGAACTCTCTGCACAATGTCCATGGTTACAGTCCCTACCAGTTAGTGTTTGGGCAGAACCCAAATCTACCCTCAGTCCTCACTGATAAGCCCCCTGCTATGGAAACAAGTAAGAGTACTTGGATAGCTAAACAAATTACAACACTACATGCAATGAGAAAAGCATTCACAGAAGCTGAATGCTCAGAGAGAATCAGAAGAGCGCTTCGTAAGCAACTGCGGCCCATTCATGACAAATATGAACGGGGACAAAGTGTATTATAAGCGAGTAGATTGTAATGAGTGGAAAGGTCCAGGTGTGGTAATAGGCCAAGATGGTGTGGTGGTATTTGTTAGGCACGGCGGAACCTATGTTAGGGTGCATCAGTCTAGACTAAGAAAGGTGGATGATCCGGAAACAAAACTGGAGAAGACCGAAAGAGAACAAATGAAAACATATGAAAATCCTACAGTAACACCAGCAGCAGATCTCAGTGACACTGAAAGTGAAAATGGGGAAGTGACCCCAGCAAATGATGGACCTACTAATGCTGAAGATGACAGTGAACCTCATACATCAATGCTGCCGGGAGGAGATAATCTTGATCAATCCCAGATAACACAAACACACTCATCCATGAGCTGTGAAGGCCTAGGACTAAAAATTGGCCAAACGGTGAAATACAATCAAAGTGGACGAACCCACACTGGGAAAATCCTCAGCCGAGCAGGAAAGGCTACTGGAAAGCACAAGAACTGGTATAATTTGCAATACAGTGAGCCTGAGGAAATTGCTGGGACAACTGGATCAGTCGATCTTGGACAGATGGACAATGTTCAGGCCATTCCATCTGAACATTCTCAGCTGAGCACTGACTACAATGCGGATGATATAATGATAGTACATGATGATCTCTTCATTGCTGCAAAAAATACTGAACTCAACACCTGGAAGAGAAATGACGTATTTGAAGAAGTGAAAGATGAAGGGCAGAAGTGCATCTCCACGAGATGGGTGTGCACACTAAAAGAAACAACTGCTGGAGTTCTGCCTAAAGCTAGACTTGTTGCGAGAGGCTTTGAAGAAACAAACACTCAAGACCTTCCCAAAGACTCACCTACTTGTAGTTCGGAGTCTCTAAAAATGATCATGGCAGTCATATGTCAGAAAAAATGGCATCTAAACTCCATGGACATTAAAGCAGCCTTTTTACAAGGTAAAGAGTTAACCAGAGACATTTACATTCGCCCACCAAAAGAAGCGCAGAGCAAAGAAATTATATGGAAGTTAAAAAATGTGTTTATGGCCTAACAGATGCTTCTTTATTCTGGTATAATAGGGTGAAAGACACCATGAAACAACTGGGTGCTACAGTGTCAAAGGTAGATCCAGCTGTATTTTACTGGCTGGATGATTCCTGCAAAGTGATGGGAATTCTTGCATCTCACGTGGATGACTTTATTTGGGGTGGTACAGATGCATTCTCCACAAATATCATTCCTCAGTTGAAAGATGCCTTTCAAGTTGGACGGAAGAGCATGATAGTTTCAACTATATTGGAATAGAAGTAGACTCTCTGGAGAATGAAATACATGTACAACAAGAAACGTACATAAAAAATCTGCAACCCATACCATTGGACTCTACCAGAGCAACACAGCGTGAAGCTTCACTGACAGACGTTGAGATGGACATGCTAAAATCAAAGATTGGACAAATATTGTGGGTTGCCAGGCAAAGCAGACCTGACATAATGTGTGACATATCCATTTTGGCATCTAACACAAAACATGCTACTGTTCAGACCCTTCATTGTGCAAATAAACTCATCAGAAAATTTAAATCAGAAGAGGTCACCTTGAGGTTCCAGTACCTAGGGAAAGACAGTTCTATTAAATTAGTGGTGTACAGTGATTCCTCAATGGGAAACCTTTCAGATGGTGGGACACAGGGTGGACATTTCATCATTCTTATGGGGGAAAATGGAAAATTCTCACCTATATCCTGGCAGTCAAAACGCATCAGGAGAGTTGTACGGAGTACCTTAGCAGGAGAGACTTTGGCACTTGCAGATGGGATTGACAGTGCTGTTTTCCTCGCTACACTCTACTCTGAGATTACCACTGGTGACTGCTCATGCAAAAACTTACCCATTGTGTGTATAACAGACAATCATTCTCTTCTTGATGCTCTCAAATCTACAAAATCTGTCACCGAAAAGAGACTGCGCCTAGAAATCAGCAGTATGAAGGAGCTCATACACTCTGGAACTGTTCAGCAGATCTTGTGGTCAGCCACCAAAGAGCAGCTAGCTAACTGCTTAACAAAAAAAGGAGCATCTGCACTGGGCCTTTTGAAAGCTCTGAGCACAGGCGTTTGCCAACTTAAGGACTAAAATGATTTTCTTATGTTTAGTCAATGTTTAAACATTCAAACTAAATCTCTGTAAACTAGTTTTGCTTAAAAGAAAAAAAAGGGAGATTGTTAAGTTATGTTTTATCTTCTGCGCATGTGCGAGGATCACCATTTTGAGTGTGAGCGCGGGTTTTTGTTGGTACAGTCTCAGTCTTGTATACGGAGCTGATGGAGTTGCATGTGTTTGAGCAGTAAAGAGTGTTATTGCTAAAAACAGTTGTGGTTATTGAATCAACAGAGAGGAAAGAATTTATACTTTGAAGGGTTGTTTCATTTGAAAAAATACTTTACAGACTTTATTAGTACCACTAGAGGGAGCCAGCATACCATAGTTTGAGAACAACTGGCTGCTAGTTTCTGCTGATTGAAAAAAATGTCTTGTCAGTCTGGTAGTGAGGTGATTTTCTTTTGTGTGTGTTTGACAAAAAAAAGTAAAAAAAAAAAAAGATTCTTTTTTATTGAGTGGTACTGGGCTGCTCTGTTCAAGATACGTCTTAAATAAATATAAAATACGATGAAAAACAACAATGACAGCTACTACTTCAGCAAAAATTATTTTCTTATTGTTCCTCCCTTCTTTTTCTTGTTCCATCAGCGCTATAGTTGTCTTTTCAAAGACTTTACGCTGAAGGGAAACCGTTCACCTGAGGGCCTTCCCTCATTAACTGCCCTGTCTCTGGATGTTGTAGGTTGACACGCCTCTACAACATCGTGTGGCGGTCGGGGACAGTACCTCTGGACTGGCAGATCGGGGTGGTGGTCCCTCTTTTCAAGAAGGGGGACTGGAGGGTGTGTTCCAACTACAGAGGGATCACACTCCTCAGCCTCCCCGGGAAAGTCTATGCCAGGGTACTGGAGAGGAGAATGCGGCAGATAGTTGAACCTCGGATTCAGGAGGAACAATGCGGTTTTCATCCTGGTCGTGGAACACAGCTCTATACCATCTCCAGGGTGCTGGAGGGTTTATGGGAGTTTGCCCAACCAGTCCACATGTGTTTTGTGGATCTGGAGAAGGCATTTGACTGTGTCCCTTGTGGCGCCCTGTGGGGGGTTCTCGGGGAGCATGGGGTCCGGGGCCCTTTGCTAAAGGCTGTCCGGTCCCTGTATTACCGGAGCAGGAGCTTGGTTCGCATTGCCGGCAGTAAGTCAGACCTGTTCCTGGACACCTCCCTAGGGAGGTGTTTGAACATGTCCCACGGAGGAGACGGGGAGACCTAGGACACACTGGATGGACTATGTCTCTCGGCTGGCCTTGGAACGCCTCGGTATCCCCCCGGGAGAGATGGAGGAAGTGTCTGGGGAGAGGGAAAGTCTAGGCGTCTCTGCTTAGACTGCTGCCCCCGCGACCTGGCCCCGGATAAGCGGTAGAAGATGGATGGATGGATGGATGGATGGATAATTCACCCAGAGTCGACACCTTATTCATTTACATTTACAACATCAGCTCAGTAAATAACTCAAATACAAAGACGTCTGATAAAACACGATTTACACGATTGCATCACTTGATGTTAAAGTGAAAGTAGAAGGAGACAGATGCAGCATTTCCTGTAAAGCCCATTTTTGGTCATATGTATGTATTATCTGATGTTAAAGCAACACTATGTGTAACCTTTAAGGACCCATATTTATACCCACTAAAGGATGAAAGGAAACAAATTTAAAGAAATTCTGTCAATTCTGTAGCCTCAGGAGGGGGAAGCATTGCCCTGCCGACACTGTTTACAACTGGGGACATTCACGGACGGTGGAAAGAATACTTTGAGGATCTCCTCAACCCCACCGACATGTCTTCCACTGAGGAAGCAGAGGCCGAGGGCTCAGAGGTGGACTCGTCCATCAACCAAGCTGAAGTTACCGAAGAAACCTCCTGTCAAGGCACCAGGGGTGGATGAGATCCGCCCTGAGTAACTCAAGTCTCTGGATGTGTTTGTAGTAGGAGAAGCAACTTAGCAGCAGAAGCCTACAGAACTGTGCGAGTGTATGTAATTCTTGTCTCTTTGAGCTTAGTGCCGTGTTATTGCTGAAAAACCGCGCAGTGTATTTTACTACGACCCTGTCACGTGGTGCACCGGCGTCTATTCTCACCTGCTAGCGGGCTGGTTTCGTTTGAGTTGTTTGTGGCCGTCTGGAGGCGTGACCTGCTGAATTCAATTACTTGAATAGACGGGTATTTAAGTGGGAGTAGCAACCGCGGCAGCTTTCATTGCGTGAAGACCGAAGAGAGTAAAGACCATCAACTCTACCTGCACGCGACTCCACCGAGCAGGGACACACTTACAGGGCACCTGAGTATTGCATTTTTGTACTATTTGTTTGCACTTGTTATTTATTATTTCTACTTTTAATTTCTTCTTGCATATTTCCTCTTCGGGTCTTCAATGTGTTTTCAAATTACTACTGTTGTTACAACACGAACATTATCATCTGTTTCAGGCAAAAGGCGATGCAACCATAATAATCTGCATGTTGTATCACTGTCAATTACTGCCCCTTCTACTTTCCCAATAGGCTTGTGGAACTGCCAGTCTGCTGTGAACAAAGCTGATTTCATTACAGCTTTTGTTCAACATTCTGGTCTTTCAGTTGTAGCACTTACAGAAACATGGATCAAACCAGAGGACTCTGCCACTCCCGCTGCCCTCTCCCATAATCACACTTTCTCCCTCAGTCCTCACGTCACTGGAAGGGGCGGAGGGACTGGACTACTTATCCCTACCAACTGGAAGTTTAAACAGCTATCACCCTTGTTTGACAACAGCTCCTTCGAGTTCCATGCTGTTACCATCACCCACCCTGTTAAAAGTCATTTTGTAGTTATCTATTAAGGTCAGCTTGGACATTTCTTGGAGGAGTTGGATGCGCTTCTTTCATCCTTCCCTGAGGATGGTACTCCTCTGGTGGAATTAGGAGACTTCAACATCCACCTTGAAAAGCCACAGCCTGGTAACTTCAATAACCTGACTGCATCATTTGACCTCAAGCGGGTTTCCACATCGGCAACCCACAAGTCTGGTAATCAACTAGATCTTATCTACATAAGATACTGCTCCACTCGGCACACTCAGGTCACGCCACTGCACACTTCTGATCATTTCTTCATTACTCTCGACCTTGACTTAACTTCTCCAGACACTGCAATTGTTTTACCTCTGGTCACTTTCCGACGCAACCTGCGTACACTCAGTCCCTCCCGTTTTTCCTCTGCTGTCTCTTCTGCACTCCCCTCTTCTGAGGAGCTCTCTCTTTTAAACACAAACAACGCCACCGACATATGTGCTCCACGCTTACATCCTGCTTGGACAACTTATGCCCTCTTACATCTAGACCAGCCCGTACAGCCTCGTCTGCCCCCTGGTTATCCGATGTTCTACGCGAGCATCGCGGCAGCCTCCGGTCAGCTGAGAGAAAATGGCGCAAGTCAAAAGATCCTACTAACCTCTGTATCTACCAGTCTCTCCTATATACTTTCTCCGCTGATGTCACCTCTGCAAAAACTGTCTACTACCATTCTAGGTTAATCAACTCACCTGACTCGCGCACTCTCTTTAAAACCCTCCTTTGTCCGCCTGCTCCCCCACCTTCATCGGATTTAACAGCTGATGACTTTGCGTCTTTCTTTGTAAAGAAAACGACCGCCATCAGCAGTCAGTTCTCTGCCACCACCTGTCGAGCTCATTCAGACCCCTGATATGTGTTTGCTCCCTTCTTTCCCTCCTCTAACTGAAGCAGATGTTTCCAAGGTCGTTTAAACTAATGACCTTGGAAACATCTACTTTGCGTCTTTCTTTGTAAAGAAAACAACCGCCATCAGCAGTCAGTTCTCTGCGCCACCACCTGTCGAGCTCATTCAGACCCCTAATATGTGTTTGCTCCCTTCTTTCCCTCCTCTAACTGAAGCAGATGTTTCCAAGGTCATTAGTTTAAACCACTCTACTACCTGCCCGCTGGATCCCATCCCCACACATCTCTTTCAGGCCATCTCTCCATCTGTCGTGCCTGCTCTCACCCACATCATCAACTCTTCTCTCTTCACTGGATCATTCCCCACAGCTTTCAAAGAGGCCCGCTTCACACCACTACTGAAGAAACCCACTCTTAACCCTACACTGCTAGATAACTACAGACCGGTTGCCCTCCTTCCCTTCATTGCCAAAGCTCTGGAGCGAGTTGTGTTTACTCAGCTCTCATCCTTTCTCACACGGAACAACCTCCTGGACCAGAACCAGTCTGGGCTCAAGAGCGGACATTCCACGGAACTGCACTGCTCTCAGTCATCGAAGCCCTGAGACTGGCAAAGGCAACATCCAAGTCATCTGTACTCATCTTACTGGATCTGTCTGCTGCTTTTGACACTGTTAATCCTCACATCCTCCTGTCTTCTCTCGAAGAGTGCGATGGGTGTCTCTGGAATGGCGTTGCAATGGTTCATGTCTTACCTCTCGCATTCAGAGGTCATTCAGAGTATCCTGGAGAAACGAGGTTTCTGAGTCCCAACATCTCAATACAGGGGTGCCACAGGGCTCAGTGCTTGGACCGCTACTCTATTCCAGCACTGCCAGAAATCTGGTAATTGATGATCAGCTAAACTTTACAAGTCATGTCGCCAGCACCACCCAGTCCTGTAGATTCAGCCTCTACAACATTAGGAAAATTAGACCTTTCTTATCAGAGCACTCTATGCAAATTCTAGTCCAGGCTCTTGTCTTGTCCAAACTGGATTATTGCAATGCTCTACTGGCTGGACTCCCTGCCTGCACAACCAAACCTCTGCAGCTGATCCAGAATGCAGCAGCAAGAGTGGTCTTTAATGAACCAAAGAGAGCGCACGTAACTCCTCTATTCATTAGGTTACACTGGCTCCCGGTTGACGCCTGCATCAAGTTCAAAGCTATGCTCTTGGCCTACAAGACCACCACTGGTTTTGCACCCTCATATCTTCACTCACTAATACAGACCTACGTTCCTATCAGATCCTTGCGCTCTGCAAATGCACAACGTCTGGTGGTACCGTCCCAAAAAGGTACCACCAGACCCAGATCTACCTGCTGCTACAAGATCAGCAGATTCTGTAGCCATCTTTAAAAAACGCCTGAAAACACATCTCTTCCGTCAATACCTGGCTGACAAACACTGAAGTCTACTTCCTTTCTATCGATTCCTTTCTATTAAAACAAAATAATAATAATTCTCTTATCCTTAGCTTTGTATACTGTGCTGGGTTTAAACTGACTAGTTTTTTGTGCACTTATGCTTTTTGTACCTTGTGTTGTTAAAATTGCTTCCATTGTTTTCCTCACTTGTAAGTCGCTTTGGATAAAAGCGTCTGCTAAATGTACTATATGTAAAATGACTAAATGTGTTTGGGTCTTCTTGGCTGACACGCCTCTGAACCACTGACTTGGGTTTTCAGCTGATGCAAACACAAAATTGTCTTTTCCCTCTGGAGATGAGCTGATGTGACTTTCTTTTCTTTATATGTTTGCTTGCTTGCTATAACGGCGTAAGAGTATAACGGCATTACTAACGGCGTTAATTTTTCAGTAACGAAGTAATCTAATAAATTACTTTTCCCATCGTTGTAACGCCATTATCGTTACTGAGAATGTAATGTGTTGCGTTACTACAATTTGGTTGAATAAAGCGCGAGGTGTCATGCTTTTACTACACATCAGCTGCTGCTGGAGAGAGGAGGGGTGGGGATGATGACACCGCTGCAAAAGCGATGATTGGCTGACGCGGTCTCACTGCGCGCTCTGACTAACACTAAACACAAGACAGTGTCAGCGACAATGGCGAGGAGCGGCGGAAATTCAAAGGTGGCGTTCTCGAACTGGAAATACTGACACTACTTCTCATTAATTGAAATTAAAGGCAAGAATGTTTCTGTAACATGCTATGTCCAGGAAAAAATACTTTATCCACATCTGCCTCAAGCAACTCAAATCTTATGAAGCACCTCACATCAACACATGCTAACACGACACTTGTTGCTGCTGCTAACCCCAAATGAAGCTAGCGTGAGTTCCAGTGAAGGAGACAGAGCCACTGTTAAAACAAGCAACGCTCGATTTTACGTGTCAGCAACAACCACTGGTTTAGTTGTTAGATGAGGAGTATTTTATAATGGAATAATGTATTATTCATTTTCTTTGAGAATGAACAACATGTTAATCTACAGAGAGAGTTGAATTGTGTTCTGTTTATTGTGCAATAATTTACAGGTACAGAGATTTGCACTACTTAATGGTCAGGTCTCCCTTTGTTTCTTTTTACACAAGTTTACATTTGTGTGACTTAATTTTGCACTTGAATTTTATTTTCAATATTTATTTTTTATATGTTTTTATTTATATCATATGGCAGACTGCAATCTATTGAGTTTAAATAAATACCAAATGTTCTAAAATACTATATGTATATTGTTGTGACAAATGATCTGTGCTGGGTTATAACTGTTATAGTATGCTGTTCTCTAAAAGTGTATGGCCCTTTAAGAACGTCACTACCCCTGGGTGCGTGGTACGGAAATACACATGTGAACTTCTCTCTGTATGCAATGTGTCATGTTGGTAACACATGCTCCGTTAATAAAGTTTCATCATATTCACATTCAACAGTCGTCAGTGTAACTCAATTACTTTTTGGGAGAAGTAATTTGTAACTGTAACTAATTACTTTTTTGAAGTAAGATGACCAACACTGGTTCTCACCTTACCTTTGTCTTGTGTCCAGGTGTGTCATTTAAAAGGTTCCAGCCTGGACCAAGTCAAGGGAAGGTGTAGGGGTAACAGGGTTAGGTGTTGGGTTTTAGATTACATTGGTGTATGGATTAAGGTTTTATATACATGGGTTTGTATATAATTTATAGTTATGTTTATGGAGGAGTTCAACATAGTTTTAAAGAAGCTAAGGTAAGAGTATATTCCTTTGGGGTTTTAGTGGTAGAAGACAATTGAGGTAGAAGGTATTTAAGGCACCTTTGTCAATCATTGTATGCTCTTCGTCCTGTTGTCTGCTGCTGCTGGAGAAGCTACGGCTGATGCCGCAATTGCATAGTGCATGGTATTTTTGTAAATATAAATAATTGAAAATTAAAAGTTGTGGACCACGCCATTTTGCCTCTGCTTGATATTTATCCTCTCACTGCGCCAACCGCTAACGGCCAGCTACGTCACAGTCAGCCCCTCTGGCCTTACCTGCAACCAAGTTGTTATCAACACTCTTAAGACATAGTCTCAGTTCAGGAAGCACTTTAAATATAGCCAGGCTTCTTGTTAACTCCACTGCAGAAAAAAAACATTTGTTCAAACCTGCATTTACTGATCCTGTCTTTGCCTTATGGCAGGATGAGGACTAAAATGTTTTAAAGATCTCTGTAGAAATGGTGTGTTTTGTTCCTTTACGGAGATGGTTGAATATGTTTTCCCGTCCACTCATCTATTCAGGTACTTTCAGGTGAGAAGTTGTGCTAAGTCCTTGTTTCCATCTTTCCCTCACCTCCCTCCTAAACAAGAGTGGGATGAACTTTTACAGTAAAATCCCTCCCAGAAATCTCTTATCTCATAAAATTATAACACCATTCAATCCTATGATGGTTTTACGACCATTAAAACAGGAGGCATTGGAGTGTGAACTGGGATTGACATTTGAGAGTGATTCACAGGAGCTCCATTTGTGCCCGTCTTACACTGATCCCGTTTAAAGTGCTGTTTAGATGTCATTTCTCAAAAACAGGATTGTCACAGATGTTTCCAGCTACGGTGGATGTTTGTGATAGATGTGCTGGTTCACCTTGTAATCTAACCTACATGTTCTACACCTGCCAGCTCTTTCAAATATTTGGCAGATTTATTTTGACACTATTTTAAAAGGTTCTCTCAGTATCAGTCTGTGTTTCCCTCAAGCCTCTCCCATGGAACCTCTAAAATGGTCCTCGTGTAAGGGCGCCGCCATACGGTGATTTTACAGCGAAATACAGTGATATACCTCCGTCCACCAGAGGGCAGGCTCCAAAAGCGGAAATATAAGGAGAAACCCAATGGCGACTTTACAAGAGTAAAACTCATGTTTACAGCCTGGTACAAAAGATGGCTCCGGTCTCTAGAGCTAAGTTTTTATTACATGACAACTCTGGGGGGGGGTGAATTTTTGATTAATATGTTTGTTTATGCTATCTAAAAACTATTGTTTTACTATGGAAAAAGGCCGGATGTAATGGCCATTTTATTGCCCATTCATAATGACAATATTGGTGAATAGGGGACCAATGGGCAGATATCATCCATATGTATACAATCTATGGACATGACATGTCCTACTGGAGTCACCACTTTTCTGTGGATCTCCTTTTATTGTAATTTGACTCTGAACAATTATTACTGTATACTGTCCGTGAAAGCGCTAGTATTTTAATCCGTGTGTACTGTCACTGGGTTGGTCTGGTTAGCTACAGCCTGTGATACACTGTCTCCTCAGCAGCTCCAGCTCTGTTCGGTTTGCCCCGAGGAGCAGCGATAAACAACGTACACTGATGGCTTTCGCGTTCAATCTAATTAGCAAAGTTGACATGAAACACACAAGTCCAAGACTGTTTTTCAGGTTTTTCAGGTATCAGGAGTAGCTGAAGCTAAAGTTTAGCATACTTTACCTAACTAGCAACATGACAAAATTGATTAATTAAGAAGAAACATAAATTGTGTTTAAAAATATATGTTCACTCACCTCAAGACGCTGCTGTGGTGGTGGGAATCCATGCAGGAGCAGCGTTAGGCGCTGTGTTGCTTTTCAGCGGGAGCTGTTTGGAGAAGTACATTTCCACCTCCATTGCGTTGGAGAAGCAATCCCGCTTAAAATGCCTGCTGCAAACTCCGGCTCTCAGCAGGAACTCACGGTGTTCCAGGCCAAGTGCACGCAACCACTGGCGCATAATTTCCAACTCAGCTGGAAAGCAATGCAGGCGAGCACCCGCTACTTGGGAACAAGATGTTTTTATAGCAGGGGCGTGGGTAGAGAGCCGTTAGTCGAGCCAGTATACGTCACACAAGGAAACAACTTCAAATCGAAAAATTCAACTGCAGTAACTACCGTTCAACCTGAGGAGGGCAGCACTTAGACGGTTTTACACCATAAAATGTAAAATTAATATACTTTATACTCAAATGTCAAAACTTTTACTCAGATCAGTGAACAGCACTAATAAGGCCCCATTCTTACAGATCACTAACTAAAAAAAGTTGGTTTAGGGTTTAGTTACTCTTTAACCACAGACTGTACCCATTGAGCATTAAACATGAAATCAATGTCCTTGCTTCTTTCTGTTTTTTTTTTTTTTTTTAATTAAGTTTTTTTGAAACAGTCTAATTCAAAGCTGAAATCTTTATGTACCTTGCAGGAGTCAGAACCTGTGGAGAAACCAGAGGTGTGTGGGGAGAAAGTGTTTAGCCAGACCACAAAGACGCTGCTTCAAAGGTAACAGCAGATTTCTTTTATTGGCTAGCAATGATGTGAACAAAGCATTAAAAAAAAATTCATATGTAAAAAAAATAAAAAATTATATGCCAAAGTAATCTCAATCATAACAGTGAACATTTCAAAAAGTTTCATACACACTTTATAATTTCACTTTATTATTTCATACAAACTGTGTAATACATAAAAGGTATTAACTTGTATATATTTCATCATATTTTACATGTTTACAAAGATCTCATTGTGGTCAAGTTATTTCTCTAGGCTTCTATTTTAAGTGTTTTTAAAGATGAAAGCTAAACTGTCAATCTTTTCTCTTTGATTAGCTTACCAAACACGATGGCTCAAAACCTGTCGGTGCCACTGGCATTTGTTGCACTGCTTCATCTTGCCAATGAAAAGGTGAGAGCTGTATTTAGTGTCTATATAAAACATCTTTCACAATACAGAATGAACACAGACACATACGTCGGCTGTGTACATCAGGTTGTCTCGATTAATCATTCAACTCAAAGCAGCAGCCACCGTCTTCTGACTTTCAGTGTGAAGCTGCTCTGATTAATATTGAAATGGAAGCAGGGTTTTATTATTATTATTATATTATTGAATCTTAAAAAGCTTCCTGTATTGACCATACTGCTTTACTTTTTACACACAGTTGTTCTCATAAGTTTACATACCCTGGCAGAATTTGTGATTTCTTGGCCATTTTTCAGAGAATATAAATGATAACACAATCTGTCTGTTTATAATAAAGTATAAAATACTCTTAAAAGCACCTCTAGTGTAATGACTCTGAAATGGACAGACGAAATGTGTATCTAATCAAACGTGTAAAGAATATTAAAACATGTGCTTGTATTGCATCTTTAAGTAGAAGAGAATATAAGCAGCAAGTGTTCTTCCAGATGATAAGAAAATGGATGTGAAAGGATTTTAGCTGGTTTCACAAAGTGAAACACAATTTACTTTTTCTTTTCAGTTTTATCTAGCAAGTAAGTTTAGCTCATAATAACCACGGGCAACAAAATGCCTAACAAAAAACAAATAACTTGCCATATAATGGCTACATCCAACTATCCAAAGTCAGCCCTCGTCTGTACTTCACTGAACTTTAAATTAAGGATAAAATAACCGAAACAAACTGAAGTGCTAAATAAACCAGAAAAAGGAAACTAATGAGGCATTCATTTCAAGTTTTTCTTCAAGAATATGAGCATATCTGTATTTTTTGGAGAAAGTCTGTTCTTTTTCTCATCTATATTTTCTGCTAATCTAAAAAAAAATGCTCACTATCAACACCTGTGCATGAAGCACAGAGGAATGCTTGTGCTGCTTGTCCTGTTTTGTAACATTTGATCGTCCGTTCCAGCTGCTGATCACACTATTTTTGCCAGTATCAGCTGAAGCACCCTACTTCACACACCTGCTGTTAAAAATCTGATCCCACAAAAAGACGTATCAACTTGTTACACATTCTGTTACATGGCTTAATCAGCAGAGGAGAACAAAGCAGTGACTCCCTCTTTCTCTTCTATAGACACTGTAACCTACCTCAAAGTTTTATACAAATGTTTTTACATTACATTACACCACATTGCTCTTTTTATTTATGAATGATTGCATGTTCTTGTTTTTATGTGATGTGTGACTCTTTGTCTGGGGCTGTGCTTGTGGCCATACAAACTATTTTCTATCTTATCTTAACACAATTTAGTGGTCATAATGTTAAGACTGTGGAATAGCAGTTTCTGTCAGCAGATACCTGAATAATGTTTTTCCCATGGTGTACTACATATACAGTTTTGGGTGGTATAGCGCTGTTTAATATGGAGAATTCCTGCCACATAAGGTGTGTTTCCAAATGAGATAAAAGTCTTCTTAAGAGCCTCCTTGTAGCAGTGACATCAGTGTTTAGCTCCACCTTTTGGTAACCAACCATGGGATGCGTCATGCTCCTTTTAACAATTGAAACTCGCCCATACAGTACAACCTTCGAGGAAATTAGGCTTATTGGATGTGGAGAACAAACATGTCTGAGCTATGATGACGACGACACATGGCGTTAACTACCAGATCCCAAAGCACCACTTAAATAGCTCAATGACGGGCTGCAAACAATAGATAGACACAGTTAAGTGATGTAATCTTTTTGGCTGTCAGTGCTCAGTATTGTAGTTCAAGGTGTGTTTTTACCTAATTGCTTGTTAAAATAGTACAGCATTCTTGTTTGTTAATTACATTGTTACTTTTTGTTTTACAGAATCTGGAGCTCGTAAAGGTCGACGACATGTCAGATATCATCATTAGACAAGGCCATTGAAGATGAACAATGGAGCTCTTTTATGCTATTCATCACCCTCTTTACCTTGCATCATATTTTATGCTTGTATTTTAATGTTGTAAGTCATTCTTCCTTTACACATCAAGTAAACATTCCCGTTTAATTTTTTACTCTTGTTTACTAGATTGTTGTAAAAATATGTATATTGTCAAAATAAATGAAACCCTTTTTTTCTAAAATGCAGTGTAAATGTTCACTTTTGACTGTTCACATTTTTGAAAGTAGTAATCCAGACAAAGTGCAGCTCGGAAATAGAAAGCCTTAATCACTTTCAAGAAAAAAAAATGGAGCAGACAATGAAAGCTGCTTTCCTGCAACACATTGACCAATTTATTTCCCAGCTTTCCTATTTCCAAGAAGACAGTGGACAGTATTTTTAGCATACCGAATGGCTGGTGGGCAAATTATCCTCCAAAATAGATGTAATGGCTTCAATTATTTTTAGTTGCTAATGATTCAGCAGTGACAGCAGTTCTGTGACCTCAGGATTTAATAAGAGGTATTTAAATCACACCTCAATTCCTCTAAAAAAAAGAGGTAAAACTAGTCATGTGAGTTTAGTGCATCAAGGAGCTGCCAGATGAGGAGCCAACTCTACATTCCACAAAATATATATTTTTTAAATTAAATTATTACATGTGTTGTTTGAAAAGAAGAAGCAAATCTTGGAAATCTAGACAGTTGACTGATATGAACTGTCAACTAACATACTGCTTTTAAGTTTACATACCCTGGCAGAATTTGATTTTTCAGAGAATATGAATGTTAACACAAAAACATTTCTTTCACTCATAGTTGGTGGATGAAGCCATTTATTGTCACAACTATTTAATCTTTTAAAATCATAATGACAACAGAAACTACCCAAATGATCCTGATCAAAAGTTTACGTACCTTGGTGATTCTTGCCTGATAACATGTTCATAAGTTGACACAAACAGGTTTGAATGGTTACTAAAGGTAACCATCTGTGAACCTGTGATCTGTTTGCTTGTGTGTGTATAAAAGGTCAGTGAGTTTCTGGACTCCTGACAGACCCTTGCATCTCTCATCCAGTGCTGCACTGACGTTTCTGTATTGTGAGAAAGAATTGTCAAAGGATCTCCAGGAAAAGGTACTTGAACTGTATAAAACAGGAAAGGGATATAAAAAGATATCCAAGGAATTGAGAATGACAATCAGCAGTGTTCAAACTAATTAAGATTTAAATGTGGAAAATGAGGGATTCTGTTGAAACCAAGGTCAGGTAGACCAACAAAGATTTCAGCCACAACTGCCAGGAAAATTGGGATGCAAATTTAAAAAAAAAAAAAAAAAATACTTCAGCTGAAATACAGGATTCTCTTAAAAAGTGGTGTGGCTGTTTCAAGATGCACAATAAGGAGGCACTTGAAGAAAAATGAGCTGCACGGTCGAGAAAGCCATTACTTTTAAAATGCCTCCCAGCATCCCACTTACAATACACCAAACAGCACAGAGACAAGCCTCAAAACTTCTGGAACAAAGTCATTTGGAGTGATGAGACCAAAATTAAACTTTCTGGCCACAACCATAAATGTTACATTTGGAGAAGAGTCAACAAGGCCTATGATGAAAGATACACCATTCCTACTGAGAAACATGGAGGTGGATCACTGATGTTTTGGTAATGTGTGAGCTACAAAGGCACAGGAAACTTGGTCAAAATTGATGGCAAGATAAATACAGAATGTTATCAGAAAAAAATGGAGGAAAATTTGCACTCATCAGCCCGAAAGCTGCGCATGGGACGTTCCAACATGACAACAATCCAAAGCACAAGGCCAAGTCGATCTGTCATTGGCTACAGCAACAGAAAGTGAAGGTTCTGGACTGTCTATCTCAGTCTCCTGACCTCAGTATCATTGAGCCACTCTGGGGAGATCTCAAACAGTTCATACAAGACAGACCAAGAATTTACAGGAACTGAAGGCTTTTTCCACAAGAAGGATAGGCAGCTTTACCATCTATGAAAATAAAGAGCCTCATCCACAACTTTCACAAAAGACTTCAAGCTGTCATTGATGTTAAAAGTGGCAATACAAAGTATTAAGAACTGTAATATGTTTTGTTATTAAGATTTAAAAAGAGTAAACACAAAATAGTTTGACAAATGGCTTCACCCAACCACTAACTATGATTGAAAGAAAAGTCTTTGTCTTATCTTTCACATTCTCTAAAAAATGGCCAAGAAAATCACAAATTCTGTCAATTTATGAGCACAACTTAATGTAAGACGTTAAAATTAAGGTCTTATATTAGCTGTAGCCTATAACCATACACATCTATTAAGTCTTGTAAATAAATGTGTATTTTCAACATGTTTGTAATGTTAAAATATATTTGGTGAGGCCTTAAATTAAAAAAATTGTGCCAGAAGCTTGTACAGTAATATATATCATATCACACGTGTCAATAAATATGTAATGCATAAAATGTTTTTGAACTATAACTATGTAAAACTTGCAGGAGTTATGACATGATAATTTCAATTAGGCTACCATGTAAAGACATTTAAGGAAATATCACTGAGAAAATCTATCATTTAAGTGTTGAAGGGAATAAAAATACCACCAATTTAAATTGTACTAAAAATGAGAACATTACTATTCAAAAAGTCAAATTGAAGTACTGGATATTGTGGTGTTATGTTTCTTACGTGGACACAGATAAGGGTTTAGGCCTACAGTAAGAACAGTTATGAAATGACAGGTACATTCAATAGGCGGAAGTCAAACTGGGAGGGTGCGCCTTCAAAATAAAGATTTCAAAAAATATAAAATATAAAAACTTAGCAATAATAATCTTAAAAAATATAGAATATGCAAACATTTTTCCGGTGGGGTAGATTTTAATTAGTAAAGTGGTTATTGCCATAGTACTACATCTGGAGACCTCAAGTTTAACAAACCATGTATTTGTTAATTTAATAGTAGCCTAGCCTACATACATTGAACCATAGACTCCATATCAAACTGAAACTTTAAAAGTACAAAAGTACAAAAAATTCAAACTGACTGAGGCATTATTTGTAAAATATTCCGAAGAAACTGTGCTTATTTCCGACAGCTTTACAGATGAAGCTGAGGAATTTAGCTTGAAGGGTGAAAAAACAACCAGGAAGGAAGGAAGCAAAGAAGAAAACGTATTCATTTCGGCGGAGCGCAAAAGTTTCGAGCTTCTGAAGAAACGACTTTTAAAGGTTTTTAAGTTCAACTGAATCATCGGAGAAGGTTAATCCAGAGAGCTGCTGTCAAAGGGGCATCGGTTCCGTCGAGATGGACTTTGATCCGGTGAGTAACTTAATAAACCTGTCTTTCTTGTTAGAAAGTCTCCTCCGCCGTCGCCATGTTTATCGTCCCAGGTGTGTTTTCCGGGTGTTTACAGAGAGGCTGCTTACTTGTCTTGTTACTCTGATTAAGTTTAAAAAAAAAGCCAAATAGTCAAAGAAATTGTTGGCAAAAGTAGAACCCCGAACGTACATGAGCTGAATCCATTCAAGTTTTGGCTGAGTTCAATCGATGGCGGCTTCATAAACTGTGGATCCTAGATACATTTTTCTACTTATGCCCGTATACTGCATTTTAGATTAAAGAAAATATTAAGTTATGTCACTTCATACAAACACCATAACAACATGCGATTTATGTAAGCGAGTAATGTAAGCACCAATTTTCCTAAACTGTACATTACCAAAAGTTGTTTTTTTTACTCAATTGTCCTCCAAAGTAATAAACACAAAGCATAGTAGTAATAACAACAAACTTCAGCAGTGTTTCCAAATGGTATTTATCAGATTTTCAGTATATCAGTCATTTTGTTTATTTTTGATTTATATAAATTGTAGCTGCAAAATGTTCTTGTGATGTCACTGCCTTTTTAATCTACAAGAGTCATAAAGTGTCTTTGCCAATGTCTTTGCAGCTGCAACTTTTGTTCAACCCTTTTTGTATATAGATTACTCTATTTTTTTTTTTTTTTTTTTTTTTCATTGTTGAAACTTATCTGGCTATAGTTTGTGTCCAGCCCTTGTTTTTGTCATTCATCCATGTTTTCCATAGCACTCTATAGTTAAGATAGAACCCTATTTGACACATGGCATATGTAGGAATTTGTTTGTGCAATGAGTTAATCATATTCAGATGTATTTTTTCTGGTGTCCAGGTCAAAAGATAGGAAATATTAAGTTATTAACAATAATAACTGAAATGACACACTTCCACTGGAAACTTAAGCTGTTAGCCTAATATATGTGGGTATTGCTGTTAAACTTGTGCCTTTTTAAGATTTCAAAGTCCTCCTGGCAGACAATTGAAGTTTGTAATAAATTGTAATTGTGTACAGTATGTCTTCAAAAGGTGCTCAGATCACCATTTAACTCTCAGCTTCTGTTAACTACACAGTTAGATTTCTCCAATTTGACTAGATTAGGACAATGCCAATTTTGATTTAAATGTGACCAGTTAAGACTAGCGGTTCCCATATTTTGCATTTACAGCCTACTCAACTGATTTAATACAAGGTATATGAAATTTGTATTATAAAGAAACAGGCCATTGTGTTTGTATTCACATAACTATTGTGGACAAAAGTAGATCAAAATGTACTGTATGAACTCATTTGAGGCAGGATTCAAATTCTTCAATTAACAGTTAATTGCAGGGCTTACACTTACGGACATACACTCATTCATTCACTATTGACATTTTAAATTTACCGGTTCACCTACATGTCTGTCTTGAATTAATCCCAGATTTTGCCTCATGTACCACCCTGTAAGTGATCCTAAATGTAGCTGTCAGGTAGATTATGTTTCTTTCCCATTTTCTGTGAAAGTGTCACCTGATCATCAGCAGCAATTCAGAGCCACTCATTGAACTACATACAAGCCTGGCTTCGCTGTGACGCAGCTAAACCTCAGATGTTTCCAGGAGACGGTTTGTTTACAGGCCATGGGTGGCTCAGAGGCCATGGGAGTCAGTGTACACTCTCACACAGCAATACTCTGCAGAGCAGTGTTCTAATGGAGATTTAGATTAGGGTTTCATAGCTATAACAACAGTAAATACATTTAATTTGTATAGTTACAAGTTAAGGTATTGAAGTTTTATTTTGTTATCTATTTCTTTGAGAGTATATACAGGCTTAATAATATGGCAATATATTTTATTAGGTTATTACTTAAAACAAGCTTCAAAACCATTATCACACTGTGCATCTTTTTGCAGTTGTCTATTACAACATGTCGCACTGTGTGACCAGAGATGTCTAGTGTGTCAGGCTATCTTCAACAATGATCAACTGCAGGCCGCAGCTTGGGTAGCACTAGTATGCTTGTCAAAATGAGAAAACAAAAGATCAATCGAGTCTGGAAACTCAGGGCAACAACGTTTTAAACTGATACAAAAGTCTACTATGTCATGTGCTTTCATCAAAGAGGACGCACATTTTTTTAGAAAGATATGTGAAAAAGCAAACTTGTCTGTGCTCTGATACTAGACCCACTGTCTCCACTTTAACAAGACTGATAGCATCGAGCAGGTTTTATCTTCAGCTGTATTGGCCATTTTGCAAATGTTTTGCTAGTGCTTGAGCTGAGCATTGCTCTTTTGTTTGTCTGCTTGTATCCAGCCATTGTTCACTCAGCTGTTTATTGGCATTTTGCAGTATTTACTATAAATTCTGCAAATGTATTCAGTAGGGGTGTAACAGTACACGTAGTTATACCACACGTCCACAGGGACATTATTAAGTGGCGGACTGTTTGCAAATAAGCTTCGATAAATTTTCTGCTGCAGGGAGATGAGATGCTGCACATTCACTGCCAGGGTAGAGAGGGCATGGAGAGGTTACAGTAACGTGGAAGAGGAGATGGAAAAATGCTTTTTATTTGCTGTTTCAGAAGTTTAATCTGCAGAGTTTCACAGACTGTTGATGCCATTGCCATTTTATTGGTCTGTATCTGGAAGTCCCACAGGATCTTTGCTCGTTCGTTCTCTACCACCTCCTGAGGTTTCCAACTTTGACCTTTGGACTTCCTGTCCATACTCTGCACAGATGTTCCTGTACACCAGCCACTTGGTTATGGTGTTCCATGTATGCTTTTCCTGCCAGGATCTTACACCCTGCAGTTATGTGCTGAATTGTCTCAGGGGCTTCTTTGCACAGCCTACACCTGGGGTCTTGTCGGTTGTGGTAGATCTGGGCCTCTATTGAACTGGTGATCAAGGCCTGCTCCTGTGCAGCCATCATTAGGGCTTCTGTGCTGTCTTTCAATCCAGTCCTTTCTAGCCATTGGTAGGATTTCTTGATCAGCCACTTCAGTTATCTAGCTGTGGTACATCCCAAGCAGTGGCCTTTCCTCCCATGATGGTACCTCCAGCACCTCTTCTTCTTTCTTCCTACGCCTGAGACATTCACTAAGTACTTTCTCCATCGGGCCATTTTCCTGATGTATCAAGGATCTTGGATGTTTCATCCTGATGGTTCAGACTCACTAGTCCTCTGCCACCTTCATTGCACTTAGTGTACAGTCTCAGGGTGCTGGATTTGGGTGGAACCTACCATGCATGGGTTATAATATATACATACACACGTACAGTACATACACATTGTCTTTCACTGGCCACTTTATTAGGTAGACCCATTCAATTTTCAATTACTTAGTAACACAAATTTCCAATCGGCCAATCACATGAAAGCAACTCGATGCATTTATGCATCTAGATGTGATGAAGTCAGCTTGCTGAAGTTAAAACCAAGCATCAGAATGGAGAAGAAAGGAGATTTAAGTGACTTTGAACGTGGAATGGTTGTTGGTGCCAGAGGGGCAAGACTGAGTATTTCATAGGGATGCACCGAATGTTCGGCCACCGAAATTATTCGGCCGAAAATAGCCAAAAAAAGCACTTTCGCTTCGCCGAATAAGTAAAAAGGCCGAATAAATTTTGCGAATAATGACGTTTTAATGACGCAATCAAATTACCCGCGGAGTGAGAGGCACTCGCTTTATGCAGCAAACATGTCAGCCGTGTGGAAGCACTTTAAGGTGTCGGAGAAAGAGGCAAAAACGGCCGTTTGCAGACATTGTTCTGCTGAATTGTCCAGACACCTGCAAAAACGAACGTGAAACAGACCACGGAGTTAAAACAACTGAACGTGCGGTCTTAGGCCTAGTGCACACGGACACGGGTATTTTTATAACCGGGACTTTTTACACGGTTCGCCGTCATTCACATGGAAACGCAGTATCAGGTCACTGAAACCGAACATTTTTGAAAACCCCTGCCAGAGTGAGGATTTTCAGAAACGCCGGTTGCAGCGTTGTCGTGTGGACAGTAAAACCGGCGTTTTTGTCTTGCGCGACGCCAGAGTGTGCGCGTTATCCGCTGGTCTGATTGGCCAACATGCACAGGAGCAGGCAGAGGCGGAGCAGGAACAGGACTGACGGCAGGACTGGAAGGATCGACGAACAAAGGAACAGGTAAGTAATTCGAAATACAATTGATCATTAGAAAGCTAGACGTATGACTGACTGAAGTTAGTGTTACGATCTGGCATCGAGGAGCAGGCTGCGGTGCTTCTTCACCCCTGTTGATTTCCAACTCGGATCAGCTGGTCTTGCTCTGCCTGCGCTCCCGCACACCTGTTTCCCATCTGCGAATCTGTAGGGGCGGGGGAGCCGGGGGCGGAGGCCGCGGCCAACTGTGCAGAGTCCTGAGCCACCGTGACAGCCTGCTGGTGTGGCATGCTCTTGACAGCGCTTGATAGCGGGTTTTTGCATTTTCATGCGAGCGTTTGTGGACGGGATTTTTTTTTAAAACGCAGAAGGAAAAACTCCGGTTATAAAAATACCCGTGTCCGTGTGGACTAGGCCTTAGAAGCTGTCAGCACATGATTTAGACAGGCGGACTCAGAACCCCTGTACAGCATCGCTACTGTGCTTGATCCACGATATAAAGATCATTACTTGGATGTGGGGAGAAAGATGCGCACACGAGAAATGATCCAGGCCGAGTTGGATTTGGGAAAGCCGCTGGGTAATGGAGACGGTCAGGTGCACAGCCAGGAGATGAAAACAGCGCAGAGAGTAAACGGGTTCGTACTACAGATTATCCGCGCACAGTCTCGCTGTCTGACTGGTAAGATTTTATTTATATTTTGGATTATGGTAACACTTTATAAGTAGTTTCTATTTTTAACATTAACTAACAATGAAAACCCCTTATTAACAGCATTTATTAATCTTAATGTTAACATTTACTAATACAGTATTAAAATTAAGTATCACATTTGTAATTTTGAATTTAAAAGTATCAAAAGTGGTAGGCCTATTTGTTAAAATTGTGAATGCACTCATACTAACATGAACTAAATATTTTTTTATTATCTTAAATTAAGGAAGATTAATAAATACCATGACAAATGTATTGCTCATTGTTAGTTAAATATTTTGAAATTGTATTTTTGTTATTTGATTTTTTTTATCTGAAAAGCAACACAAAATAGTAAAAAGCAAATTTTTACTATTTAATTATTGTAATGGTGAAAAAATTGTCAAAATAAATGGAAAAATGTGAAACACCGTATTCGGCCTTCGGCCAAGCATTTCATTTCGGTGCATCCCTAGTATTTCAAAAACTGCTGATCTACTGGGATTTTAAACGCACAACCCTCTCTAGGGTTTTACAGAGACTGGTCTGAAACAGAGAAAATATCCAGTGAGTGGCAGTTGTATGGATGAAAATGTCTTGTTGATGTCAGAGGTCAGAGGGTAATGGGCAGACTGGTTAGAGATGATGTCTCAACGGTTCAGGATGGTGTTGGTGTAATATTGTGGGGGGATATTTTCTTGGCACACTTTGGTCTCCTTAGTATCAATTGAGCATTGTTTATACGCCACAGCCTACCTGAGGATTGTTGCTGACCTCTGACGCTGTCTTTTGATGGCTACTTCCAGCAGGATAATGCAGCATGTCACAAAGCTCAAATCATCTCAGACTTGTTTCTTGAACCTGACAATGGCCTCCACAGTCTCTAGATCTCAATCCAATAGAGCACCTTTGTGATGTGGTGCGTGCGTGTATCTCATTATGGTCTCCTGTATAGGAACATTTTGGCTTCCTCTTGTGGAAGTGTTGTGTTCCAAAATGTACCAACACTTCCAAGAACCAAACCAAAATGTGACTTCTGTGCACCATGTGCACACCCCCTAGTATTTAGTCTTTTGTCTGCAAACAACTGTATTGCTCGGCAGCCACAGCAATGAGCTATTCACAGAGAAGTTAGAAAAGTCACTTAAATGGCTGGATTTTCTGCAATTTTCTTTATATACACACGTGGACAAAATTGTTGGTACCCTTCGGTCAATGAAAGAAAAACTCACAATGGTCACAGAAAAAACTTTATTCTGACAAAAGTAATAATAAATAAAAATTCTATGAATGTTAACCAATGAAAGTCAGACATTGCTTTTCAACCATGCTTCAACGGAATTATTTTAAAAAATAAACTCATGGAACATATATTATTACTTTTGTCAGAACAACGTTTTTTTCTGTGACCATTGTAAGTTTTTCTTTCATTGACCAAAGGGTACCAACAATTTTTTTTATTTTTTTTTTTTTTGGCACTATCAGATTTATGTTGCAGGCAATTTGCATTTGTACAAAGTTAAGATCTGTTGTCTTCCGGTCACACTGTGCAACATGTTCTGCAGATTTAAAGCCACCACATGCAGTAATTTTGAATAAGCAACAGCAGAAATCCCACTGTGTGACCGCGTTCAGAAAGTTATATGGTATTTAATTATACTACATAGTATGTAGGGTTTCTGCAGTTTAAATTTTTTGATACATATTTTGTCCCCAACACAGCACAGGCATTAGAAGTGTTATTTTGACCAGCTGCACCATACTCTGCTGAGGGACTCTTACAGCTAACAACAGCTGCCAAACATATTGTTAGTGAAAATACTCGTTCTCCTCATATTGAATATTATGTGCAGGCAGCTGACAGATTGACCTCCTCTGAAGACAGGGCTTTATTTATCGCCTCTGTTGTCTGATAAATGAAGCTTTGTCTTCTGAGAGGAGGGCATTGGTCTTCGGAGAGTGCTTTTGGAAATTTGAGTGAAGGGAAAAGAGCAGGTTTTTTTCTTAGCACTATTATGTAGATTAAATGATGGATTCACCAGTGTAGTTTAAGTCATAAATCATTGTAGACAGTCAATTTTATATGTGCTCTAAGTATGATGAGATAAATATCCTTTTATTACTCCCACTGGGTGCCATGTTTTTAATAGTATTTGGGAGAAGAAAGTGGAAAATCATATTTAATTACTCAAATTTTTTTACTATGTCAAAGAGCATTCAAGTATTGCAGCTCTTATTGTTATCTTAATATAAGCTGGTGCCTTGATGTTTTTCACAAAGTGATAAACTTCCTTCACAAGTCAAGGGTGATGCTATGCCACTGTCTAGTTGCATGAAAAGCTGTTAGATGACACAAAAGGCGCTCTAACTGTATATGTACTCAATGATATGTGCTCCACTCATTCTGATGATGTTTGTCGTCTCTGTAACTAGACAACTTGATGTTTTTGATGTCAGGAGGAGGGAGGAGTGGCCACTGTGCCCGAGCCTCAGGACAAGGTGAAGTCTTTGAAGGATCAGGTCGATGGAGTCAAAAACATCATGACGCAGAACGTGGACAGGATCCTGGCTCGAGGAGAGAGGCTGGACGACCTCATGGGCAAGTCTGAGGATCTGCAAGCAGGGGTCAGTTGTACCACACAACACGTCCCACACTTCAAGTTGTTTCTGTCCGTAAAATCAAATAAATCTGCAATCAACCTTTTTAAGAAGTGAATGTAAAAATAAATGGCTATTGCTTTTATACTATAGACCAACTTTGGGTGATGAAGACAATTGATGAAGTTGTTGTACTGAAGACCAGTCATATCTTAAACTAGACACTTTCTAATTCTGTTCACTTAACCAAACATTAACCCCTCCCTTGTCTAAGACTTTTCCCTGGCATCTCAAATGTATCAAACACTGGTCTCTGTCTTTAACGAGCTATTATAAGGTCTTGGACTGTCTGGTCTTGAATACAACACAATTTGGTGGTTTGCCCGTCATTATTTGTTTTGGAAAATTAAATAAAACATCATGAGCTGGACAGCTGAAGAATGATCAAATCCTTCCAGTGTCCCTTTTTAGTAAAAAAAAAAAAAATATGGAGATAGTTTAATATATATTCAATAAATGCCCATAAAACATCTGTCTTTACTCTTCAGTTTGTTTAAAAACACAAAGATATTCACTCTTTATTATAATATTATCCCAACTTTAATAGTATTTACTCTAAGAATCTTGTCACATACTGTACACTTTTTACTTTTTCCATGTCCACAGTGAAAGTATATATAAATGAAAATGCGTTCTGTCACCCGCAACCCCTAGGATGACACATTTTTATTCATTAGTACTTCTGTATATAAACTTACTAAAATTCTTTAAAATAATTCATGATATGTAAATTATAGTTTATTTCCAGTAAATTGCTTTACTAGAGGCAGTAGAATATAGTAGTAGTCCTCTGAGAGAATATAGGCAATAATACAAAATAAACATTAATTGTGATTAAAATTGAAATTGTGATCTGGAAATTTTGCATTATTGCCCACCCCTAAGACTAAATACACAGGATTATGTTTTTTGCTACAAAACAAAGTAAGAGATGTCCTTACATTTCTGCTCTTCAATAGTTTTCTGCTTTCTATAAAGTCATTTAACTCTTATTGATAACATTTGACATAGTCTAGTGTTGTTTTTGTTCCCAGGCAAACCTGTATAACTTGTCAACAGATGACTTCCTTTTGTGAGTAAAGCGCAAGTGCCAGGCATTTTCGAATTGTGTGGACATCCAGGCATGTCATGGCTAGGACTAATAATATCCAACAGTGAGTCAGAGCTGTCAGACAGATATTGTCCGTTGCACATGAACCCTGCCAGAGTCGGGCAGATATGTATTTAATTAATTACTGCTTTTTGAAGTACACCTTGTTCCACTTCACTGGGAACTGACTGACCTTTTTTGTTTTTTTTTTTAACCAGAAAATGTAGTTCACAGAAATGCTGCTGGTTCCATCTATTTGGAGCTACCTGTTACTTCTTCACAGATAGTTAGTTATTATCGGGAAAAGTTGTACAAAATGTGTTGTTGAGGGTCAACAACAAGGATGGTTAAAATGCAGTTGGTATCAGTTTTTTATTCCGGCTGATAAGAAAACTTTACATACATAGACATGACTTTATTATTTTGGTGGATTGGTAGGCCTGCACAGGCAAAAAGATTCAATATGTGATAACTATTCTGAATATCGCGACAATATTGGCTGCAATATATATTATACATTTATATTAGAGACTGAACTGAACTAAACAGGTCTAAATTAGGACTTACTGTAGGAATGAACCAGGCCAGGTTATTTTGACAGCTCCACAGTTTGATTTAATGTTCCGTTTGGACGATGATTTTGAGGCTGAAAGTAAATGTCCATCACATAAAAGACTGAATGTTATTGCGAAACCTTTGGCTTTTATGTTTTTATTTCGATATACAATAGACAATTAATTCTTTGTGTTACGGATATTGCAATGACGTTAATATTGCGTTAACATTAATGTTGGGTTAACAATCATATTAATAAATTTGCGATACTTGTGCAGCTCTAGCGTTTGGATTTTTTTATTAGTGGACAATTTAAGTCTAAAAAGATTAATTTGAAACTGAATTGAGCTGGGCAATGAATCGTCTTGTATCTTTCCCCTTCAGACCAGTGCTGTGTTGCATTCACTGACTCATGTCCTTCTTTCTCCAGGCTCAAAACTTCAAGCAGACGTCCCACAAAGTGGCCCGCTCCTACTGGTGGAAGAACGTCAAGATGGTGGTGATCATCATCGTGGTGGTGGTCATCATTGTGCTCATTATCATTTTGCTGGCCACAGGAGTCATCCCAACGAGCACCCCTGTCACGCCCCCTGTCACGCCCACCATAAAGCCATAAACACACACAAACAGTGCAGTATCGATACAAAACTTAGACATAACTCTTTAGTTTTCATATTATATTTGTACAGTTCATGCTTTGGTTTAATAGAGTTAAATGATCGGTGAAGGTTTGAGATTAAAATTGTTGGTATAACCTATGCAGTTCTAATATCATTAGCAAGACATTTTTATGACTGTTTTGAGACTTCCAATGAGGTCTGATTTTGCACATAAAAGAAAAGGAGTTTGTTATGTCTACATCTTTTTGTCTGCCATTAAGTCTTTCAGAAGTTGGCAAGAAAATGAATGAAAAATGATTTTTCGGTTTATGTCCAGGCCAATATGTTTTTATTTGAACTTATGCCACTTTTTTATGTACTCCTGGATTTAGTAGTTTAGTATATTTAGCCCAGTCATCCCAATTCATTTTATATAAAAATAGACTAATTAGTGAAACAAAATATTTGAGAAACTAAAAAAATTACAATATTTGAAGATACTGTAAAGTTTGAAAATGTAGAAACTAGTGTTTGTTGCCTGTCATTTCCAATTCCTCTGGCATGAACTTTTGCCATAGCAGAATATCTCCAATACTGTTTTAAAATAAAAACCCATTAGCCTGGACACAGCTTAAATTTGAGAGAACAGTTTGTAATTTTATGTAGATTTGGGGTCAATTGAAAGTGACGTTTGGAGGACTTTTGGACTAGTCATTTAATTCTCAACAGTTGAAGGTTTTCTTTGCCTATCAGCAAGAATAACTACCCCTGCTCTCAAAGGACAGTTAGTTACACTAACTGCTGAACTGTTAAACCACTAACGGTTTGCTTATCAAAAAGGAAGTTAGCAGGCCCCTATTTTTTTAGTGCGGATGCCTTAACTAGACATTTTAGTCATCTGCTTGAATGTTTTCACACTGTGCACATTTACACTTTGAAAAATGCAGTGTCTTGAATATTATATATCTTGGGCCTCACAATACGGCCATTTAGGTTATAATATAAATTAGTAATTTATAGAGTTATCTGTTACCGTTCGAGGGCTTATCACCGAATGTGCTTCCATTTCCTTTGTGTAAAGTAACACTGTAATTGCTCTTATATTTCCAGGTCGTTTATTAAATGATTAATGTAGCACTGGTGTAGTCCTTGTAATTACCTCCTTAATTGTAGTGTAGCATTGGGAGAAACAACAGCATATAATTTTAAATGTTGTGAGCTGAACTTCATAGCAGCATGGTCAGAATACTGTGAAGGAATTGGATTTATGGCCACATAAATTTGAAAAGTGCAGATGGAGAAAACTGAGGGGGAAAAACATCTGTAAGTGCTAATGTTTTCCTTTTTTGCCAAGTAAAATTGGTCAAACTTATCAGTCCCATGTGAGTTTGCAGCTGTGCAGTTGCAGCCTCTGTCCGTTAGAGGGTGCAAATCCTGATTCTGCAGTTTACGATTTCTGTCACTTAGCTACTTTGGCTTTCTTGTTATCTTGTCTTAGCATCATTACTATTACCCAGTCTGGTTTGTCACAACTGCTTTCAGAAAACTCTGCGTTATTACAGTTCCACCCAAACGCTAACTATAACGCCAAGACAAGCTTCTGTCAAGTCAGACTTGGATCCAAATAAGTCCCATTTTAAACTGTACATACTCTTCTTTTTCTTTATAGATAAATATTAACTCTACTTTAACAAATGTCAATCAAATATGTGAATATTTATTTAATGCTCTGTTTTCCAAATCAAAATTTCATCAAGTTAGTGGGATAACTGTATAAATAGATTATGAATACTGTAATAAGGACAAATGCTGCACTGTGCTCTGAACATTCCCGAGGGATGCAGTAGGCTTATATCTTATTACCTTTTCATGTACGTCAGAGCCATGCTGTGTGATTGAGAACACTTTAGCTAACAACATTTTCCCACTGTCCTTTAATGCAGCTTTAATGCCTCAGCTGACCTGTGCTATATGTATAGTTATATAAAATGACTTGTATTGAATGGTTTTATTGGTCTGAAATGAAATAAATTGTATTTACTTTATTCTGATGTGTTTGTGTTCCCAAAAAAAAGTAACAAGTGAAAAAAATATGAAATGAAAAATAGACATTTAAAACTACAGTACCCAGTGAAGGAGTTTTTGTTGTTTACTTGTTCCTACAGCAAAGGACAAACTGAGCACTGCTCGAGAAGAAGCACGTGCATTTCTTTTTTAAGCACACATTCCTACATAAAGGTTTTAGGAAATTTATACATTTAGTTTTTTTAAAGAAAAATTGCCTTTTTTTTCTTTTTTTCACTGTTTTTCTTCAAAGACAGCAGCATGTCCCTGCAGAGCTACCATAGGTACTCATGCTCTAAAAAGGATGAGTGTGAGGTGTATTGCACCATTTGTCAAAATAAAGCCGAACCACCTCAATTTTAGACAGAAGTAAACTGCAAAAGTAAAAAAAATTGCACTTTTTGGCAACATTTAGGCATTTATTCTACATAATAGTATGACTCCTCATTGCCTTGTGAGATCCTATGGTAGCCCTAGAGGGACATGCTGTGTAGGCCATCAACAAACTCAGTGGAAATAGGTTATTAGTTTAGAAATGCATACCTTAATGTATAAATGTGTGCGCAAAATAAACATGAACGTTATTCTCCTCCAGCAGTCCTCAGTTTGTCCCCTCTAGGCAGCTGTAGAAACAGGAACAGGAAGTAATGTCTTTTTCCAGTTTATGGAGCTTTATTTCAAAATTTTTTAAGATAGACAAATGCAAAGAGTGTCATTTTGAGGAGATTATTCAACACACAATGCAGATGACAGGTTACAGTTTTATAGGAGTATTTTTTTTTTAAACATTTCATAATAATGCATTTTATTTATACTGCACACATCTCAAAGTGCTACAACATAAATTCACACAATGCAACCTGAAAAAAAATAATATAATTCTCACTCCATTGTTTTGAAGCAAGTTTACACCATACCTTAACCTCATAAGGCTAGTTTATTAAGAAGAGGTCTTTAAATGTGTTCAATAGCCATAGGACATATTTCACACACCACATAATGGAAAACTGTTGTACATTACGCATTGTCATTCAACTTTTAAACTTTTGTTTCACCACTTAGTGAGGTTCAGTTTAGAGAATACATTCCGCTGAAGCACACAGAAGTATAAAACAAAAAAAAAAAGATCAGCAGTTGTAACAACTTGTTAAATAACTAGAGCAAGTTTACTAACTAGAGCACAGTACAGTATTATTGTTTATTTATGTTGTTACAACATTGTTTTTTAAATGCAAATCTGTCTTTGCAAGGGTCCAGCCCTTTAGTCCACTGTTTGTAAATGTACGTCTTAACATGTAGTATGTAGAGAGGAAAGAATTTATACTTAAGGGTTGTTTCATTTGAAAAAATACTTTACAGACTTTATTAGTACCACTAGAGGGAGCCAGCATACCATAGTTTGAGAACAACTGGCTGCTAGTTTCTGCTGATTGAAAAAAATGTCTTGTCAGTCTGGTAGTTTCTTTTGTGTGTTTGACAAAAAAAAGTTTAAAAAAAAAACACTTTTTTATTAAGTGGTACTGGGCTGCTCTGTTCAAGATATGTCTTAAATAAATATAAAATACAATGAAAAATACAATGAATCCAACAACAATAACACCAACTACTTCAGCAAAAATAATTTTCTTATTGTTCCTTCCTTCTTTTTCTTGTTCCATCAGCGCTATAGTTGTCTTTTCAAAGACTTTACGCTGAAGGGAAACCGTTCACCTGAGGGCCTTCCCTCATTAACTGCCCATTACCTTCAACGTACATTTGTATGTTTTCACTTTAAACATGTTTTACTGTTTTATCAATGTGTCATTTACTTGAAAGATACACTGCTTGTCTGCTAATTTCAGTAAAAGGAAAAATCAACACATTATTTAGTATTTACATTATTAATAGTTGTGTTTGCTTGCTGTTTGACAACTCAAATAAAAAGTGAAAAATACAAGTAGCTGACCATGGCACTCTGGGCTGGTTTATCCATAAGGGAGGCTCTACTTCTAAATATACTAAAAATATAATATACTAAAAACTATGACTCCAACAATGATGACTACTGCTACAATGACAGTAAAAGTGATTTTCTTATTCTTCCTCCCTCCTTTTTCTTGTTCCATCACCTTTCTAGCTGTCTTTTCAAAGACTTTACTCTGAAGGAAAAACACAGGGACATAAAAGTTAGTTTACAATGGACAGAATCAGTAATCACATAAACAGCAATACATTTAATTATTTTTTAAGTGTGTTGGACGTACTTTCAAAAGAGAATTAGATATTTGGATATGGATGATAACAACACTACAATGGAGGTGGTCTAAATACTGGAGGTGTTTTAAAATACAACCATTTAATTCCTTTTGTCATTTTCAGTTTCATGTTTCTACAGAGTTTAAACTGCTCTGAAGGTAAGGCATTGCAGATTCACAAAGAGGATAAATGTTTATGAAGTAAACTGTTATGGCTAGCTCCACTCTACCGTTTAGGAATCACAAAAATTAGAAAAAGGCTCACCTTTTCCTTTAGTTCCTCAGCTCTTGTGTCCAAATCTTCCAGTTTTTCTGTCTTCACTTTGGCCTTGTTGTAGTTCTTCACCATGAGGACTCTGACCTCTTCCACATCCTCCTGGGTTTTCTGCAGACGGCTCTTCCCAGTCTTAAAAAGAAAAAAAAAAAAGAAAAAACAAACATTCTGTCTGTGATGGTTGAAGTGTATTCTATGACTGACTTACCATGATTAGTCTTACTCAGGAGTCACCAGACACAAATCATCACCAGATACACTCAACTCTCTCTCAAAGAAAGGTGTCTTTCTTCTCTCGTCACGTTCACTTTTTGACTTAGCGCTGGTCTTTTTGTTGCACACAACTGAGGCTCTTCACTCATGAACTTCTCCCGGTAATCTAAAGAAAGCGAAAGTAATGAGTGGGATTTCCCTAACCTTAAACAAACATACTGTTTGCATATTTTCACATTTGTTATAGCTTAGTATTGACTTTACACCGGTTCCAATATCTTATTCCAACATCGGCTCAGTGAAGAACTCAAATAAAAAGTTTAAAGAAACAGCTTCACTAGACGTTAAAGTAAAAGTGAAAGAAGACAGATGCAGTAAACACTGGCATTTCCTGTAAAGCCCATGTTTGGTCATTTGGATCATCTGATGACAGTCTGTGGTTTAGACAGCTGCTTTGGGGTCATTTACTTAGCTGTATGTTGTTAAAAGCTGTAAAATATCATCCAACTAAATATATTCAGTACAGTACTACGTATTGTTTATGTCAAAGCAACACTATGTGTAACCTTTTAGGACTCGTAGTATGCCATACCCGTTTGTGGGTATGGCATACTATGAGTCCTAAACAATGGTGCTGCAAAAACACGTAACAGTTTTCTTTCATTAAATATTTCATAAATATATTATAACGGTGTGTTGATAACTTTGTGTTGATGTGACTAGTTTGTGCTGATTAATGCTACTTAGGTTCTTCTTGTTATCTTCCGTGTCTCATCTGCTGAGATAAAAGACAAAAATGAAGAAGCAGAAGTCTGGTGCAAGAGAGGTTTATTGCAAAGAAATGTCACAACAAACTCTGCCCCAGGTACGGATCAAATGCAAAGACTCCTGAGACAAAGAATTGTCACTTTTGTTTTGAGGCACTATTTTTCACCAATCAACATTCAATTTCATTAGTGTTTATTACCTCTTTGCCATATGGGAGTGAACCTACACAAGACTAGCTGCACCTACTTCCCTGGACCATGTCTAAACCTGTGTTCTTGGCCTCGTTATCTATGCCCAATTTACCCCTAATTAACCTCAAACCCCTCCCGTTGTCGTCTCTGGTGTCTCATCTTCAGTGAGGCCCTCTAGTGTCTTTCCACCTACTTTAGTTTCTCTTTCTGATGCAGATAATATTAGATGAAAATGGAATGACAGTGGACATGGTGTAATAAATGAAACATAACAATATTTGGTGCTAAAGAGTGTTAAAATAATGATGAATATACTTTGGCAAGAAACACACAAGACAAGATCCAGTTGGCATGGAGCACTTTGATTGGTTTATGCTCAGCCCTGGAAGAAGAAGAGGCATTAGAACCAAAACTATTTAGGCAATATCCATCCATCCATCTTCTACCGCTTATCCGGGGCCAGGTCGCGGGGGCAGCAGTCTAAGCAGAGACGCCCAGACTTCCCTCTCCCCAGACACTTCCTCCAGCTCTTCCGGAGGGATACCAAGGCGTTCCCAGGCCAGCCGGAGAGACATAGTCCCTCCAGCATGTCCTAGGTCTTCCCCGGGGTCTCCTCCCGGTGGGACATGCCCGAAACACCTCCCTAGGGAGGCGTCCAGGAGGCATCCAAAACAGATACCCGAGCCACCTCAGCTGGCTCCTCTCGATGTGGAGGAGCAGCGGCTCTACTTTGAGCTCCTCCCGAGTGACCGAGCTCCTCACCTTATCTCTAAGGGAGCGCCCCGCCACCCTGCGGAGAAAGCTCATTTCGGCCGCTTGTATCCAGGATCTTGTTCTTTCGGTTATGACCCAAAGCTCATGACCATAGGTGAAAGTAGGAACGTAGATTGACCGGTAAATCGAGAGCTTTGCCTTACAGCTCAGCTCCTTCTTCACCACGACAGACCGGTACATCGACCGCATCACTGCAGAAGCTGCACTGATCCATCTGTCAATCTCACGTTCTCTCCTTCCCTCACTCGTGAACAAGACCCCAAGATACTTGAACTCCTCCACTTGAGGCAGGATCTCTCCACCATCCTGAAGGGGACAAGCCACCCTTTTCCGACTGAGAACCATGGTCTCAGACTTGGAGGTGCTGATCCTCATCCCAGCCGCTTCACACTCGGCTGTAAACCGTCCCAGTGCACCCTGAAGGTCCTGGCTTGATGGAGCCAACAAGACAACATCATCTGCAAAAAGCAGAGACAAGATCCTGTGGTCCCCAAACCAGACTCCCTCCGGCCCCTGGCTGCGCCTAGAAATCCTGTCCATAAAGATAATGAACAGGACCGGTGACAAAGGGCAGCCCTGCCGGAGTCCAACATGCACTGGGAACAGGTCTGACTTACTGCCGGCAATGCGAACCAAGCTCCTGCTCCGGTCGTACAGGGACCGGACAGCCCTTAGCAAAGGGCCCCTGACCCCGTACTCCCAGAGCACCCCCACAGGGCGCCACGAGGGACACAGTCGAATGCCTTCTCCAGATCCACAAAACACATGTGGACTGGTTGGGCAAACTCCCATAAGAGGGTATAGAGCTGGTCCAGTGTTCCATGACCGGGACGAAAACCGCATTGTTCCTCCTGAATCCGAGGTTCAAGTATCGGCCGCATTCTCCTCTCCAGTACCCTGGCATAGACTTTCCCGGGGAGGCTGAGGAGTGTGATCCCTCTGTAGTTGGAACACACCCTCCGGTCCCCTATCTTGAAAAGAGGGACCACCACCCCGGTCTGCCAGTCCAGAGGTTCTGTCCCCGACCGCCACACGATGTTGTAGAGGCGTGTCAACCAAGACAGCCCTACAACATCCAGAGACTTGAGGTACTCAGGACGTATCTCATCCACCCCCGGCGCCTTGCCACCGAGGAGCTTCCCAACTACCTCAGTGACTTCGGCCTTCCACCGTCCAACAATATCCCCAGTTGAAGTCAGCAGGTTCCCACCTCCACTGTAAACAGTGTTGGCAGGGCACTGCTTCCCCCTCCTGAGGCGCCGGACGGTTTGCCAGAATTTCTTCGAGGCCGACCGATAGTCTTTCTCCATGGTCTCACCGAACTCCTCCCAGACCCGAGTTTTAGCCTCCACGACCACCCGGGCTGCAGTCCGCTTGTCCGCTTGCCTCAGGAGTCCCACAGGCCAACCAGGCTCGGTAGGTCTCCTTCTTCAGCTTGACGGCATCCCTTACTTCGGTGTCCACCACCAGGTTTGGGGGTTGCCGCCACGACAGGCACCGGAGACTTTACGGCCACAGCTTCGAGTGGCCGCATTGACAATGGAGGTGGAGAACATGGTCCACTCGGACTCAATGTCTCCAACCTCCCTTGGGATCTGGTCGAAGCTCTGCCGGAGGTAGGAGTTAAAGGTCTTTCTGACAGGGGGCCAAATGTTCCCAACAGACCCTCACAGTACGTTTGGGCCTGTCACCAGGTGGTGATCAGTTGACAGCTCCGCCCCTCTCTTCACTCGAGTGTCCAAGACATACGGCCGGAGGTCAGATGAAACAACTACAAAGTCGATCATCGATCTCCGGCCTAGGGTGTCCTGGTGCCACGTGCACTGATGGACACCCTTATGCTTGAACATGGTGTTCGTTATGGACAAACTGTTGCTAGCACAGAAGTCCAATAACAGAACACCACTCGGGTTCAGATCCGGGGGGCCGTTCCTCCCAATCACGCCCGCCCAAATGGAGGTGAGCCCGACTATCTCTAGTCGGTATCGCTCAACCTCCCGCACAATCTCAGGCTCCTTCCCCGCCAGCAAGGTTACATTCTATGTCCCTAGCGCCAGATTCCGTGTCCGGGGATTGGGTCGTCGAGGCCTCCGCCTTCGACTGCCACCCAATCCACTTTGCACCGGCCCCTTACGGTTCCTCCCGCGGGTGGCGGGCCCACGGGAGGTCGGCCCCACGTCGCTCCTTCAGGCTGAGCCTGGCCGGGCCCCGTGGGGAAAGACCCGGCCACCAGACGCTCGCCCCGGGGCCCCGGTTGCGCCATACCGGGCGACGTCACGGCCCTTGATTTTTTCATCACCATAAAGGGTTCTGAACCGCTCTTTGTCTGGCCCGTCACCTAGGACCTGTTTGCCTTGGGAGACCCTACCAGGGGCATATAGCCCCTGACAACATAGCTCCTAGGATCATTCGGGCACTCAAACCCCTCCACCACGATAAGGTTGCGGTTCAAGGAGGGGATTTAGGCAATATAGGGGGCAATATGTGTTATGTGTAAGTTTTTCAGTGGATTGTGTAGTGTGTGTGTGTTCTCACCTTACCTTTGTCTTGTGTCCAGGTGTGTCATTTAAAGGTTCCAGCCTGGACCAAGTCAAGGGAAGGTGTAGGGGTAACAGGGTTAGGTGTTGGGTTTTAGATTACATTGGTGTATGGATTAAGGTTTTATATACATGGGTTTGTATATAATTTATAGTTATGTTTATGGAGGAGTTTAACGTAGTTTTAAAGAAGCTAAGGTAAGAGTATATTACTTTGGGGTTTTAGTGGTAGAAGTAAATTGAGGTAGAAGGTATTTAAGGCACCTTTGTCAATCATTGTATGCTCTTTGTCCTGTTGTCTGCTGCTGCTGGAGAAGCTACAGCTGATGCCGCAATTGCATAGTGCATGGTATTTTTGTAAATATATCCTCTTACTGCGCCAACCGCTAACGGCCATCTACGTCACACTACTGTCAGTCACAGTCAGCCCCTCTAGCCTTACCTGCAACCAAGTTGTTATCAACAATCTTAAGACATGGTCTCAGTTCAGGAAGCACTTTATATATAGCCAGGCTTCTTGTTAACTCCACTGCAGAAAAAAAACATTTGTTCAAACCTGCATTTACTGATCCTGTCTTTGCCTTATGGCAGGATGAGGGACTAAAATGTTTTAAAGATCTCTGTAGAAATGGTGTGTTTTGTTCCTTTACGGAGATGGTTGGATACGTTTTCCCGTCCACCCATCTATTCAGGTACTTTCAGGTGAGAAGTTGTGCTAAGTCCTTGTTTCCATCTTTCCCTCACCTCCCTCCTAAACAAGAGAGGGATGAACTTTTACAGTTAAATCCCTCCCAGAAATCTCTTATCTCATAAATTTATAACACCATTCAATCCTATGATGGTTTTACGACCATTAAAACAGGAGGCATTGGAGTGTGAACTGGGATTGACATTTGATGAACAGTGGTGGGATTCCGCTTTGAGAGTGATCCACAGGAGCTCCATTTGTGCCCGTCTTACACTAATCCAGTTTAAAGTGCTGTTTAGATGTCATTTCTCAAAAACAGGATTGTCACAGATGTTTCCAGCTACGGTGGATGTTTGTGATAGATGTGTTGGTTCACCTTGTAATCTAACCCACATGTTCTTCACCTGCCCAGCTCTTTCAAATATTTGGCAGATTTATTTTAACACTATGTCAAAGGTTCTCTCAGTATCAGTCTGTGTTTCCCTGCATGTAGCGTTGGCCTTCCTGAGGAATACACACAGTATTTAGCAGCACAGTCATCTCCTCCTACATTGGAAGTCAACAACAGTCCCTTCCAACATCCAGTGGCTCCATGAAGTTATGTCATTTTTAAAGTTTGAGAGGATCAGATATTCCAGGAGTGGTTGCCTGAGTAAGTAGAAAACTTTGTGGTGATGCGGTCTTCACCCTCTCCCCTTCTCTATTTTATTTAGTTATATCTTATTGTATTTAACTGTGTTCTTATTTTATTGTATTAATGTTAGAAAATAATAAAAAACAAATAAAAAATTTAAATAAAAAAATAAATATTCTTCAAACTTTTACTAGTTTGTGAGTGGTATGTGACAAAAATCCAATCTGACACATTTGTTAGCAGTTATTCTTGGTAAAATAGTGGTCTCCCTTACAATACAAGAGCTTTCTGACTCTTTGCGGATCTAAGTCGGTGTATTTCTAAACAGATAATGAAAAAAAGATTTTGATTTTAAATGGACTTTTACACTGATGCTTTAATATACAGCTGTGTACCTTTTTTAACAGGTGTTACTGGACATTTGGAGTACAAGTAGCCCCAGTTTAAAAATCCTTTAAAATTATTTTAACATCTCTGATCATCATCTTTCAGTATGTGTAGTCACATGAAAACATTCATATGTCATAATGTCAGTCCTGTTTGTCGTTCTTGTTGCTTCCACACAGGGGGGGGGACACACTCTTGACTTAAGATTTCAGGATTCAAGATTTAGCTTTAATTTTGAGCAGAATGAACAGGTCAGTAAAAACAAATTTGATCCGTATAATGTTTCACATCACGTTTTTACAAGATAAATGCTTATCTTGTTATAATAAACACAAACCTCCCAAAAACTTTCTTACGGCCGGCACTCATATAAGAAATTATATGAGTGCATGCTCTGCAACACTTTACAAATACAACAATTTATACAAAATACACTAAAATGACCCCACCGTTTCAGAAGACATGTTTTTTTATCTTCCAAACTTGTTGTCTTAAACGTCTCTACTTGTAAATAGAGATGGCACTGGTGCTGTTGCACTGAGAGGGATCTGCGCCCTCTGCTGGCTAAAAGTTACGCAGGACGCCTTTGAGATCTAACAAGAGTACTGTAGTTTTGAGACGCTGTGTAAGCTATTACTCGGACCACACTACACAGACTTTTTCACAGACCATATATTTCCAGTTCTAGCTATGAAGCTAAAAATATGACTATTACTTATTAATTAAAATCACAAATATTAAACACCGTGCTCTTAAAAGGTCCCACTCTCCACTAAGGGGAGTGGATAGTGTTGCAGATGTCCAGCCCGCTATTGATGTCCCAGTGATAATTGGACCTTAGCTGGCCTCATCTGTGCTCCTGTCTTGTCCCAAACCAAATTGTTGTTAGACATATAGGCCAGAGTAGGCTATACTAAACATTAATATTCTTATGCATTTATGTTCTCAAAGTTTATTTATGCCTAAGCCACTGTGGTGTTGCCAACTTATGCAAACTCTGAAAAACACTTGTCCCACAGTATGTTTTATGTCTGGTTTACAACATTAAATAAAAATAAATGCCAATCTAGCTAGAGTTTATTGTGTGAAACTAACCAACCCAACAAATCCAGAGGGGTGAGGCATTGCTGACTAATAGTTTAACACAAAGTGACTTCTCCCACAAGACAGGTTGTGACTAAGGGCTGATGGGGAAAAAAGAGTTCAAAAGCAACAGCACAAATCTTTTTTCTTTATAGCTGTCGGTATGTAGTGTGACCCGGGAATAGAACAGTCACCTGCAGACAGACCCCAAAACAAGCCTGAAACCTCAGAGCAAGCAGAAGACTAGTGGTATTGTTGTTATATTAATAATTTTGACATTTTCCAAGAAACTAATACCAGACATAGATTACAATGCAATGACAACATTTCTAGTTTAGCAAGAATTACAGGTGCTGTAGTTATAGGGCGAATAACGTAAACTGTGCATCTCAGCACATCTCCAAGAGCCAAGACAGACATGGTAAGTGATTTTTATTACTGCCATTTAGCAGCCCGAGTTACATTATTCTAAATCTCAGGGGTCAAATAAGTCAATGCTGAAAAACAAGGTAGTTACAGTCAAGTCTTCTTCTAGTTAGATTTTAACACTGATTAGCCACAACAACAATGATCTTTAATTGTTTTTCCAATTTTTTGTTGAATTTGAAAGTTAAAAAGTTGTCAGTTTAACAAAAGACTTTGGTACACTCTGGGTAGTAGCAGTAGTAGTCATATTTTACTGTATTAATTTAAATTTTTGAATAAACTCTACTTGTGTAAGTTGAGTAAATCTGCTCAATGATACTTTTACCTTTTAAAACATGTATATTTTGGAAGTAGACTTTTTCACTTGACTTTAAAGATGCAGTGTGTAAAATGTAGTACAGTTGAACAAAATGGAAAATAAGTATGTTTTTAGAAGTGTATTGCCTCAAAATAATAAAAAAAATAACGCTATTCACATTTGTACGGAGCCCCTCTGGTCACACTATGTCAAAAAAAAAAAAATCCTCTGGTCACACTATGTCAAAAAAAAAAAAAAAAAAAAAAAAATCCTCTGGTCACACTATGTCAAAAAAAATAAAAATAAAATAAATATAACTATCTCGTGGCCTCAAGATAGTGAAGTGTCTGACACATGGACCCTTTGTTATTTAAATGGACCCTGTACTGTAGTGCAATGTAATACTTCACATTCTGTGCAATATTATCTGTTTTAATATTCAGTGTAATATAGTTTGCTGCAGTTCTGCTTCTATTTATTTACCCATACTGTTCATCACAATCAATTCAATTCTGTTAATGCAGTAATGTAAATCTTGTAGGCTGCATATCCATGGTCCTTTATAACTCTTCTTTATATTTTATAGCATATATTTATACTTTTTACATGTATATAGGCTACTTGTTTATTTACCAACTTATATTATTATTTATATTTATTTAAATGTCTTGATGTGCACATCAACTGTGACACAAGAATTGTCCCCTGGGTTATCGATATCAATAAAGATCAATAAAGTATTTCTGATTATGATTTTAAGATAGTCTATAGTAGTGTGCAGACTGGTTCATTAATTATTGAAGTGTTTCACATTTTGGAAAAGCATGTCTGTGTAGCCTACGATAAAACGTCAGCAGAGGGCGTTCTAGGCTTAGGTCACGGTACCTTTTTATTTATTTATTTATTTATTTATTTATTTATTTATTTATTTTTTTGACAGTGTGACCAGAGGATATTTTTTTTTTTTTTTTTTTTTTTGACATAGTGTGACCAGAGGGGCTCCGTACATTTGACCTTTTTAATCCTAAAATAGATATTTAAAGCTCAATTGAACCCAGTGGTAAGTGCATTTGTTTTATAGCTTCCTGTTTCTATTTTTTACAACTGCCTAGAAGGGACAAACTGATCACTGCTGGAGGAGAAGCACAATTATGTATCTAACACACAATCATCCATGAATACTTAGGCCATTCATTAATTAGTTAAAGTTAAGTTTGTTTCTAAATTTTAAAAGTGGATTCAATAGTATGTCCTTTTGAAAATCTAACATTTCACCGCCAGATTTCACAAAAAAAAAACAAAAAAAACACACACTGCACCTGTAAAGTATTTTCTAATACACATAATTTAGATTATGTTATAAAATGCATTTACTCACATTTATTCTGACAATACATATTGGTTATTTATTTGTGCTGTAATTAAAGTGACTATATTCTGATTTGGCATACTTTGTATATATTTTTTTTTTTAAGATTCTTTCTCAAGAGCATGCTAACACTAAAAGTCTATAGTTGCCATCTCAAAAATATCTGAACACATTTCTATTTGTTTTATTGTAAAAACTGTGTCATTTCCTTCTGCTGTGGCCCAGGAACAGGAAGGAATGACTTCCGAAACAGAGCCACCAAAAAAGATTCAAGACTTACATAAAACAATTGATGAGGTTGAAGGACAGATGAAGAAAAATATAGAGTCAATGCTGAATTTAGAGGACAAACTGGACACGTTACATGATGTTTCATACAAACTGAGATCAGCGGTAAGTCTCAAGTAGTGTTGTGTATGAGTCCAAACCTTTTCTATATTACAGGCTATAAGAGCTATTAAGCCTTTATTTGTCAACATTATATCAATTTGTTGTTCATTTCCCAGAGATAAAGAAAAGCCTGAGCTGACTGTCTCATGTCTCATTTTTAGGCCGAGGGATTTCAAAAAACAAGCCAGAAAGTGAAATGCTCTTATTGCACCAAGAACGTCAAAATCGCGGTGACCATTGTAGTGGTCGTTATCATCATTGTTCTCATCATTATCCTGTTCTGCACCGGAGTCATACCAGTCGGGACCTCACAGCACTTTAACTCCACCAGCATCAACCCTTAAGCACAAGTGATCAAAAAGAATGTTTCTGTTTATTACTGCTTACCTCACTTGAACAACATGGCATTTAGACTTACAGTACATTCTGGAAAGTTTCTGCCTATGGACAGAGATCATCTGTATGCATCAGTTACATCTGCACATTAAAGAAGTGGTTGAATCTACAGAGAAATTTGGTGTATACTTTTTTCCAACGTTCACATCCTAACTACTCTAGCCTCGACCCGTTCCCACACTTCTAGTCTTCAAAAGATCCTGCTGAGATGAGATCACTTACCCCTTTAGAGCTCATCCTGCTTGGCCCGTGTCAACCAATACCTTTTTATTATAGGAAAATATACTGCATTGATATCTTATTTGACTAAAAACTGCCTCTCACATTTTTTAAACTGAAAAAATGCTTTGGATGTATAATTTCGGAGACAAACAAAGACATTATTCTGCAATTGTCTCTGCTTTAAAATGTTGGTCAAATAAGACAATGAGTAAACTTTGGTAAAGTATTGAGATAATAGTGTATGTGCTTGCTGTTTGCCATTTATGGAACACAAGGGCAACAGAGTGTTTACTTTTGAGGAAATAGACTAGTTGAAATCATAACATCAACGTGACAAAGCGTTTAACATTCCTGTTAAAATACATTAAAGTTACTAATGCAAACCATACCATAGCAAAAGTACTAAGTTCTATAAAATCTCACCTCACTTTCAGCCTCATTTTAGGTTCGGAAACTAATAAAGGCTGTAAAATCTGTCCTAGCAGCATTTGGCTTTGACTTTGGGAGAAACAGTGGCATGAAAAAGTATCTGAAGCTTTTGGAATTTCTCACATTTCTGCATAAAATCACCATCAAATGTGATCTGATCTTTGTCAAAATGACACAAATGAAAAAACAGTGTCTGCTGTTTGGGACAGTGTCCCAAACATTTATAGGTTTTAATGAGGATAACATATAAACAATGACAGAAGGGGGAGGAATAAGTAACTGAACCTTCCCCCTTAGGGAGACTTTGAGAGCAATAATACCAATTTTTACCAAATAATTTAAGTCAGGAGTGTGTCCAATCACTGAGGAGTGGCTTAAAGCTGCCCTGCTCACTCTAAAACACACACCTGGTAAGAATTGTGTCTTGATGAGAAGCATTGTCTGATGTGCACCATGGCACGCTCAAAAGAGCTCTCTGAAGACCTGCGATCAAGAATTGTTGATTTTGATTTGAGGCTCTTTTGCTGCCTCAGGCCTTTGAATTCAAAGTTTTATCAGGATGTTTTGCAGGAAAAGCTGAGGCCGTCTGTCAGACAGTTTTAGAAGCCAAACAGGACAATGACCCAAAACACAGAAGTAAATCAACTTCAGAATGGTTTCAGAAGAACAAAATACATGTTCTGGAGTGGCCAAGTCAAAGTCCTGACTTGAACCCCACTGAGATGCTATGGCATGACCTCAAGACAGCGATTTATGCCAGACATCCCAGGAATCTGACTGAACTGCAGCAAGTGTGGTCCAAGATTGATCCTGATCGATGTGCCAGGCTGATCTGCAACTACAGGAAACGTCTGGTTGAAGTTATTGCTGCCGAAGGGGGGGCAACCGGATATTAAAAGTGATGGTTCAGTTACTTATTCCTCCCCCTTCTGTCATTGTTTGCATGTTATCTTCATTAAAAATATGAAAACCTATAAATGTTTGAGTGGTTTTAGTTAAAGCAGACACTGTCTTTTTCATTTGTATCATTTTGACAAAGATCGGATCACAGTTGATGGTGATTTTATGCAAAAATGAGAGAAATTCCAAAGGCTTCAGATACTTTTTCATGCCACTGTATGTGTAAACTGTGGCCTGCACTCGGATGATTGCTTTATGATATCTGTTGAGTAAACAGTAAACTTTGAATGAAGGGGTTGGAGGAAATCTAAATTTAAATAACATCATTCTTATGAACAGTACTGTTAAATCTTTGCTTGAACAGAGTTAAGAAGGTTAAAAGGGTACACTGTAAACTAGGTGCAGATGGTGTACAACTCTGCCAACAGCCACATGTGCTTTGGATAAAGATGGATCGGAGATGGTTTAAAAATATTGAGAGAAATATTACACTTTTATTCTGTGATTTCCAGTCACCTGCAGCTGCATTGTGTAAATATAAAAAAAAGCACAGATTAAAGTTTTCTGTAGTGAATAAGAACATTCCCATAACATGCATTTGTCATGTCCCTGCTGGGCTACCATACATTTGTGCACCCTTTTAAAAGCAGAGATGTGGAATTGCAATGTGATGTTTTGTATTTAGATGTCACCATTAACTACACCCCACACCGTTAAGGGGCATTTTGGGTAACAGTTTTTTGTTTTGTTTTTCCACTTTTTGCAGTTGGCAAGTACAAGTCCAACAAACTTAACCTCCTGAGCTAAAAACAACCATGTGGCTACTGTAGAGTCCAATAAATACTATATTAGATTGAGTTGACTTGACTTGCCTTTTTTCTGATTGGCTGAAATATGACTACCACAAAACAAAAAATGGCATCCATACAAAACAGAAAACCACAAAACAAAAAAAAAGCGCACAGAAAAGTATTTGTTGCAAAGCAGAGAAAGCCTGGAGAATCCAAAAAAGTGTTGTCTGTTTGAACATAAAAATGATTTTGTCAAAATATAAATCCCTGCATTCTCCTTTAATCCCAAAACATTCACACCTGTTCATGTATTATCATGGTTTATTGTTCTTCATTCACATCTGTTGCTTACATAGTGGTCCATCAGAGTTCAAATAAACAAAGCCCTCCAACAGACTGAACAGTGGGGAGTTCAACACAAGCCAAAACATAATTTGAAGTCCTTCTTTTCTGTAGCAAGTACAGCAAGTACAGCTATCCTCTGCATTCTATCGGACACTATTTTGTCAATACTGGCTTAAGCATTCAAGGTTCACCCACGTCACAAGGGCAGTGATTAGTTTATGAAACCAGTGCCCTCAACATGCAAGGGACCAAAAACAACAGAAAAATCATCTGTGAGCAGTTATGTGAGTGTTTCCAGACTCAGATAAAGCCCCAGTCCCGGTAAATCCCGCTCTCTCTTTCAGTGCCGCTCTGTCCCAGACCTTAAACATATCTGCACGATTAAGTCTTGTCTTAAGGATGGATCTTGTTTACTTCCAACAGGGCGTTGAAACTACTGTAAACACACAAGTTCTGCAGCAATGTTAAGCTACTATTTGTGGGCAACGCTACATTTTCTGTAAACCTTATAAAATATATGCCTTGTTATTTGACAGCAGTTGAAACCACTTTATTTTGGTGGAGACAGAAAAGGACAGAGCGTTAGAGCTGCACAACTTTATCTGATTTCACAAAAGACAGCTTCCCCTCAACAGCCGCTGATACACAGCAGGTTAAACAGACAATTAAGTCAGTGACACGACTGTAGGCCTACTTAGAGAGTAGAGTTAGTAGTAGAGTTGAACAGGGGAATACACTTAACTTTCCAGATGTAATTCTTAATAAATCAGAATTAATCTGTAATATGTGCTTTAGGGTTGGGCTCTGCTCCTGGAACAGGACACACTTTCAGAAGGCTCCTTTAAATAACATGGTCCTGATGCTGGTCAATTGATCCATTTTAATGTATATCAGTAGACATTTGTAATTTTAAATGTATTATTTAAGAACAGAAATCAATAATACACAACAAGAGGGTTGTTATATTAAAAGAGTCATGATGGTGCCATGAACTATAACTTTGCAAAACCAAACATGATCATTATAAACAGCACTTATTTGTGCTTCAGATGTAGTTATTAAAGAACTGGGGCAATTCCATGGTTTTGTAGTTATAAACTTACTCACCATATAACAGCTAAAATCTTTTCTGAGGGAGGACCCCCAGACCGGCCATTTCACAAACCCTCAGACCTTCTGTCTGACAATGTCTGCAAACTTTTATTAAATACCTTTCATTTAGTGATGTGTGACCAATTATTATTTATAACAAATGATCAAATTATTACTTTATCTTGCTGGCTTAGGTTTGAAGTATTGCTGTAAGACAATTGTGGAGGGTCTACAGAATCTCTCAACCTCAAGGCCTACCGTTACATTAAAGCAGACATGAGGCTGGGCCCATCTCAAAGGTTTGCCTAGGGCCCCAAATTTGCTAAGCACGCCACTGGAAACAACAGCCTCTCAGACCCATAGAAACGAAAGTAAATCAGCTGAATGCCCATTTGTTAATGACTAACTGGAAACCTGCCTGGGCTCAGTCATGGTAGTCATGTGGATGTCCACAATCCACACACCACCAGGAGACAATGATCCAGAGCGTGGCCGGTCCAAGTCATGAATACTGCCTTTGTTTATGGGGCAGTGTTTCCCAATAGTGGTTTTTTTGTTTATAAATCTTTGACTCAACAAGTGCTGACAATCCCTCATTGGGATTCATGGCAGAAGCATCCAAAAGCTCCAGTATGTACAAAACAGCGCTGCCAGGGTCCTGATGAGGGTGCGGAAATATAATCACATCACGCCCATCCTCCGCACTCTTCACTGGCTCCCCATTCACCTCTGTACTGAATATAAACTCCTCCTCCACACCCATCACTGCCTGCACGGTGATGCCCCCACTTACCTCACAGAACTTCTCACACTACACACCACCTCCAGAACCCGGTCTGGCCAAATGCACCGTCTACGTGCTCCTAGGACAAAGCTAAAAACCATGGGTGACAGGGCCTTTGAAGCAGCTGCTCCCCGTCTGTGGAATGCCCTGCCTGACCACCTCAGGGTCCCACAGACGGAGGATGCTTTTTTAAAAAAGGACTAAAAACCTTCCTTTTTAAAAAAAGCATATTTTAACTTAACTTAATCTCTGTCCATATCATTATTTTTATAGTTGTTATACTCTGTTTACTGCATTTTAATTAATTTATTTATTTTTATTCATTTTATGCTGATTATGCTGAATTTTTATGTTGCACTTTGAGGTTTTGTTTAAAACAAAAAGTGCATTACAAATAAAATGTATTAGTATTATTATTATTATTATTATTATTAAGGGGTCACGTGCCATTTCTGTCAGAAAAGTTAAATTGTGTTATAGAAGTGTGTGTGGGCAGAGAGAAAGAAGAATAAGAGGTTAATGCTGCTTTCCCACCAGAATGACATGAGTTTTTTGACCATTTGGTCTTGAAATCAAATTTCTGACAAATGCCAGTTGTTTGTAGATTTTATTTTAGCCAATGGGAAAGTCTTGACCATTTATGGTGAGCCCATGTGCAATCAAAAGGGATGAATGTTGGTGCTTGTGTTTTACATGAACTTAGTTGATTTATATGTTTCTGTTTACTGCAGTGAATGAAAACAAAAATTAAGAGATCAAGTTGTATATGGCATCATCAAACTCACGTGACACTCCACTGTGACAGGGCATGTTACCCTCTCATGCAACCATCTCATTTCCATCACATCACATATTTGTACATGTTAAGATGTAAAAGTCTCAAATTTGCAGCAGTGCAGTTGCAGTGCTTTTGCTTTATATACTGTAAGTGCAAACCATGAAAAGCAATGTGGTGTTGCTTTCATTTTACACAGAGATTTAGTCAAACGCCCCAAGATGCTTTGTGGACTAGTTCACCCATGTTTGCAGTAAGTTTAAGTTTGATTGAAATGATGTGATTCACAGAGTGGATTCATACACAAAAACGTCATACACTGTCAAAAATTGCTTCTCATGAAGTAAGGGCTGATGAAATCCACCACATTGAGCCTGCCACATTTCTCTAAAGCAATATCACTGCTCCGTGAATGCCCCAAAACAGCAGAAAGCACAGAAACCAGGATCTGCAGAACAAGGGAGGGGCGCTTGGGTACATCCCAGCTGACTTTGGGTGAGAGTCAAGTTACAGGGCGTACCTTGTTAGTTGCTGGCAAGAATTAAACATGGAATAAGTCAAGCATCTACATTCACACCCACTGGCAATTTCAGATCCAATAATAAATGTGTCATTTCAAGTCTGCTTTATTGTCAATTCTTCCACATGTACAGTACATACAAAATTTGTTACTCTCAGACCCCTGTGCACACAAATAAAATTAACATTAAAGCCTAAAAATAGATACTAGATAAATAGATACAACTGTACTGTACAATTTGTACACTATAAGATAAAAAAATAAAATTAGATAAAGCAGCGCAAGGCAGAAGGCAGAGTGCAAATCAATGAAGTGAACAACAGTGCAGATAAAAGGTATTTTCTAGTGCAGAAACAACAGCTTGTTAGGTCTGATTTAAGTAAGAGGGCTCAGAAGCAATTATTTTATTTAACTGACTGATGATGTAGTGGAATGATGTCAGTTCCATGGAGAATGAGGTAGAATGAGGTGGTGGGCAGACCAATGCTGAACAAAGTGACTGGTGCATGTCAACATATATTAGTGTGTGTGTGTGTGGGGGGTTCAGCTTCCTAACAGCCTAGTGGATGAAGCTGTCCTTCAGTCTGCTGGTCCTGGCCTGGAGACTCCGCAGTCTCCTCCCTGATGGCAGCAGGCTGAAAAAGCTGTGTGATGGGTGAGTGGGATCACCTGTGATGCAGAGGGCTTCGCAGGTGAGACGTATTCCGTAGATCTGTTGAAGGGAGGGGAGAGAGAAACCAATGATCTTCTCGGCTGCTCTCACTATGCGTTGCAGAGTCTTTCGGCAGGACGCATACCACACAGTGATGCAGCTCGACAGAATGCTCTCGATGGTGCCTCTGTAGAAGGTGTGCTTGATGGGGGGTGGGGCTCTGGCTTTCCTCAGTTTGCGGAGGAAGTACACTCTTAAAACTGCTGGGTTAAAAAATAACCCAACCTTAACCACGCTGCTGGGTCACTATTGGACAGAACACGCGCTGGGTTGGTTTGACCCAAGTGCTGGGTTTTACCGTTTAACCCATATTACTGGGTCATTCATTTGACCCAACCAGTGGGTAAAATTAACCCTCTTGCTGGGTTAAGTCAAACAAATAGTTTAGTCAAATAAATAGTTATTATTTAATAATAAATAGATTATTTCCTGTCTTACTGCCTTTATACATTAGTTACAAATATATTTTATATTACTTAATGTAAAATAATTATTGTCTCTGTAATACAATAAACCAGAGAGGCCATGTATATGTGATTTCAATCTCATTTAATTTAAAACATATTATTTCTTTAAAAACAATACATTTCTTTAATACTTTGTTTGTATACAATATTGAATACATTCTTTACCCCCCCATCCCAACCCCCACCCACACACCCTCTGACATTCACCCTTCCCCACAGACTTTATAACAAATGTAAATCTGTCCAAATATTCAGGCATTAAAAGTCATTAAACAACTAATTTGAACTCTCATACGATTACAATTTAATTTATTAAGATGTGTTGATTTAGGAACAGCAACAAAATACATTTTAAAATCATCTACATACCACTGTTGTCCTCAAAAACTTTACAGAGGAGGACTCTTTTCCTACAATTTGATATACAGCATGCTGGAGAAACTCCCAGGTGGGGAGATTTCTTTCACTGCAGTTGGTGTACTGAACATCAAAACAAAAAAGCTTTAAAGCAAAGATCAACCGCCGCCAACAAAGACTCAGTCTCAATGGCGTGGCGTGGAATAATGGCAAAGGTCTGTGATGTCCCCCTTGTGCAGCAATGCTCCAGTCATCTCATGGTTTAAATATTCAACCATGTTGGTCCCAACCTGTTGATTACACACAATAACTTAGAGTGCTGCAATATAACCGACATGCTAGTTAAGCTTTTTTGGTGGACCCTTATTGAAGTAGAAACACTAAAGCAAAACTTACAGGTTGCATGTCAATAAATGACTTCTGGGCCTCCTCTGTGGTGGGTCTGAAGACCTTTCCTCCTCTCCTGTAGATGGATGGGGGAAGCAGAGTTGGCAGGACCTTCAAAGCTGTCTCCTCTTTAGCAGCTAAACAATTTGACCAAAATACATAAAGTTGCATTAACATAGTATGCTGTATATAACAATTCATATTTCTAAAATACAGCAGACTTTCCACACACAACTCACTCGCTATTTGAGCCCTGTGAGGGACTAACTTACTGCGCTTGTAGGCCTATGGATTTCATACAAAACGCTTTCCTCACTTTTAAATATACGCAACGTCCACAATGAATACGATAATAATTACGTGATTAATTTACAATTTAAACAGCATATTTCAAAAAGGCTGCATATATAGGCTAGCTGGTTTACAACTAAGGATTTAAGGATGCTGCATTTTGTCATCTAACCTAGCTAGCTAGCAGGCTAGCAGTGTCTATTTAATGTTTCACAGAATAAATACGTTACCCCTCACACTTCCATATCAAAGACTGTATGTTGAACAGTGAAATTAGCTTGCTGTTACCACAACTTATTAAAAATATAGGTAAACATTCATATTAACTTACCATAAAACACTGCCCGCCTCCGAAAACTCCTCCAGTCAGAAGTGAAGAATCCAGAAAGTTCCGTAAAGAATGAAAAAGTAATAAACCAGTTGCTGGGTCAAAATAACCCAACCAACTGTTTATTTATGAATGACCCCGTTACAAATCATTTTACCCAGCATGAGCAACCCAATAATGTGTTTACAGTACCCCAAACAACCCAACTTTTTGACCCAGCACAATCAACCCAACAATTTGTTTACAGAAACAACCCAGCATTTTTTTGAGTGTAGAGACGCTGTTGTGATTTCTTGGCCAGTGCTGCTGTGTTTTCAGTCCAGGAGAGGTCCTCTGTGATGTGCACCCCCAGGAACTTGGTGCTGTTCACTCTCTCCACAGTCGCACCGTTGATGGTAAGAGCGTGCTGGGTGTGCGCTCTCCTGAAGTCAACAACAATCTCCTTTGTCTTCTTCACGTTCAGAGAGAGATTGTTGTCGCTGCACTACCTGGCCAGGCGGCTCACCTCTCTCCTGTAGTTTGTCTTATCTTTGTTGCTAATGAGACCCACCACAGTCGTGTCATCTGCAAACTTAATTAAAAGGTTGGAGTTGTGTGATGGTGCGCAGTCATGGGTCAGCAGAGTGAAGAAGAGGGGGCTCAGCACACATCCTTGGGGGGCCCCTGTTTTGTATAATCTTTGATGTTAAGGTTCTTTGTCAAGACAAATTCTATGGCAGGGCGAGATACAGTCGAGACCAAGCCCAGAATTACAGCTACATTCAAAATGCAGAAAGGCAATAAATATAGAATCCAAACAATACAAGACCAAGTCCAAACTCATGAAGGAGTTAGCGTTTTGAACAAGAAATTGTAACAGGGAGATTTTTAAAATTAAAATCAAATATCAATTAAAATCAATCAAAATGTGAAAGGTTTTTTACCAGTCACAAAAGTGACATGAACAAATAAACCAGTTTGGGTTTGGTTGTTTTTTATTTAAATAAAGAGAGCTCCATGTCTGAGATGAGACCAAGAGTATGTGGCCTAAATTTCTTTCACTTTTTGCAGTTAGTGTTTTTTCATTAAATATAGTATAACGGAAACAAACTTCAAACTTAGTCACCGCTGGTATAAGGCTGTACAACACTCATTATCTAGCCGGGCCAGCCGCGACTAACTCTTTTCCTATTCTATACAAACAAGTTAGTATGATACCTTGTTGCTTGCATTGAATTTTAAAGGCGGGGTTTACAGGTGAATGTTAACCATTTGGAGAAACGACAGATGGGAAGCGAAGAAAAGGGCAAAAAACAACACAGCCGGTTGTCAACAAGGAAGCCATGTGATGGCTGCTAGTTAATATGGCCAGCAGTAGAGCGGACTCCAGAGCAGTTTCATCATTTTTACACTTTGCTGGTAATTCAAAACCGAGGCAAGAGCAGAAATAACGGCCTCTCTGTAGCAGCGTCCGCCACATTGAATGTTTTAAACTAGCCGCTAGAGCCGAGTTACTTGTGTATGACGTGGCCAGCAAACCACACCCTGCTGCAGAGAAACGGCTTGTGATTGGTTTGTCTGCAAACTGCAGAGAGAAAGGATTTGCTGTGAGAAAAGGATCAGACCGTCCTCTTTTTAAAAAATTTAAAAAAAGGTCTAGTAAACCAGGCTACCCATTATCCCTATGAGTGCAATATTCTGATATACGCTGAATTGATAATGATCTTTATAGCTTCAAACTGGTTGTGTAGTGTATATGTTTTATTGGTATTTATTTAGAGTTTTTTTTGTCATCTCATATAATTACAATATAATTTTGCTTGTTTTTTGTTTTATTGTCTAATTCATTTTAATCAGTTTTATTTAATTCTTTGTGGTTTTTGAGCTGTCTGAGAATGTGTTTACGTGAATGCATGTACTATTATTTTCTAATTGTATTTACCCTTCAGCTACAAGTATGAACCACAATCGTTATTCTCCACCTCGACATGAAAGTCATAACACTACTGGTAGTAAATAATAGCAATTACCAGATCTGCCTACATTAACATCAGATAATAATGTTAGTACAATTAGATGTTTACTTTGTCAGACATTGTTGAAATAAGGTTAGACTCTGTGTGTCTAATTTAGCAAGATCACTCACCACAGAAAATTACAAAATAACATTACATCTACAGATATTCTGTGTTCTTTCATTTTCTCTACCTACTTGAAATAATCCAATTGTTATCTTATCGTCCACATAAACACGTTTGTATCCAAGTGAGCATTTATTTTGTGAGTGTATATCCAGATCAGTATTGGTTTGTATTTAACAGTCATGGCTGGAGGTCACATGTTGACCAAGTCTTAAGTATACTTCCAGTGAGCACTGGGTATACTCAACTGAGACTGCCTCCACAAAAGTAGCTCTGGTCTTTGTTGTCATTGCTGAACAAACAGTAAAAACAAATCCACAATGTAGAAATCCACTTGCTACACAAAGGCCTTAAGAAAAAACCCTGCATACTTCTGCTTCTTTCAGGACATGCCTGTAACATGCTCCACTTCTGGTTGTAGTTTCAGATTAACCTCAACTCTCTTTTGCTCTTTTACTCTCTTAAAGAGCACCATTTATTTTACTGCATCCCTTTTAATCTTCTTTATTTTATTTGGTCAACACGCCTGACCTGAAAAAGGCCACTTCCAGTATTGCATAAGATATTTATATATATGTCACTCAGCTCTTCAAGCTGAAATTTGAAGAAATTTGGCAGGTGTAGCTCAGTGGGTAGAGCGGCCGTCCTTCGACCAGCGGGTGAGTGGTTCGAGACCAGCTCGAAACATCCCAAAACACCATAACATCCCGCTCTCCCCCACATACTGTCGTTGTGTCCTTGGGCAAGACACTTAACCTACATTGCCTCCAGTGAGTGCTCTGTAACATTGGTAAATAGCTTAATCTATGTAAAGCGCTTTGAGTGCCTACTACAGTAGGTGGAAAAGCACTATATAAAAATAAATAAATTTAAACACTTTTGTTTTTGCCCCCATTTTTCATGAGCTAAACAGAGATTTAAGACTTCTTAAATACTGTGCTCTTCTCCTTTGCCGAGATAATCCATCTATCTCACATATGTGGCATATCAAGAAGCGGATAAGAGCATGATTATTGCACATGTGTGCCTTAGGCTGGCCACAATAAAATGTGCACTTTTATCTTTATCTTATTGAATATTCATTTCTCTTACATAAGCCATCTCCAAAGGCGTTTCAGAGAATTTAACAGTACATCCAACTGGCCTCACAACCGCAGACCACATGTAACCACACCTGCCCAGGACCTCCACATCCAGCATCTCCATTCCAAGATCCTCTGAGACCAGCCACCCTGCTGCTGCCACAATCGGTTTGTATAACCAAGACATTTCTGCACAAACTCAGACGGAAACAGTCAAAAACTGTCTTTGGCATGCTTATCTGCATGCTCGTTGTCCTCATCGGGTTCTCAACCTGATTGCCGTTTGTTGTCGTAACCAACTTGAGTGTGCAAATGCTCACATTTCTATGGGGTCTGGCACTTTCGAGAGGTGTTCTCTTCACGGATGAATCCCAGTTTTCACTGTACAAGGCAGATGGCAGAAAGTGTGACTGTGACAGTTGTGTCATGTGGGAGATTTGCTGATGTCAACGTTGTGGATGCAGCATAATAATGCACGGCCCCATGTGGAAACCGATCTGTACACAATTCCTGAAAGTTGAAAATATCCTAGTTATTGCATGGCCAGCATACTCACCGGACATGTCATCCATTAACGTTTGGGATGCTCTGGATTGGCGTATACGACAGCATGTCCCAGTTCCTTCCATTTTGGAGCAACTTTGCACAGCTATTCCACAGGCTACAATCAACAACCTGATCAACAGTCTTCAACTGTCCAATTTTGGTGAGCTTGTGCAAATTGTAGCCTCTTTTTACTATTTGTAGTGGAGATGAGTGGTACCCGGTGGGGTCTTCTGCTGTTGTAGCCCATCCGCCTCAAGGTTGTGCGCGTTGTGGCTTCACAAATGCTTTGCTGAATACCTCGGTTGTAACGAGTGGTTATTTCAGTCAAATTTGCTCTTTAATCTTTAAATCAGTCGACCCATTCTCCTCTGACCTCTAGCATAAACAAGGCATTTTCGCCCACAGGACCGCCGCATACTGGATGTTTTTCCCTTTTCACACCATTCTTTGTAAACCCTAGAAATGGTTGTGCGTAAAAATCCCAGTAACTGAGCAGATTGTGAAATACTCAGATTGCTTAAATGACCTTTCTTTCCCATTCTGACATTCAGTTTGGAGTTCAGAAGATTGTCTTGACCAGGACCACACCCCAAAAATGCACTGAAGCAACTGCCATGTGATTGGTTGATTAGATTCTTGCATTAATGAGAAATCAAACTGGTGTTCCTAATAATTCTTTAGATGAGTATATATATCCATCCATCCATCCATCTTCTACCGCTTATCCTGGGCCGGGTCGCGGGGGCAGCAGTCTAAGCAGAGACGCCCAGACTTCCCTCTCCCCAGACACTTCCTCCAGCTCTTCCGAGGGGATACCGAGGCGTTCCCAGGCCAGCCGAGAGACATAGTCCCTCCAGCGTGTCCTAGGTCTTCCCCGGGGTCTCCTCCCGGTGGGACATGCCCGAAACACCTCCCTAGGGAGGCGTCCAGGAGGAAACCGAAACAGATGCCCGAGCAACCTCAGCTGGCTCCTCTCGATGTGGAGGAGCAGCGGCTCTACTTTGAGCTCCTCCCGAGTGACCGAGCTCCTCACCTTATCTCTAAGGGAGCGACCCGCCACCCTGCGGAGAAAACTCATTCCGGTCGCTTGTATCCGGGATCTTGTTCTTTCGGTCATGACCCAAGGCTCATAGAGTATATATATATATATATATATATATATATTCTATTTTTGAACCTCTATTGCTCTGGTGCTCAGGGCCTGCTCCTGTGCAGCCATGATGAGTGCCTCTGTGCTGTCCTTTAGTCCGGCCCGTTCTAGCCATTGGTAGGATTTCTTGATATCAGCCACTTCAGTTATGTTCCGGTGGTACATCCCATGTAGGGGTTTGTCCTCCCATGATGGTCCCTCCTCCAGCTCCTCTTCCTCTGTTCCCCATTGCCTGAGACATTCACTGAGCATGTCATCTCTTGGGGCCTTATCTTTGATGTACTTGTGGATCTTGGATGTTTCATCCTGGATAGTGGCTCTCACACTCACTAGTCCACGGCTGCCTTCTTTACGGCTAGCGTACAGTCTCAGGGTGCTGGATTTGGGATTGAACCCTCCATGCATGGTGAGGAGCTTTTGTGTCTTAACGTCTGTGGGTTGTATCTCTTCCTTTGGCCACCTTATTATTCCTGCAGGGTATCTGATCACTGGCAGGGCATAGCTGTTTATTGCCTGTGCCTTGTTCTTGCCATTGAGCTGACTTCTTAGGACTTGCCTTACTCGTTGGAGGTATTTGGCAGTTGCTGTTTTCCTTGTTACCTCTTCGAGGTTGCCCTTTGCCTGTGGTATTCCAAGGTACTTGTAACCATCCTCAATCATAGGCGGAGTTTCACTTTTGTGAAAACATATCTTACCTGATGCAGAAGGAGCCGCCTCTTTTTTCGAGTTGCATAGATGTCCACTATCTTCTCTTCTGATAGATTTGCAGTCAAGTCGTTCTCTATATGCAGTAGGAAAAGATTTGAGAATCTGTCCTGAGCCATTGCAGATCGGAGCCAGTTTCTGATTCTTCTCATAACTGAGAAACTTCTTTCTGACGTAGCAGAGCCAACTGGCAGTGTTAATGCAAGCTGCAGCAGACAGTAAAAGTTTGGATATCTATCCTTCCGTACTTCATCTTGAAGTTTTTTAAGGGTGATCGGCGATGCTATTGCACATTTCACAAGATTCATTTCAGCTGTCACAAGCTGAGGGTGAATCTTAAAGCTTGCATACATGCTAAGAAAAGGGCCGATGCCGTTCTTGTCACAATTGAATACAGCATCACATGCCACACTCAGGGCCATTGCTTCAGTTGAAAATCGCCTGTCCAATTCAGCCAGCATAGTGTCTAAAACAGGGAGATACAAATGACATTTAAATGTCTGTGATTCCGATCCCCATTGCGTCTCATTTTCATCACGCTGTCCAAGTGTGGTTGGTACTATGTACTGTGAAAGTCCGAGAGGTTGTCGTGAAGTTCTTTTTCGTTTTCCTGCAGTTTGGGGGGCACTCTCTGCACAAAAACCATCGACATCCTCACAAAACGTTTTCACCTGCATCCACATGGCCTCCCATGAATTCTCCTCTCTGCAGCGCTGGAGATGTGTTATCAGACTATTGACCGCTGAGGCCGCATCAGCCATGGTTGTACTTGCACTTTGCAAACGTTTGTGTGTTACATGTACAACTCTGAGAACTTCCTCGAGAACAATTAAGGACGTAATGAAGCGAAGACGTGTCATGTGGTTATTCAACCCACTTGCATCCACAGACCACTTTTCTCCCTCTTCTTCCATCTCTTTCAAACAGCGAGTAATGGCAGCATATTGTGATTTGACAGCAGAAACACACCTATATTTGCAAGCCCATCGTGTTTCACTTTGCTGAACTAGCACTTTTGGTTTAAGAGCTAGTGTTTTCTGCATCATGAGAAATCTGCAATGGTTGCTTGGCTCTGCAAACAAGGAGTATAATTTGTCAATGACATTTAGACACGTTTTAATGTCTCTGTTCACTGTACACGATTCAACAAGTATGAGATTTAGTTTATGTGCCATACAATGCACATACACAGCAAAGGGAATTCTCTCTGATCCGTTGCTGAACTCCACTCAAATGCCCCGACATTACAGAGGCTCCGTCGTATGCCTGAGCAATTATGGGAATGTCCTTCAGCCCACACGACTGCAATCCTTCTTTAATGCCAGAAACAATCCCAGCAGCATCGCGTGAATTTGAACAGTCAACAAAGCAAATAAATCGCTCCTTGATCTGAAGTCCCTTCGTGTATCTAATGCAAACAGAAAGTTGCTCAGTCTTTGAGGACTTTGCTTCATCAGCAATAACAGCAAGAAAACCAGTCTCGTGTACTTTCTTAGAAATTTCTTGTGCAGTTAAAATATTTGGACTGCATGGATTCGAAATCAGGGTCGTATTTTGAAAACAAATTACATATGCTTAAATAATTCCCCCTTGCTTCTGCATCAATATCTTCACGATGTCCGCGGAAAGGGAGACCTAATCTAGCAAGCAGTTTTATAATGTTAACGGATTTGTACAGGTACTCTCTGTTTTTTTCTACTGTGCTTTGATGGCTGTGTGACAGCTGTGCTGCCACAGATCCCGACGCACCAGCCTGTTTATAACTCTCCCACATCTTCATGCTATTTAAATTTACCTGTGACGAAGCGTGTTTGGTCAGCTTCTCTGACAGTTTTTTCCAGTTCCGAGCTCCCACTTTTGTAAATAGTTTGTCTGCGTCTGATCTTGCAATATTTGAAGAAAAGTGGCGACAGCAAAAACAAAAAAACGAATCCAGTGATATTGAGTACTCATTCCATGGGAACTTGTGATAGTAAAATGTAGAGAAGGCACGATTTACATTTCCAATTAGGCGCTTAGGGAAAGAAGAAAGTATGGGCTGTTTTGGCCCAATAGCTTTCTCCAGGTGCGGCAGGTTGAGCGGGTAACTCCGCTGACACGGTGGCGCCGGTGCTGCTGGATCCCAGGCCGGCTTTGTTGTTCTCAGATGCGGCCTCGGTTGCTGTGTCAGTAGCAGCAGTGGAATTGACGGTTGAAGTGTCAGAGTTAGAAAACTCCACACTTTTACTAGTGGGTTTATTAAAAAAACGACGAATGTCCATTTTGTTTATTTAGCATGTAGACTAAAGCGGGAACAGAACGAGAAGAGAGTCCACTCACGTAACGTACCGCGATACTTTGAAGTCCGCCAAAATTAGCTTCTTTTTCAATATAGTTAAAATTATAATTAAAAATAATTAATTCTAAACTTACTCATTATTATTATTACCACAAACATTATAAGATAGGACAAAGGCATTAATTGGATCTGGACTGGGGCAGTGCCCCCCCAGCCCCCCCCCAAACTCCGCCCATGTCCTCAATGTCTGCTATTGTTCCTTCTGGGAGTGAGACCCCTTCTGTGTGGACTACCTTCCCTCTCTTTGTCACCAATCGACTACACTTCTCAAGCCCAAATGACATCCCAATGTCAGAGCTGTAGATCCTGGTGATGTGGATCAGTGTCGATGTCCCGCTCTTAGCATATAGCTTGATGTCATCCATGTAGAGCGCTGAGTTAGTATGTGACTATCAGATTATTTGGCTGAGGGGTTCAGGCCTATCCATGGTTGTACTTGATACATTTGCAAAGTGGCTTGCCATTGGCCTCAAGGGTGGTTTTCCACAGCCTCATTGAGCTTGCAATGAAGTCTCTTTGAGTTCTGTTGATGTTGTACATCTCCAAGCATTCAGTGATCCATGTGTGTGGCATTGAGTCATATGCTTTCTTGTAATCAATCCAGGCAGTGCACAGGTTGGTGTGTCGGGTTCTGCAGTCTTGGGTGACTGTTCTGTCAACCAGAAGTTGGTGTTTAGCTCCTCTGGTTTCTTTGCCAATGCCCTTCTGTGCTTTGCTCATGTATTGATCCATGTGCCCACTTATCTTAGCCGCAATGATGCCTGACATGAGCTTCCATGTTGTGGAGAGACAGGTTATTGGCCGATAGTTGGATGGACTGTACCCTTTGTGGGATCCTTCAGGATCAGGATTGTATGCCCTTTGGTAAGCCATTCAGGGTGCGTCCCATCCCTTAGCAGCTGGTTCATTTGTGCTGCAAGGCGCTCGTGGAGTGCAGTGAGCTTCTTTAGCCAGTAGGTGTGGATCCTGTCAGGGCCCGGTGCTGTCCAGCTTTTCATACCATAGACTCTTTCTTGAATGTCTGCTGCTGTGATGGTAACTGGATTCTGTTCAGGGAGGTTGCTGAGGTTCTCTCTCAGAGCCACAAGCCACTGTGCATTGCTGTTGTGTGATGCCTCCCTCCCCCATATACTTTTCCAGTATTGTTCAGTTTCCAGCCTTGGAGGGTCTGCTCTGCTGTTATTACCCTGCCATTGAGCGTACACTTTTGCAGGTTGAGTTGCGAACAGACGGTTTATTCTTCTGGCTTCATTCTCTCTCGTGTACCTCGTTAGGCGGCTGGCCAAGGCTTGGAGCCTTTGTTTGGCAGTTTCAAGTGCTTCAGGTATGGGCATCTGGTTGTACCTCTTGTGTACTTGTTTTGTCATTGCACCTTTCTTGGTTTCTGTCAGTTGGCTTACTTCTCTACGTGTCTGCTTGATCTTAGCCTCCAGCCTTCGTTTCCATGGTGGGTACTGTTTCTCATGGCTCCCATGGTTGCTCTTATAGCCAAGCATCTCAAGGATCACTGCTGCGGAGGTATATAGCAGCTCATTGGTTTCAGTGATGGTTGTGGTAGGGATAGCACTCAATGCTGCATTCACATCTTCTAGGAGACTTTCTGATGGTACTTCACTTAGCCATTGTAATTGGCGTCTGGGTTGCCTTGCATTTATTCTCGCCATGATCTTGTCTTTCAGGTCTGTCGCTGCCTCGTTCAGCGTTATTTCACTTGTTGGGGCTTTGTACCCAAGCTCCGGTTAGGGAGCCCCCGTTGGCTCCCCTCTGACCTCTCGTCCTGGCTCCCCCTTGCTGTAGCATTTTTTGTGTTGTATCTCGTCAATCTCAAGTTGTGATAGTAGCTGCCGCTTGTGGATGTTGGAACACTGAGCTACTAGTTGCTTCGATGTAAGCCTGGATTGTGGGTTTCGAAGTAACCATTCATCCCAAATCCTCTTCATGTAACCCCTCTGACTAGGGTTACTGGAGTAGTAGCATTCCAACAGAGCCTTGTCATCGCATCTCGCCCATTTCCGTCTTGTTCTTGATCCTGTTCCATATATATATATATATATATATTAGATAGATAGATAGATAGATAGATAGATAGATAGATAGATAGATAGATAGATAGATAGATAGATAGATAGATGCTGATTGCCAGAGCTGTATATATATTGTATATATATTATAGTATTTTAATTAATATAGAGCATTGGTGTCTTGAAATTTACCATATCAGTCAGACTCAGATTATCTCCATCAAACTCTAACCCCTCTGTGAGTTTGAACTTGGTCTAAGACTGGATTTATTGTATTTTTATATAACTGTTCCTTGGGATCTCTTTCAAAATATCATGCACTGGTCTTGTATTTATCTTGTGACACTCCTCAACACCACAATAATCCAGAAATTTGTGATAAACATGCTGCAGAATAGCTCTTCTCTGTGTTGATAATAAAGCCTAGATGTATCTGAAGGTGTCTTTTTTTCACAGATGATTTCCAATTACAATGTTATTTGCTGACCAAACAGATTTCCTCAAATAAAAGAAACAATGCATACAGTCTGTTTTTAATTTTTGTATTTCTCAAACAAGCATACCAAACAAATGTAGCACTATTATGAACAACAATGTGTTTGTCATTTTCTGTGTTTGTCTTAAAGCAAAGCTGCTGGCTAATTATAAGCTAATAAGTTTATTAAGGTGTTTTTATTCAAACAGCTAAAATGTCAGTTTATTGTGGGCTTTGAGTGTTATGTTTCCGTAAATCATCTTTGGACATTAGCTTTTTACACCCTTCTGTTTCTGTATCTGCATGCGTTTTATCCTTATGGGAGAAGATTTTATTTTATTTAATTTTTTACTCTGGAGAAACTGTCAGAAAATTTGTCCAAAAAGTGTCCTTCTCATGTAAATTTACAATTTCTGTTTGTTCAATGCTTCAAGACTGAATGTAAAAGAGAGTCTTAAACTTTTTTCCTTTTTTCTGGAGGAAGTGTCTGGGGAGAGGGAAGTCTGGGCGTCTCTGCTTAGACTGCTGCCCCCGCGACCCTGCCCCGGATAAGCGGTAGAAGATGGATGGATGGATGGAAATTACCGAAATGTGTTTTTTCACCAGTGTTCTGAAGGGGTTCAAGCAGTCAGAGTCAACTTCAGCTAAAGAGCTAAATAACAACTCTTGTTCATTGTTTCCCAAACAGTGGGTTGTTACTTTTTGAAAGTCATGTGAATTAGTTTTCCTGCATTTGTCAGATGAGGTTATTGGTGTGTCAAACTCAGCATTTTGAAAAAGGAAGTTCAGTTGGGAAGTCACCCAAAACATTTAGTTTATACTGTATTTCAAAAGCTTGGTTCTTGTCTGTAACTTTTTCAGAGCCACCAAAATGTATTTTTTAGGGCACATTGGACAAGACACATCTTCATTTGTTTATAGTCAGAAATTATGTTTATAATTTTTATCAAAGAAAATTATCCCCAAAGTGGACTCAACAACAAGATTGTTGTAGCTTTTAGTGATTATTATATGTTGTAATTATTGCATCTGTTTTAAAAAATCCTACAAAGACTCTATAATGAGAAACAACTCCACATAAGTCATAGCAAAGGACTCTGGAGCGACATAACTGCCCCATTGTTTAATCTTTACACACTTCAGCAGGGCAATGAACTGATTGCATACAAACATAAAAATGGTAATTATTTCAAAGGAATTTGGAAAATGGCCATGAGTGGTGCAGTAAGTTCAACATAACTTGTCACTGAACACCACATATGCACTGCAAAGTCCCTGTGAGGATATTGCATTTTTGTTACACATGCATGTCTTTCAAAAGGGTGGTGCAACAATCACCTTCTGAAATTCTTGCTAGGCCCAAAGTGGACTACACCCAGTGGTGGAGGAAGTACTTAAGTTTAGTACTTAAGTAAAAGTACAACTACCCTGCAAAATATATACTTAAGTAAAAGTATAATTACTACATCAACATCTTACTTAAGTAAAAGTCATAAGTACATACTTTTAAATTTACTTTAAAGTATTTTTTTTAAGTAAAAGTACAATCAGTTGTATCAAAATTGTTCACAATCGAATCAAACCAAGATATAGTTTGCCTGCATACTTACTTGTGAATGTCAACTAAATACCCAATGTTGTATGGTAAAGAAGCTTAGGCCCACTGTATAAAAGTTTGAACATTTTTTCATCGAGTCAAAACAAACAGCTATTTTAGCCAACTACGAATGTACAGATATAGCAGTAGTTTGCTCATCTCCAAAAATGTAACGTACTAGCAAGCTATTGTCCCTGCTGTGCTAATAACCAGCTAAAGAAGTTGCCCTGTTAGGGTACCACTAACTTACGTCAAACAAATATTATACTGGTGTAATATTTTTGTTATGTTGACATCCGTTTTTCTATAACAGTCATAGCACCATGTCATAGCAAGTTTGTAACTTAAATATTAATAACTAGCATTGCATGTCTTACCTCTATATGTTTCTTCAAATTTGAAGGGGAGTTTTTAAACGCCAACAGTTCTTTGCGTTGAGGTAGGCACTTGACACATTGAAAACGCCAGGAGTCATTCTTTGAACCTTTAAATTCAAATAACTTGCTTAAATAAGGCCAGGGATGTCTCTCAGAATCACAGGGCACAGGCTCAAGCTCAGTCGACGTTGTTGGCTCTTCGTCCATGTTTGATATTTGGTGTCCACTGTGTCCTTTTCTTCGATTTACATCAGTTCCGCTCGTGTTGTTTCAAAACGCGCGCTGAGCGCGTGAGTTCTTTGACCAATCAGATCTCCGATCTGTTTCAACGTGCATTGGCCAGCAACGCCAAAACGTCAGTCGACCAAACTTTTTTTTATGCAAGATTCGGAAGGATGTAACGACACGCATTTTAATAATGTAGTGGAGTACAAAGTACAGATAATTGCTGAAAAATCTACTTGAGTAAAAGTATAAGTATGCATTATTTTTTTTACTTAAGTAAAGTATAGATACGTAAAAATTTACTTAAGTACAGTAACGAAGTACAAATACTTCGTTACATTCCACCACTGACTACACCTAAAAACAGTGACCAGACTGCTTGAAATGAGAAAATACACAGAGACTTTAACTTAACTGTTGTATACATAATGGAGTCAATGTATTTGTTTAGCAGTGTGACTGTTGATCATGATGCATTTGGTTGAAGTGTTTTTTAGTTTCCTTGCTGCAGAGAGAAGATAAGGGTATTTAGAACTGCATTCAGGAACCCTTCACAAAAACTAGCTGTGTCCAAAACCACACCCACTACATCTCATTATGTCCCATCATATGTGCATATATTGATTCAAAAGTTCAATATTGGCAGATGAAGAGCTTTGGTTTAAATGTCACTATACATCTCATTACACCTTTTGTTATTTTATTTAATTACATTTTTTTAGGACAGCGTACAATGTACATTAAGTCAAGCAGAGATGCTTGTACCATATATAACTTAAAGCACTATAGTTAACAGCTAATTTCCATCTGTAGTCCTATATTTGACATGTTTTTGGTGGTAGGAGAAGCCTACGCAGACACGGAGAGAACATGCAAACTCGACAAAGAAAGGCCCTGTCCTGGACGGGAATCGAACCCAAAGGTTGTTCCTAACTTCCTAAATTTATTATTGTTTATATGGTTGTTATAAAAATTAAGGACATGTAAAATAATGCTGTTTTGATTTTAACATATCAAATGTGAAATATATATGACTATTATAGGTGATTAGGGATGTACATGAATAGTGAAATCATCCAGTTGCATATACGTGAACATACTATGTAAGACGGTCAGGCTAAAAAACAAACTGATAAATGCTGATTTCAGTGGAGTCAAAAAATTCCTTTCGAACTATATAATTATTATACAATCTATGTTTCGAACACATTTTGTATGAAAGATATGTTGCGTTTCGGCACACTAACAATATCTCACCACAAGTACCACTTTAATAAAATGACTACTGCTATGCTAGCAAAGTTGTGTAGGCTGCATCTATAGAAAGAATAGGCTACATCACAATTTAGGCGTAAACCCCAATCTCTCTTCAGCCGATTTATTTAGGCTGTTGGGCAGTCAGCTAGCTAACTAGAATTGTAAGTAGGCCTATTTGTTTTTCAGGTGGGAGTGGCATTTGACCGAGTTCCTTGATTCAAATCTTTCCGCGATTGCCTGAACGCAACATATAGTATAGCAGTCAAAGTGACATTGGCGAGGAAAGATATTCACAAAACACAGACTTAAACGCAATAGAAAGCGATTTGGAACTACATTTTGGGTATCCTTTTTATAGTTGGAGCAACAAAAGGACAAGAAAGGAGAAGAACGTGCGTGCGTTTTTAAAGTTTCGCTTTATATGGCCAACGTTTTTGAGAGTTGGCTTTAACTATATGCAGTGGATCCGGTGACAGTCTCAGCACGAAACAGCAGTCATGGTAAGTTAATACCACCTTCAAACAGACTTTCTAGTGGGAAAGAAGAAAGAGAAAAAGAGGTCAGAGAAAGGTTTTGATATTTACTTTTTTTTTTTTTTGAAAGATAACTATTGAATTATAAAATTAGTGGGCAAAGTCCTAACTTACGTTACAGGTGGGTCAACTGGAGCTAGCTTAACAGACCGTAAAAGCAAACAACAGGCATTTATGTAGCTTTTTTACATTTAGAGACTTTCTGCTTTAAATAATTTGCTGTATATTAAAATACGAGTGGCTATTATGCGAATAACTTGCTACTGTGCTACATATAATATATATATATATATATATATATATATGTTAAACGCTTTGGGTGCAAAAAGCGCTATAAATGCATGCCATTTACCATATAAAGAATCTATTTGCCAGTGGTTAATGGTTATACTGTGTAATAACTTGTAAATAACATAAACTTTGAGGTTAAAAAAGTGGTCTGTTTATTAAATAAAATTAATATAGTATATGACTAACACTTTTGGCTGGATAACTATCCTATATTTTAAGTTGTGTTATAGTTGCCAATTGCCAACATATATGGTCTTGAATGGGCCTTTAAAACAGAAAAAACTAAAAAACATGACTGTTAATTAATGAATTGGCAGATTGTATATTATCAATGTAGTCTAACCTGATATAGGAGTGGTCTGCAGGTAGCTGTATGCTAGATCTTATAATGCATAGACTGTCATACATTTGTGGGCATAAGGACCAAAGAAGGAAAGGAAGGAAAAAGAGGATTTGGACTGGGCAGCACTTCCTGACTATTGTTTTGTGGATTTGCCACTCAATGTTGAGCCAACTGGCAAGGTTTCTAAAACTAAAGCACAATGCAACTTTTTAAGAACTGACGGAACTCTCTAAAGGGCTGGTGAGTGTAATGGCCTAATGCGACACACATGAGATTATAATTTTTCAATATGTCTTTTATATTTTTGTACATATTTATCATCCAAGATCATTCTTGTAAACACCATTGTGAATGGTTGTCTGACTCTAAGCATAAGCCTGACAATTAAAGCTCCTGCCTTTTGTTGGACTATTCAGTATGCAGCTCTCAGTCAATTACAATCTTTTTAACAACGAGAGAAAACAAGGCACTGGTTTGTACACTGACATTGCCCGGGAAAACAAACTTGAACATGTGATTTCCAGGGTCTACTCTGGTTCGTTCCTGAAGCGGCTGTGTTGGGCCCCAGCCCTAGGCAAATAAATTAATGAATGATTAAAAAAACAAACAAATAAATACATGTTAATGAGTGAGGTATCACGCTAGGTGGAGTATGTCAACCACAGGAAAATTCAGTTAGGACCAACCATAGCTGTACTACTTTTCTATATTTTAGGGCATACTCTTTACTGGATAGTTACAATAAAAGTGTTCTCTGACAGGTTGCATCTGCACAGAAAACCATAACACACACATTAAAGACGAAAAACATGTATTTCTCAGGCCAGGGTCATCAAGCCGGGTATGAACACAAAAGGTAGGAGCAAGTCTGGAGGTGATTGTCCTGGCCCCGTATGTGTGAAAGCCCCTTGAATTGATGATATCTCATAGTGTTCTGGAGTAGGTAGTAGGAACCTAAACCTAAGCGAAAAGCTCAAAAGCAGTGCATTGACTATTATTAGAAGTGTTGGTGCAGGAAACGACAGTGAAATATGAACTGCGTGGAGGTGCGGTGTGTTTTGCCCAGTCTCTCTTTCCTGTCCATGTCAACTGTGAGACAGGGGCTTCCTGATGGACGTTGCTCAGGGAGGCAAAGGTCAAGGAGAGGCAAACAAACACGGGCCTTTTTATCAGTTAAAATACCTCCCTGTCTGTCGTGTTGCTAATTTAGCAACTTTTGGTATTCAGGTTTTAAAAAATCTACATAACAGATGTCTTTCTAATATATCTCTTTGTCCTGGCTTTGTCTGGAAATTCTGTGTGGTTTTTTCACCCATAGAATTTCATGATGGTAACTTATGGATAATGAACATCTACACCTGTCCTCTGAAGAGGCATCAGAAGTGGGCATGTTGTTGTTGTCTAATATTGTGTGACTGGTGCTGTAAATGTAGTGTGGAAGTCTAATACTCTTAGCAGCTTGTTTACATTACCCTTTTACTTAACGTATTTGCTGTGCATATGTTTGAATCATAGATTGTAAAAAAAATGGATGTATTGGATGTCCCATTGGTCCATTTTTGGCTTTGTAAAGTCGCCATTGGGTTTCTCCTTATATTTCCGCTTTTGGAGCCTGCCCTCTGGATGATGGCGGTATATCGCTGTATTTTGCTGTAAAATCGCCGTATGGCAGCGCCCTTACACGAGGACCATGAGAGAGGCTTGGTTTGAATACAGTGCCTTGTGAAAGTATTCGGCCCCCTTGAACTTTGAAACCTTTTGCCACATTTTAGGCTTCAAACATAAAGATATGAAACTGTAATTTTTGGTGAAGAATCAACAACAAGTGGGACACAATCATGAAGTGGAACAAAATTTATTGGATATTTAATTTTTAACAAATAAAAAACTAAAAAAATTGGGCGTGCAAAATTATTCAGCCCCCTTCACTTAATACTTTGTAGTGCCACCTTTTGTTGCGATTACAGCTGTAAGTCGCTTGTGGTATGTTCAGGTATCAGGGTATCCTAGAATAGAGAATACAATAGAGAATACTTTCTCAGGGCACTGTACATGCATCATTGATATTAGCACATTAACTGAGATTAGCTTGTACTTAGAGAATGGAAGTAACAAAGTATTTGTACTTTGTTACTATATAGTTTTATAGTTTTATTTTTATATAGCGCCTTTCCAGAGCTCAAGGACGCTTTACATATCAATTATTCATTCACTCCACAGTCACACACTGGTGGTAGTAAGCTACATCTGTAGCCACAGCTGCCCTGGGGCAGACTGACAGAGACGTGGCAGCCATTCCGCGCCTACGGCCTCTCCGACCAACACCATCAACATTCTAACACATTCATACGAGGCAAGGTGGGTTAAGTGTCTTGCCCAAGGACACAACGACAGTATGAACTGTGGGGAGAGCGGGAATCGAACCTACTACCTTCCGGTTGAAGGACGGCCGCTCTACCACTGAGCTACTGCCGCCCCAGTACTAAAGTAGATTTTTCCTGTATCTGTACTTTACTTGAGTATTTCTTTTTCTGGTGACTTTTTTACTTTTACTTCCTACTTTATAACATAAATATCTGTACTTACAATGTCAAAACAGCCTTGTTACTTTTACAACCTCCGTGGATGACAACATAGATAAAGGACGTAACTAACACAAGAGGGAAAGTAAAGCGCCAAAATAAGACAGGGCGTCTGTCCAGTGTAGGGTATTCAGCAGCAATATGGATGAAGAAAGAAAGGAGAAAGAAAGCCATCCATGGCTGATGGCCATATTTAAAAGAACTGTTCAAAGTTGTTGGTTCCAAGAATGATTCATGGCGTAGCTTATTTTGAATTTCTGTAAGTCAGTTTACAATGTGAGCAATGCTATAGGAGAACATGGTTTTAAGAAATTACACTAAAGCTAGATAGCTCTCACTTGCTGAGAGCCCTGAAGTTACCGCCATAGTTTAAATAGTAGTTGAAACAAAGACAACACTAACAGGCTACCTCCAAAGTCTTGAAGTAAGAACTTCTATGGTGTCAAAATCAGGTCCAAGTATTAAATTTGTCCTTCTAGGTCACTTACATTTAATTGCACCAAAAACTGTAAAGATTTACATAGTTATCAAGTACTGTTCTACTTTTACTTGATTAAAGAAGTTGAATCAGTACTTTTACCAGAGTTGTTTTTTAACACAGGTATCTGTACTTCTACTTAAGTGCACAATGTGAATACTTTTGCCAAGTTCAAAGTAACGACCAGAAGGAGGGCAGGGGTCAAAATCAAATTTGAAAGGAGCAAAGATATTGTTTGCATTTGAAGATAGGTAAAAATGTGTTTGTTTCCAAAACAACAACAACAAAGAGAGGGTAATGACACAACAGCTCATAGACCTGAGCCAGTTTTGAACTTGGCTTAACCAGGTGAGCCACAAGTCACCACCCCTCAACATTTTAGTATACTAAACACCAATGAGCATCTTCTCTTCTCTTCTCATTGAAAATAAACAACCACCATCTCAGTCCAGTTTCTCTCTGCATGGGTCTAATCCTGCAGAGACATGTCCTTAGGTTGTGTTCCTTGGTTGTTTTTACAGCAAACAGAAAGGCACTTGTGGATCAACTCTCACGGTGTAGAAAAACCTGTTTGACCCCTTTTCATTTGTTTTGGATTGGCTTTGGAGCAAAAAAAACACCTCCGTTCTGTTGCTGTCACAGTTCAGGAGGTGGATGTGCACAATATCAGCAGATATTGGCAGAGTGGTTAGCACTCCTGCCTCACAGCAAGAAGGTCGTGAGCTTAAAACCCGACCCGACTCCGGTCTTTCTGTGAGGAGTCTGCATGTCCTTCACGTGTTACCGTGGATTCTCTCCGGGTACTACGGCTTCCTCCCAATGGTTGTTTGTCACTGTCTATGTCTAAATGTCAGCCCAGCGACTAACTGGCCATTGTCCAGGGTGTACCCCGCCTCAGGCCCAAAGCTGCTGGGATAGGCTCCAGTCACCCGCAACCCCTAACAGGACAAAGCGGTAGAAAATGAATGAATGAATGAATGAATGATAGAAATAAAGCCACTTTAGCAAAAGAGTTTTGTTCACTCACCCACTGTCTGTTTCTCTCACCTGCTGCACAGACTGGTACCGGGCCAAGTAGCAAGAGCTTAAATAAACAAGTCTGTTTCTGAGACTGAGCTATACTCTCTCCAAAACAAACAAAAAGTATTTTAAATGTCCCGTCACCGGTGTAGAACAGAGAGAATGTGAGCAGTAATCTGTGTTAGCAAAGAGGCTAAACTGTAAACGGAGGCTGCTGTCCTGAGTCTGAACCATCTCTGAGCCATAAGTTATTATTTCATAACACAGTCAGATCCGTCTTAAACTAAGTGTTCAGCTGTTTAAGGCTTATTTGAGGTGGATCAAGTGCTGTCTTCTGTGAGTTTCTGCTGTAGCCACTGAGTAAAGAGCAAGAGTCGCCAACTTAAGGTACATGGACAAATTCCGGTCCTTTGTGAAGTACTTCTGGTTCTCACATTAATTATTACTGTTATTACTTATTCAAAGTACTTAACCTTATTGGCAAATTAAATTGTAAACGCATGTAGAATTTTATTTACGTTTATTTATAAACTTACAAATGGAAAAACATTAGCCTATATTTTAAATAAATATATATATAATCCCTGTTTCAATTTTCAAGAATAATTTCAAGAATGTCATAATGTTTTCTGTTAAAGTTATCCTTTGGTCTTTTAGGCTTTTGTCATCTATGGTAGCCCTGCAGGAACATGCTTTCTCTTTGAACAAACCTAGTGGAAATATGTCAGATAATGAGTTCTCTTTAAAATATAAAAACAAAACCCTATTAGTTCATGAATGTTCTAAACATTTAGACTGTGTGCTTCCCTTCCAACAGTGCTCAGTTTGAGCACTTTGGGCAGTTGTAAGAAGAGGACATACTTACTCTTTCTATTGGGTTTTTGCTCTGAATGGTGACTTTTCAGACATAGGCAAATGCAATTATGTAAATACGTATAGAAAACTATTCATTCATTTCACAGGATGCACCTTGTAATGTAATGTTTCAATCTTAACCACATCCTTGCACAGGATTTATGCACCAAAGTTTGTTAAGTAGCAGTTTCCTATACTTTGAAATCACTTGAAGTCATTTGAAGTCACCTACAAAAACATTGTAGGTGACTTTCACACACAGGCATCTGTTTACCCCAAAACATAAGTAAAATGTGTGTGTTTTTCTAGTGAAACCCGCAATTGACATTCATCTTTTCAAAAACAATATGAGACAAACTTCAAATTCCCAGGTGAAGTATCTAATGCACATAACTTCTTGTTTGTGAATAACGTGTTTTGTTTACCCAGGATAATGAGAAGAATCGCCTGCAGAAAACCCAGGAGGAAGTGGAGGAGGTCAAAATCATCATGGTGGACAACTTAAACAAGGCGGATGAGAGAGCGGGCAAACTTACTGACTTGGAGGAAAGGGCTGATGACCTACTGTTACATGTGAGCAGCGGAGAATAACAACTCAGATTATCTTAAGAAACTATTTTTGCTTTTTTTGGGGGGGGGAGAAGTCCTTGCTTCAAACGGATAAGCTTTAACTTATATAACACATGGCACAAAGCGGTTCCCTACAGAAAGTGTCTAGGGATTCGGACTGGAAAATGTCATATTGATTTTATAAATACACTCAGGTAGAGCGGCGGATGAAAACAAAAGTACAATTTACATCCTGATTGTGCTTTTTGGGTCTATTTTTAGAGCGGTATTTCTTATTGTTTCCTAAGATGAATGGAGGGAGCGGGTGTCTTTAGGTACAACAGAGAGAGTCCAGGACATGCCACTGGGCCTATGTCCATCCAGGTCATGCGCCGGGTCACCCCTTTCCCACATTGGCCCATCTTACATCACACAGCAGCTGAAGGGAAGCAAATAGGAAAGTGCTGTTTAGGTTAGGAGTTATATTGAGGCTATTTAAAGCTTAGGGACTAAAATTAACAGCGCCAGTCACACAACCATCACAGTTTACTTAAATGGATGTCTGCAGTGTTTCTAAAGTCTCATTTATGGTTGTTCCTAAAATGCCTGTGTAGTGCCAATGTTTACTATGGCTTTGCAAAGTGAATGGGTCCATTCACAGCCTTTTCCTCTCAGTAGAAATTCTGTCAAATTGAAAAAGAACTAAGATGGCTGGTCGGCCAAGATATTGGACGTGCTACATGAAAATTTAAAATAAGCAATGGGTAATAAAATAAAAGCTATTCATAAGAATATTGTGATATGCTAATTCACATACAATGCTTATTTCACTTCCAGGAAAGGTTGTTTGACTTTAGCTAAACCTGCATAGTTTCACTCAATGGTCGCCAGTGCGCTCTACAAAACACTATAAAATATGGACTAACATTTATATTATTGTGTTTTTTTCAGAGTAAGTCCTTCGAAAAGACAACTGTAAAGGTCAAGCAAAAGAAACAGTGGGAAAACTACAAGATGAAAATCATACTGGTGATCATTGGAGTCATTGTGGGACTCATCATTATCGGACTCATAATCTACGCCGTTGTGCCCAGTTCATAAATAAATTAAGCTTCTGTTTTCACTCAAACAATTGTAAGAGACATGGACTCAAGACAAACTGTTGGTTGTCCTGCCTGAACTGCTCAAGCCTGTGTATTATAGATGTATATTTATGGATGAACCACCTCCACTTTTTTTTATCTTCAATTGATTGCGGTACCACTCATAAGTCAGCTGCTTCTTTTGTATCTTGTTGAAGGTATGTGGTAGACCTGCAAATGTAATAACTGCCTACAGTACAGAGTAATGACCTACATTACAACATTACTGGGCAAAACACACTGCACCTGGACAAAACACACCAAATTTACAACTCTGATAACCATTGCCTGAAAACATACAATATTTTTCTGTTTTACCATCACATTTGTGGCGCTATTACATTAAAAGCTGCAATTTCTTATGGTGGCAATTACTTTGACAGGTATATTTATCCGTTAAAGCAACATTGGAGGAATATCATTCAGTTATTTCTTATTGATTGTGAATTACGCCACAAACTCCTGTACATTCGCATTGTACAAAGACCTGGGTTTGGATTTTATAACTTAGAATAAAACACAGAGATATATAGAATTTGACATACACAGTTTTCCTAGTGCCATAGGTAGAAGCTCCACTATTTTGTAAAAGGAGGTCTATAATTTATCCTAATCACATCCTGAACAATCACTGTACTAATATTGCAAAAAGCTTCTTGGGAAAATAAGCACACATAATCACACGACACACCACTTGGAAACAGAATCAGCCCCAGGGGTTATTTGAATATCACATGTCATGTTGTCATTGTCAGAGAAATAGTTGTAATACCCCTTTATGCAATTTGAATAAAGAGCACAACTATTAAGTATATATAAAAATATCATTTAAAAAATATATTTGTTTTGTCATAGCTGTTTAAAGGTTTGTGTTTAATTATTTTTGTGCCATTAAACATGTAAACATTAGAATTGGCTTTTTTTTCTTTTTTCTTTTGAGATATAATGTAGATTTCACACACAAGCTAATTTGGGATATTAAATACTAATAATAGTCAATAGATAGTGACCTCTGGTGGCCAATATTTTGCATTAGTACCAAGTCTAATTAGCTAATATGGTGTTTACAAATCCTACAATACGAATTAGAAAATTTAAGAAACTTTAATGGAAATGGGCGCACATAAGTGTCATAAAAACCCAGGAACTGGCCAGCTAAACAAATATTATAAATGATAAATATCATTGCAATACACAATACAATACTAGTAGTTAATATAGTATAATGTCTAGGAAAATAGTTTCAATTTTTTCTAAGAAATATCACAAAAAAGTAAACGATTAAACTTTACATATTAGGAGAAAGGGAAAAATAAAAGGTAGTTACCAGTGACTGTACCGTCAATGGTAGTTACGTAGTCTTTGACCCGGAAGTAGCGGCATCAACTTCTTCCTGCATCAAGACCGGCAAGATGGCAGCGGACACGCAGGTTTGTGTGGCTTTTTTCCACTGTTCACTATTTTACATTATGTCAACCATGCAGCAGTGTTGGAGCGTAATCACTGACAACCTTAAAGCTACTAACAAAACATCGCGGCGTGTTTTGGCTTTTATCAATTAGCCCGGTGAATAAATCCATAATAGCTCCATAGCGCGTTGGCCGCTAGCTTTGTGCGACGTAGCCTCAGTGTGGCTCCGTCACTGAGCTATTTTACAACTCGACGTGAAAACTGAAGTTGTACGAATAACAGCGAATGAAGCTTTTCTTTTAATGTGTTGTAACGCCGTCTTTTACAGCTGTTGAGTTGTTACAGCGGTAAATACTTTTTGAAGTTTGGCCAGGATCTAATATGTTCATTAAATTAATAAACCCAGCCCTCTAAAGTTATGACATTGTTTAATACAGTCTTACGAATGACAAATATACTTGTTTTGGTAGATGCTGAAAGACTCACGAGTTGAAGGCTGGTAAAACCACCAGTTGAATATTCTTGAATATGCTTGATTTTTCAAGTTAATTATTATATAATAAATATATTTGTACTCAAACCTGGACCCATCTCCCCTCCTGTCCTGCTTATCTGTGAACCAAATTATGCCTTTTAAAGTGAATTTAAAAAAATACCTTTTATGAGAACTAGTGCCTTAGTTGGAAGCTGAGGTCAAAATGTAGTAAAAAAGTGTATATACACAGGACAAAAGTACACAGGAGTTCCTTCTAAGTCACGCTGTAGTTATTAGTTATTTTCTTCTGAGAACTTTACACCAAAAAATATACCTCCCCATGTATACAGAGGAATAAAATTATTAAAAATAGGCATAAGGAAATTGGTTTACGATTACATCTACCTCCATGTTGACGTGTTATAAAAGGCATTTCTATTGTGTGAGGAATAATTTTATTTCTTTTAGTCAGAAGTACTTTTCCAACAATTTAAAAATAACATCTTTAATAATAACAACATGATTAAGTTGTCTTGGCCGTCTGTAAATATTCTCAGGCTTTTGAAGATTCAAGAGAATTCTCAAAGTTCAAGAAGCATATTGTTAAATGGGAACAATGGTTGTTCATTTGAATTGTTGCCAATATAATGACAACTTTAATACAAGTTAATAAGACCCAGTTAATGAGCCTTATGTAATAATCTGTCCATTTTGTTACTCCAGGTTACTGACACCCTGAAAAAGTTTGCTGTAAAGGTCACTACAGCCAGTGTCAACGAACGGAAGGAAATATGTGAAGAGCTCAGACAGTGTCTAAAAGGCAAAGGTATGCGCTTATTAATCTTCAGGTTTTATTAAGTTTTGAAATAGCTCAGACATTTATGTTCATTGTTTCTCTTTAGAGTTACCAGAGCCTGCTATTAAAGGACTATGCAAACTCTTCTGCCTCACACCACACAGATACCGGTATGTGTCGTCAGCAATTCTAAAAACTAAAGCTCTACAGCTCTATTCTTTTTTCAAGGCTCATTTAAAGCTCTAATTTGAATGTTAAGGGGAAAAAAATGGTTTTGCAAAAAGAGAAATGAAGAAACAGCCTAGTGCAGACCAAGAAAAAAGACTAAAATTAGTCTACTACTTAGTCGTTTTTTGTTGTTAGCGCAAGGCTATATCTGCCCCAACGAAGTGGCGGTATGGGAGCCACACTTCCAGGATCTGTCTCCTCTTGGAGTGTAATGTGGAATTCAGCCACTCCATTGGGAACAGCTGTAAAGCGAACATAAAGATGGTGTAAAGTCTTCTGGAGCTTGAACCAACATTACTGACCCAAAAGCAGAAGACTGCGCTGCTTCATGTAATGCAAATGTATCTGTACTGGAATAACAATGCAATGCACAATATACAATACAATAATATTCCAAAGCCTGAACTACAATGATTTTAGTATAGTATTCACAGCATCAGGATTACTTTGCAAGTCAAAATAATTGACAAATTACAGCCTTAAATCAAGCAAAACAGTCACTGTGCTAGTTACTAAAATAATGGAGCTTTGCATTTGTTGCATTCTTTCAAATGATTCAAAAACTTTCCTCTGCCCTGATTATTGCCAGCTTAAAATCTGTTGTATGTAATTCCTGTCTAATTGTTGGATGTGTTGTTTACAGTGACGCAGCATCACGCAGAGAGCTCCTCTCTGTGATTGCACAGTTGGCTGAGAGTCAGCCTGATGTCTTGGTGACCAACCTACTTCAATGGCTGGTCAACAGTGGAGTCATCAGCAAGAATGGTGATCCCAGGTACTGAGTGAGCTAACTGGTGTTAAAACCACACAAACCCTAACCATGTCATGCCATTTCATCTTATATTTTCTTTTCAGTAAATGCTCAGGCTCTGCTGCATTTGTTGGCCTTTCTTGGACCTGCCTTTTAGTCCACGATGTGTTTGCTGCTGCAGAGAAAAGACAAGGACCCATTTGGAAGAAAATGGTTAGTTAAAAAAAGTACCAGGTTTTACTAAAATTGACAAAAGTATGTGGCTAAAAACATGTACAGTCTGTGTTATACTCATAAATATTCATACATACCCTTGCAGAATTAGTTTTTTTTTTGGCCATTTTTCAGAGAATATGAATGATCACACAAAAACATTTTCACTCAGTGACTCACCAACTTAGTGGTTGGGTGAAGCCATTTATTGTCAAACAACTCTGTTAACTCTTTTTTAAATCATAATGACAACAGAAACTATCCAAATGACCTGTATAAAAAGTTTACATACCCCACTTCTTAATACTGTGTATTGCCACCTTTAACATCAATGACAGCTTGAAGTCTTTTGTGGTCGTTGGGGATGAGACTCTTTATTTTCTCAGATGTAAAGCTGCCCATTCTTCTTGGCAAAAAGCCTCCAGTTTCTGTAAATTCTTGGGCTGTCTTGCATGAACTGCAGGTTTGAGATCTCTCCAGAGTGGCTCAATGATATTAAGGTCAGGAGGAGAGAGGTCCAGAACCTTCACTTTATATTGCTGTAGCCAATGAAAGGTCAACTTGGTCTTGTGCTTTGGATCGTCGTCATGTTGGAACGTCCAAGTACGTCCCATGTGCCCATTTTTCTTGAAGTACCCCCTTATTGTGCATCTTGAAACACCCACACAATTTTTTTTCAGACACTCCTGTATTTCAGCTGAAGTTATTTGTGGGTTTTTGTTTGCACCCAAAACAATTTTTTTGGCAGTTGTGGCTGAAGTTGGTCTACCTGACCTTTTTATTTTCTACTTCTTAATTAGAGTTTGAACACTGCTGATTGGCATTCTCAATTGCTTGGATATCTTTTTTATATTCCTTTCCGGTTTTATACAGTTCAATTACCTTTATCCACAGATCCTTTGACTTATCCACTTTTACTTTGCTTTGCCCATGACTCAGAATACAGAAACGTAATTGCAGCACTGGATGAAAGATACATGGGTCTGTCAGGAGTCCAGAAACTCACCTGACCTTTTATACACACCACAGACTGATTACAAGCAAACAGATCACAGTTGAGGATGGTTACCTTTAGTAGCCATTCAAACCTGTTTGTGTCAACTTGTGCATGTTGTGAGGCAATTACCTGGGTATGTAAACTTTTGATCGGGGTCATTTGAGTCATTTTCTGTTGTCATTATGGCTTCATCCAACCACTATGAGTGGGGAAAAAAAGTTTTTTGTGTTATCTTTTATATTCTCTGTAAAATGAAAAACTTTTAAGCACAACTGTATATAGCTGATATTTCCAAAACAAATTACTTTCAAACATAACATAATACAGAGTTATTTAGCCTGTATTTTATTATAAATTATAAATATTCATATCTATGTAACGTCTCTTTTCTTTTGAGTACAAGTCCTTAATTTACCCAGTGTTAATGTTTACTGCTAACTGCATTATGGTCTCTTCTGGTCTCTTTTAGGTGGAAGTTCAAAGCTTTCTTGTGGCTGAGGTGGTAGGTGGAGCCATACCCACTGCTCAGAAATCAATCTTTAAGAAACTCAATCACCTCTGGGAAGAAGTGAGTGTGACACATGATAGATTAAATAACAAAAAAGTAAAAACCACAACACCACAATCTACTGTATATCAGATAAATTTTTTTGCTCGTCTGCTAGAAACCTGGACTGGTGGATAATTACATCACTACTCTGTTAAGTCTGGATCAGAGCCCCACCACAATGGCCATGTTGGGAGTGTGCTTGGATTTCTGTACAGCGAATAAGGACATTGCAACCATAGAGAAGCATAAGGTAAGAGGCTGAAGGAACATCCACACAAGTACATGATAAAACTGGGTTTCTTGCTTTAGTTTGCTTCGTGTATAATCTTACTACATGACATTCTTTATTCCGTTAAAAGTAATTTAATCTATTTTTTTCTTCATTTTTCCAAAGAAAGGTCAATGTGTAAAATAATAATTATTTCATTTGTACTACAGTGTCTATTGCAAAGTTTTCCTTCACATTAATCTTACTAGTGTTTTGTAGTATATGTGCGTAGTTTATGAAATCTAACATTTTCTTTCATGAATGAGGTGATAAAAGGAAGTAGTAATTCAGTAGTTTGAAAAATGCCTAGATCGTTTTTATCTTGCCTCGATGATTCGAGACGACACGTCCATCCACGCCTGTGGCTGCTACTTTCACATGTCCACTGAGATCTGCACCGTGCGTTGGTTGTAACTGCGTGCGTTGGTTGTATGAACAAAATATGCTCCAACTTTCACACCTGTACCTGATCCTCCAAGGACCCTAGTTTTAAGTCCGGAAGGCCCTGTTGTGTGAACATTAACAGTGTGAGTTCTTCAGTGTAGTTTCGGCGGTGAGCTGATGACGAGAACACTGTGCACCTGGAGTTGAACCCTCGTACTCTCTGCAGCTGTTTGAACTTTACATTAAACTGTCTGGTTAAGGTCCTCACATGTTCCAACTGTTGTTTCATATTAGTGCAGGAATCACTGTCTCCATGAAGGACATGGCTCAGTTGTTTGTTGGCTTTGTGTTAGCTAAGTGAGCGTCACCCCCACGCTTCTCCCTCCACCCCCCTCCTCCACCATAAACTTTAAAAGGCAGCTTATTTAAAAACATGCTTTAGGTTGAGCTTGAGATAATTTTTCTTTTAAGGCATTTAAAATGCATAATAATAATGGATGTGCAATATAATGCATGTCATTCTCTATTAGACAACATCTTTGTTTATGTATTTTCTTATTTATTTAATAGCCTTTTAGTCTCAGGTATTTTATATTTTTGCATTTAGAATGCACATATGTGAAATGCAGATGGATGTGGAATCAAGAATAAATACATGTTGATTTTATTTCAAACAGAAAATCTTATGTGTTATATCTGTTCATTTGAACTGTGTTGCTAACTTTTACAAAATATGCAGTTACGCTATTTATCCAAATACTCAATTAATCAAACCAATAATTGATAGATTACTTGATTACTAAAATAATCAATGGCTGCTGCACTAAAAGGAAGAGCCTTGGCCCAGCTTAGGCAATGGAGCAACTCATTTTAGTTTTGTTTCTACAGATGACATAGCTTTTTTTCTTCAGCCTGCTGTGTCCTCATGTTTTTTGCTTGCTGTAGCCTGAAGATGGCTGAACTGCTAAAGCGTTGTCAATTTCTGGTTATTATTCACATCACAAAATGATGTAATATTGTTGTTGTGTCTTTGGGCAAGACACCTTGTCTCCAGTGTCTGTGGCTCTGGTGTATGAATGTGTGAATATGTTTGGAGGTCTCCACCACCAGTGTGTGACTGTGGAGTGAATAAATAATGGACTCTGTAAAGCACTGTATAAATCCAACCTGTTGTTATTATAAAAAATACATTTATGCTCCAAAACTATTCAGTTTGTAATATCTAACTGTTACAAAAAGTACTATTTGCTTAAATTACATGCTCCCTTGTTTTTTTCCTAATCTTGTCATCGCTCACCACTCGGATAAAATGTGACCCAGTGTCAAAGATGAATCTACAGTAATCAATTGGATTTTGATCAGATTGTGATACTCTCTTGTTTTTTAGAGCGCCATGTTGGATCTTTACATAAAGTCCGTGGTAATGAGCAAGACCAAGCCACAACAGCACATCCTGGAGAAAAGTGGCTCTCTGCTGCGTCACGTTTCCCACTCTGAATTCAAGGACCTGCTCCTCCCCACCGTGCAGAAGACGATGCTCCGCAGTCCGGAAAATGCCATGCAGAGTGAGAGGATATAGGGGTTTATGTTTTGTTTGCCTTTATTGATAGTTGACAGGAAACGGGGCGAGAGAGGGATGACATTGGGCAATCCAAGATTCAAACCGGGTCTTACATGTTCCTGTGCAAGTATTTTATATATATATTGTATACAATATACTTTTTTTTCCCAGCCATTTCTCGCCTGCTCTCCAGTGTTACACTCGACCTCAGTCAGTACACCATGGATATCGGAAAGGCCATTGCAAGTAAGACATTTTGTCCTTGTCACATATCCCAACCCGTTTATCAAGATGTTAGGTTATTGATCTATTTTTATTCCTAACTTTTGTGTGTCTCAGGCCAAATGAAGGCCAACAATCCCCAGCTGATGGAGGAGGCTGTCCAGGCAATGCAGAACCTTGCACATCAGTGCAGTGATGCCAGTGCTGTTCAGGACATTGTTACGCACCTTTTTAAGATCCTTGGGGGTAAATCACAAAAAGCACCAAGAAACTTTTATTGTAAAAAATAAACAAATCTGATGTAAGTATTGTTTGAATGTCACAGGCTCTGAAGGGAAGCTCACAGTTGTTGCCCAAAAGATGAGCGTGTTGTCAGGTAAGATGGGCTCAAAACCAAAGCATCATTGCCCCAGAGCAAATCAAATTTAAAACCTTTTTTGTGTAATGTGTTTGATAGGCATTGGCAGCTGCAGTCATCACGCTGTGTCGGGAACCTCCAGCCAGACTCTCAGCTCTGCCGTCACTGCCATGTTTGTCCCATATTTACAACAAGAAGGTAGCATCTCCTCGTCTGTTTATCTCTTGGATTTAATATTCTAATACTGCTCTGCAAAACCAAAATGTGTAGACACTCAAGGCAAATGCTCACCGTTTGTTGCAGATCAAATCTTCATTGCAGAATTTTAAATAATTATCTCATCTTGCATGTTTTTGTGATATTGTGCTGCCCCGTAGGTGACATTCTTGTTTTCTGTCCTATTTTTATTATGCCTTCCTTAAGTTCACGAGGGCACCTTAGTACACGCTGTCTCAGTGCTGTCCCAGTGGAGCAGTCGGCTCAGTGGAGGTCCCCTCTGCTCTGCTGGACTGGTTAAAGAAAGCCTTCACTCTCAAGACCTCCACCTCTCTGGTTCGTCAGGCCTACCTTCAGGTCATGCTCGGGGCCTTCAAAGGTGAGTCAAGGAAAGTGTTTTGTTTTATTAGGCTTGTAGTGAGTAGATTTAATATTTTCTTTTTTTTTTTTAGGGGACACTCTGGCTCAAGGTGCAGACCTTATGCCTTTGCTTTTGCAAACAGTGGAAAAGGCTGCAGCACAAAGTTCCCAGCAGGCTTTGCTCGCAGAAGGCACAGCGGCCTCGGTTTTGTTAAGTCGACTGGCCCTGTTAGACTCACAGCCAGGTGAGGACCATTACATGTTTCAACTAAAGCGGTTCGGTTCAGTTCACATCAATACAGCATACTTTTAAAAACGATTTCCGTTGTCAAAAAGGGAGTAAACAGTCTCAAATTAACTGTACCTCAACAGAGGCCAAATTCACAACCTTCTGGAAACTGATCCTGGATGAGAAAAAGCCCTTGTTCACCACAGAGAAGTTCCTCTCACAGGCAAATGAAGAAAGTGAGTGAACTTGTACTTTTACATCTTGAAAGATCATTCATTTACCGACCCATCCTGAACCTTTTGTATTAAACAGTTATATATTTTTGTATTTCCAGCTCTGTGCACAGTGTTGCTGCTTTGTGAAAGGCTGTTCTTGGACCATGCACATCGTCTCAACACCAGCAAATCAAAGTTAGTGTACTTCTTATTACCTTAACATTTCTAGTATTATATCACAGAGTAATGTTTAATGCAATTGTCCCTCTTGTTTCTCTCTGGCAGCATGTATCACTACGCCATAGTGGCTGTTCTTTTGTCTCGGATTTGGCGCGTCAGGAAGCGGGCTCAGCAGACTGTCAAGAAGCTGCTGTCGTCTTTGGGAGGGTACAGCTTGGCCCATGGGCTACTGGGGGAGCTCCGTGTGGTCATTAACAAACACAAGGTACAGACCAATGTCTACGTTTAATCATTTTTACAGTCGATTTGCACATTTATTCTACTGTTCATATCCATTTGTAATTACATGGTGGTCATCAGGTTCTGCCGCCTGATGTCCTGGCGTCTGAGTCTGGAGAGCTGACTGAACTGGGCCGAAGTTACGTCCCGCCACGCGTTCTGCTGGATGCTTTGTGCACCATTTGCTGCTCTGCTAGTCAGTGGGGCGACCCAAACGAAGCTGAGAATTTGGCCATGGAAACTGTCATAGTTAGCCATCATCCATCAATAGGTATGGAAAAAAATGAAAAGCCTTATATTATTATTATTATTATTGAGACTGTTCATCAACAAGTTACGCTCTGAGTCATGTGATGGATCATTCTATGGCTATAATATTTTGGCAGGTAGTTTGTTAGCAACATTAGTTTTTGTCTATTTTACATGTTACTGCTCCTTTTTTTATTTTATTTTTTTTTTTTTCAAAAATACTAATAAAAAGTATGTTCCTAAAGCAAAGTCATTTTCAAAAGGTTAATTATACGGAAAAAATTTTTCATGAGCTGAACTCAAAGATCTAAGACTTTCTATGAACACAAAAGGCCTGTTTCTCACAAATCTTCCCAAATCTGTGTTAGTGAGCACTTCCTCCACCTCACAGGTCTGGCAGATCAAACTTATTAGAAAGCATGATTATTGCACATGTGTGCCTTAGGCTGGCCACAGTAAAAGGCCACTCTTAAATGTGCAGTTTTAACACACAGCACAATGCCACAAATGTTGTGCAAGCTGACTGCAGGAATGTCCACCAGAGCTGTTGCCCGTAAATTGAATGTTCATTTCTCTTCCATAAGCCGTCCCCAAAGGCAATTCAGAGAATTTGGCAGTACGTCCAACCGAGCTCACAACTGCAGACCATGTGTGCAAAGACCAGCACACCAGAAGTCCAGGACAATGGATTTGTGAACAATAGATACCTTTTGTGTACTTAGAAAAAGTCTTGGAGTTCAGCTCATGAAAAATGGGGGCAAAAGAAAGGTGTTGCGTTAAATTTTGATTCAATATAGGTACTACCCACATCTGGTTTAGAAATACTAATGTAATCCTTACTTTGTATTGATTGAGAGATTCACTTTAATTATTCCTGACTGGAAATTCAGAAATTATATTTAATATACATCAGTCATAATAAGAGTTTGTTTGTCTAGTTTCAGTTCGTCGTGGTCTTTGGCCCGTGCTCCTGTCCTCGATGAATGTCAAAGCTGAAGAGTTTATTGAAAGAAACCTGGAAGCTCTTCTTCCACATCTGCTCGAGGTCAATGCTGACAACCAGGTAGGCTGACTATCTTCTTGCCCTTCTGTGTGGAGTCTGAATGCCCTGTCTTTTTTCCAGGATTTTTCCGGAGTATATACAGTAAACGTATAGATTAATTATTGACTTTAATAACCCATAGTTATTATTCCACAGATGCAATCAGTGTTATAATATAATTGTCTTATATTATTGTGATTTTCTTTCCCCCAGGCTGTTAAAAACGCAGTTGGTGCACTCTCCAGTCTCTCCCCTGTTAAACTGTTACCGAGGGTGATTGGTCACGTGATCGAGGGGCTTTCGCGGCCTGCACTTCTTCAGGTCACCAGGGACGAGTACGGCATCATGTTGACCCCCGAAGGAGAGCTGTACGACAAGAGCATCATCCAAAGGTAACTTGGCTCTGTCCCCAAAACTCCGCAGAAGTTTCCTTATCCTTCTCTACCTTCCCTCTGATTAAATCACTTCATTCTCTGTGCCTCAACTCCTTCCACAGTGCCCAACAGGAAACCAAGAAGAGGAACATAAAGAGGGAGAACAAAGCCTACTCCTACAAGGACCAGATCATTGAACTGGAGATAGAGGAGGTAAGTTAATGATGCAATAGCAAACTAATTTAAAATCTAAGAGAGACCAGACCAAAACCAAAAGACGCTAATAAAATCTACATTCATCGACAATAAAGAATATCTCAGACTATTTTTGTTCTCTTAAATAATAGAGCTGTGTTTCCAGACTTTTTACTTTTTATCATTTTGAGAAAGAGCCCAGTCTATGTTGACAAATGGTTATGAACAGTTCAATTGAAAAGAGTCAGTTTTTTTCAATAAATGTTCTGTAAATATGTAAACAATATCAGTGTTTTTACAGAAAATCTGTTTAGAGCGGTGATGAAAGTGACCTCAAAATTGATTATAATGTCCTCCAGCAGCTTCTTCTGTTGTCACTGTGTAAAATGCCTTTTCTTCATTTTAATTTCTTTGTTCCAGGAAATAAAGAGGAAGAAGGGCATCAAAGACGAAGTACAGCTAACAGCCAAACAAAAGGAAATGGTGCAGGCTCAGCTCGAAAAGGAGGCTTCCATCCGCAAAAAACTTCAAGAGGTCTGATCCCATTTTCTTGTTTTTTAGTTTTTAGATTTACTTTTCTGTGTTGACTCATATTTAATATTCACTGTCTCCAGATGGATGTGGAGCTGCAGAGCGTGGTCGGTCTTCTTGAAGCGGTTCTTAAAGAGAAGCCCCCGAAGATGACCACGGAGCTGCCCAGCGTCCTCCAGGTCCTGATACCCCTGCTGCACTCCCCACTGGCCGCTCCACGCATTAAGCCGACCTTTTTGGACATCGGAGTCTGCCTCATGCCCAAACACCTTCACAACCTGGGTACATTTTAGATAGTCCTGTTAAACGACAGGACATCAGTGTGTTTTGAAATATAATATACTTACTGAAACTTTTTTTTAAGGGTAACATTGTGAGATAAATAGCAATTTGATAAAAAAAAATCTGTTATAGCTAGTTGGGACACTGTTGTAACGTAAAAACGTTTTGAACCTTTTTTTTTTTTTTTTTTTTAAATCAGCGGTGCTTGTGGGTCATGTGACGTTGCGACTTCTAAAGCCTGAGTGTGATTTGGACGAGGCTTGGGCACAAGAGGACTTGGACACAGCAGCTCAGCGCACAATGCTGCTACTACATCAGCACACTGTCCTGCAGCGAGATGCCAAGACTGCTGGTGAGGAAAACAGACTCTGCTCACTTTGAACTGAAAATGCTAAAGGATAATAGTCTGTCTTGTGTTTAAAGACTTGATTTGCAAAGTAAATGCACATGGTTATTGCCGTTTATGTTGCCATTAAGGTTCTGCAAACAACCTTGAATTAATGTCTCATTCTTTATCACAATTGATTAGTGAACAGTTAGGTTTGTACTAAATGACACTCACACTGTCATTTAGTTAAACACACATACACTATTATTGTGTCTGTGTGTTTGTATTTCATCTAAATCTATAACCATTTTTGTTGTTATGGACAAGTTATCTCTATTAGAGGTTCTAAATGACAAATTCATTCTTTTTCTAGAGCAGCTGTTTGGGCCTGAGACATGGTTTAACCTAAAAAAATAACCAGTTAATTTCAACACTTAGAGACGTTAACTGCTTTCCAATATTTTTCATGTGAATGTGTTTGCATATCTCTTGTTCTGTGTAGATGTGGGCCCCCTCTCGGCACCAGCCTTTTCCTACTGCTTCCCGCTTCTCAATGCCATGCTCAAAGAGTCTTCAGGAAGCACAGAGGAAACAGAAGCCATGATGACCCAAGCTTTACAAGTCATTAATGAACACTGTGAGCTGCGAGCCAACACTCAAGCTGATGACTTGACCATTGATGAGGTACACACACTGATCATTTCTGTGTTAAAGAATAAAACGCACATTTCATCTGGATTAATGACTTGATGCTAATTATCCATCTCAGAACGGCCCGGAGCTGCTTCCACGTGTCAGCATGCTGGTGCTGTTGACCAAGATCATTTCCACGGCAACCCCAAGACTCCAGGTAAAATGAGAAATTAATTTAAAATTGGATATAATGTTTGCTTTACCTTTTGCTAAATTCTGTCTTCTAGTTGAATAAAACATAATAAGATACATAAAGTATTCTCACTGTTTCCCCTCACAATCTGGACAACATGGAAATCTAGGCAATAGTTTTCCTCTTAATTAAAATGACCTAGAAATAATGTATCTTTGTGTTGTGTTGTCCTTATGTAAAACAAGAATGAATTAAGAATGTCATGTTTGAGTTTTGGCCCTCTGGGGCTGCCCTAGTTTGTTGAGTTTAAACTGTAGCTAAGAGGAATAGTTTTCCTTCAGTTACGGATTAAGCACATGAGAAATCTATTTGAACAGTTTCCTATTTTGTGAAAAAACATAATCGTATACATAACCCCATGTTGTGTAATAAGCATTTTAGGCTTTATTAACAGTTAGCTGTGACAGTTCAAAAACTTCTGTGGCACTTCTGCTTTAATCCACCTACAACATTTATTTCAGAGATAGTGGTTAATAATACTGGTTCTGATCTAATGCAAGCTAAATTGCTAATGGTTCCTTTTTTAGGTGTTGGCGTCCCAATGCCTGACTGGCCTGTGTGCCAGTGCTGGAGGAGAAGACGGCTGTACTTTTGCAGAGCAGTCTGAGATAGACGTCCTCCTCAGTGCTCTGCTTTCACCCTGTTTCTCTGTCCGGGACGCTGCTCTCAGGGTGAGCTCAGATCAAATAACTCTTAATAATACAGGGCTTTCTTTTAACTTAGTTTCCCTCAAACTCCAGATCTTTGCGTGTAAAGCCCAAAAGCCTGTGTATCACGCCAAAAATTACTCTCTTACTATTCACAATAAAGTGTGCCTGGTTTGAAACAGGGATTATCACCACATGCTTCCCCCTAGTCTTCTGCAATAACCTGTTTTTGATTGAGCTGATATGCAAAATAGGGGGACTATAAATTACTTTTTACCTAGCCTTCTACTTCTTAGTCTCCAAACTGTTCATGCTTGCACATCTTTTAACTACTCTGGGTGTTATTCTCTAAAAGATACATTACATGACATCTGTCTGACATCTTTTGCTCAGGGCTTGATGGAAATGGAGTTTGCTCTTCCGACGGACAGCACTGAGGAAAGTGGGATGAGATTGTTGCGCCGGCTTTGGGTTGCCAGGTTTGATGTTGAGGAGGAAGGAAGAGACTTGGCTAAAAAGTAAGCATTGTTTGTGTTTGTATGTAAACTTGATGCTTTTGTATTAGTAATTGCATTTAATTTGTTATTTTAGGCAAATAAGTAAAACCGGTTTGACTGATGTGCTCATTGTATTTTCTTACATTGCATCTTTCAATCGTTAAAAGAAATTGCTCTGGTGGGGTCTTTCACAGGTTGTGGGAGTCTCTGGGTCTGGAGCTGGTCTCTGATCTTTGTGCTCTGTTGATTGGAGATGTCACTCACCACGAGGAGGTTGTGCGCTCTGCTGCAGCTGCAGCCCTGTCCAGTGCAGTGTCCCAGTACAGAGACCAGTCTCCGTCAGTGCTCAGCCAACTCATTGAGCTGTACCAACAAAAGCTTTACGTAAGGCCCACAATCTTGTTTTAACTCTTGTAGTTGACCAGTGTATAAAATGCATCGTTTCTGTATTTTTAGAGACCGCCTCCTGTGCTCGATGGCCTTGGGAGGGTTATTTCTGAGGCTCCACCAGATCAGTGGGAGGCAAGGTATGAGACTAGCACAAACTTTAACAACCCCTTACGTTTATTATTAGTGAACTTAGGCGATGCATATTACGCTTCTTACTTTCTGACATTGTCCCAGAACAGGTGTACCTTTTCCTATATGCTCTTTTGTGCTATTTAATATTCACCAACCTCCCATCTTCAACAAATGTTTCCACCTCTCTAAATGTTTAATCCCTCAACGTCACAGTTATAAAAGCACTTCAAATATTAGTCAGTTTGTGACATAATTTAAAATCCCCAAAAGTCAGTTAAATAACATGTTTTTGGTTGAATAATGTATTCAAAGCTATTGTTTTTTTCTCGTCAGGTGTGGCATTGCTCTGGCCCTAAACAAACTGTCCCAGTATTTGGATGAATCTCAGATCACCCCCCTCTTCCTTTTCTTTGTCCCTGATGCTCTAAACGACCGCCATGCCGACGTCCGCCGCTGCATGTTGGACGCCGCCCTCTCAGCCTTGAACACTCATGGAAAGGTCAGGGTCATTTTATATTACCTGTACATATTTCACTGTTGGCTACACATCAGTTCTTTATTCAGTTAATTCAATTGTAATGTTAAACTCAATAGCTAACATTGATACAAAGGACTACATATTGATTACGTTGTGCTTTTTTAACAGGACAATGTGAGCTCCCTGCTGCCAGTCTTTGAGGAGTTTTTGAAGAATGCGCCTCAGGATGCCAACTATGACTCTGTTCGTCAGAGCGTGGTCATTCTCATGGGCTCCCTGGCCAAACATCTGGACAAAAATGACCCCAAAGTCAAACCCATCGTAGCCAAACTCATCACTGCACTCTCCACGCCTTCACAGCAGGTATACAGCACATTCAATGCCTTTTGAAGTGTGAAAATGAATAAATTGTGGGAAAGAGGGTTTCACTGTTGTGTAAAGGTACGTGTCGCTCTTGAGTATGTAGCCCCCCACAAAACCAAGCACAGGAAAATATAGCAAAGCAATATGAAAGGTGTCTGGAGTCATTCAAAAGCAGTCTAAAGCTTTTTTTGGATGAGCTCCTAATGAGAAGATGATGCTCGGAGGCAGGTTTGTTAACAAGCATTTGTCCTCTGCTAGAAATCATAAATATAATGCTTTTTAATATTAGCAAGTCAACTCTAAGTAGTATCTCAAGTGTCCTGTCAAAAAAGACCTTGAAAGAGCAGAAACTGTAATTATTTCTGTGTTCTTATTTTTTTCTCTTAATCCTTTTAGGTCCAAGAGTCTGTGGCCAGCTGTTTGCCTCCATTGGTTCCTGCCATTAAAGAGGACGCTGCCGGTATTGTGAGAAACCTACTGCAGCTGCTGTTGGAGAGCGACAAATACGCAGAGAGGAAGGGGGCAGCGTACGGCCTGGCGGGACTGGTCAAAGGGCTGGGTATCCTCGCTCTGAAACAGCAGGACATCATGACCACATTGACCGATGCCATCCAGGACAAAAGAACTTCAGACGGAGGGAGGGTCAGTGAGGCTGCTTACAATTTAAGCTGGATCTAACTAAATTGCTTTTGTGTTTTTATCACTCCTCTCTCCTTTATCTAATAATATAGATGTGCCCATTAGCAATCATTCCTTCTTATGTCAGGTCTGTATTACATTTGTGATAGGTTCGAGGTCCTATAGTTTATGCAGAATGGAGTAATAAAGTACAATTTATTAACTTAAAACAAATAAAGAATGCAGTTTTACAGTATTTTACACTATTAAAACATGAAAAGAAAGAAAAATCAGGGTTATAATAATTATATAAACAAAAAATTATCTATTGCAGGTTCGCTGTTTGCCTTTGAGATGCTGTGTAACATGTTGGGCAAACTGTTTGAGCCATACGTCGTCCATGTGCTGCCACACCTTCTGCTCTGCTTTGGAGATGGAAACCAATACGTCAGAGAGGTAAGCAAATATTAGTCACCAGTTCTTGTGTTTTATTGTGTTTACAAGGATTTTATTGACTTTGTCTGTGCATTTCTTTCTATTTCAGGCAGCAGATGACTGTGCCAAAGCTGTGATGAGGAACCTCAGTGCCCACGGAGTGAAGCTGGTGCTGCCGTCTCTGCTTGTGGCGCTCGAAGAGGAATCATGGAGGACTAAAGCAGGTGAGAAGGAACTGAGATCGTTTTGAATAAACTTGAATATTTTAAATATTAAACTTAGACAAAGCACACCCAAAGCATATATCCTTCTAAAACAATAATATAGTTTCACTCTTGTTGCATTTAAAATACTTATTTTTACACTTAAATTGTGTTTTTTTTTTCAGGCTCTGTGGAGTTACTGGGTGCCATGGCCTTCTGCGCTCCTAAGCAGTTGTCCTCGTGCTTGCCAAGTATCGTGCCAAAGCTGACGGAGGTCCTGACCGACTCCCATGTGAAGGTGCAAAAGGCTGGCCAGCAGGCGCTCAGGCAGATCGGCTCTGTCATCCGAAACCCTGAAATCCTGGGTAAGACTGTAGTCATTAAGGAGTGTTTGCTTGAATAGCCATAGCATCAATCAGTATAACTTTTAAAACTATTCAAGTAAACAGACTAGAGCACTCTCTTGGAATCTGGAACTTGCGCAATATATATAAAGAAATTAGGAACTAAACTATCCAATACCCAGCATCCTATTTGTCTGGCATTCATCCTTTCAATTTGAAATTTTTTTTGCACTTATGTTTATTTATTTTGCAGTATCTTCCATACCTAATGGCACTATGTGTAATTATTGTAGGTAGGGTTAGGGTATGAATGTTATATATAGTTACATGTTATTACAGTTTGTTACACAAGTGTATTGTAAAATAAAGTGTTACCCTTTCAATAACCCCATTATAATTTCAGTTATTGCTTGTTATATTGTCATTGTGGTATTCAAAAACAATATTACTCATTATTATAAATGAATGACGAACATTTTGTTGGAAAAAGCTGGTTGCCAAAACCACGTTTGCCTTGACAGAGTTAAAAAAAAAAAAAAAACAGCATGTAGGGTTATTCCTGATACACACAAGATATAAGTCATTATTAAATTTGATTAATAATTGCATTCTGCTATTTTCTTTCATAGCCATCACCCCTATCCTCCTGGACGCGTTGACAGATCCATCCAAAAGGACCCAGACCTGCCTCCAAACGCTGCTGGACACTAAGTTTGTCCACTTCATTGATGCGCCTTCCCTCGCTCTGATCATGCCCATTGTTCAGAGAGCTTTCCAGGATCGCTCCACTGACACTCGAAAGATGGCCGCCCAGATCATTGGCAACATGTACTCCCTCACTGATCAAAAGGTACACAACAATTACATTTCACAACAAGCCAGACCTGTCAGAACATCTAATGAGAATATAAATTAGGTAATGACAGTTTGTTGAAAAGGGATGTTGTTTTTTAAAGAAACATGAACTTGGATTTAAAAAGACAATGCTTAAAGATTTCTTCTGCAATTCTATCCATGGGCATATGTTCATAGAGTGGTGTAGTTCCTGGTTGAGAACTATTATATCTGTGTTTAAAGCCCTCTCAACAACATTCATTTTTAATCTCATATAAACAAAATGTTTATTTTAATTTAATTCTTTATATGTACATAAGTTGTTACAGTAATTTGTGCACAAAGTTACAACCATCTTAAATGCATTGTATTAACGGATTGACGACTTGTTCTGTTTTGTTAATAGGACCTGTCGCCGTATCTTCCAAGTGTCATCCCTGGACTTAAAACCTCTCTGTTGGACCCAGTGCCCGAGGTGTGTTTTTAAGGAAACAAACAGGATCTCAGTAAATCTATACAAAGTTTGTTACAAAGTTGGATAAACTGATGCCAGGTGTGGTCCAAACGTCAGAGATGGTTACATTATAATGTTCTTCTACCTTTCTCTCACTTTTGGTGACAAGTTTACTCCTTATATCGGGGCCATCATCCCTGCATTCTCAAAGTTGTTTTGTCTTTGGTTAGAGACCCATTTTATTTAGTTTGAGTGAATAACATACCACACCTTTTAAAACATGCATAACATAAAAATGTAAAAACTTTGTAACCTTGGCAAAACCAGGAATTAACTGTGGGGCATATTTTAACCATCGAGTGGTATCCTTTAAACTATTTTTGCCCTGTCTACTTTTTATTTCAACTTTGTTCTGCTGTTTTGCTTTCAGGTGCGTACCGTGTCGGCCAAGGCCCTCGGTGCCATGGTGAAGGGCATGGGCGAGTCCTGCTTTGACGACCTGCTGCCTTGGCTGATGGAGACACTGGCGTCTGAGCAGAGCTCTGTGGATCGATCTGGAGCTGCCCAGGGTCAGTTGAAATTCTCTCTTCCCATGAAATAGTGTTATTTCTGTTCCTAAATTCACTCGTGTATATTCCTGTTTTCTAAATGGCTGTGATCAGGTCTGGCTGAGGTGATGGCTGGCCTGGGCGTGGAGAAACTGGACAAACTGATGCCAGATGTGGTCCAAACAGCCAGTAAAGTGGACATAGCGTCTCACGTCAGAGATGGTTACATTATGATGTTCATCTACCTTCCTCTCACATTTGGAGACAGGTTTACTCCTTATGTCGGGCCCATCATTCCCTGCATTCTCAAGGTATGCCCTTCCCATTTAGATGATCCTATAATTTCTTTTTCCACTTGCTCTTATGCTAAGCAATTCAAACACCATGAGCCAATCACATTCTTTGTAGCTAGTCAATGTAGACTAGAACATTTTTATCCTAGAACTCTAGAACTATCCTAGAAGTGATAGTGAATTATCTAATTCTATCTTGGCTATTTTATATCAAGTTGAATTAATTGGGTTCTATTAACAGATGTCTAACGTGTAGTTTATTTCATTCAAACGGTAATCGACCAGATCAAAAGTGGATATTGAACTGATCTGATCACTAATTACCCAGGCCTGCAACAATAAAGTTAATAAGTATACAGTGAGTTTGATAACTGCCATATTTTCAACAAAGGAACATATGAATGGCTGTCTAGTCAATGAATGTTACTTTTCTCCCCAAACCAGTTCATGTGTTGACTTTTACATCTGTGTTTCTCCACTAGGCTCTGGCCGATGAGAATGAATACGTAAGAGACACAGCCCTGAGAGCGGGCCAGAGGATCATCAGTATGTACGCTGAGACTGCCATCGCTCTGCTGCTTCCTGAGCTTGAACAGGGCCTGTTTGATGATTTGTGGAGAATCAGGTAAGTCTTAAAGTTACATTAAACAGGAGCAGAACTTAAATGTTAGAATAAATGGTGGTAAATGACTCAAGTTGAAATTGGACAAAACTTACTGTCTGTCTGTTGTGTTGCAGGTTTAGCTCTGTGCAGCTGCTTGGTGATCTCTTGTTCCATATTTCTGGAGTGACAGGAAAAATGACCACAGAGACCGCCTCAGAGGATGACAACTTTGGGACAGCAGCGTCTAATAAAGTAGGGGCCACTGAGTATACTATGTGTATATGAGTGTCCATAGTTCACATAATTCTAATCTTATTCTTATCTTGTTCAAAGGGGTCATTATTAATGTAACCTACCACAATTTTAAAGTAATTTTTGTTGTTACTTACTGACATTGTCCACCCCAGGCTATCATTTCTGCTCTCGGTGCGGAGCGGCGTAATCGGGTCCTCTCCGGTCTATACATGGGCCGCTCAGACACTCAGCTGGTGGTTCGACAAGCTTCACTTCATGTTTGGAAAATCGTGGTGTCCAATACTCCAAGGACACTTCGAGAAATTCTCCCAACCCTCTTCACCCTTTTGTTGGGCTTCTTAGCGTCCACCTGGCCCGACAAGAGAACGGTAACTCTTCGTTTGGTCAACTCTGGACTTTAATTCTTTTTCGCTATATAAAAATGTTTGGAATTATGGACTGTGTTCTTTCAGATCGCTGCGCGGACACTTGGTGATCTTGTAAGAAAACTGGGAGAAAAGATCCTTCCGGAGATTATTCCCATTTTGGAAGACGGGCTACGTTCGGACAAAAGCGACGAAAGGCAAGGAGTCTGCATCGGCCTCAGTGAGATCATGAAGTCCACCAGCAAAGACGCGGTCAGTCACATTATAAGAAAATAAGACAGCAATAAGAATATAATATAAATCTACATATATATATATATACTGTATAAATAGAGATAGATTTGTGACCCACTGGCACCTTACAAACCTTCTGATTATTTTCTTGTAGGTGCTAGTTTTCTCCGAATCACTGGTCCCCACTGTGAGGAAGGCTCTTTGTGACCCTCTGGAGGAGGTCCGAGAGGCTGCGGCCAAAACTTTCGAGCAGCTACATGCGACTATCGGACACCAGGCGCTGGACGACATCCTGCCGACTCTACTCAAACAACTGGTAACTGACAATATAACAAACATACAGCCTTTGCAACCTAGTCATAAAAACAAACTAATTTGATTAAAATCTATAAATATCTTGCAGAAAATGTATATTATCTTGGAAACTTTAAAGTTGTCAAGATTTTGTCTGTAAACCTCAGCATTTAGTTTAACAGTTGCTTTAAAGACTGTTTATGTCCTTTACAAACAAGTGAGCATTAGAAGAATAGAATAATGGAATACAGCATGTTATCTGTTAAAGCTGAGGAAATGTTCTTTTTATAAATATATATATATATATATATATATATATATATAATTTTGAAACCCTGTAAAAATTGATCTTATTTCAGGATGACGAGGAGACAGCGGACTTTGCTTTGGATGGTCTAAAGCAGGTTATGGCAGTGAAGAGCCGCTCTGTACTGCCTTACTTGGTTCCAAAAGTAAGTGTCACAACACGGTTCTTATTGAACATTAAAAGTAATATAACATGTTAAATATTGAATTTGGGAGTTACAAAATTATTGTTTTACTTTATTTTATTTGTGCAAACACCTAAGACTCCTGATTGACTTTCTCATAAACATTATTGTTATTGTTGGGTATTGCTTGTTTGCCTACAATATATCATTAAGCTGTAAGATATGTATTAAATGTTTTGTTGGACAGGCTCCAGTTATGAGAGGATTTGCGCACACAAATGTAAAAATTACAGTTACAGGGATATGCTAAAGACAAAATTAGTGTTTTGTAAAACTGTATACATTTGTTCAATAAGCTAAGTAAAACATTCTCTCTCGTCATTTTAGCTGACTGCTCCTCCTGTAAACACCCGGGTACTGGCCTTCCTTTCTGCTGTGGCTGGAGATGCTCTGACGCGCCACCTAGGGGTCATCCTGCCCGCACTGCTCTCCTCACTCAAAGGAAAGCTGGGGACGGAGGACGAAGCCCAGGTAACAACACAATTCTCACTAGCCCCTTTTATATACAATACATTGTGGTATATTTGCAATAATTTGTCCTACCAATATCCCGGAAAAAGTCAATTAAAGAATACCTTCAATAGGAAATGTAATTTTAGAGCAAATGTATATTAAAACGTTTTAGGCATTATTCTATGGTTTTAGTACTCTCATTTGGTCCTTGAGAAAGAATCCAATTACCCTTTTTTTTTATGTTAACTGTTAAAATATCATTTTATTTTAGTAAATGAGTTAGTCCCTGAACAGCAATGTGCATTTTCTGACTTTCCAGGTTTAGAGCACATAAACTAAACAAAGTCAGAAAAACAACTTCCCAACTCCTAATGACAGTGCACCCTTTTGTGTTTTGCCTTTAGGAGCTGTGCAGCTGCCAGAATGTGATCCTGTCTGTGGAGGATGAGGTGGGACAGCGTATCATTATTGAGGACCTTTTGGAGGCCACTCGGGGCACTGACCCTGGTCTTAGACAAGCCGCTGTCACCATACTTAATGCCTACTTCGCCCGCACTCGCTTGGACTACAGCGCCCACACTCGCACTTTACTGTCAGGCCTCATCCGCCTCCTCAACGACACCAACACCGAGGTGCTGTCTCAGAGCTGGGACACAATCAACTCCATTACCAAGGTACACTCTCTTTTTCCATGTGATTTGTCTTGACATTAAGGTAAAGAACAGCAAGTATTATGAGTAGTGTCAAAAAGTAGTTGATGTAGTAGTAATCTTAAGTATTGTTCTCTGCTCTGTAGAAACTTGATGCAAGCAGCCAGTTGTCTCTGATTGATGATCTTCATCGAGACATTAAATCAGCAGCTGCAGATGTGAAGGGTCAGCACCTGCCTATATATTTATATATTTATTTATTTATATATATATATTTATATTATATATATATATATTTATTTATATATATATTTATTTATTTATATATTTATTTATATATATATATATATTCTGTTATATATATATATTATGGCCAATAGTCAGCAGTTATCCATGTTATGAAGGCTACAGGTTTAATGTAACCTAAAAGCATACTGTCATAATAATAATAATAAATGTATTCTTTTTATATATATATTTATTTAACATATATATATAAATATATATATGTATTTATATATATATATATATATATATAGAGTTTAAACCATATTGTTAATTGAATTTATTAAGATATACCATATAAAATTTATATACTTTTATTTTACTTTTATAACACTGTAATTAGTTAGAATGTGTGTGTGTATATATATATATATATATATATATATATATATATATATATTTATATATATTTATTTATATTTGTGTGTGTGTGTGTGTGTGTGTGTGTGTGTGTGTGTGTGTGTGTGTGTGTGTGTGTGTGTGTGTGTGTGTGTGTGTATGTGTGTGAAGTGCTCAGTTATTTAGTCTGAATCAATAAGTGATGGTTTGTTATTCTTGCTAACTTGTCCACAGGGTGTGACCTGTATCCTGCCCGTTCTAAGAGAGGGCGTCCTCACTGGCACTCCAGAGCAGAAAGAGGAGGCCGCCAAAGCATTGGGAGGGGTCATCAAGCTGACCTCCCCCGAGGCTCTGCGGCCCTCTGTTGTCAACATCACTGGACCTCTCATTCGTATTCTGGGAGACCGCTTTGCTTGGACCGTTAAGTCCGCTCTGCTGGAGACCCTCACTCTGCTGCTGGCCAAGGTCCCTAAGCTGTGTTTTATTGTTTGGGCCATACCATACAAAGAAATATCAGTTTTATGTTTGGAGAAAAAATATTATAGAATAATGGCAGTGATAAAGCATATTAGCGTTTCTCAGTAAAATTAGAGAATGTGAAAACAAGAGCATCTTAGTGCACTTTCACAGTTGACATTGTAGACTCTGTGTCTAGCTGTTGCTTAATAATCGCAAAACAAATCAAAGAAGAGTTTTAATAGAAATCCCTTTTATTCCTGGCACTCTATAACAAAGTGAAGGTAAATGTATTAATCTCTAAACTGTCCCCTTCTTCTTCAGGTGGGCATTGCCTTAAAGCCCTTCCTGCCTCAGCTCCAGACCACATTCCTTAAAGCCCTGCAGGACTCAAGCCGTGGTGTGAGGCTCAAAGCCGCGGAGGCGCTCGGTCAGCTTGTCTCCATCCACACCAAGGTCGACCCACTTTTCACAGAGCAGCTCTCTGCCATCCGCAACGCTGAGGACTCGGGCGTCAGGTAGGAAATGAGCCAAGACTAATGTTATACTGTCTGCTATTATTAAAGTAAATCTGAAACAAATAACAACAAACAACAACAAATCCCATGGGAACACTTTATCACTAAAAGAAAATGTACAGTTGAGACAGTATAAATGAATTAACAGTGGTTCCTGTTTAGCACATCATAAAACTTTAGCAACCTTTTTTGTGGTTACAGCTATAAAAACAGAAGTTGGCACCATGCATTGCATAATTGCCCAACCACATTTTTACTTGGATAGTTTTTAGCTGTACCTTTTGACACAGTAAAAGATTATTGTAGACACTCGCATAAGTTTATCTTTTAAAATAATAAAGAAAAGGAGCTCTGGCAGGGCTCAGAACATTCTTGGTGGAAAACTTTTTTGTGTTTTAAAGGTGGGTTTGATAGTTTTTTGGCGACATTTGCTGGAGGAATTGCAGATTGCAATTGTACATTTTACAGACATTATTTCCAGACCATGTGAACACCTATGGTAGCCTTACAGGGACATGCTGTTGTCTATATTAACAAATCCAATGAAAAATAGTCAGGGTTAATAATTTAATAATTTCCTAGAACTTCATGCAAGAATTGTGTGGTCAATATAGAAACACAAATGCTTTGCTCTTCAGCAGTTTGTTGTTTGGCTGGTTGTCAGCCAGCTACAGAAACAGGAAGTGGTGAAGTTTTTAAAATGGATATTTAAAATGTCTGTTTTTCTAAGACAAACTGTTATTTAACACATCTGTCAGACGTGTCTTAAAAGTGTGTAATTTGATTAAAATAACAGTTTTGTTCAACTCAATGGTGCAACATTTTACACATTACACCTTTTTTCTAATGTGTACTAAACTTTTTTGTCTATTTTTCACCTATCTTTTCTCAGGGAGACCATGCTTCAAGCTTTAAGATTTGTCATTCAGGGTGCTGGTTCAAAGGTGGACCCAACTATCCGCAAGAACATCACCACCACATTGCTAGGCATGCTGGGACATGATGAGGTATGATTGGAGATCTCAGTGCCATGCAGCTGTGAATCTCTTTTCCTTCATTTTTTTGTAAAAGCAGTAAAATATGTACTGAATAGATAACAACTTCATCCAAGTGATCAGAAGTTTATAAGTGGTGTTGCTTCCTTTGTGGTCACAATAGAAAACTGAAGTCTAGTTGAAAGCACAGCAGGATGTGGTTTTAAGTCTTTGTGAGTATGAAAATGAACTGTCTGACTTGTGTTTCGTGCTGTAGGATGCTACTCGTATGGCCTCTGCCGGCTGTGTCGGTGAGCTCTGTGCCTTCCTGTCAGAGGATGAGCTAAAGTCTGTGTTAGTTCAGCACATCTTGGGTTGGTATTTTTTAAGTTATTGTCACATACACTAAAATGGCAATTACAAACAATGGAACAATGTTTACAACTTTGTTAAAAAATGTACATAAAGCATTGACTAACTGAAAAATATGAAAATTACTCAGTATTAGAGTCAATTACATTTAGTGAACAATTATTGTAATTTTTGTCCTACTAGTTCTGTCTTTTTGATTAACTGCAAAAAACACAATTTTTCTGATGAAAGAACACATTTTTAAGTTTACATGTCAATTAAGATGAGTTTTCCCTCTTTCAGCTGATGTGTCTGGTGTGGACTGGATGGTGCGTCACGGCCGCAGCATGGCCCTGGCCATAGCCGTCAAGTCTGCTCCCGAGAAGCTGTATGCGAAGGAATATCATGACAATGTGACAGAGGCTATTTTGTCCAACGCTACCGCTGACAGAGTGAGTAGACGTCAGGGTTTCTGTGCCCGGTTTCTGCTATAAATACTTTTGACTACTTCTATCATACATGGCTGCAATCAAACATGGGCCAAATCAGCCTGAAACATTTAAAACTGAATCCTCTTCCTTTTTCAGATCCCCATTGCAGCCAGTGGAATCAGAGCGCTGGGGTACCTTGTGAGGCATCAGCTCAGAACAGAGGGCGGCAGCAGCATATCCCAGCGAATCATCACACAATTTGTCAAGGTAAAGTGGGAACTGTCTCATGCACTTCCTCAATGGTTATTTCTATTTCTGTTTATTGTGACAAAGTTTGTGCCAATAGTAACTGATGATTTTATGACTCTTTAGGGCCTTTGACAAATGTCTTTTGGAAATAATGTCAATTTTATATATATATATATATATTTTATTTATTTATTTATTTATTTTTGGTAACACTTTAGAGTAGGGGGCACATTTATCATGAATCCATCCAATTCATGCAGGACTCATGCATTAGTACATGCATTAAACTCTAATGAATCACCAGGAATGATCATGTTTTCATCATTTTCACCTAACCTTAACCTTATGCATGCATGAATTGATAGATTTTAGCACGAATTTATGCATAAATACATGATAAAATGTGCCCCCTACTCTAAAGTGTTCAATCATAATTTATACTCAAGATGATGTTTATATTGGCATGTGCCATGATATGTCTCTGTAACTATACTGAAGTTGAAAGTTTAGTTTGGCACTGTCATGTAGGACTCAAACTTGGTTAAGTTACCTGGATGGTTTGGGTTTCTATTTAAAAAACATTAAGGTATAACGGATCAGATACAATGAGCTGGACCTTTTTTTTGGGCAATCACTATAACCATGTTTTAAATAAATATATTGCATCTCATCAGCCTTGTAAGCCTTGAAATACTGTATTATTTCTGACAAATATTATTCTTGATGTTGGCTGCTGCAGTGTCTTCAGAATCAGTCCAGTGACATCAGGCTAGTGGCTGAGCGTGTGCTGTGGTGGATTTACAAAGACCCAGCTACGCCTTCAATGGAGGCCAACCTCATGAAGCCCCTGCTCAAGAGTCTGCTCGACAACACAAAAGACAAAAACACCACAGTCAGAGCCCAGAGCGAACACACAATTGTTAACCTTCTGAGACTTCGCCAGGGAGATGAAACAATGCAGGTAAGACAATAGACAGATTTTTATTTAGTAGCAATAACAAAATCTCTAGTTTTCCTAATACTGTATTTGCTTTTTAAACATATTAGGCTATCACTACTATCTTGGACTCTGCAAGTAACGACCTGCTGTCAGAGTGTCATCGCCGGTCTTTAAAGAAAATTGCCAGCCTACCAGACTCCAATGAAGAGATCGACGATACCCTCTTAACGTGATGGATAATGACTAACCTCAACTCAAATGTTAACAGCTTGACTCACAAATCACTGTATGAGAACCCCAAACATCTCACGGACAAATACAGAAATGGGTTTTGCTCAAGTAATTTCTCCCACTGACTATTCAATTTGTGTTTCTTTTTGTGTCATATTGAACCATTCTTTTAGCGGCCTTTACATTCAATTGGATATAAATTATTTTATTTACCCTTCATTGTGCAGGTTATTATCCTGTGCTGTCAAAAACTAGACCCATTGTTTTAATTTTGAATGTTTTGTCATTTATTTTACCAAATTATGTGAATTTTTGAAATCGCAACAATAAATCAACAGCTCAACCTTGCATTTTTATCTAGGCTGAGTTTATTGGGGCTTTGGGTGAGATATGTTTGGGCAACAGCCAACTCCATAAGAAAATATGTTCTTATAAGTGATCTGTTTATAAAATAAAAAGGCAGTTTTCAAGTATTGTGTGAAATATTGGCTTTTCTTTAAAGCAGATTCGATACATTTTGAACTTCAAGTGATACTACATATTTAAATAAAAAATGTGGATTTTATCTAAAGCACAGAAATCATTCATTAGCATACTAATGCTATTTGTCTAATTTCTAATGAAGAATTTTGTTCCATTTAATAAATCAATATTTTCTCTGGTCTTGTCTAATACTGAAGTTATTGTAATGAAACATTGAAAAGGCTGGACATGGGCCAAGCACAAATGTGACAAGACCAATAAATAAATTGTGCACCCATTTTGCTAAACTATATTGCACAATACATTTGACTATCTAAAGAAATATTTGTCCTACAGGTCATTCTTTTGTGAGAGTAGGTTCCACTTTAATTTCCTTGTTTGTTTTTTTATTATTGGGTACATTTTGGCTAATAGATTTGATATAACTAAAATTGAAAAAGTGTACACCAGATTTGTACCGGTGCACTAGTTCCAACTAGTTTTGGGGGACCGGCTGTGTTGTTGTCGCCGGAGTCTGCGCAGTGAGTCCGGGTCACAGTTGGGTGCAGTTCCACAGAAGCAGAAGGAAGCGGAGTTTCCGGCTGTTGGCAGCGCAGAGAGAGGACCGCTGACGCCGCGAAACCCGAGACAAACGCCGCCGGTTTTGGGGGGACTTTAACGTCCAACATCGGTGCGATTGTCTGCTTTAAAACTGGGGGACCTGGGGGTTTGTTTTGAGCTTTACAAACCGATTGGTGTTAGGAGCCAAAGCGGGCGAACGAGCGGCACAAGGCGGGGGTGAGCCACCAGCTACCGGCAATGGCTAGGGACTACGATTACCTCTTCAAGCTGCTCATCATCGGTGACAGCGGTAAGCGAGCCCGGGGATGAGGGACGGGAAGTGGGCCGCTCCGTGTTTTAACCTGGATTTGCGGGCAGAAACGGATCTAGACCGTTGATCTGCACACCCGCTGTCTAAATGCAATCGCCTGTGAGTTATTTTCTGCACAAGAATGTTTAGGATGCTGTGCAAATGCGCCATATTTGAGCGGGGCGGAGGTGGCGTTCGGGCTGTGCATGTTTCAGGCCGGATATCTTCAGCCATTGATTTTTTTTATCATGTTTTTATAGCCACCTGCTAGTTCTTAACTTAAACAATACAACTGACATTGCAACGTAAATCCAACCCTTATGATCTACATGTTTTATTCTATTTTTATCCTCATTAGCCTGCCAAAGCTACCCGAAAGTTATGCTAAAACCCACCGCTACACTTTGAGTGATGTTGCCAGTTTCGGGGCGCTTTCAGACAACAAGTGGGGCCTCGGGCGACATGTGTAATTAAAATAAAGCTTTCTCGCTGACATTATGGAACCCAAAGAACTTGGCATTCCTAAGTATAGACTACTTATGTAGATATTCTATAAAATAAATGCCGGTGGTCCCTACTTTGTTGCTACTGTACCTGAAACTGTTCTGATCTGGCAACTCTGACTTTGAACCTAGAAAAGCTAACTATACGGACATTAGCGGGAACAAGACGCCTTCACTGTGCCTGGGACGATATCTGGCCACTTACTAAATTAACGATAACTTATTTTGATCCTTAGGCAGCGTAAAATTAATGATAAATATCTTACGTTATTTGACTGCTTAGCATGCTAATGTTAGCTGTTGAAGCGGAGGAATACTGCAGTGTGGTCTGCAACAGACTGACTTCAGAGCGCGAGAGACGAGGTGTATTTCAAACGACTTACTTTTGAATGGATAGCCCAGTATTTTGTAAAACAGTTTCTATAAGATACTTGAGTTAAGGAGAAAGGGGCTCACTGGTAGAGCGGTTGTACCTCAACCGGAAGGTTGGTGGTTCAATTCCTACTCTCCCCACAGTTTATACTGTCGTTGTGTCCTTGGGCAAGTGTGAAAGTGTTTTTCTGTGGCTGCTAATGGTGGGCAGTGAAAATAACTTTTGTAACAATTAATAAGGCTTGATAAAGATTTTTTTTTTTTTTTTTTTTTAAGCAAAGCATCTGGATGAGGTTTAGAGGTGAAGATGTTTTGTCCCTCATCCAAGGGACTTATATTCTAACAAGGCTTATAAAACTTCAAAAACTACTGTTACTGCACGTGTCTATTACAAAGAAAGTGGTGATGTGGATTTTCAGCATGCCCTTGAGGTTTTAATACTTAATTATTGTCCCTATCTTATGTTAAACATATAAAATAAACATTTGTATGTACAGTATTGATGTTGGTGGAAAAGTGATAATAAGGAAGGCTGAAGCCACCATTCGTCTGAACCCTTTTGTTGCTAATGATGTGTACATTCATTGACTGCTCCGGTCCTGGCACAGCTGGCCCTTTACTGCCATTCACACAGGGGCCAGTGTCCCTTAGCCACACCCTGGAACACCACTGTCTGTATAAAATTTAATTTTGAGTAGGGAAAAGAAAATCATAATTTTTTGTTCCCTTCTATTTGTTTCCTTGGAGTGAAAAACATCTTATTTACAGAGAAATACTAAGAATAGGTGGTTAAAATAGAAAAGGTATGACTACAGCTGTTATTTGTATCTTTTAAAGTTGAAGGGATGTCTTCAAATTAAAAAAAGATCTGTGTAATACTTTGAAGCTGCGTTATTGTTTGATTCAACAAAGCTCAGCTGAGAGGAGACCACAGGAGAGCTTTAATGTTGGTACCAATCAAACATGAGTCAACAATTATACAATAGGTGGAGAGAGTAACAGCTGTGTTGGAGTTGGGAGTCCCACCCTCGTCCCGGTGTATACACTTTTCTTCACTTTTTTACTTTGACTATTTGTAACCTGACGACATTGACCTAGAAGACAACGGATGTGTCCCGTTCCTGCTCCTCCTCATTTTGTTATGTGAAATATACTCTGGTTGATTTCAAGTCCCCCAAACGCTCAGTGATGGCTGACGCTCCCCAAGGCTGGTGTTACAGAGTCTATTGAATTAGTCCAGTCTAAAGTTTTACTTTTAATTCAAAAATGTTATTCAAGACGGATTCACTCAACGCCCTAAAAAGTTCTATTATGTCCTCGGGCTAACTTTGGCGCCACAATGTAACGCAAATTTACAGCTAAAGCCATATAAACATCTGTAATTTACAGAGACACCTAAACTCCAATATCGTATACTTTTATGTGACAGCGCTGTGATTAAAAGAGAAATGGTTACCTGCTGCTTCCATAACCTGTTCAGCCTCATTTCTTCAAGGTCAATGAAATCTCTAATGTGGACTCACTATCTGGCATCTAACTGGTCACTGGTTCTCTTTTTCTAATCTGTTAGTAACACTTTTATAGAAGCCCCTTATTGTTTAGTGGTACCCAAAAACCTTGACGGCACTAACACAAGTTAGTTTGGTACTTGCTTTAATGCCTGTTGCATGTTTTCTTAACACTGTGCAGAAAACTTGATTTACTTGTCTTTTCAACATTTCAATTGGTCACATCTTGGACTCTGTCAGTGTTAATTAACAAGAGTTTGACTGTCCACCATTATAAGTTTGAACCTCCTTTAGTCTTTTAACAACATGATTTTTACAAATATATTATTGAATTTATGCCCAGAAAATCAAAGTGTCCTCTGTCATTGTTGATGTGTAAAAAAATTATCTTTTTTGTAAATTCCTTCATATTGTTTGAACAATACATTACAACCCCTCTCCCCTACACCTTTTGTTGTCTGTCTGATGTCAGATACATTGTGTGTACGTGCCCTAAAGGCTGGAATACAAGCCCCTAAGGAAGGTATACACCTACCTTTTTAAACAGAAGTTTATACCTAGAATTCTTTCAAATTTTTGTACCAAACATTGGATATAGAAGAGCTAAATGTGTGAAGTGGAACTGTAGAGCCATTTGATATTACCGGCATCTAAGCTTTTGGTGACGTTTTTTCATTCTTTACAGCATCAAAGTCATTGATCCAAGGTCTTAACTGTTTTTCATTTGATGCCTGGTTTGTAGGTAGAATTAAAGTTAAACCTGTTTAATCTCGTCTCTTTATTTGTGGTGCAACAAATGCTGTAAATGCCTATAATTTACTGCAAAAGACTAATGTAGCTGAAACACTATTTCATTCTCACATATCTGTTCTCAAGCACTAAAAACTTGTCCTTGTCTTTTGTCCTTCAGGAGTGGGAAAGAGCAGTCTCCTCTTGCGATTTGCAGACAACACATTTTCAGGTGAGTGCTTCTCGTTAATGGCGGAGTTGTTTTTAAATTGAGGTCATCAAATGCTGATTTTGTTTCTCTTGGATGCGTGTTTGCAGGTAGCTATATTACCACAATTGGGGTGGACTTTAAGATCCGGACGGTGGAGATCAACGGGGAGAAGGTGAAGCTACAAATCTGGGATACGGCGGGACAAGAGCGTTTTCGAACCATCACCTCAACGTGAGTATGCACAGACAAATGTATTCACAACTATATACAATATTGTTCAAAATAATAGCAGTACAATGTGACTAACAGAATAAACAAGGTTTTTAGTATATTTGTTATTGCTACGTGGCAAACAGAAAACAGACCCAGCATTTATGATATGTACGCTCTTAAGGCTGGAGTTACCTGTAAGCACTGTGACAGTTAGAAGACATCTGTGTGAAGCTAATCTATTTTCAAGAATCCCCCGCAAAGTCCCTCTAATTGAAAAAAAAAAGAAAGAGGTTACAATTTGCCAAAGAACACATCAACTGGCCTAAAGAGAAATGGAGGAACATTTTTTGGACTGATAAGAGTAAAATTGTTCTTTTTGGGTCCAAGGGCCACAGACAGTTTGTGAGACGACCCCCAAACTCAATTTAAGCCACAGTACACAGTGAAGACAGTGAAGTAAGCATCATGATATGGGCATGTTTCTCCTACTATGGTGTTGGACCTATTTATTGCATACCAGGGATCATGGATCAGTTTGTATTTGTCAAAATACTTAAAAAGGTCATGTTGCCTTATGCTGAAGAGGACATGCCCTTGAAATGTTTGTTTCAACAAGACAATGACCCCAAACACACGAGTAAACGAGCAAAGTCCAACCAAACCAACAAAATTAATGTTTTGGAGGGGCCAGCCCAATCCCTGGAACTTAATCCAATTGAGAAGCTGTTTCTGAAGCAAAACCAAGAAATGTAAATGAATTGTGGAATGTTGTTAAAGAATCATGAAGTGGAATAACAGCTGAGAGGTGCCACACAGATGTGAAGCAGTTTTAAAAAACTGTGGTCATACAACTAAATATTAGTTTAGTGATTCACAGGATTGTTAAATCCTAGAAACAAAAACATTTGTACAAAATAGTTTTGAGTTTGTACAGTCAACAGCAGACACTGGTATTTTTTTTTTTTAAACACACCTTTTTCAACTAATTGCCCAATTGCACAGCCTTAAGAGCGTGCATATCATGAATGCTGGGTCTTGTTTGTTTCTGAGAGTCTACTGCACCTACTGATAACTTGTTAGTCACATTGTACTGCTATTATTTTGAACAATACTGTATATATTTTGGCACAGGGGCAAATTATTATTATATATATTTTTTAAGCGTAGGTTTGTTGTCATAGTTGTCATAGCCAAGTTGATGATTACGTCAAGGAAAAGATCTTTATAAAAGATTTGACCTAACGATGCTGTTGATAGACAATGTGAGTAATGCTCACCTGAATTTAAATAGAACTCAGAATAGAACCCACAGATGTTAATTGCTGATGTGAAAGGGAGGCTCTTTGCTGGGTGTGCGACAGTATACAAATATGATGCAAACAAAAGGGAAACATTGACATTATCTTTGTCTGGCCAGCCATTCTAGTTATTAATTTTCCTTCTGTACAAAGAATTAGTCTGGTTTTTGTACAGTTGGATTTCCAGAGGCCAGTACCAACATACGCAGAATAAACTACCTCTGGACACAATTGGATTGACCTGCAACCAATCATAGGAAAAGAAGCACAGCAAAAAGCATGTCCCATTTTAGATCAAAGTTTACGATTGGTCCGACAAGATTACTACTGAGTGGAAATGGCTGAAAGAAAGGGATTAAAAACGAAAAGTCCTTTAATTTCATTGTAATTGATGTACAATTTTATATCAATCAACATATTGTCTTCAAAATCACTTAATCAATATTAGAAAAGCAATGTGTAAAAATAAATAAATAAAATGCACACGAAACACCCATTGCCATTTTGATTTGATGGTTTTCTACCGTAACAAGTTACAAAATAGCTGTTTGGGGAACACACACCATTTTATAAAAAAAAAAAAAAAACAGTGAGATAAAAACTACATGATCTTTCTTTTTTTTATATACTTTCATTCTGTGACTCTCACAGCTCAGGCCTGAACACAGCCTGGAAGAGTGCATTACTGCAGCAATAATCCAAAAGGAGCACAAACATCCTACTTGGGCAGAGTTTTTGTCTGTCCACAGAGCCGGCGGCCTGTTCATGTGGTGCCATAGTAGAGTGGCGTGGTGCCTCATTAGGTCCTAAATGAGTTCACTGCGAGTCTGTTTGTGTCTGGGACCAGTCCAGTCCATTGGTATAGAACGGCCTGGAGAAAAGTGGAGTAGTAGTGTTTGTAAAGCAGATTTCGGGCACCTTGGGAAGTGCTGTACAAATTAAATTTTTTAATACACAGACAAACACATTATAAGTTCTTAATGCTAGTACTTTGCTGGGCCATTCAAAGGTGTCTGCTGTGCTGTTAGATGCTGGTTCTTGTTTTGAGTTTAGTTCTCTATCCATGTGCTGTCCGGTGTCAGGTGGTGGGCCATTAGCATTTAGCGTGCACCGACAACACAGCGTCCGCTCACTGTCACGACAAGCAGGAACACTGACACACGCTCAACAAATCTCAACAAAAGAGTCTTTGTGTTGTTGTTGTTGCAGCGGCCCCTTAACTGGGGATGCTCTGAATGTGGGGCCTGGTCACACTAACATTTTAACTTTTTTTTTTTTTTTATAAAACCTGGGACCATCTCATTCATAAATGCATGGTCCATGTTTAAACACAATCTGATGTCTGTGAAGGTTTTTAGTCATTCAGGACACATGCAGAAAAGGTTTTCTGAATGTAGGTTTGGAGATTAAGACTTTTAGTCCCTAATCCAAGGGACATTTTGTCACGTCTAAGTTCAACTGGTAAGAGGGCTGACATTTATATCCCTCCGTTATTTTAGCTTTCATGAACATTTGTCTAATCACAGTAGTCTTAGGTTAAACCCCTCCCTCTGAGTGAATTAAAACTCCAATTGAGTGTCCAGTTGAAGTATTGTTTGGCAAACATGGCCCTAAAAGTTTCTGTTTGTGTAACCTGCTTAATTTTTGTGTTCCTAATTGAGGTCAAGAGTCACATGTGGCTAAATTTGACCATCTACTCTCTTCTTTGTTTTCAGATATTACAGGGGAACGCATGGGGTCATAGTGGTATACGACGTCACAAGCGCAGAGTCCTTTGTCAACGTCAAGCGGTGGCTACATGAAATAAACCAGAACTGTGACGACGTGTGTCGAATATTAGGTGAGTTGACACAGAAAAGGTCCCTTTCTCCTTTCCTAAAAATACCATACCCTTGACTGAAGCTCAGGACAGTAATCGGTCCAGTTGGTCGATTTAAAGGGATATTTTGGAGTGAATAGATGGCCTGTTATGTGAAATAATAGGATATAACTTTGCTATACCTTTGCTTCTTTGTAATTTATATATTTTTTTGGCTCCAGTGGGAAACAAGAACGACGACCCCAACTCCAAAGTAGTGGAGACGACTGACGCACAGAAGTTTGCAGAACAGATGGGCATCAGCCTGTTTGAGACAAGCGCAAAAGAGAACATCAACGTCGAAGAGGTAAGTCATTGTCTTTTTTTTTCTAAGACACGCCTGGTATGTAGCAGTGTCCTCTGAGACATGCCTGAAGACTTAGACACTTGTCAGATGGTTGTCTGTGTAAAAATACCACAGGAATGACTAGGATTGTAACAATGAATAGCCCTAATGTTCATCTAAGTGACATTAGTTTTATTTACTTATATTCTAAATGTGTGTTTTATTAACAGCTGTGAACAGTAACCTCAGATGCTGTTGGAAATACATTGTAATTACTGCTATGTGTCAAAACACCAAAAACTAAGTTGCATTATTAGCAGATTTATAACTAACTAATATAACTAATCTTAGCTTTTCAATGCAACATAGGCCTTTTAAATACAAGCCTTATAATTCACAACATTGGTGTGGAAGTAGCTTAAAGCAACACTATTGAACTTTTTACCCTAAAATAAATAGTCCGAAAATCATTACAAGTATAAAGTACATTTAAACAACTAAGCTAACTTCTTTTTTACGTCAAGGTGCATCTATTTTGACAGATATTCTGCTTTGTTGTTGTGGGGCATGCTCATGAGTGCTCGTATTAAACCAGAACATGCCACATCAATGCAAATATACATTACACCAAAGATATTTTATGAAAAAGTGACTATGCCAGGCCAGGTTTTCCTAAAGCATTTGTTCCTTTTTTTAGTGTGTATACAACCCACTGCTGCTTTAAGATACTGTAATTTATTTTATTTGAAGGAAAGTCTATATCCAAGCAAAAAACGTTTTTTAATGTCACTGTTTTCATACTTTAAAATTAATATTTCTCAGAAATATTTAATGTCCCCAATATAAAAAAGCACGCAAAGGCTGTTAATGTGCCCTCCATTCACGTTGAACATTTATATAAAAGGGTAGTTATGTCAATGATCTTCCCTCTGCATGTTTTCATACACTCTACAGTACACACTTTAGTTTAATTTTCTCCTTTGTTAATGTGCACCAATCAGTGAGACTCATCACACACTGTCTTTCTGTCTGTGTCTGACCTGCAGATGTTCAACTGCATCACAGAGCTGGTGCTCAGAGCCAAGAAGGAGGTGCTCGCCAAACAGCAACAGCAGCAACAGAACGACGTGGTCAGACTCACCCGAAACAGTAAACGAAAGAAAAAGTGCTGCTAGCAAACTTCCAGCACCCGGCTTATTCAACAAGCCGACGGCATTTTTTTCATCAACCACACGCATTTACACCAACGGGACTCAGAGCATCTAAATTAAAGAGCAGATAAAGTTTAATAAATATACAATGAAAGATTAAAAAAAGGAAAAAATGTACCCTTTGGACGAAGTAATCATAAAGACTTAAAAATGTACAGATTTTATTAGACATCAGAGCGAGTTTTATTTAAATTTCAGCAGATGGGCACTATTGAACAGAGTTCCTTGTTTCTTCGAGGATCTGAAGCCAACAACTGACGCCATAAACTCCTCTTCCATCTCTGACCTTCTGAATCCACTGCACACGGGACACCAGAGTCATCAGCTCTGCGTTTGAGAAGGAGGGCTTTTCTGGATCTATTTTTCTGTAGTATTTTTATTTTATTTTATTTTTCGTAGGAGGAGGGGGGTAAGTGGGGGGGTTGTTAGTCCGGTCGAGAGGTGTTTGTTTTACGAGCAAATGTTTTACCGCCTCTCTTTTACGGTTTCAGACATCTGTGTTACCACGACTCACACCCACACTGATCTGAATATTTGGCGGGAAATTAAAATTACACGCTCACTGAAGATGATTAGCTAGAGAGGATTTAGAAAACTAAACCAATGGACAAAACTGGTGACGTAGGTTCTGTATTTTGCCAAGCTTCCCGCCCTCTTCCATTTAACCTCAACTAGTGCTGAGCCAACAACCCAATTGATTTAATATTTCTTTTTTCTTTTTTTTCCAAGTGCAACCGAGCAGTTAAACTGACGTGGAGCTTTGGGACGTCCGGCTCTTACCGTCGTTTACTGCAGTCTTACTATGCTTTCACTTTGTTTAGTTTTTTTACTCTTATTTTCTCCCATTTTTAAAACATAAATACTGCCAATATTATAAGACAAAATGCATGGTGCTCGATAGCGCCTTTCATTGGACTGTTGCCATAGCGACCCTTGGTTTTCAGGGGTTGGACTGTTGAAGCGCTCAGGGCTGCCCTCTCTCCCTTTTTCTCTTGGTGTTTTCCTGCAGCCACTGGCCTCCTCTCCCCAGGACCATATTCTCTCTGCAGCCGTCAGAGTGGTGGACCCACCTCAAATAATGTATATAAAGATGGACAAATGTCTGTGCATCATTCTTAATATTGGTAAACTGTAACCTAAAATCTGACATCTTGCTTTTGTGTGAATTTGGAGCCACATAATTGTTGACAGACATGTGACAAAAAGTTAAAACTGGCAGTGAATATGCAAGTCTTGGCCACAACATCTTGGGTAGCCATGTTGATGGAAAAATAATTGAACAGAAACCAGTATGAAATTTATCCATAAATAGAAAGGACCAGTTGATTATGTAAACATCTATATAAACTGTGTTCAATGTTTAATTAATGTTGCCTGTGAAGAAAGCTAGAAGTTGAACTTGAAAAAACGGTCAAGAGTTTAAGAAAGTAAAGCAAGGCGCGCTAAATGTTAGCTGTAGCTACGGTACATGCTATGGGGCTAGTGATAACACCGTTCTTCTGGCATAAAAATGCACGAGGACAAAAGGCGCTGCTCCACTTTTAATGTGAATTTATGCTTTTGAAAAGATGGAACTGATGAAAAGTTAATGTATAATGCTAATGTGTTTTAAATGTGTTTGAAGCTAGCTACAGGTAAGCAAACTGTCAACCACACTGGTGAATTGATGCTGGTTGTTTCTTTACGAAATTGTGTTTAACTGATCGATAGTCTAGATGTGGACCTTTTCAGAAAAGTAATGAGGGCTATAACTGGGAAAATTACTTGATGAATTTGTACTTGTACTATGGAAAAGGCTTTGAATGGAAGTTGATGGGTATCATGATTCTTTGCCTCACTTCTGTATGAGGTTCCTGTCAACTTTATATCCACTGGTCCTTTAACAACCTATAGCTCCAATCCAAAGCTTGAAGCCAAGGTTAAGTGAAAAGGAAGACTGGTTTTAAGGTTTTATGCTAAAGTGAAGGCAGCAGAGTTTGCTTTATACCATCTCTGGCGTTTGGCACTTTGTCCATCTTTTTATACAATCTGCTTTAAAATTGATAAAATAAATAAATAAAATAAACAAATGACAAGAGGCTGTAATCCACACGCCACCTGGGATCGGTCTGTTTCTAGTTGGTGCCACTTGATCCACGACAGTGTTTTGTCCATGTTTTTCTTTTGTTGTGCATGTTACACTTGTTCAAAGTGGTTTCTTCTGCCTCTCGTTGAATATCTTTTACAGATGTTGAAAATAATGGTCCTGGTTTGTTTTTTTCTTTTGTCACAAGCCTCTAATGTACAACTGACATGTTACTGGACAGTGTTGTCTCTCAGTGGCGACTGTGGGACCTCTTCGTTTATGTTTGAACAAATGAACTGCTTCACCACTGAAGACCATCTCACAGTCTTTTACTGACATTTTCTTACTTACTTTTTTTTTTTTTTAATTTGGGAGAGTTAATGAAGGCATAACTCGGCTTCCAATGGAAAAGTTGGGTTTCTTCCTCGAGGCTCACTTTGGCGTTGGGTTAAAGTAACTGTCGAGCCTAACACCGAAGCAGTGGCTGAGAAATGCTATTGAATCTCACACTTATCATTTCTATTCATTATGTGTATGTATATATAAATATATTTGTGTGTTTATATTCAGTATAGAACATGCACACATCGAGCACATCCAACTGTGCATGTGGTTAAACAAAGTGTTTTTTTTTTGTTTTTTTTTTTTAAGTATGGCTGAACGTAGTTGGTAATGGTGATGCGTTTGCTCTACTGGATGACTCTCGGTGAAGCTTTTTCTAATTAGCATTTGCCACTCAGCAGTGGAGGCACATTTCAAACAAAACAAAATGTCACCCAAATTTCTTTTCTTCTATTATTGCAACATTTTTGTTCTTGCACATTTATGGAGACTGAAATTATCAGGCTAAGATCTCTTTCTATGTGAAGTTCTTGGTCATACGGATATTCATTGATCTTTTCCAAAATACTGGCCAACACCTGGTAAAACATTGTACTTTTAAAAACCTTCACGTAGCATTCTTTTATAAGGATATCTATTTGTATGACTGTTCTACTCTTTCTTTCCGCTCTGTCGCTGGCTAATACTCATTCCAGAAGTTTTCATCAAGAACTCATCGACTACAGCCATATTTAAACAAAAAAAAAAGCAAACTAAAGCCAAAACATGCAATGGTGGAAACGCACTCGTCGTGGTTTGCTGTACACTGGAGAAAAAGAGATGTACTATTCCCAACATGAATTTAATCAGTAATAAACCTTTTTAAAGAAATAAATATTTGACACGTTACGACTGATCTCATCTGTCAGTGGCTTGGTCTTAACTTCATTTGCAACCTGTGTCTTTTTGTTTTGTTGCTTTCTGTGAATAAAGATTATATGGGAGGAACTGTGAACTGGTCTTATGAAAGCCTCTTACTCAACGGTGTTTTTCAGGGTTTACTGTTTTACTTGTATGACGAACAGGAAGATTGTATATGTTATATTCAATTTACCTGTACATCTCATTGACTTACTGAAATCTGTACATTAAAATGGATCACATGCAGCAACAGGGATTAATAACATCTAAAGACTGCCATTTATGTTCCTTCCACTGGCACCTCAGCTTTTATAAAATTACACAAATGATTTAATTATGTAAATGCTGTATGTTAGCAGAAAATCACCTAAAACAATTTAAATAAGTGTGTTTAAATAGCTTGATCTTTGCTTGTACTTGGCATTTTTAGTATGTTTTCACTACACTCTGAAACATAATACCCAAAAAGTTATATGTATTTTAAATTAATCTTTGGAAATGGCCTCAATGTATTAAACAAATCAATAAATATTGATTTAAAAAAATTATCTGGACAAACTCAGAACATTGTGAAAAATTGGAAGTGAAATATTTAGAATAGTTTGGAGTCAGTAGTGAATGGAAGCAGCCACAGAGCACAATGGGCTTATGGAATCACTAAAAACCAACAACATCTGACCTGGCGTGAAGAAAAAACACTCGGTGGCATATTTTTCCACACGTCACAGCGCTGTGGCAAGATTAGCATGTCTCCTTAAAAACAACACAGTCGGCAGGTATTCTTAAAAATGATTTTAATTTGAAAATTAATCCATCTACAGTGTCAAAAACATGGTTCTGAAAGATACATACAAGCAAATAAAAAACAGAAAACAGTGATTTGGACATGTAGAAAGAGAAATGAAAAGTATTGTATTTCTGACAAATAATTGCAACAGAAAGTATTCCAGTCTGTCCCAAGGATTATGTCCCAAACCCATAAATGTCCAATTTGTCTCTGAATTGTATTGAGGAGGCTGGAAGATGAATGTGTTTATGACTGATAAAGAGTTTACAAGAGAGTAGAGATTAAGTTTAGTGATGACATTGATCCAAAATGGAAGAGTCAAGTCTGGCACTTTCTGAGACCTTTAAGACCAGCTTTTCTTTAGCTCTGGGACATGACGTCACTCAACCTCATATTCAACAGTTTCCACTATGTTGGCAGCAAGCACCACATCTGTACATGGATCTAAACTGTTGAAAATCTTCTGCACAACAGCACTAAACCTGTTTCCACAGAGTTTAAGTAGATGTGTTGCAACATTTCCCATTTTTGCCAAAGAAAGTATGGAGTAAAAAGAGCTTTTATCTAGTAATCTGCATCAAGAATAAGTAATGCTTTTGCCTGCCAATATGGCGGACTAAACTCACTAGGTCAGGTGACATCAGATGTAGAGGACTGCAAACAATTAGTCAGCCATTAGAAACTAATGGAGAAATGGGCCTTTAAAGCCTGCAACAAAAGTGAGACAAAAACAAAACTACAAATACAAACTTACAGGTAGATATCTTCCTATAAAAGATTTTCATTCAAAAGGTTTGCAATGTCATATAAATATATCACTTTTTGACCAAACCTATTCAACATTTGTTTTAATTATAAAAAGTCAGTCTTTGGGTTGATCCTTTCCGACGACAGTCTGAAGAAGACATCTGCATAGCTTCTCACTGCGACATCAGACGCCAGTTCAAAGAAACGCATTGACATTTCAGTTTCAACACATAACGTATGATTATTACCGATAATACAACACGCAAAAGGAAGCCCAGCGGCGGAAAACAAATCAAAGTGCACAAGGATTATTGGAGCCTTGAGAATGGAGATAGTCAGCCACCACTGCAGGAAGTCTAGTTATACGTCAGTTATAATACTTAACATGCGACTGTGTTCACACTGGACTTCAAAGTGGCCCGGATCAGATCGTCTTTAGGTCAGCAGGTCGAACTACATGAAACTGTGACTTCTCTCTCACGTTATGCCAGTATTATAGCAATTGTTCTGATAGTGTGTCAGAAAGTTCTGTCTGCTCTTGCTGTAAACCTGCTGCAATTGTGCCATCTCTTTTGTTTCTGTCTTTGTCTCATCACATTTTTTATTTCCTGTTTGCACTGTTGAAATGTTGTAGAATCTTGTTAATTTGTTCCTCTCATTGTTTTAGGGTGACTGTTTTAACATCTGTCCAGGGACTGTGGTTGACGTGAACGCTCACAAACATCTGATCTGGGTTACTTTTTCCTTCAGTGTGACCATCGCCTTTCTGAATCATTATGTCCTCCCTCCTTCTCAAGTCGATGTAAACATTTTGAGTTTGGTCAATTAGGAAGATGACTGACATCACAAGGACAGTGTTAGTGCCATTTGTCAAAAATAAGACATGATTTTAATGTCAAATATATAATGATGTAGAAAAATAATAATATCTCCAGTCTATAGTCTTATTAGATTACTCACTACAGCTGCCCACAGGTTTATTCAGATGTTAAGAGCAACACAATGAGCTGGTCCTGACTGGATGTGATATGCATAGGATGAGGCATACTGTTCAGTATTACACATGTAACTAAAGTGCATTCTGTCACAATTATAACTACGCTTGTATTATCCCTCCACACATACATTACTAATATAGTTAAAACTATTACTGTGCATCAAACCATAGCTACATTTGTTTCAGTAGCCAGCCAACCCATTCATTTTACAAAGTGAAATGGGTGTGATTCCTTCCTTTAATAACAGTTTCAGCTCATCAAACTAATTTGATCAGTTTCTTTAAAATGGGGCGTTTATATAATGATTTTTTCTCTGATTGGCTTTACTTATGAGCGTCCAGAGGCAGTCTACAGTATTGTGTGTCCGACTTTGTTCGTGGAAATTTAAAAATATATATATATATTTTGAAATTTAGGTTGGAATCTTAGAATTTTGCAGTTTATATAAAATTATTCAGTGAGTTTCAGTAACTTTCATTTGTTGTAGTAGTAGTAGTATGTCTGTAGGATACCTTTACTAATCTGTGATATTTTGTCTGTATTGGGATTGTTTTTTTAAACTTATCTTTGTATTTATAGGAATTTGAATAACATCTCAAAATCTTTCTGTTATATAATAGATTGGATTTGATCAAAATGTATTATGCCTAATAAGTATGAGGGCTGACATTTATTGTGACCAATTAAATAAATTAATAAAGTGCATTTTTTGAATGGCCTATAGTCAAATATTTCAGATTTTCCTTTTGGTTTTAGCGCTCTCTTGGCTTTGCTCTTGTTGTTATTGATTTCTGAATTTGATAAAACAAGCTTTTGGTAACTACAGCGTAACTCAGTGTAGCTACATTAGCTACTATTATTAGTAGATTAGTTGAAAAGACAAGCATTTTCACATTTAGGTTTGGCATTTGAGCCTGTGTTTTTACAAAAATATAAAATAGATATCTCTGAAAGTGCATTGAAGAAGTTGGGCAGTTAATACTATTATTACTATAAAATTAAACATGGCTGTGAATAAAATATATATGTTCCTTTGTTCATTCCAGCTGCTCTTTTGTGTTGTTAATCCCTTAAACAAATGAATAAACCTGAGATCTGTGGGTTTGCTGTAGTTTGATCGCTCCCAAACCAGATGACACTCTTCATCCTGTTAAACCCCTGATGGAGCTGTGCCCCTCGTGCCCACCGCACTGGCGCTGATGTATACAGATGTTTTTACAATTCATTTTTTTCTCTACAGAGTTGGCAGTGGGCAGTAGAGATGGCCGTAGGCACTACACGGACACCTTCTCGCTGGAGGTAAACTGAGAGACCCTAACCAAGTCATTACTTTATCTATCTTTACCAGCTTCACCAATTGACAGTAGAAATGAATGGACCAAGAGATCAGGAAGTAAATGAGACGATCAAATTAAGGTTAAAGGTGAGGGTTGGCTCCAAGATAATAAGAAAGTAATTGTTAACAGAACTCTAATCTTAATGTCTTATTTCTCCATCTGTAGCTTACTGCACTTGTGTAAGTTTTGTGCAAGTGTTTGCAACTAAAACCGGCGAAACAACATTTTGAGATGATTGATTAATTTGATTACTAGCTTCAAAGATGAACTGATTAATTAAAGACAGTCTTTTATGTTACAATGCTTAGGGATTTCTTTAGCAACTTCCTCTAAAATGTCTTCCACTTTTTCAATGTTGATGCAAATTTACTATCCATTAGCATTACTAGCAACATATCTTATACTACATGGTTAGTGATTGTGTGGAACAAATGGTTGGTACGGCACAGTTTGTTAAAGGTAACATTCAAAGGTAACTACATTTTCTTGCTATTAAATGTAATTGTAAATGTAATTTAATGTAAATAAACACTAACTCCATCTGTTCTGTACTAGTGACACTTTTCCAAATAGGATAATACCTTCTGGCTTTATAAACAAGGAACTGAGTTTTGATAAGGCTGATTTGATTGCATTTGATTGGTCCATGAATTTCTACTGTTTTTAGGTGTTACTGGTTTATTCTAGAAGGAATAGCCAGAGAAAGTGCAAAATAAGGCCCAGACCTCGCTTGTTGCCACTCTTTGGCTCATTCTTTACATTTCTTCTTCACCTCATCTGTCTTTATCTGTTTACTGTGCTCGGAGACAGTCCAAAAGGGCTCAGCTCTTTTTAAAAAAAGAGAAAAGTCTCCTGTCCCGGTCGGAGATTCGGTGAGCCCGTCTGGAAGACTGACCGGTGCGGGCCCCCGATAATGAGGAAGGGGCACAGCGCCACTCGTCCTGGTGCTTGTCCATCAGCTGCTGGTCAATCACTCTGTGCATATCATCCTACAACAGAAGAAAAAAGACAGCAGCACAGTAAATAAGACCAGTAATAGGAGCTCATGACATGAGGACTGGTATTTCTGCTGGACTCCCGAATCAGTTCTATTATAGAAAACAAATGACTATTTCCTGCCAGTTTTTGGTTTATGTGAAGGTGGGTAGAGTAGACAAAAGATGTGAAGGTCCTGTTGCTTTGGGCGTAGTTTTGAAGGTGTTTAATCCTTAGTCCACTTTGTCAATATTATATTTGTGGGAGTGGTTTAACCTAATGGATACTGTCATTGGTCAATAGCTTTTGAAATAAAAAAAAAACTCAAGTGATAAGTGAAAGTCATCTAAATAATACCTACTTAAGTAATGTAGTAACTTGACTGGAGTGAGTAAGAATTTGGAGAAAAGAGAAAAAAAGGTATTGAACAGAATTTTGATTTGATATGTCGACTGGCTCTGAGTTTTTATTAAATTGGTTTCTACACAATTCAGTAAACAAACTAATAATCTATTTACATGTCTTCTTGAGCACAAAATTATCATTTAGAATTGTTAATCATCATTTGAAAAGAAAAGGTTTTATAAGATATATATTATTATTTAAATGTAAATTGTCCATTAGGGGGCTTATAGACAAAATTAACAGAAAACCAACTGGCCTTTTTTAACATAATTTCTTGCATACATAAGTGAAAATGAGCATATCAAAATGTGTGATAAAACACATGCACAACATGAAGAACTAGATAAAAAAAAATGTAAATGTAAAATAATAAAATAGCAAAATGTATGTTCACATCAATGGGCAGCTGAAGGGGCTTTGAATAAAAACTGTAGAAATAACAGTGAATAATCAAACGTCTTCAAATGTTACTGAATGTATTATTATTCAAAATAAGTTTAATTATATAATATTAGTTCATTATATTTATAATATACTGTATGGTATTACTAAAATAATTATTCATGCGTATATCTCACCATTATTCGGTGCACTTTGAGTGCCTACTACAGTAGGTGGAAAAGTGCTATAGAAAAATAAAGATTATTATTATTATTATTCAGCAAAATCTTTACAGACTTTGACACTGATTAAATCTGAGCTGGTCACATCCATATGACTGTATTCTTCCAAAGGCTTCACTACTATTCTATTTTTAATATCCCGCAATTTACACCAAGGAGAAGGGTTGTTGGTGGGTGAAACCGGAGTACCCAGAGAAAAGCACAGGGAGAACCTGCAAACTCCACACAGAAAGGCCCCACCCGGCCCGAGAGTTTGACTCTGGACCTTCTTGCTGTGAGGTAAAAGTGCTAACCACTGTGCCAGCTGCTTGACAGTAAAAAAGTGTATTTGAAACATGCTAATTCTATCATATCTTTCACGTTTTAATACTAGATTGTAAGTACCAATCTGCTCAAAGAAGTAAAAGCGACGGATGGACAGACAGTGAGGGATGACATTTAGTGATGAAACACAGAAAGAGCTTTTCATGAAATGGATCAGCACAGTGGAGTTACTCGCTGTGGGACGGGACGGCTCGGCTCACCTCTAAGGCAGGAAGGGGGCACCACAGGGAAAAGAGGGTGGTACGGAAGCTGAGAAAGGCCACTAGATCAGAAACCACAAGAGCCAAACAGTAAAAAGCCCTGAGGAGGCAAACTGTGGGCGAAAGACAGAGGATAGAAGTGCTTGTTACAGACGGAGGGAGGCAACACACAGCTAATTTGATTTAGTCAATTTCAGGTACTGTTTGGGCTCATGATGATTCCAAATACAGCAATCTAACATTATGACCAACTTGTGAATTATATAGGCCCTATTTTATCTTGCCATAAGAAACTTTTGCAACAATCCATAATACAGCATAATATAGGGTCACCATCTTTTCTTGTTATAGACAGTCCTGTGTCCCGACAAATATCTGTAAAAACCCTAATATGTCCTGGGTTTTCAACAGAACCTAGTGTTCCACTTTTATTTTGACTAATTTTTATTTACTTATTCTTAACTATTATTTACTTTTATTGTTATTCAGAATAGATATTAAAAGAACATTGTAGCAGTCCTGAATACATTTGACTGTAGACTATTTCCTCAATAGAAAGTTTCCTTAATGCAATGCAACTTCTACATTTCATTTGATGTAGGGCTATTGCTATTGAATTTGGAGAAAAAAGAGGCCTCACCCTTTTAAGAACAAGCTTTGCTCATATTTTACTTTAAAGTTGCAAAAAAAAGAAGAAATATAGTCTATGTAAAAAGATCTTCTTGCACAGGCTACTGCCAAACTCTACTTTTGTCTGATTATTGAGCGATAGAGACGTGTTATTTGTAAACCTTAAGTTGCAGTGTTTTAGTGCAACAATGGGCCAGTTTAGGAGTTAGTGTGTCAGTGTTTTGGAGTTAGGATGGAACTGCTCAAGATGGAAATTAGCTTGAGGCATCTCTTCTTTTATTCTATTCGTGCACTGTCCCTTGTTCAAAAGGAAATGAAGTCCCACCTGCCACGCCTCTAGCTGCTGCGACAGGTTGAGTTTCTGTTGGATGGCGTCTAGGAGCTGACTGTTTAGAGACATGATGTCAATCTTACATTTGGCCAACTCCATTTCCACCGCTTTCTTCCTGAAAAACACAGACAAAGCAACTGATGACAACCAACTGTCAACTTTGAAGGCAAGGCAAGGCAAGGCAATTTTATTTATATAGCACAATTCATACACTGGGTAACTCAAAGTGCTTTACAGGAATAAAAGACAATTTACAAGATTTAGATTAAGAAACATAAGAAAAATTTAAAACATTTTAAAAAGAAGAGTGATAAAAGAAAAAACACTTTAGGTTGTAGTGTAGGCGGAGCTAAAGAGGAAGGTTTTTAACCTCCCCTTGAACATTGTTAAAGTTGATGCTGTTCCAGGTTTTTGCTGCATGAAACTTAAACGCTGCTTCACCCTGTTTAGTTCTAACTCTGGGCACGAGCAGAAGGCCTGTCCCAGATGTTCTCAGAGTCCGAAGAGGTTCATAAGTAACTAGCATGTCAGAAATATATTCTGGTGCTAAACCATTTAGAGACTTGTAAACCAGCAGTGCTGTTTTAAAGTCTATTCTCTAAGCAACAGGAAGCCAGTGCAGAGATTTTAAAACTGGCGTAATGTAGTTGTACTTCCTGGTTTTAGTTAGAACCCAAGCAGCCGTGTTCTGAATAAGCTGCAGCTGTCTTAACCCTCGTTTTGAGAGACCAGTGAGCAGGCCGTTACAGTAATCTAACCTGCTGGAGATAAAAAGCATGGATAAGTTTCTCTAAGTCTGGTTGAGACATCATCCCTTTGACTCTGGAAATGTTTTTAAGGTGATAAAATGCAGATGATGTAATTGACTTAATGTGACTGTGGAAATTCAAGTCTGAGTCTATGATGACCCCTAGATTTCTAACCGGATTTTTAGATTTTAGAGAAAGAGACTCGAGGTGACTGCTGACTCTTTCTCTTTGTTTCTGTGGCCCAAAGATGATTAGTTCAGTCTTGTTTCTGTTCAGTTGGAGAAAATTATTTTGCATCCACATGTCAATCTGTTCGATGCAGTGACACAGTGAATGGATTGGTCCATTTTCACCTGCTGTGAGTGAATTGTAAATCTGAGTGTCATCTGCATAATTATGGTAGGATACGTCACAGCTGCGTATTAACTGGCCTAAAGGAAGCATGTAGAGATTGAATAATAGAGGTCCCAAGATAGACCCCTGTGGAACCCCACATGTCAGGGCCATTTGGTCTGACACACAGTTACCAACCGAAACAAAGTACTTCCTGTCTTCAAGATAGGACTGAAACCATTTAAGGGTTCCAGTGATACCTATCCATTCCTCTAATCTTTGTGACAGGATTATATGGTCCACTGTATCAAACGCAGCACTCAAGTCCAACAGAACTAAGACAGAGACTTTGTCAGTGTTCAGACGGATGTCATTTGTGACTTTGATAAGTGCAGTCTCAGTCTGTGATGGGGCCTGAATCCAGACTGAAAAGGATCAAAGCAGTTGTTAAGTAATAGAAAGTCATTAAGTTGTTGATATACAACTTTTTCGATGACTTTCTCTAAAAATGGCAGGTTTGATATGGGCCGATAGTTGTTGAGCACTGTAGCATCAAGACTGCTCTTCTTTAGGAGAGGCTTTATGAGTTTTTAAGGCCCTTGGAAATGTTCCAGACTGTAATGAATTATTGACTATATCAGTGAGTTGTGGTAACAAACTGCTTAGTACTGATTTTAGAAATCTAGTGGGTAAAACATCGAGGCAGCAGGTGGATGAACTCAGGCTGGAGACAGATTTTTCAATTGTTCTGTCATTAATGGGTGTAAAATGTGTTAACCCAACCAAGTGTCTCCTAGGTGGCTGCAGTGTTGTTTTATGCCCTTTGGATTGTATGGCATGTTTAATGCCTTGAACCTTGTCGTTGAAAAACATTGCAAACTTATTTCATTTAGTGGTGGAAACTAATTCTGGAGGAAATGGAGCTGGAGAGTTTGTTAATCTGTTCACTGTAGCAAACAGGACACGCAGGTTGTTACTATTGTTGTTGATGATCTCTGAGAAGAATATTTCTCTTTCTTTTTGCAAAGTTTGATTGAAAACATGCAAATTTTCTTTGTATACCTCATAATGAATTAAGAGTTTCAATTTATGCCCTTTTCTTTCGGCTTTTCGGCATTCCCTTTTCTGTGCCCTGACAGAGTGAGCATTGCTCCATGAAGCCTTCTGCCTCGTCCTGATCACTTTAACCTTAACAGGAGCAATGGTGTCCATAACATTTAAAACACCTGAAGTATAACAATTCAACAAATCATCAACTTGACCTGATGAGGCATTTTCAAACCTGATTGCCTCCATAAACTGTGTCCTGGTGTTATCGTTAATGTATCTCTTTTTTACAACAGTAAAACAGACAGATTGAAAAAGACACATGAATGATCAGATAGAGCAACATCAATCACAGTGACATCTGAAATATGAACACCTTTAGTAATGACCAGGTCCAGAGTGTGACCTCTGTTATGGGTCGGCTCATTAACATGCTGACAAAGACCAAAAGTATCAAGAATAGTAGAAAGGTCTTTGGCATTTCTGTCACAAACATTATCCCCATGCACATTAAAATCACCAGATATGACTATTTGTTCAAATTCTGTGCAGATAACCAAAAGATTTGAATCAGATTTGTCTGATTAGACAATCTAACTGTTATTCTCTGAACATAGACATTACAAAAAATACAGTGGCCTACACCTCAGGAACTCTATAACTAATGGCCGTAAGGCTGTGTAGTGTTGGGTCTTACTTGGCTATGGCCTCGTCCCGGTCTCTGATGGCGCTCTGGAGCTGCTCGCTGGGCTCTCGTACCTCAGACATGGCTCGGACTCGGTCATTCTCCTCCCGCAAAGAGCACATCTCCACTGAGAGCAGCGCCATCTGCAGGCCACAGTACAGACTCACATCAGACATATGTAATAGAAACCAGTGGATCCAGTAACAAAGACCATGTGCTAATCTATGACAACATTTGTTTCTGCTGACCCCATTTGCTGTGACAAAAAAAGTAAAGACTTTGCCTGTCTGCTTCTCTAAACTAGGGCACACTAACAACAATCCTTTAATATCAGTGGAATATTCAGTGGAGCTGGTCTGATGCAAAACATTTAAAAGAGGTCATGCCAAGAGACTTTCAGGAATGACAACATTTACTTTGAAAAGTCCCTCATTTAACACCATATAAGGGCTCCGCAATGTCATACCACAGATTTATATATATTTGAGTACAATTCAGCCAAAGGGGACATCCAATTATCACGCATTATATAATAATATTTCAATAGTCCACATAGTTTTCCTAATGCAGCCCTAATACATATCCCTTATATGAGTTGAACATTTAACTTCTTTCTAACTTATTTTTACTAATATAAAACTTGTCTTATAGGAACCTTTGAGCCTTGACAAGAACCTCCTGAAATCCTGAAGAAACTGAAATAATGAGTTGTGCCTGGTTGGAGAGTGTGTTCAGCAGTAGATCCTCGGTGTGAAGACGTGCCTTCAGGCTCTAACCTATTTCCGTACAGTCTCTGAAGCCTCATTATCGTTGTACAGCAGAGCACATGTGGTGTTATGTAACAGTGGTGTGTACCTGGTTGTGCAGCTGGAGCAGCTCCTCTTCATTGCCGTGGCTTTTGTCTTGCTCGGCCTCGTACAGTTCTCGCACTTCTCGGAGCTCGTCTGCCAGCTTCCTCACCTGCTCCTCCAAAGCCTCCTCATCGCTGCGGCGCGAGCCCTGCCACAGAACAAACATGCTTTATGTTTTTTACTCATGGATCAATGTGGTTTCTCTATAACAGCAGAAAATGAGTATCATTTCTGGGACATAACATGTTTCATAGTAATTACACGATAACTACACTTTTCCTTAGTTAACTTTAAATCCTTTTAAGGTTTGTTTTTTTTATTTACAGCTATGGAAAAGTAAATGTATAGCCTAAACTAATCTACATTAAAGTTTTTTATTGAGGCCATTTAAATTAAAATTTTATTTTATTTAATAATTGTAAAAATTGTTTAATAAGATAGAAATCTTTCAAGCACTTTTTAAACAATTGAAAAAAAAAACAACACTAACTTCTGAATTGTAGTGTTTTTGAGCACCCATTACAACATATTATTATTATAAATATATGTTTGTTATTACAAAACCTATTTAGGTTTTATTAAACAAATGAGAATAATAATTTAAAAAATGTTTTCATGTTAATATTTTTGAAGTGAGTTTAATAAAAACTTCCATTTGTCATTATCAAATCTTTTCTTCTAGAGAGTTCTTCATTTTGGCCGCTTGGGGGCAGTGTAAACAACCAATAAGAGGGTTATCTTTGCTTTTGGGTTATGTTTTTTTTAACCTGTTGAATATATACAACATTTTTTTGTTAAGTGTGCTATATAGTTTAGTGATCACATAAATCACCATAAAGCAAGTCAGCTATATACTATGTTTAACTCTTCTCTGGATTGTAACTCAAATTTAACTTATTCTGTTTTGATCTTTTTTTTTAGATTTAAATCTATTAGTTATTAAGGCCTCTGTTTTTGTAACATTTGATTTATAGGGATGAGTGTTTACACTGTTCATATTTCTTACTCTTTGCAGCTTTTACTGGAAAATAACTGATGTGAATGAAGATAGGCTGAATGCCAACCACTGGCCTCTATTCTGAAACTGTTCAGTGATAAAACATTCTGCACAGTGAATCTAGAGGGTATTATAAATTCCTTTTCAGTTGACTCCGTTTTTCTTAAGAATACTGTATTTCCACCAGGCTACTCAAACAAATTCACATCACGATAACAGCTTGTGTAATAAGCATGACCAGTTAGAGGAACATATTTGAGTAACTTTTTCACAGATTTGTTTTGACTTGTTGCAAATGTGGTGCTCGTTACCGTGGACTCATTGCCGTCGAGCAGGTTTTGCGTGAGTCTCCGTAGCTCTAGCAGACTGGCTTGAAGGCTCCCTGTAGGCACATCCTTGGCTGAGGACGTCTCCGAGGACTCGTCCATCGAGGAGTCAGTGGACAGCGCCGAGTCTGTGACGTCATTCCCCCGAAGATGGGAGCAGAGCGACCGGACCTCGCTGTACGCCTCCCACAATTGAAGCCGCAGCTACAACAACAACAAGGAGTGTCAGTTATTCTATAAGATCTTAAATTGAAGTGGGAAAAAAGCCCTCTAGACACTAAAAGCCTACTTTTGCTCAGCGATGGGGTCAAAGGGGGAAATGATTACCTGCTCCCGCTCCTGCTCGAGCTCCTCCTGCTCCATGCTCTGTTCGATCTCACACAGCAGGCTGGAGGGGTGAGGGGTCAGACTGTGCAAACTGTGCTCCTCCGTCAGCTCCTCCAGCCGAGCGCTCAGCTGCCGGTGGGACATTTGAACCTCCTGGAGCTCAATCTGGCTCTGCCTCAACTGCAAGAAGTCAGTGATAGTGATCTTTAGTGATACCTTACCTTCAGTAGCAATGGTTTAGTCCTAGTATAGTCAGGGTTTATTCCTAGGTTTTGAGCCACTTTAGTGCTAAGTAAATCATCTTTCAGTTCAAAAGTTGAAAAAGCACTTGTTTGATCTTGGTTTTGTCCTAGGCATCTTTTTTAAGCACTATCTTTCATCCAAGGTATGTTCCAGGTCCTGGCTAGCTGTGGGTAGTCCTAACTTTAGACTTGGTTTGGCCTAAATTAGTGTTGTTTTAGTCATGGTTACTGCACAAGGAAAAAAAGAGAGAAAAATGTATATTTGGCAAACACAGTTAAACTTAACAGCACTGTTTTTTTTCCCTAAATCAGGGTTAGTCCATGGTTTAGTTGGTTTAGTCATACTTTAGTCCTGGTTAATCATGTTTACAGCACAAAGCCAAAAAGTGAAAAAATGGACTGTTATCCTGAGTTTCCAAAACTTATTAGACTTGGCATAGTCTTTGTTTAGCCTTAGACTAGTCCTGGTTTATTCCTGGGTTTAGACTTGGTTTAGTCTTGGATTTTTTCTAGGCAAATGATCATTTTGTTTCCTGGTAAAACAAAATTATTGTTGATATAAACATGTTTACTAGTTCCCAGTAATCTTTTAATCAATGAGCACTGTTATGTGTAATTAACACTGGGGTAAATATGACTTTAAATCATTTGCAGTCAGACAGAGGTTAAAAAGTTTATGTAATAACCTGGCTTTAGCATTTGTTTATACACTAATCTAGTCCATTTTTTCCCAGAGAAAGGGTTGGTTTTGATTTATGGTTCAGTCATGTTTCAGTCCTAAATGACTCATGATATAGTCTCCGTACCTGTAGGTCCTTCTCGTGGCACTGCTTCTCCATCACCAGTGTCCTCTCTCGGAGTTCATCCACCGTGTTTTGCAGCAGTTCGTTCTCCTCCAACATGGCGTGCACCCGTCGCTCCAGCTCCATCTTCCTGTCCGACAGCATCTTAATCTAACAAAGTGTCAAGCGGCAGCAGTCAGACACAAGCATCAGAGGCATCAGAAGCAGAGAAGCCGTTTGAATTTCTCCAATTCCAGTTTGTCCAATGGTCAACAGATGGGCAACAGATATGAATTTGATTAAAGACTATATGTTGTTGTTTTCCTGACACGGAGGCAAGCCCTACTCTTACACAAGAAGTACTCCCTTTGGCTCCAGGAATGCCTGTTGCTAAGCATGAATGTAGGCGTTTGTTGCCACCCTTGTCTTCAGGAATGTCTTGTTGATATGTTAGCATGCAGACCAGGCTGATATGAGCGTACTCCTTCAAATGCCTCTGAATCATTAGGCCTTCCACTGAAGTCTGGCTCTAGTGAAAGTTTTTTTATAGAACCTGAAGGTCTATTACTATAAACAAATATCAGTTCTGGTTGATTTCATTTTACTAAAAGTATGAAAACTTCCAAGAACTAATAAGTTAACTGGTGTTGCAGTCAAGACTACATTAACCAAGAATAAGACAAGACCAAGACAGGCTCTAGAGTCAAGACAGAGACCTTGGCAGAGCATCAAGTCAAAGCAAAGACTAAGACTAGTATAGTAAATATATAGTACAGCTATACATTTGGCACATTGTGAGTCAAAGGTGTAAAATGATGAAAGTGGGTGTAGAGAAAAAAACAGTTGTGGTCTTGACCTAAAATTGCAAGGCTAATACCAGGACAGGCTGCTCTCCACATAAAAGTTGTTTGGTTCCTGTTGATTCAAGTGCGATTTTTTTCAAGGGGCAAAGTAAATAGACATAGATTAAACTATCCATGTAATTGGATAAATATACCATCAATCAAAATTCACTCATAAAGCCCGCCCATTTAAATAAAGCAACTTCGCTATGAAAGTGATTGGGTCTGACTGGCAAGGCTAATATGTCATGTTACTGTATGTCCTCCAAGAAAGAAGGCTCTTGTCCCACAATGGTTGTCATTTTAGAAAATACAGTAAATGCCATTCATGTCAGACGTAAAAAACAAAAACATACAAACAAGGAACTGACATGTTGTAAATTATTGTTCAATACTATAATAATAATAATAATAATAATAATATGAGGTGCAATACTGACATAGTGGAAGTGTATAGCATAAGAGTTAAACCATTTGAAAGAATCAGGGCTTTAGACATTAACATAAACTTCCAATGGTGTCATTTTTTATCTGGTCACACCTCAATGTTATATAAGGCTACATCTCATATATGATCTCCACATATGAGGTGTGACTATACCATAGCCTTTTGGGATTTCAATCAGTCTTTACAGTATCTTTATTATGTTTGTTGATACTGCAATGTTGATAGATTGGTCGTTAATTGTGTCTGCATTTTCTCTTAATCCCCTTGTAGTTCATAGTTCAGTTTCATTTTTAGCTGTGCTTCTTCTGACCTACATCTTTTAACCCACTTCACTGTGCAAGAGTTTACGCAGGTTTTTACTTCAGTGACACATGAAACATGGACAGTTTTTGATATCTCCAGACCACTATAGTATCACATAAACAACAGCATAAAACCATTAGTCAACACAACATATACAACATGACATATAGAAATTAAAGGCGTTGGAAAAGTGGGAGCACCCAGACAGTGCAGCGTCTCTAAATTTAGAACAGAGGCGGTTTCTCACGATTATAGTGCAGCCTCTGCAGTCTGGTGTTTTCTGCCTCTGAGGAAGAGCCAGGATAACGTGTCTCTGCTGTTCATTGTTAATAAAACTAGTTCCCGTGAATGAATGGATGCATAACACATGACCAACAGCACAGCACGTCTCTTGTGTTCATGCTTCATCTGGAAACAGGGATTGTCATTAAGACTTCAAAATATTAATGCTGGAAATAATAATGTCCTGGATTTGTCAAGTTTTAGTTTTGGCTCATGCCTTTAGTCTTGATGTAGTGCTTGTTTAGTCTGGACTACATCCTCAGATCTTTTCTCAGTAAATTAGACAATCCTTGTTTCTGGGTTTGACCACACGATCCATGCAGCATGCAGACTGTGACAGCGACCGGTAACCACTCACTTCTAGCCCTTGCTGCTCCGACAAAGGAGGGGACAGAGGTCAAAAGAGATGCAAATTATAGAAAGAGAAATTATTATATCAAAATCCAAGTGTTGCTTTATATGTGACTGTATTGCAAGTGAGACGTGGATGTGTCTTTTATTTCTGTCCGACTCTCTAAAAACACTTGTACCTTCTGTGCCAGTGTTCTCACAGGTGAAGGCTCAAGTTGTGTGCACTCTAAAATGATGATGAGTAAATTGAGTTGTGTAGGAAAAGGGTGTCAGCGAGCGGCTCACCTCCGCCTGTAAAGTCTCTAGTCGTGTCATGTGCTGGCTTGTGGACATACTCTTCTCCCTGAAGTCGTCCCGTAATGAATTGACCTGAGTGGACAGCTGCTGCTCCGCCTCTGCAGCCTGGACCAGGACAAAAAAAAAAAAAAAAAAAAAGAGGAGAATACAAATCACTTTACATTGTATGCCAAAGATGTAGTACAAAACATAAACTTATTTAATTGAGCAGCAGTTATAAACTATGTGTAGTCTCTCACACTTTTAAGGGCATAAGAACAGTTATGGTAGCACTGCAGGGACACACACATAAGCCATATTTTGATTTCACTGTGTAAAGATTTCAACAAAATACGTTTGAAAACCACTAAACATTCACTCAAACATACAGTATGTGCTAATAAATGCTCTTCTCTTCCAGTAGTGCTCAGTTTGTCCGCAGTTGTAGGAACAGTCATTTCCATTGTGTTCTATGAAGCTTTACATTCTCCATAACAAACTACTGAAATTATTTTTAAGGATGTGTTCCATTTTGTCAAACTAAAAACATAACTGGTCTCTGCCTGCTTTTATAGAGCAACAACAAGCAGCTAGTTGAAGTCTGAGATTGTATTACCAAAAGGCTGTATAATACCTCAATTTAAGGGCATTTTACTGATTTTTAACCAGGAGCTTTTTAGTTACCAACAGTTAATAATAATTTAACATTAATTTTAAAATTACACATATAATTACACAAATAATGTAACTGTCACAGGCAAGTCTGAACTAAAACACTAAACTCTGAGTTATGGTTGAATCCCCTCCTTAGTCTGTTCCGGTAAACGAAGCATGTTAAAACCGTTCTACATTATTACCCAAATGTCACGGCCTCCTTTACCCGCCCTCAATGGCCTTTTGCTCAGCGTCAGTGAAATGTGGAGCAGCGTCACACTGTGTGTATCATTTTGGAATCATTTGAGCTTATTGGACAGGTGGGATCAGGCCACCCAGAGCCTGCCTCAGCATCATTACCATAACGCAGTGCGTTGGAAGCACCAGTGCCATGGCAACCACCAAATCCTTTACGCAATGTCTATGGCTAACAAGAAAAAACGTAGTTCATCTGTACTGAGCTGAGAGTGAGGAACAAATATATTCTGTATACAGTGGCAATAAACCTTGTGGAATTTTATGGTTTTTATGAATAAATTTGTGAAAAAATGTGATCTGATTTTTGTCTAAGTCAAGGGTATTAACAAACATAATAATTAAACAAAAAAATCTGATCTTTCTATCTGATCTGATCTATGCCGTGCTCTTTCTACGACAGATGTAGTATTATGTGTTTTTTCTAAATAGTTCAATCTTAGTTTCATCAGTCCACAAAACATTTTGCCAACACCACTGTGGAGTGTCATTGTGCTCTTCTGCAAACTTCAGACGTGCAGCAATGTTCTTTTTTAGTAAGCAGTGGCTTCCTCCGTGGTGTCCTGCCGTGGATACCCTGCTTGTTCAGTGTTTAACGCACTGTAGACTCATGAACAGAGATGTTAGCAAGGTCCAATGATGCCTTCAAATCTTTGGCTGTCATTCGGGGTTATTGATTTTCCTCATTGATGAGTCTTTGTTGTGCTCTTGGTGGCATTTTGACTGGGCGCCCACTTCTTGGTAGAGTAGCCACAGTCCCAAAGCGTCTCCATTTGTAGATTGTCTAACTGTAGACTAGTAAAGTCTTTGAAAAAACTTTGTAACCCTTTCCAGCTTTATGTAATGCAACAATTCTTGATTATAGCCCCTCTGAAAGCTCTTTTTGGCGAGGCATGGCTCACATAAGCATTTTCTTCTTGTGCAGAACAAACACTAAAGGTTTGAGGGGTTTTTAATCAGTCAAAGTAGCTGTAGCCTACACCTCTAAACGTATTATCTTATTGAGACTCCAGGTGTGTTAAATCCTCACTCCAATTAGCTTTTTTGAGGTCATTAACTCAAGGTTTTACTTACCGTTTCCACCGCCATTTTGAATGTTGAATGAGTGTAAGTAATGACATGACATTTAGATTTACCTTCATTTAGTTGACACTTTTATCCAAAGCGACTGACATTAAGGTTCCATTCACCAGTGTTACAGCTGGAACACCACTGGAGGCAAGGTGGGTTAAGTGTCTTGCCCAAGGACACAACGACAGTATGAACTGTGGGGAGAGCGGGAATCGAACCGCCAACCTTCCACTCTACCTACTGAGCCACTGCTCACACAGAGATCAGAATTTGTTTGTTGGTTCGATCCCCGCTCGAAACATCCCATAACATCCCGCTCTCCCCACATACTGTCGTTGTGTCCTTGGGCAAGACACTTAACCCTCCTTGCCCCCAGTGGTGTTCCAGCTGTAACACTGTTGAATAGCTTAATGTATGTAAAGCGCTTTGAGTGGCTACTACAGTCGGTGGAAAAGCACTATAAAAAAAAAAAGTATAATAATAGTAATAATTTCTAATGATGCAATACCATTTATCCCAACACTATGGTCCTCTAAAACAATATGGTAGCGAATGTATTTGTAAATCAACTGCTCTCTGCTTTGTTTACAAATCATCAGCAAATCACAACTCACAGAGGAAAATACAGGAAAATTGCAGGACAAGAATATTACTAATTCTTTTATTTGATTGGGACAGTGCCTGTTATTGAACATACAAAAGACACATCCACATGAATGTAAACATGCCAGATTGTAGCCATAGGCTTATTTCCATCTGTTGTCCCAACATGCTCACACCATACACTAGAGCAACATTCTCATCCTTTGATAATTCTCTGACACTCCTCTGTGGTACTCCACATTGTATTGCATTTTAAGAAAATCTAATCTCACCCAAACCCTGTCAAATCAACACAACTTCCACACATTTTACACATATATGATGCAGACAGTACAGTTTCATGTCAGTTTGCAGACAGTGCAGTAGCAAACAGTGTCCACTAGTGGCTGCACATTCTGAAACGTTGTGTTGCCGAGTTTAAAATATTAAACCTGAATATTAAGCCACTTGAATGATATGTAACTGACTTAAATTAAAAAAATAATAATAATTACAATTCATAATAATGTGATTTTAATGAGACTGATTTGTGTTTCCATTGAAGGAAACTGGACCTTTACCATTTCCATAACTGCAAATGATAAAAGAATAAAAAACAATAACCAAATTGAATGCTAATCTTACAGCTGTCAGAAAGTACATTATCCCCATGTGGATTTTCTTGGGGGTAAAATAAAGTCCATGTAACTAAATATAAACTTGGATTGCACCAGTGAAGGTTTATCTAAAGGTTGCTAGTTCCATGAGGGATTTCCTGTCTTTTTCTGTGAAACTCACAGTTGTGTGTTGCTCATTTGTGTGAAGCAGACAGATGTGAAGGCCAGTGCAGCGGCAGGTCAGAGCTGGAACGTGACAGTCAGACGACCCACTGGCCGAGATAATGTGGAAAAGATTGAGTCCAAGGCAAAGTGCATGGTTTAATCTGTGGATAAATTCTTCAGATGAGGAGTGAATGGGGGCGAATCAGACGCAGTGATGGAATCCAGGGCAGAAAAGTAGGGCTTAACAAGAGACATGCTCCTTTACAGCTTCTCAGTCTTTTAAGCTCAACAAAAACAAGTACTGGGCTTTTTTTTTACAGCATTTAAATTTCATAAAAGATTTGCCTTTTTATTGCATATTCAAAGTCTTTTGTGTTGTAAGACTATGCTTTAAACTAACTTTCATCTTTTTCCCCTGGACCTTCATCAAAGTAAGCAAAACTTAAAAGAAATATAAGTAGGAAAAAATAAAGACTTTCAGGGAGAGCCTCAGCGCAGAGTGGTGTGACTCAGGGTTGACAGACAAATAGCCAAAAATAAAAGATCTAGTCAGTTTTTCAAAATAAAGCTCCACTTATTAGTCAGATCAAGACACTGACCGACACCTGTTGCTAATAAACGTTGACCACAACCATTGTTTCTTGAATTTAACTGTTTATCACCAGAACATTGCCATTTGTGTTTTAATGTTGATTCTCATTTCACCCAAGTAAAGATTCTCTGTCCTCCATTCAACAGACTGAAGTTCTGCACTGTGAGGTTACTAAAGAGGCACTCTAAAGGCACTTGGGAAGTCTCATAAAGTGTGACTCAACCATTCCAGTGGGATCATAAAGGAAACTGGACTGCAAAGCTTAAATGAAGATGTATTCTAATTTATTCTTCTTGGTCACTAACTACCCCTCACCCTCCAACAACAGCGCATTTGATATTTTTATTCTTCTTGGTCACTAACTACCCCTCACCCTCCAACAACAGCGTAATGGCCTTTCATGCTTTTATTTTAAAATAAACAAAAAGGTAAAACGTATGAAAGCATTACCAATATTTATCTGCGTTTCACTGTGTTTTTCTTTTGTGTGCTGTTTCTCTGTGTAAACAGATACTAGAGTACAGTACTGGAATAGACTGTATTATCAGTGGTCATTACTTGTTGCCATCGGTGTAGACCAATGGGAGCGTCCCTTATTCAAGAACAAGCATGGGATTGGCCAAAGCTTTAGGTACGTGCTGAATATTCTTTATCTATTAAAATCATTCATAATTAAGTCTAGAGGTCTTCCTTTTTAAACAGATGATTCTTATTACGATATGCTAGTTTTTTTCCAAACACAAGAAAAATAAATCAAGTAACTTCACTTTGTTAGTAACTTCTGCCCACTCGTCGGCCGTCCTTCGACCGACAAGTGTGCGGTTCGATCCTTCAAAACATCCCAAAACATTATAACATCCCGCTCTCCCCCACAGTTCATACTGTCGTTGTGTCCTTGGGCAAGACACTTAACCCACCTTGCCTCCAGTGGTGTTCCAGCTGTAACACTGGTAAAGCGCTTTGAGTGCCTACGAGGTGGAAAAGCGCTATATAAATACAAAAAAATAAAATAAACGTATTCATTTCCCCATACAGAAACACAGCTTGAATAGTGCTTAACTGAACTATGTCACTAATAATGCAGTTGATGCCGCTCCACACTGTGCAGTGGAAACACAAGCTTCGTTAGGGGCTACTTGTATTAAAATGTGCTCTGTATCACAACAGCTTCAGTGAAAATGTACCTCCAAACTTCATCAGATATTCCTGATTATGCCCGTTTTCGGTCTTTCACCGCTTTGTAACTAATACGATAACTCTGTAGGTACATTGCGAGGTCTTTTACAGTGATCCCTGTTGCATCACACTGTCCCCTGTGCTGTTCTGTGCAGTACATTCCCATAGTAACAACGCATTGGAGTTTCAATTTGCATGTCACTCTGGTTGTCATGACAACCAGCGAGCAGTGGTGGTTGGTCAAACTGTGACTTATGTCTTGGTTCCTCTAGTGTTTTCCTTAGTCACTTTCACAGAGACTGGTCTATAGACTCGTGCAGGACTGAGTGGCCTCTGTGTTTGGACCATTGTGGCCAATCATGGACCTACTTCTAAGAACAATAATACCTGAGGTCAAAGGGTAGGTCAGGGAGCGGGTATAAGTGAATGTCTAGACAGGAACGACAAATAATTAATTATGTTTGGTACTGGCGTTTGTCAGAATTCTCCTGCTCTGAGTTTATCACACTGTGTATGGTTTGAATTTGTTTGTTAGCTGTTTGGTTTCAGGTTTCAGAGACAGAAATCTGGGATCACATACAGTATTTGTAAAGGATAAAGGAAGACACACAATAAAATTACATAGGTGTAAGTAGCAATACATGACAGAAAACAGCAGTGAAAAGTGTTTTGGTTTAAAGAGAGAGTTTGTGGCTGGAATTTTATATAATACGTCACAAGCCTCAAGAAAGAGTAAGTATCCTACGAGTTATCCACACAAAACCCCTGGAAATCTATATCTAAGTCTCTGACATCACTCAAACCTTTTTTCACCTCTCACCTGTTGAAAACACACCTATTTTGCTTTTGTCTTTTTGACTTTGACCTTTCAAAATGTTATCTGCACTAGACAGCACAAGGTGGCTATGGTTCCCATTTATACTGCCTAAGAGACATTACAAGCAAGATTCAACATTTATTTAAGTCATTTATTTAAGTCACTGCAATCGGAAACAGTTGGTGATCACAAGAGGTACAGAAGCTAAAAGAAGCCAATATTCTTTTTAAAACACCAACACCATTTCAAATGTGACCACTTTATTATTTTTTATAGTTTTAAGTGTGATTATTAATTTTTATTATGGAAACATAACTATTTACTGTTTAGGCTTCTTAAAATAATTGTGTGAATAATAAAATACAACAGGCACTAAAGTGGCCAAAACAAACAATAAATCACAGAAGCCAGACATTTTTATCCCTTGTAAACTGAAGAGCAGAACTAGCAAAAATCGGAAATTATGATAAATTATGGTCAGACCAGACTGTAGACAGACACTTATGTTGCTCATTCCCTGCCTGCCTCCAGGTGCTTGTATGCGTCCTGTTGTAAATAAACCTGTCTCGGAGCATGTGTGGTAATACAATTAGTCAAAGGTTTCCCTTCCTGCTGCTTCACTGTGATCAGATTAGGCCTGAGAAGATTGGCTGGCCTCACACTAAAGACACACAGAGCAGCACACATCTTAAAAGCACCCTTTGTAAAGTAATGATGAGCAGTTTAATGTTTGAACTGCAAAATGAGACATTGTAATTGTTTTTTTATTTATGTATCCAGTGGTACCAGTGCTTAATTTGTAAAGCTGGAGTTGGAGGACCACAACGAGAACATTTTTGGGGTGTTATCCCTCAATATTAAGAAGGGAAAAAAAGTGAAGGCTGCATAATAACCTTTTGTATCTAAACTATGCCTTAACAATCAATGGGCAATTTCTAAAGCCTGAATTATTAATATGAGTAAAACTGTAGAGTAATATGTTCCATGTTCCCTCACAAATTAAGCCCTGAGTGGTACCATATTACTTTTATTTAAAAATTATGACAATTACCTCAATTGCAGCAAGTCATTAAACTTCATTCAACAGAACCTCCTGTACACACAAAAGAGCAATATCCATGTTTGACAGCAGAGCAGGGCACTAATATCACATGACCCCCTGTTGTGACTTCATTAAGCAGAGTATGGCTTTGACTTGTTGTGGCTCCTCACTGGATGCATATGGTGAGGCTCTTACTGTGGATTAAGGCCTAATCCCGTCAGCGCTGCTTTTTACCTACCCACAATTACATCACTTCCTGTTCGCCCTGCCCTTTTCAAGGTCATACTTCAGCCAATTAAACCCTGTGTTGGTCAGTTGAGAGGCAATGTGTTCTTTTACAAACTGGCTGAGGATGATAATGTTACTTCAATGTGTTTTGTTTTTGTGTATACAGATTTAAGAAAAACTTTGAAATACAACATTATAACATACATGTTATTACCTTTTTCTGGAGGGTTCCTTTCCCCAGATATAAAAAAGTACTCTGAAGATAACTTTATTCTCTTTTGAGGATTTCAAGCACCTAAAGGATTCCAAACAGTGTTGAATGTTTTTTATAGTAATAAGTCATTATAGTTCCCTAAGCTTTACAAAATTGAACCTTAACAGCTAAAGGTTTTATGGTAACAATGACCAACTGGAAGAGTGCACACTTCCAAGGATAGGTGAGACCTTGACCATAAATATGATCTTTATTACATTTTGATTTGTCCTTTAAGATTTACAGTGACAGGTAGAAAAAGAGAGATTGTGAATGACAAATTTCCATTCAAACCCAGGTTTCTCACTTACAGTATCATGTTGGTGTGCTACAAGGCCTCCATTTCTTTTACTTTTTTTTACCTAAACAACCAGATATATTAGTCAAGAAAACACTTTTAACAAAGAGTGACCATATTTCCAACCTTTCAAACTGGGACACAGAATAATAATAATGTGACCGCAAATGCCGGTAGTCTAAGCTTCAGCAGATGAAAAAAGGTATTAAATCGCTTTGAGTGCCTACTACAGTAGGTGGAAAAGTGCTATATAAAAATGAAATTATTATTATAAAATCAAATTAACATTTTTGAAGTCAACGTTGATACCCATGGTATTTTTGACTAGGTTAAAACAGTGGGGCCCCATCAAATAAAAATAAAATATGGTGATCACATTCAAACATGAGCCTAAATTTGTGAAGGGTGACTTTAAAATATAAGTTGAATATAAGTTTCTAGAACAGGTGTACAGTTCCAAAGCATAATCATAACTACACTGCAGTGAGAAAGCAACATGCCTTGTGTAGCTTAATGCAAATAAAGAGAGCGGACATAATTAGCCCATAATAAGTGCCTTCAGTTCAAAGGGTTAAGACTATTAAAAGCAAAAGTGAGTGTATGTAGCCTCCAGAGGCTGTACAACTAACTGCCGGCAATTTTACACTGGCTCCATTCACTGGGAATTGTAAACAGCCAACAACACTTAGTCACAACCCATTGCTTTGTGATGTGCAGACGCCAAATGGGACTGAATCAGGAATAAACAACAATGGCAAAAGACCGCTACACCTAACCTCATTTGTCCTGTTAACAGCAGGTCTTGCTCTGAAACTTACCGAATCATGACATTTCAGATCAATGCAATTAAATCCCCAGGCGGCTCGAAATATGCGTTTCCCCACAAAAAAGCACCAGTCCACTGTATAGACTCCCGCAACTCTTACAAAATTAAAAGTTGAGGTTTCATTTAATTAAACTCCTAATTATGATAAGTGCTGGTCCTCTACAGCAACAAGCCCAAATTTAATGGAGGTGAATCGATGATGGTGCAAGAGAGTCATTAAATCTGATGAGAAACAAAGAAGGAAGTCATACCAAGAGGTTTTTCAGAGCGTAGGATAACATGACCCCCCCAAAGAAACAACAGGTACACAAGTGTGAGCGTCGCCTTGAAACACACTGTTGCCTGGTGTTATAATAGCATCTGTGCGATGAGCTCAGGGAAAGGATACAGCTGCTACAATGAGGACCAGGCCAGTCCAACCAGACTCTCATTTTTTGTGAGCTGTCAGAGGACATTCTCTGTTACCACTGTCAGATTGCCAATGTCAGCATTAAGGTGTAAGGTGTCCCGCATAGACTTTGTTACGCAAAAGCAGACTTGGTTCGTTATAATCTGGCCACCCTTACCCTACATTTTGGGAATCTCTGTCTGTAGTAGCTTTTTGGAAAACCAAGAAAAGGCCAAAGTGCACACAAACAAGATGGACTATGAGAACATGAATCTTGTTGAAGGTGTTGTAAAGTTTAGGAGAAAACTATTTTAAGTTGTAATCACAATTATGCTGTGATATTTTCCCTCACGTTTACTGTACCATCAGCAAATCATAGGCCTACCGTCCCGGTGCAGGTCTGGAGGCAAAGGTCATCCAGGTTTCTATGTAATGTTTAATAAAATAGCAAAAAAATCATGCAGACATTGTTTTTTAAAAAGGCTTTTTGAGAATTCTAAAAAAGCTATGTAATTTTTAAAGAGGCACAGTCTTAGAGAGCAATTAGTTTAATAAAGCATTTCCTGTATTGTTGTTGTATTTCCATTTAAGATGATAAAAGTATAAATTGAAAAGGCTCTTTTAGACATTCTTTCTGGTGTGATTGGTTCAGTTTATTAACATGAAAGTCTGGCGCATAATATAGTAAAACCTTTAGGGCAGTTTAGCAGTCTTTTGCAAAACATGAAATGTTATGATAATACATTTTCAATACATTGTGCACATAAAACCCACTTGTGCACTCTTTATGCTATTTGTGGGATTCCCTCTTTGTGACAAAATGATATTAAGAATGCTTAGATGAAAAAGAGTGTGTGTTTGAGTGCTCTTTGTGTAAATAGGGGTTGCAGACTGAGCAGGTGTTTTACTGAGCTCCTTAGCAGGATTTAAGCATTGGCACTTTCAACTGCATCAGCCATATTCACTGTCAGTCACTTCCTCCTGCCATGTGCACTGTCTAAGATACCTCCAACCTGTCACGATCCAACATATAAACCTCTGTGTTAATCCATCTATCCCTTGGCCCCTTATTTTATCTGTCAATATAAAGATTGGTGTTGCATAAGTGTCCTGTCCAATCAATCTAAATTATTCAGCTCAGGACCCAAAAGCGCCACTTTTATATTAACGAGTTAGCATAATTCAGGTGGATTTAGACAGACTGGGTGATGATAGAAACCCTTAGGGATGAGCACCCCTTCTTAACCCCCCTGAACATCTCACATCCAAAAACTGAAGTGGACTGAGTGGCCTTGAGGCAGAAGAGATGTTACTTACACTGGTGGAAGCAGTAATGAAAGCCAAGAGTTTTCATTACATACCAAAATATACTTTTTGTGAATGAACATTGGAACTCATTGGGGGATCTTCAAGGGAGAGACACAATATATGCAAAACACAACTGCATTTAACTTTCACTCACTGAAAAGCATTGAGTGAGTGCCTTACCCGACTGAGTTGCTCTAGCAGCCTGTGGTTCTGCTCCGAGAGTTCGCTGATGGCCTTGGTCTTGTCCCGGTCGGCATCTCTCAGCTGGACCTGGTGGCGCTCCAGTTCCACCTGCAGATGCTGGACGTCCGTCTCCAGCTCAGCCACGCGCCCCTCCCACTCCCCTTCTCGACTCTCAAAGCGCCGTCGCAACTCGTGCTTTTCCTGCTCCAAGTGCTGCCGAAGAAAAACAGATGTTACCCTTCAACAGAGAGTGGGACACATAACAAACATTTTAAGTAGTAAACCATTAAAATTTGACTGCTTTTGACCAAAGGGTACATTCTTGAAGATAAGTTGATGCTGTTGTTGACAAATATTAGAAAAGGAAACACAGAATTTCAAATCATACTCCCACTCTCTTTCTGGAGAAGTACATGACTCAGACATTTTGGCTGTCTCCATTTTGCCCTTAACCACAGAAACACTGAAAAGCAGTTAGTTATTTACCTCAAAGAAAAACATAAAATTAAATCTAATACTAACAAATATTTACATGCCTACTGCAGAGTAAAATACAAATTAAATACTAGCTAGTATTTCCCTGTAGCATGATTGCAAACTTTGTGTTTGCATCCAGAGAAATCTTCTTCTTATTGGATAAAAGGAGATAAGATACCAAACCAAATAATTCTCTAACTGTTGCAAAGCAGAAAACTGGGACACCCATTTTATTGCTTGTACACTCTCTAAAAATGATGGCTGTAGGATTGTTGAATAGAATTGGAATATAATTTTAAAATATATACTTACCCCTTCTTTAAGCAAATGTAAAAAATGCCCACAATACAGGACAGACTAATGACACTTTTAGTTACAACAAAACATTTGTGATTTGGTGAGTGATCAATGCAAGCAACAGCTGGCACTTTTATGCCACTTTGGCCACTATTATCATCTCTCTGCAAATGCATGAACAAAGGTAGAGATGAAAGAAATAACCGCATACACCTTCGACACCTGACCAGAAGAGGACTCCTGGGCGTGTAATAACAACAATGATGTATTACACAGATATTAATATGGATCAAAGAGCTGAACAGATGTATGGTAAACACAATAAGCCTGGTCAGCAACAGGATTAGTTTTTGTGCTGTGTTTTTTATAGGACCATGTGCAGACATGTGTGCCTGGGACTGTAAACATTAGCGTATCTAATCTCTGGACCAATTTAACAATTGAAAAAAACAAAAACAAAGCAAAAGGCATCAAGCACATTCACTTTTAGAATGTACACAGTGTAAAGAGCGTGGGGTGCAGTATATACATGAAGGCTTAAAGTTCATGCCAGTAGGTACTAAGCCCAAAAACATAGGGCTTTAGTCTAGATGTACTGTATATTTAACAGTTTGTTAACTCGTGTGTTAAATTATGACTACCCTATAAACGTTTTCTTTAATTCATTTTAAGAATAAAAAACTAAAATGAACGTATTGCTTGTTGTTTGGTGTTGTTGTTTAGTTTACCTCTAGTTTTTCACAGAGATCTTTCTGCATTCTTTCATATTGCTTGGTCAGATCTTGGTTTCTCTCAAGTAGAGCTTTCCCGAGTTTCGCGGCTAAAACCAGGTCTTTTTCCTTTTGTCGGAAGAGCGTCAGTAGGTCTGCGCTATGCCCCAGTTGAGGCGCCTGTTGGTCGGACAGCTCCTCCTCGCTGTCCCGCTGCCCGGTGAGCACGGCCAGTTCCTCCTCCAAGGCCGTGCCGAGGCCTCCAGAGCCGACGTGCCGCAGCGTGTGGGGCTGCATGCCGCCCGGCTCCTGCTCTGAGCCCCGGGGCTCCAGGCAGTCGCTGTCCAGCTCCAGGGGTGCTGACACCGCGGAGGACGCCTGTAGGTCTAGGCAGAAAGCGGACATAGGCCAACAGTTGAGAGCTTACTGAGCTTATTTCACTCCGGCTGAACCCACCCTGACATGACCGGGTTGGGCGGAAAACACCAGCCACTATTCAACAGTTCATCCATCCCTGTTTCGGCTCAAAGCTTGGTCCTGATAACAGATAACACGGCCGTCTTTTAATGACGAGAGTGCACTAGCCACTGCTCTGAATCCCAGCAAACACCACCTTCTTTGCGGCTCACTACTGCCCCTTTAGCGTTGTCACAAAATGTTGTTATCACGGTATTAACGTCCTGGATCTCCTGGTGGGTCTGTCTGTCAGCGTCCATCCCGCAGAGGGGTCCCGGTCCCCCATAATGATGTTAAACAGGAGGCATCTGCCGAGCGTATAGGCGCGACCCCGCAGTCTCCTCGATTTCTGTGCGCGTCTCCGTGACGGCAGTGACGCGCTGAAACCTGTTACAAACGGCCACGCCATTGGCTGAAACCGATAGCGCCATATTTTGGCACTAGTTCTCACACATCAACTCTAGTCTCTACACAAACCTCACACATCTGTTTGGAGCGGGGTCTGGACCACAAATGTTAAAAGGGCTTGCCATACATCAAGAATGTCTTTCTGACTATCCGTAATTACATTTTGGATATTTGGGATAGTCATTCAAGATATCTGTAACGTTATTGTGACTAGTCAAAACAACAGATTGAGATATCTGTAATTAAATTTTGACTAGGCAGAATGAAAGTTAGAGATATCTCAAACATCATTATGACTATGACTAGTACAAATTATTGTGCATGACGTTACTTTGTTTTAGATATCTATAAATACGTAATTTCCCCTTCCCGCCATATTCAAAGTTAATTTCTACGAATGGAAGAAGAAAGAAAGTCATGGCATTGGCTGTAATCTAGAAAACCACCAGAAAATGTCACGAAATTGAACGACACAGGGATTTGTGGAGAGAACGTCGTTCTATTGACAATTGTTAAGAAATCTTCTTAGAATTGAACATTTGCTATCACCAGACACAAACAACGAACTCAAAAGCTGTTTGGCTCAACTGAAAACTCTGGTAGACGCAAATTTCCATGCTGGAGAAGACCAGCGTTTTTCTGTCAGGCGCATTAGTTCAGGTGAGTCTGTTCATTACAGCATTTATGTATCATATGCATTAACGTTAAAGGGGAAATACGGCCGTTTTTTAACATCTATATTGTACAAAAAGAGCAAAAATGGTTCGTCGACTCAAATAGTGTAGGGAAACAGTATAACCTTTGTGTTTTTGCAGGCTTTAGCAGACTGCCCGCAAAAACACAAACGAGAGGGGGTTGTGGCCAAAACACTGGTCTGTCCACCGACCACACGGACCATGGCACGGACCACTAAACGGCCACTAGCGTCGCTATGGTCCGTCTGGTCCGTGGACAGACCAGTGTTTTGGTCACAACTCATTATGACACAAACCATACAATGATCTCTTCTCTATCTGGAAGGCTAGCAACTAAAAACCATGACCCAGTTATATCATGTTAAAACAAAATTTATATCCTTACACAAATTAATTATATTTAGCAATAATTCTTTATATTAATTGATTTACTGTTGGCTATGGGTCCATGCGCTTATGAATGCAATCATTCAATGTATTTGTCACATCAATAAATACTGTATTTTTGCAATTATCACAAGTCTCTCCATTTCCAGTGAATCCTATTCATTAAGATTATGCAATTTTAGTGCCTGCATAAGAATTGGAATGCTGATATATACTATAAATTACACAAAAATAAACAGTCTAATGCTGCCTATACACTTAAACTTAGTTTTTCTTTTTTGTAGGAAGAAGAGGCCGACCAGCCATTGATGTTACCAGAAAACACATTGAATTTCTGCTGAAGCAAGGCCATACAATTGCAAAAACTGCCAAAATACTGGGATGCTCCTCATCATTTCTATACAAGAAGTCAAAGTTGATGGGTATACCTGTTAGAAGTATGCAGTCTGCAATAGATGATGGCGAACTAGAACAAGAGCCAATATCCTAATTCTGGAAATGAGGTAATTGGTGTTCTTTATCTTTAGGGTTCATTTAAATCACATTTGAATGCCATTCTTTTGTGAATATCATGTAAATTTATTATCTTTTCAAAAATCTGTTTCAGATGATAAGAGCCCTGTTGCGTGCACAGGGTGTGCTTGTCACACGGTCCAGGGTGCATGAGATGTTGACAAGGGTGAATCCTACTGCTGCTGCAAGGAGATGGAGCCAGACAGTTGCAAGACGGGTTTATCATGTACCTTACCCCAATAGTTTGTGGCACATTGATGGGAACATGCGTCTCATAAGGTTATTTACAGACTTGTCATACTTTTTGATATTTTGAAAGGAACATCAACAAGGGAAAAACTGGACTTAACGGCTATATTGTTTTTCAAACTTTCTAGATGGGGCTTTGTGATTCATGGTGCCATTGATGGATACTCCCGTCTGATTACTTACCTCAACTGCAGCACAGACAATCGTGCCACAACAGTGCTTTCTCAGTTTTTGAAAGCAACATGCCTCTATGCCTTACCGTCAAGAGTCAAATCTGACCATGGTGGTGAAAACATCCTTGTGGCTTTATTTATGCATCTAGTTCAAGGACTTGAACACAGAGGTTTCATAACCGGACAATCGGTTAACAATCAGAGAATTGAGCACCTTTGGCGTAATGTATTTTTGCATGTTTTGCGGCACTTCTACCTTATGTTCTACTCCTTAGAAGATTCAGAGCTTCTAAACCCAGATGATGATGTCCACAGACTTTCATTGCATATTGTTTATCTTCCTGAGATTCAAAAAAGACTGGAGCAGTTTAGACAGGGCTGGAATCTCCATCCATTGCGAACAGAAAAGGGCATGCTCAAAAACATTTGCAACAGACAGCACAGCTGTCAACAATGTGTTTGGGAAAACCCCTACAGCAACCGAAACATTGATGCCATCCCAGTGCAGTTTGGAATTCAAACACTGCCTACACTTGATGAGGAAGAATTCCCAGCTGTAAATGTAGAGCCACCTCAACTCATCCTCACTCAGCAACAACAGACTTCTGTACACAATGCAATCCAACACATTTCTGATCTAAAGATAAAATATCAGGCTTGCTGTACTACAATTGCTAGTATTTTGCAAACTCAGGTTTAGCCCAGAGACAATTTTACTGGCTGCATATATTATCCATGATGGAAAGACATTTTAGTTTTTTATATTTCAAGTGCCAGTCCAGATTGGCAGTAGCTAACTGCATTTTTTTATTTTTTTTTTTTTTTGCAGTATTGTTGGCTGAACATATTTTTATTGTTCCTTTCTACTCCCATTGTTATGATTGGTGGTAAAGTGTCTAATTTAGAATGAATGAGATTTAAATGTTGACTAAAAATCATTATAAAATGTGAAACATTTAAGGTTTAAATATAATATGAATATATACACAATATTGGAAAATGCATGGGAAAACTCAAACAGTGAATACTTGTATAACTGGAGGACTATCATGATGGGCACAAGTTACTAGTGCCCATCATAACTTGTGGGCGGCAGTGGCTCAGTGGTAGAGTGGTTGTCCTTCAACCGGAAGGTAGGCGGTTCAAATCCCACTCTCTCACAGTTCACTAAACCCACCTTGCCTCCAGTGGTGTTCCAGCTGTAACACTGGTGAATGGAACCTTAATGTAAGTCGCTTTAAATGAAAGCGTCAACTGTAAATGTAACACGCTGTAAATGTAACACTGGTGAATGTAAGTCGCTTTTAGCGTCTGCTAAATGACTAAATGTAAATGTAATGACTAAATGGGTAAGCTGTTGACTGAAGAATGTATGGCTGAATGTGATATAACATAACCTGTCTATTTATAAACAGCAGTAAAACATTCACCTTGTTATAGTTTCACATTTGCTTGTAGTGACTTTTGTGCTTCCAGTGTCCGGTTGTCCTACTTTACCTCAGACCTCCTCTGGTCAGACAGCAGCTTCCAGCTCTGACAGAACTGTTTGCCTCGTCTGCATTCACTGCATTTATCAACATGTATATAAACCAAACATGGCTGTTATGTGTTATGCGATATGATCGAATTGAATTATATGCCCAATAAATTTTTATAGTATGCTTATAAAAGGCATTTATTTACAATAGTAACCTTGAATTTTAAGCCCAATAAGTCTTGTAAAAACTAAAGAAAATTATATTTATTTTCAAATCAAAAAATATAATTAGAGCAAATCTACACAACAAATAAGTTAACTGAAAAACTCAATACTAAATAACCTCCAATCAACTAAAGTGCACTTAAGCATGGAAAATGAACAGAATTACAGCATCTTAAAAAAAAAAAAAAACTGCATGGGATTCTAAAATTACCATCTGAACCAGTGACTTCTTTCAACACAACATTCTATAAATACTAAGCAAAAATATAGCAGAAGTTTTACACACACATTAAGCAAGTCCAAAGGTTGGAGCTCGCAAAATTCCTTCCATCATGTAATGTTTGAAGGCTTCATAGGAAGAGTGAAGCGGCAGGTGTAACACAAGAGCACAAGTATTTGCTTCGGTGAAGATTCTGTTGCCCTCATGAAGGAACTGAATTTGTGAAAGGTGTGGAAATCCCAGTGGAGGCACTGTTGAGGCTCCAGATGTAAACTCCAATACCTTTTCTAGGGTGACTGGACTACATTCTCCATCTGTAACACAAAGTGGTGAGAAACAATCCACTGAAAACATTGTCAATTTTATTTTTAGGCTACATCACTTGAGTTTTTTTTTAAAGAAATTTGAAAGTTGCATACTGACATCAAGTACTTTTTGTGTTGAATATCAACCACAAAAGCCTCTGCCAAGTACTTTTTTTAAATAAAACTATTACAACAATATGAACAAGCATTTACAATAGTAACCTTGAATTTTAAGCCCAATAAGTCTTGTAAAACTAAAGAAAATTGTATTTATTTTCAAATCAAAAATATAATTAGAGCAAATCTACACAACAAATAAGTTAACTGAAAAACTCAATACTAAATAACCTCAATCAACTAAAGTGCACTTAAGCGTGGAAAATGAACAGAATTACAGCATCTTAAAAAAAAAAAAACTGCATGGGATTCCAGTAAAATTACCATCTGAACCAGTGACTTCTTTCAACACAACATTCTATAAATAGTCTAAGCAAAGAATATAGGACAGAAGTTTTCTCCTCCAGGCTGGAGACATGTCTTAAGGCACCAATAATGCTGAGCGGCAGGTGTAACACAAGAGCACAAGTATTTGCTTCTGGGAAGATTCTGTTGCCCTCATGAAGGAACTGAATTTGTGGACGGTGTGGAAATCCCAGTGGAGGCACTGTTGAGGCTCCAGATGTAAACTCAATACCTTTTCTAGGGTGACTGGACTACATTCTCCATCTGTAACACAAAGTGGTGAGAAACAATCCACTGAAAACATTGTCAATTTTATTTTTAGGCTACATCACTTTTTTTTTTTTTAAGAAATTTGAAAGTTGCATACTTGATTAATATTAGTGCTACTACAAAATTTTTATTGCACCTAACAAAACATGTAAAAGGGGTTTTCAGTACATATGAAGAATCATAGAAATATCCTACCCAATATTTAACCAATCAAGAATAAAATACGATACAGACAATAAAAGGATGAAGCCATTAAATCAGACAGGAGAAAAAAAAAAAAAGGGAGCAATCATTTTTAAATGGGTTCACGTATACATTTCTTGAATTTTAATTCCAGTTTAATTAAGACCAGTCACGCCAAAAGCATATTGTTGTATCCCTCTCCTATTGCTGCCCTGCACAGAGAAGTCCACGTCAAATATAGAGCATAGATCCTTCGCCTGTATTTAAATTTGATCAACACTCCATCTGAAGGTTCCTCACATTTAGACATTTGCTCACGTCTTGCCTCAATAGCCTGAAATGTTATTTCTCTCATTAAAAAAACAAAAACAAAAAAACAATTACCTTTAGCTACTTTATCAAACTAACCTTTTGATGTCTTTCCTCACAGGCCTGATAGGCTAGCTTCTTCTTCTCCTATTAAAAAAAGACCACATTTAAAAGTATGTTTGCATTCATAATGTAAATCATGCATAACAGAACATGGAAATAATACCCTGATCCAACAACAAGCTTGTATTATACTCCTGGTCTTGCTGGGCACGTATTGCTTGCCATTCTTGAAGAGCCTAAAGTAAAAAATATATTTTAATAATTTTTTTTTCTCACAAACCACCATCAAATAGTACACACACACACACAAAAAAATAAAATTTGTTACCGGATTCCAGCCACACTTTGAGCTTGGGTACTCTCAGCCTCAGTCTCATCTTGTACTGGAGCAATTGAGAGTGGTGGGTATGAATGGTGGTATTATATATATATATATATATATATATATTATATGGTGGGTATTGTTTACATTTATCACTCATCACTACACAGTGTATAGTGGACATACAAATCTTTGCATCTTGTGCAATCAATTTTAATATAGACCTGATCTGAAACAACTTGTGAGGTCTCATCTACAGCTTGAGCTGCGAGTGGTGGGAATGAATTATCGGACATTGCAGAGGGTGGTGATGTTACCTGAGGGTAGAGAGGTAGGGGTGTGACGATAACCGCATCACCGCAATACCGCATTAATGAGGTCATCACCGCACATGATTTTTTTTTTTTTTTTTTTGCTGAAAGTTACAGGACTGCATATGGTGTGTGATTTGAACTATAAACACTTCCGAGAAGACCGTTACAGCGTCCTCTGTTAAACCAGTCCTACAGTTATTAACTGAGGATCCTACAGTTAATAACTGAGGATCTTTTGCTCCCAACCGATGAAGATACGAAGTTGACGCGCAACCTGAAAAAAAAAAATGGTTGGAGTCTTGAAAGACAAATATAGTGCACCTGCAACACAGCAACTATTGGCAAAGGCCTCATTCATTGACCCAAGACACAAGGACATCAACCCACAAAGAGCTGGAAATGCCCGAAGAGCAGCGTGATATCGGTGATAGAGAAGCTGCAATGAGTGCCGCTGCGGCTGGAGAGGGAGAAGGAGAAAGTGCGCCATCTTCTCCTCCAAAAAAAAAAAGAGAATCTTGCGGACCTGCTTGGAATGAGAAGAGCACAATCCTCCAATCCGGTTTCAAAAAGAATCTGAGCAGACACTGAAGTCACAAGGTATTTGCAGGAGGAAGCCCTCGATCTGCACTCTGATCCGCTTGCCTGGTGGCGGGATAATCAGGCTCGATTCCCTCTTCTGTCAAAAGTGGCAAGAAAATATATGTCTATATCATAGATTGTATAAATATGGATGATATCCGCCCATTGGTCCCCTATTCACCAATATTGTCATTACAAATGGGCAATAAAATGGCCATTACATCCGGGCTTTTTCCATAGTAAAACAATAGTTTTTAGATAGCATAAACAAACATATTAATCAAAAATTCACCCCAGAGTTGTCACGTAGTAAAAACTTAGCTCTAGAGACCGGAGCCATCTTTTGTACCAGGCTGTAAACATGAGTTTTACTCTTGTAAAGTCGCCATTGGGTTTCTCCTTATATTTCCGCTTTTGGAGCCTGCCCTCTGGTGGACGGAGGTATATCGCTGTATTTCGCTGTAAAATCACCGTATGGCGGCGCCCTTACACGAGGACCATTTTAGAGGTTCCATGGGAGAGGCTTGGTCTATATGTGCTACGAGCACTCCATCGGAGCGTGTATTCAGTGCGGCTGGCAACATCGTCACCCCGTTAAGATCCTCGCTGAAACCTGACAAGGTTAACATGTCAAGGTTTTCCTGTCACGCAACATGAAGACGGAAAAATAAAAGCAGCAGCACGATTCACTTAAGCGGCCCAACACTTGTTCACTTTTTGTTTTGTTATTTTGCACTTTAAAAAAGGTTGTTCATGTTTAGCCTATATAGTTAACTATTAATATTTAGCTACAATTTAATATAAACTTTAACTTAACCCTTTAAGCGCCAAAGTCGCAAAATTGCGACAAGCAACTTAACCGGAAAAAACAGCCGCTTTTTCCGGTTTATGTGCTAAATTATGCTTCCACTCCCTTCCACCAGATGTCAGACACCCTGTACTTTGTTTCTAGTCCACTATTACCATGTGTTGCCATCATAGATAGTATAATTATGGATGATATCTGCCCATTGGTCCCCTATTCACCAATATTGTCATTACGAATGGGCAATAAAATGGCTGTTACATCCGGGCTTTTCGGGTTTTAGTCCATAGTAAAACAATAGTTTTTAGATAGCATAAACCAACGTAATTTTCAAAAATTCACCCCCAGAGTTGTCACGTAGTAAAAACTTAGCTCTAGAGACCGGAGCCATCTTTTGTACCAGGCTGTAAACATGATTTTTACTCTTGTAAAGTCGCCATTGGGTTTCTCCTTATATTTCCGCTTTTGGAGCCTGCCCTCTGGTGGACGGAGGTATAGCGCTGTATTTTGCTGTAAAATCACCGTATGGCGGCGCCCTTACACGACGACCAGTTAAGAGGTTCCATGGGAGAGGCTTGGTTGCCATTAAAAAAATTTGTGGAAGAAGACCTCAAAGACGCGTCTCAGTGGGAGTGTCAGGACCGGCTCAATAGAAGCCTCATTCTCTACACGCGAGCTGATAAACATGAAAATAACAAATAAAAAATACACCTTTTTTTTAAGTTTTGGTATTAGTAATGGCTGACTCTGATTCTGAGGGAGAACATCTACCTTTAGAGTCTTTTCAGCCGAGTGAAAGTGAGAATGAGCGAGAGTGAGAGTGCGTGTGTAACTTGGACAGCGGCGCAGCTGCTCGTGCCTTTCTCAGTGTCTCTCATAAAGCACACGCTGTTTTTACCACATTTTGCCTAACATCAGTGAAAGAAACGGGAGGAAACTAGTCGCTCTGGCCGCAGTAGTAAAAAATAAAAAAATAAAATAAAAAATAAAAATATTACCTCGAACCATAGATTGTATAAATAAACTCGAACTCGATGAGTTTGCCTGCGAAACAGTCGTCTTGTGGTGGAAAGTAACGTAGAATCATCGTTTCTCGCTGCCAACTCCTGTCTTGCACGGGCTGCAGCATTAAAAAGCCGATTGAAAACTCCTTCGCCCTCTGGCTGTTCCGACATTGTGCTAATCAGAGCTAATTAAGCTACAAGTTAACTGTTAACAGGTGTTATGTGATTTAATGATGTGCTCCCGCCTAAAGTGGGACGCATACAGATATCTGCAACGTCATTTCGCCCAGTCAAAACTCCAATTCAAGATATCTGTAATTACATTTTGACTAGGCAGAATGGAAGTTACAGATATCTCATATTTCAGATATCTCTAATCAGAATTCCTTTCAAGATATCTATAACTTGATAATAGATATCTACAATTAAATTATGACTATCCACAACAATTATGACTTATGACTGGTCCCCCCTACCTACTCACAAATAAACATCAAAAACAAAGCCGGCTGCAATGAATTTCTGTGCAAAACAGCTTTTACTACAAACACTTCCACACAAGAACATTTGTTTGAGATATCCACAAAGCCGTTTTGACTAGTCATATTTCCAGTTACAGATATCTACAATGTCACCTACGTTTGCAATTTGAAAACTTTGACGTCCTTTGTAACTGAAAAATACCGTATTTTCATCTTTGGATGGTGGTGCTTTGTGTCCGGCCTCACACAGAAACCACACCCTGGAATCTCATTGTGACTTTTCAATGGAGATTTCTCAATAATCTAGTTTGAAGTGTGGTTTAATTCATATGTACACTTCTATATACGTATAAAGTTGTATTTTAGCGGTCAAAATAAATACTTTTGGGGTTTTAAAGTGGTGGTAATATCGGCATTGATTAAACGGTTGTGGTAACGAATAACGGTTATTGGCGCTTAAATTATTCGAGAGATGTAACGGTAAGGCAAAGTTGGCTGATAAGCCACGCTATTTTAATTGTGTCTAAATTATGTTTAAGCTGTGTGCACTAATTAAAATGAATAAATAAAAGGAACCCAAATTGTTACTAGAAGAAATGGAGTATTGCAGAATATTTGTTGCCTAGAACGACCGCTTATGAGGCTTTTCTTTCAGTTCAAGCACACTGAGGCCTTCTTGGCGCCGCTGCTGAGCTGCTCTTTGATTAGCTCCCGGCTTTTGCCTGCAGTAGGCGGTATTGGCGGTTAGTGACGTAGCGGGGAGTTTTCAAATTTCTCAAGCCAAAGGGTCACGGCAGCTCTTGCAGATACCGTGCTAAGGAGTCTTAACATTTTCCCGCCTTTATGACTTTTCCCGCCTAAGTCATAAAGGCGGGAAAATGTTAAGACTCCTGAGCACGTTATCTGTTTAAACCTGGTTTTATAATGAAATATGCAACTCTTTTGTTTAGTTCTGGGAAGTGATCAGTGATGAGCATGGCATTGACCCAACTGGAACCTACCATGGTGATAGTGACCTGCAGCCAGTGTTGTGCCTGAACGCGTTCATTGAACGATAGTTCATGAACTCGTTCATATTTTGGGCGAACGTGAACTGAACGGGCTGAATTACTGCCTGATGAACGTTACTGTGAACTCGTTCATTCTGGTGTCTGTGAACGGCAAGCTCACGCCAGATTTCTATAGAGCCTTCCAGGCGAAAACCCGGCTAAAACACACCGCAAACCAGCCGGAAACGGGTCTTAATATGTAGCGGAAAAACACCAAAACCTGGCAACACCAGCCACCAGTGTCGCACCGCCGTCCGCCGCATGCGTGACGCGTCATCAAAAATAAAAAAAGAAAAAAAAGCATGGAGGCCACAGCAGCATGTAAGGCGTATGATCATTTAAATTCATTCATGTAACTTGTTTGTTGAACCTGCCTGGTCTATTTTTCCAGGATTCCAATATTCTGTTTTAGCACGTGGAGAATGGAAAATTATTAAAATCTAAAAACGTTTTCACCTTAATGATTACTGTCCTGTTTTTCTTTGAATAATTCCTCATTAAAAAGACCATTCAAGCAGCACGTTTGTCCTCATGTTCTTGAGAATGTACTGTAGGGTTGAAAGCTGCAGCTGCTACTAGTGTGGAGTGAATGGACAGCAACAAAGCATTAAAGCAACAATGTCCCCTCAATGCTAATGTAAACCCTGGTTGGATAAGGATTGAAAATTGGATATGAAAATTAAATCTGACGCATAGCTTCATTGTTAAAACTGATAAAATAATTGCTGTCTGTGATTCTACTGTATATGGGCTGTGGCAATAATTTTGAAAAATAATAGCTCGCAGCAACATATGGAAAAAAAGAACTATGAACAAGTTCATTGTTGGAACTGTGAACTTAGTTCAAAATTTTGAAGTTTGAACTGAACTGAACTAGTTCATTTTAAAATTTGTGAACTGAACTTTGAACTAGTTCTTGTAGAAAGTGAACTTTCCCAACACTGCCTGCAGCTGGACAGGATCAATGTATACTACAACGAAGCCTCTGGTAAGTTTAAGTGGTTTGCTGCTTCCAATTCTACCTCAAACATTACCAACCTGCATTGCTTTATTATATAGTAGTATAATTTATATAATTTAAATAAATTTATATATATTTAAATTAAAAAAATAAGTTCAATACAAAAGATTCAAAATGCCACAATTTGTAATTTAATCAAATCTTATCACCTGTTGGCCTTATAGATGTGTCCCCATACACACCAACATTGACATTTTGTTCATAATTGTAGTTGGCAAATATGTGCCCCGCGCTGTGCTTGTCGATATGGAGCCAGGCACCATGGACTCTGTGAGGTCTGGTCCCTTTGGCCAAGTCTTCAGGCCTGACAACTTTGTGTTTGGTAAGCATGCTGTTCTCTAAATCAAATTATCCAATGAGCCTTGAGTGCACTGGTAATTAAATTTGTCCCATTGCAGGTCAGAGTTGGTCGGAGCTGGTAATAACTGGGCTAAAGGCCACTACATGGAGGGTGCAGAGCTGGTAGACTCAGTCCTGGATGTGGTGAGGAAGGAGGCAGAAAGCTGTGACTGCCTGCAGGGCTTCCAGCTCACACACTCCCTGGGGGGAGGCACAGGCTCTGGTATGGGCACCCTGCTCATTAGCAAGATTCATGAAGTACCCTGACCGACTCATGAACACATTTAGCGTGATGCCATCCCCCAAAGTGTCAGACACAGTCGTAGAACCTTACAACGCCACACTATCAGTCCACCAGCTTGTAGAAAACACAGATTAGACATTCTGCATTGACAACGAGGCCCTGTATGACATCTGCTTCCGCACACTTAAACTCACAACACCCTCGTATGGTGACCTCAACCACCTGGTGTCTGCCACCATGAGTGGCAGACACCTGCCTCCTACCTCAGGTTACCTGGACAGCTCAACGCTGACCTGCGTAAACTGGCTGTCAACATGGTGCCATTCCCACGTCTGCACTTCTTCATGCATGGCTTCGCTCCCCTCACAAGCAGAGGCAGCCAGCAGTACAGGTCCCTCATGTGCCAGAGCTGCCTGCGACCCCCGCCACGGCCGCTACCTCACAGTTGCAGCCATCTTCAGAGGTCGCATGTCTATGAAGGAAGTGGATGAGCAGATGCTGAATGTGCAGAACAAGAACAGCAGCTACTTTGTAGAATGGATCCCCAACAACGTGAAGACAGCTGTGTGTGACATTCCTCCTCGTGGCCTCAAGATGGCTGCCACCTTCATCGGCAACAGCACAGCCATCCAGGAGCTGTTCAAGCTCATCTCTGAGCAGTTCACTGCCATGTTCCGGCGCAAAGCTTTCCTCCACTGGTACACCGGCGAGGGCATGGATGAGATGGAGTTCACAGAGGCAGAGAGCAACATGAACGACCTGGTGTCTGAGTACCAGCAGTACCAGGATGGAGATTTTGATGATGATGAAGGCGAGGAGAAGGTGGCTTAAATTTTTAAATTTCCTGCTAGTCTTTGCAGTAAAATGTATTTCTAAGTTTTTTCCACTCAGCAAAGCTGGCTGTTCCTTGTCCAGACTTGTTAAACTTTACAGTGAAATGTGACGTTCTTATCTTTTTCCAGTTTTCCGTGTTGTATGTTGTATGTTCTTGCTGTTAATAAGGTTCTTCTGCATATTTTTTTTGAATCCTTCCTTTTCATATTGTCTTATAACCACACAATTTTGAACCAGAGTTTTTTGGGCTGCACTGTAAATGAGGTGTGGCTTTATAGTATCTTTATTCTGTTGCTTCTGATTTACAGGGATTAACAATAAGCAGTTAGAATACTAGAGCTGAAAAGTAGCATATGAGCTGGGTAAAGCTAAAATGAACGTTACACATGTGATTAGATGGACAGGCTAAATGCTCTTCAAGCACATAATCTCCAGATAATTGAATATGAACTTTTTCAGCAAAAAAGATACTGATTTTGAACACATGATGGCTTTGTTGGCTAAGCTATTCTCCTCCAAACGCAGTATGTGAGGATGCTTATAGTTAAAGCTAACAGAGTCCAGCAGCACACTTTCTTCACTTGGCTCTCTAGGCACATCTTCTTTCCAAAACGTGACACAAAACCACTCTGATGAGAGAAACAATTAGAGAGAGTCAATTACACAAGGACATTTAAAATACATTTTGTATGTTTTGATTTGTTACTGTTAATCCAATATCCTAACCCTATATTTCAGTTTTCATAATTTTGCAAACTCGACATAGGCCTATTGATACTTTATAGATGAAGGGCAGGGATACATCTTATATGTTATAACAAAGTGGAGTCAAATACCATTACTACAGAGGTTGTCAAGTAAAAGTGCAGACTAAATCAGACAAGGACATCATGTTAATTAACAGGCAACAGGAAATCACACTTGTCTACTTCTAATCTGATCCCCAAAGGCTTTTAAAAACTTGAAGCATAAATAGCCTTTTATAGAATTGTCATTTTATTAATTCTCGCTGATATTGTCATATTTGGTGCCATTAAAGTGTTGTTTTGCACATCTAATGCATAATATCAGCTATATCCTATAGAGTTCTAGTTTTCTTTGTTGGGCCCTTACTTCAAGAGCCCCTGCACAAAGACACATGCTTTAACAGGCAAACATTAGTATATAAATCAGATTTTCCTTTTTCTTACCCATCCTCCTTTTTCCCTAATGTCTGGGCATAAGACCCGCTCAACATAGGCCCCCACACTTTCCTTCAGCTCTGGCAGGACCCCCTCCATGCCCCTTTCTTGGCAGTGCAGGGCCATCTGTCCAGCCAGCACGTACACAGACAGCACAGCGCTCCATGCCAGGTCCTGTCGCCTCCCACCTGGGAGTGGAGAAAAGAAGTGCTGGTCCAGGATGCTCATGAGCATGGGGCAGGCTGTCTTCTCCTGGACATCCTTGAAAATGCGCGGCCAACGTCTAAAGAAGATGGGGAATCGTACAAGAAGCTCATCCCCTGCATGCCGCAGTGCTGCAGAGCACTCTGTAGGGGCCGGCCCCATAGTGCCATCTGCCCCCCCTGTGGTCACATAGTCTATGTAGTCATGGGCCATCAGATAGGCCTCCCTTACCAGAGGGTCAGGACTGTTCAGGCCCAGTCTGGGCTCTGAAAAATCAGACTGACACATGTTTATCGTCCCTTCACAGCCTCTGTGCATGAAGCAGGAGTGTCATTGTGGCCCATGGATGCTTTTCCTCTAAAATAAATAAAAACAAAATATGTCATTAGTATTATAACATGGTCAACATTGTTCCAGTCTTAACACTACATTTGAAAGGTGTTATGTAATTCATTAATTGTTGTGATCCAAGGTTGTTCACACAGGTATTTACAGATCAGCTGCAAACTTGTTATTAGTTATGACATTGGACTGGCATCTCTAACTTATTTTGTATTATGTACTTTTTGGTCTTGACCCAGTATCACCCCTAAAGGTCTTGGTCTTGACCTGGATAGTGTAGTCTTGACTTTGACACAAACAAGTTAACCAATATGAAAATGAAATCCCTTTCGCTCTGCAGAGCATGCTACGTCATGTATGAAATACAAGCAGATAAAATGACAGCCATGGCCAGTAATCAAAGTAAAACAAACTCACCCTTGATTTCAGGACAAAGTCGGCAGATGAAGCAGTGTTGTGGTTTAGAGGAGGGTCCAAGTGTCCAAGTCAGTGTGGGTCACCATGTCCACTGACCAACTGCTTATAAATAGGCCTCTTGTTGGAAACTGACACTGATCTCAAACCTCATATGCACAATCATAAGCAGTCTGACACTCATTCCAACACAAGCAGTGCAGCTAAAAAAAGAGCACAGCGGAGCAGTGTATGGGCCAGAGACAGGTTAGTGTTACAACCACAGGGCGACCGGGCACCACATTAAAAAAGATCAGGACAAGTACTAACAGAGGATTGGCTGTTAGGGGCTTACAATTATGCAGCCATCAATAAATCCTATAAAGCAACTTGGAGTACCATTGCACCAACCTGTTAATACATATACAAGCCTGTGTAGGATCTGAGGAAATACAGTATATAGGTTCCCATACATCCAGGTGTGAATTGTCCCCAAGTAATTCATCAAAATGATACTAGTTTAAAATGGTTAGGTTCTGTTTGGATAAGCTTAATGTATTCTTATTTTAGGAAACCAAAAACATATACAATTAATTTCTTGTATCTCATAATAGCTTATTATTGTTTATTGCCTCTGTTTCAACCTAGACACACATTTCACCACATGGGAGCAGTGGTGTATAACTAAAGACACACTGCTGCCTATTCTATGATACGTGGGCAAGTATTCCATTATAAAGAGACATTTCATAATATTTGTTTTCATGCTCAACTGACAATGTCCAATGAAATGAAAGAATATAGTTTTAGGCTGAAGGTTTGTTTTGGTGAGCTAAAATTACACAATGGCTCACAGTGAGCATACACATGCATTAACATCGACAAAGTATCGAGTTTGTTACAGGAGCTTGTTTCATCTCAGTAGAGAGTCTGTAGGGTCATGTCATAAGGCCCGCCTCCTACTTTTACATTGATACGACACTACATTCTAAAACAGAAAAGAATACAAATTCTCAATGGACTTTAACAGATTGTGTGCATGGATGCATGGGTGACCATATTTAGGAAAGGTCTTATTTTTGGAACGCAAAGTGACAAAAGTTACCTGTAGTTACAATCTATGTAGCTAGTGATGCTAACAGGTGGTAAAGTGCTGTTCAAATCCATTAAGCATTAAGAAGCAAAGCACATGGGTTTCCATGAAAACAAAGCTAGTATGTAACAAGCATTCTCTCACACCACATCAGATGCTTTTTTTACAGGAGATAATGTGACAGCTGACAAGCAAGTTGTTTATCTTGACTTTCTGTGTTACTAAGACAGTGAGACTTTTAGACTGAAGGCTGTATCGACCAATCACTGTCTGGGATTTGAACCATTTGGGGCACTGCTGTCACAAATCAGCAGCAAAATGGCCTCAGTCTAATGAATGACAGGGGGTATGGCTTTAAACTTCACAGTTTATGGAAATCTATAGAAACATTAAGCTTTAGGAAATAGATTTGAAAATAAAACCACATGTTTTCACTAAATTCTGAAATAAAAGCTGTTGTTGATGTGAGCAAATTAGTTCTCCCTGTAAGTGTTTCCTTTGCCTTTATGAAATAGTTTTATGCGTCACAGGGGGATCAATCGAATGTTCTGTGTTTGCTCGTTTGCATTTGCTATTTAATACACTGATTTATAGCAGAGCGGAGACATGATCAAGTGACGCCATTAGTGGCTCTGTGTTCACTGGCCATCTGGTGTGACATACATTGAGTGTGTTCATGGGAGGGATAGATATTGCTAACCATCCAGAAACAGCCGACCTGCTACACATTCACACACCGACTGTAGGAATGACTGGGAAAGAGCCGTTTGTCTTTGCAGTGTCAGGGAAGGAGGCAGAGATGCACAGTGGTTCTCTGTTAAATGTATATTTGAATTATTGTCAGTAAGTAGATTTCTGCAAAATAGTTTTACTTGACTTCATTTGCAAAAGGAAATTTAAAAAATATATCAGACTGGGATGGGGTAACTCTTCTTGTGTTGGGAACATTTGGTTAGTGTTGTACAGCTCTTCTGTTCTTCAACACCTACATGGATAATATGTCTACAGAGCTTCATGATTGTGAGACCGGATGTGTTGTTGGTGATTAGTTAATTAAATATATCATGTTTGCAGCCAATTTTTTGTCCCTCCGGTGCTGGTCTTCAGCAGTTATTGAATACCTGATGTTGATATGGCACCAAATGCTACATCATCAGTTCATCATCAGAGTTACGTCATGATTGTAAAAAATTGATTGAGCAAAATTTTAACATTCCCAGATTTCTATCTGTCTGACAGTGTCCTTGGTGTCAGTCATGAGATGAAATGCCAGTGACCTCTCAGATGACAGGGAGTTGTACAGACAGGAGAGTAAACTGTATGGACAAGTTGATAGTTTTGTATGCACTGCTGACACTGCATCCCTGTGGCACAGAAAGACCAACTTGCAACAATATAAGACTGCCCTGAAGGCCCCAAGTCAAATGTTTGCTAATGTGTGATGTGTGATGTGCTAATGGTGGATGTGTGATCATGTGTGGCTGTAATACAACTGTAATACATTTATGAAATTCCTGTGCAGATCTATTAACTCACATGATCCTGTTATCAATACTGCTCTATTAAACTTTAATTTACCCTCATTTAAAATATTTTAATATAGTTTAGTTAACAAAATATTTTTAATACAAAAGACATTTTTGAGAATAATGAATTATTTAAATAGACTCCATTCTTCTGCTCCTCTTTTCAGACATTACAACATTTTGTCAATTTTAATGTTAATAGTTATTGCATTTAACTTTTTCACATGTTACCCTATCTGTTGATCTGCCAATAGTTTTTCAGAATTTCTTTACATTTTCTTTAAATTTTCATACTTACTCAACCAGACACTGCAGAGACTTTCATCTAACATTTTGTAGAACTTCCATTAATAAATCTACTCTGAAATATAAAGGGCCTTCTCTTTGGAATATCTCTTCAAACCACATCCACAGTTCTGTCTTTCAAAAAGCAATTAGGCTATTGACTTTTAATAATGTATTTCATTGTAAACATTGGTGTTTTCATACTGTGACTTAGTGATGTCAAATCTAAGGTCTTCTTAACCTGTCCTGCACTGTTTTAATGCATGTTTTATAACTGTTGTTCTTAATGTTGTGTGTATGTGCAAATAAACATCAAATCAAATCAATGGCTGCCATGACAGATTTTAAACAAAGTGGACTATTATACATATTTTTTACTCTTGGCTTGGCTGGGTATAAACAAATAATTCAGGGAAGCAGCAGTTCTATAAACCCTTCAAGCTCAGTCACACACAAGCTACTTGGCTTAACTTATTTGTGCAATAAATCAAAAGTGAATCCATAGTTTTAACTCTAACTCTAACCTTCCTATTACTTTACCTTGTGTTAGTTTCATTGCAGTAGTACTTTCTCTTCACTACTCTACCTACCTCTGGGAAGTGAGAAGAGGAAGAGACATTGGGACCCTGAATTTGGACACAGCCATGGTTATACGTTCAAGCCCGACCTGGTATCACGTGATGTACCATAATGCACAAAATGATAAGGTTCAGTATCATTGTTTTGGGATGTCATAACATCTATCTAAAGTAATAAAAGTGGTTTGTGTGTATTTAAGAGCCTCTAAAACATTATAGAGCTTTATTCAAGCAGTTGCCAAATACATTTTATTATACTGCAATTAACAGGTCATATTGCACCTGTTGCTAACCTGAAATCGAACCTAAATCCAGGTTAACCGCATTGTCGTTTTAGTGTATTACTTTCATGTGCCTGCATGATTTATCTGAAGAAAAATGCTCCGGTAAGAAACATTCCAATTAAACATGCTAACATTAGCGTTAAGTTGGCTAACAATCTCATTAGGCTATATGTTAGCTAAATCAGTCTGTCATCAATATCATTTATAATGTACCTTGAACAATGAATGGTTTGAAAAATATACTTAGGTTAGTAGCCTACCTTAAACTGTAGCAGTAAATTTTGAAGCATGACTTTTATTACAAGCTAAACATTTTGTCATTATCTTTAATATCTTTAAGCATTTTTAACGGTAAGATATCCCATTATTATTTCGAAGCATTATTGTATATTTTGTCATCTTTACTAAATTTTAAATATTGATTTACAGGACACTATTCATGCAATGTAATGCATACAATTTACACCTGTTTAATTTATGAAAACATGTATATATATATATATATATATATATATATATATATATATATATATATATATATATATATATTTTGGGAAGATAATAAAAATATAAAAAAGATCAAATCCAATACCATTATTCATATTAGGTTACAATTGTGTCCTGTATGCTCCAATTGAGTTTAGTCTATGTTAAGGGGGTGGGATATTGGTGAATGATTACAAACAAAGCCCCTTGAGCTGATAAAGTAAAGGCACAAAAGAAGTGGGTCACTGCCTGCTGGTCCAATGTTACAAGGCTTAAGGGCCGTGGGGGGATACACATATAATTTGTGATTTCCTCAGAGCACATCAAAACATCTCTGCTGTGATAAACCACTAAGTCGAATCAATTCAGGACCCCACATTATCCTTATTAGTGTAATTCCACTTGTACAAATACAAGGAAGACACAAAAACACCACATGTCGAGGAATGACAACAGTTTAATATATTCATGTGATTTTTAAACAATACTGAAACACAGAACTGAGCAACATTTATTGTTTAAGAGGAGTAGCCTACATTTTAACCGCCTTTTGTTCAAATCACACAAGGAATTCTACAACTGACTGCTGGAATTACACATTACAGTATTTACAGAAGTTACAGTTTTCCAGTTTCCACATTACATCAAATTATGTCAAAACAGAAAAACATTAGCATATTTTTTTCCCAATTCATTTGAAAAGCTTTTTATGATCTATGAGTTAACATTTGGATATTTCAAGTTCTATCATTCTCACAATCATATCACTGTCAATGTAAAAAAACAATGAATGGTTTTATTGAGAATTTACAGTTATGAGACATTTTTAATACTTAGACACTTTACCCTACCTCCCTGTACTGTACAATAGCTCCCTCTATAGAAAAACTAAAATATTACACTGTAATGCTTCGAACCAGGGCAAACATCTCATAAGAATCCAGCTGCTGTGCAAGGTAAACCATAAACTGACAACCCACCATAGGCCTTTCAACTAAGGGGTTAAATATCCAAAGTAACATTCTGTATACCTGTAGAAAGATCTCATAAGCTTTGATGCTTTATTGATAATTCATCACATCAATCTAATCCAGTATCTAGTAACCTTTTTGGTTACAAATTTTTATATTATTAAAGAGTGGTACTTCACAGTGAGATGTAGATCAAAATTATTGTTCTGCTCTTATATAACATCATCATTTAGTCATAGGCCTCCTTTGTCCCTTTTCAACCAGTAATGAAGGTTTGGCTGACTGTTATGTAACACTGCTCAGCTCTCTAACCCTCTACATTTCAGTGTCTCCATGCCTAAAACAGAAACACAATAGGAAAATGTCTGCGAAGGTTCTCAGTCATCCAGGACATCTTGAAAAAAAGGTTGAAGTAAAAGCATCTGGACTCAGTTTTCAAGGTGCTGAGCCTTAACGACTCTCACATCAGGAGCCACACTTCCCTTTCATAGCCAACGACTATGAGACCATAACAGCCTGGTCCATTAGGTTTGGTTTCAGGGGAAACTCCTCCCTCTAGAGATATAAGCTCAGCTCTCCTAGCAGTTGATCTCAGAAGTGATAAGGTCTCTTGGAATTAGAGACAAATCGTCTTCACCTTAAAAACTGAGTCCTGATGCTTTTACTTCAACCTTTTTTACAACAGGAAAATCCAGAATTTGGAATATATGTTTTTGGGTTTTGCCAGATGAGGGCAGTATTTTACACAAAAAAAGTGAGAGCATCTCCTCAAGAGGTTTTCCTTGTTTCATTTATGTAAGACTTCACAGCTGTCTTCTTTCTATATCAGTCATGTGGATATCTATATAATATTAACTGAGGCATTATAAAATTCAAGATTTTTACAACCAAAATAACTTAAACATTCACAGTACAATTTATATACATGACTTGCTTTTAACTATTACTCATTTTGCATTGCAAATATGCTTAATTCCTGGTGTAAAGTCTGAATAAAGAGGACTGCTCATTTCTGCCTATAAAATTAAACTGGGACTGGCCTCAGAGACATACAGTGTCTTGTCTTGTTGCTAGGTAACATCAGTCTGATTCCTCTGCTATGATCCAGCACAAACTACTGGGAAATTCTGAGCAGTTTATACAAATGATAGGCTACTAATTAATTAAATACTAAGAAAATTAATTTAGGGTTAATGACATAACCCTTGTTTTGAATTTAGCATTTTAGGAAATTGCTTTTGTTAGTCATAGTTTGCCATGCAGAAAAGAACTCTTTTGACCACTTAAGAAACTGAAGTCAGTAAATCAAAATAACTGTGAAATTATGTTATATATATATATATATATATATATATATATATATATATATATATATATATTTTATTTTTATTTTTATATATATATATTTATATATTTTTTTACGATTTTTATTGTACAAATCAAGGAAAACATTATGAGCAGTGTAGAGTTATCCTTACAGTCAGCCTTTTATTGCCCCAGTGCTCTTTTCACCTCTGGACCATGTTGTCCTTTCAGGCATGCTGCTATGGAGCTGGTGCCAGGTCGGCTCATGCCATCTGTAATACATTACTTCTTGTGTGTCGAAACCATGTAACCTGGCCTCATTAGCATAGGGACTACTGAGGTGCTGAGGTGAGTAACTACACACTGGGGAGTTATCAGGTTGTGACATGACATTTATACTGTTGTTTACATTTGAACACTAACACAAACTCTTTGTGCTCTTGTATTGTTATTACTGCATAACTTTATGTTATTGAGGGTAATGATATGTCTATACCTTATATCAGCACTATAATAATAACATAAAGGATCCAAATCCCCCAGTTTTAACAGTTTTTCAAATCTCCCCCTGCATTTGAAAAATACTAAATCAAAACTGTAGATAAATTACTGCAAACAGTCTTTTGAGATTGATTTAAAAAAAGTAAAATCAGGAGAAGGGTACGATGGTGTAGGAATAGCTGATGTTAAAGATTAGTGTTTTAGATTTCACTTCTACAACCTCTGACCAGAAAGGCTGGAGGAGGGCCCGTGAGCTGCTGTAGCCTGCCCACATTCTCTCCGGCACTGTGCAGGAACAGCACTGAACTTGGAATTTTGTTTAGGTGTAATAAAAAAGCGGATAAGGTTTTTCCAACCAAAGTCATGCCAGGTGTTGGAATTTGATGATGAGAGTTGTACTTTCCAGGCCTTTGTACAATATTCATTTTGCTTTACCATTATTGCTTTATGTAAGTTGTTGAATCCATCTTGAGTGTGTTCACACTACAGTAGAGTTTACTAATAAGACTTGTAAGACTTGCTGAATCAAATTCACTAATGATTCTTTTTCTTTTTTCATTAATACAAAGATCCATTATTGCAACATTTAAAAACTATTAAAAGGTAATAGAAGTATCACCTCCTTGAATTGGGTTTGAGTACCAGAATGATCCTAGGAGCTATGTTGTCCTGGGCTATATGCCCCTGGTAGGGTTTCTCAAGGCAAACAGGTCCTAGATGACGGGGCAGACTAAGAGCGTTTCAGAAGCCCTTTATGAAGAGAGTAAAAACAAGGGCCGTGATGTCGCCCGGCATAGCGTAGCCGGGGCCCCACCCTGGAGCCCTGGTCCAGACCAAGGCTGCAGCCCGGGTGGTTGTGGGGGCAAAAACTTGGGTCTGGGATCTTGTCAATCCCACCAACATGTCTTCCACTGAGGAAGCAGAGGTCAAGGGCTCGGAGGTGGACTCATCCATTACCCAAGCTGAAGTCACAGAGTTTGTCAAGAAGCTTTTTGGCAAGGCACCGGGGGTGGATGAGATACCCTGAGTACCTCAAGTCTCTGGATGTTGTGGGGCTCTCTTGGCTGACACACCTCTGCAACATCACGTGGTGGTTGGGGACAGTACCTCTGGACTGGCAGACCGGGGTGGTGGTCCCTCTTTTCAAGAAGGGGGACCGGAGGGTGTGTTCCAACTACAGGGGATCACTCTCCTCAGCCTCCCCGGGAAAGTCTATGCCAGGGTTCTGGAGAGGAGAATTTGGCCATTAGTTGAACCTCGGATTCAGGAGGAACAGTGTGGTTTTCGTCCTGGTCGTGGAACACTGGACCAGCTCTATACCCTCTCCAGGGCGCTGGAGGATTTATGGGAGTTTGCCCAACCGGTCCACATGTGTTTTGTGGATTTGGAGAAGGCATTTTACCGTGTCCCACGCGGGACACCCTGTGGGGGGTGCTCCAAGAGTATGGGGTTCGGGCCCTCTGCTAAGGGCTGTCTGGTGACTCTGGTCCCCGTACAACCAGAATAAGAACCTTGTTCCCGATGCATGTTAGACTCTGCCAGGGCTGCCCTTTGTCACCGGCCCTGTTCATTATCTTTATGGACAGGATTTCTAGGCGTAGGCAGGGACCGGAGGGAGTCCAGTTTGGGGAGCACAGGATTTCGTCTCTGCTTTTTGCAGATGATGTTGTCCTGTTGGAAGACCTAGGACACGCTGGAGGGAATTTGTCTCACGGCTGGCCTAGGAAGGCCTCGATATTCCCCTGTAGGAGCTGGAGGACGTGTCTAGGGAGGGGAAGTCTGCTTAGACTGCTGGCCCTGCGACCTGTCCCCGGATAAGCAGAAGAAGATGGATGGATGGATGGATTGATGGAGAAGTCACATAAAACCCATTATGCCTTCAGTGTCTATGGCCCTGGTGTATGTTTGGAGGTCAGAGAGTCAATTAGTGCAAAATGGCTGCCATGTCTCCACCACCATTGTGTGACTGTGGAGTGAATGATTAGAAAACTAATCTGCTCTTCCTGTCACTTCTTCTCCACGCTCTCTTAGAAGTACCAAGAAGTTCACTGTTACTGTCTCTAGGTTTCAACCAAATTTCAGTCTCTGGGCTGAATATATTCATTAATTTATTCATTCATTCATTCATTTTCTACCGCTTAGACTCGTTAGGAGTCACGGGTGACTGGAGCCTATCCCAGAAACGTTGGCCCTGAGGTGGAGTACACCCTGGACAATGGCCAGTTAGTCGCAGGGCTACCATTTAGCCCCAATAACCGGGGATTCAAGGGGCAGGCCTTCACACCTGTCAATAACCAAATGAGGAAAATGATTGGTGCTTAGGTAATTTTTTCTTGTTTTATGAAAATGTAGACATATTGGTGCCATCAAAACTATAAACACTATGTCCTAGAATCTTCCACAAAATATAATTAACATTAATAATTATAAATTTTATGTTAATATATCTAGAAAATGTTTAACAATACATTGAAAAGCCTACATGACAGGAGGGACTTAGCCCACATAGGCCTTTGTGTATATCCATGATAACGGTGACAACAACTATGGCAGCTGTGTACTGGGATTATTTATTTGCTTAGGAATTTTAGGACTAATTACGCTATTGAGCTAGTGAACTAGTACTAAATAAAGTTAATGTGTTAACTTAGGTTCGGGAGCAAAGTCACACCTCAAATACGCCTCAAACACACCTTAGCTACCTTAACCACACCTCGACCATATCTCTAATTTTCCCAGAAGCCCTATTTGTACGTCAGTTTCATTCATCACTGCTGTTTCTGTTCTCTCAACCCAACCCGTCTCCTTTTCCTCACTACCTATTTTCTTTCAGTGTTCTCTCTCCCATAACTTAGATACTCTCCCATAACTTAGACCCAAGGAGGGGGTCCGTACTCAGCTGGGTGAACTACCAGAGACTGAATCCCTACACTCTCATCCAACCTGGCTGTCATCTCTAGAATCACACCACCTCATCCTATATTCATAAAAATAAATCTATTTTTACTTTCTGACTTAGTTAGTTAATTAACACATGAATTTCACTCTGCCTCACAAAACAAACTCACTCCACATGGTCTAATTGTTTTGTGATTTTAGCATTTACATAATGTGGTTAGCCTCTCATTTTGAGTCTTTGCAGTGGTGCTGTGTTGATGGAGATATATTTCCAAATGCTCTTGTGTGGACATAGATATTTCTTATATAGACCGGGAAGGAATATCTGTTTATAAAAATGTACACCTGTACACTGTGTACACCTTGGACAATGGCCAGTTAATCGGATAGCTAATAATTAAAGACAGACCGTGACAGTCAGTCAAAAAAATAAAGAATTATAGAATCCATTTGTGCAGCCCATACACACTATTATGTAATCATCTTTATAGTCATTTATTTATATTTCTCCCTTAAAAAATAGTATAATTTATAGTGTGCTCCCAACATTAATTATTTAAAATTGTACTGTCACGATGCTGAAATAAAATCTAAGTTGTCTTTTAAAGCTCAGGGCTGATGTATTATTTAAAGGTCTTCTTCTTCTTGTAGATGAAAGAAATATTTTATTCAAATGACATTCCTGAAGTTATTAGAGTGCAATATTGCTCATTATTGGGAAGGAACAATTCAGCAAGGGTTATTGTGTTTAGTGTTTAACAAGCTGCTGAATTTATAAGGTCTTTGAATGTGACGTTATGTAGTTTACAACTTTTAGAAGCTGGCTGTTTGAGCTGCTTGCATTAGTGTGATTAGCTGCTGCGGTAAGGAAAGACAAACCTCAGAGAAAAAAAATTACCAACTCAGGGGGTGGTGAGGTTGAGCCAGTGACAGAGAAGAGAGAAACACTACTGTATGTGAACACCAGCGCTCTGCAGTCTGCATTTCTCTACAATGCCATTTCAGTGGAGTCCTCCTCTCCTTCCTTTCTATCGTTCTCTTTTTCTCTCTCTCTTGAAGCAGTGATAGCCGGTCGCCAGTGAGGATGACATCCCTGAATTTGATGAACCAGCGAAGCTCTCTTTCTGGCTGGTGGCTTCCGAGGGAGACCCCACACAAACAGGCTTTTTGGATGAGGAGGTGCGGCGTCTAAGGAGCTGTCAGCTTGAGCAGTCTCTGAGTAAGTGCTCTAATGTTTTTCTTGGCGAATCCATGAATATTCTGTAAGGACAGGGTGTAGTAATTGCATTATAAAATGAACTGATGCAGGGTTTTTGTGTGCATGGATGCTGAAAGTACGCTGGGATTGACTGATGAATTCTTAAGTAGAGGATTTGCACTGAGCTCACGCAGAAGCTGAACCTTGCCTGTCAGGAGTGAGCGCTATTTTTGGTCACGACACTGAAATGCTCCGTCTTTATTTGCCCATATCTATTGATGTGCTTACTGGAGATTTTCAGTCAAACAGAAGGCTGTCACTCCCTGGGGTGGCATTTAAACTGTCCTTTTTTTTGGATATCTTTTTAACATCAACAACAGCTTTGCTTATTCTTAAATTTTGACTAATTCATGACAAGTCTGGAAAAAGTTTTGGGACAAAGTTGATCTCCCTGTCTGTCAGACAAAAAAAAAAAGAAATGACATTAAACCAATAGACAGAAAGGGACAGGAATGGATATTGCTGTAGAAACATAGCTGGAAGTACAAAGTCTGGATGAAGAAAAGTATGACAAGATGGTTGGATGGAAGTATCTCTATGGTAACAGCAGGTTTTGCCAAGGCTAGAGGAGAGGTGAAGGAAGCTTGATGCTTTTCCCTTTTTTAGCAGGATTATAAATTGCTTTAGTCAGCTGACTGGTAATTTGAAGCAGTACAAGACAGAATAATAATGAAAGCAATTTGGGGAGCAGCACAGAGAACTATAGACAGATGGGAGTACAACAGTGTATTGGGACACAATGTAAAAATAATTATTATAATATTACTATATATTATAAAGACATACCCCTTTGAGAAGAAAGTTGCAACATTTCAAGAAGAAGTTATAATATTACAAGTTTAACCATTCCCTTTGAAGTAAATGTTGCAGATGCTGGTTAGTTCAGAACATTGACATTTATGGGTCAATAGTTTGTGTATTGATATATAAGTAGCTCCTCATTATACAGTTGTGCTCATAAGTTTACACTGGCAGAATTTGTGATTTTTTTGGCCATTTTTCAGAAAATATGAATGATAACCCAAAACTTTCATAGTTATCCCTAACCCTAATTGGTCATTACAATAAGAACAAATGAAGCCATTTGTGGTAAAACAACTGTGTTTATTGTTTTTAAATTATAATGACAACAGAAACTACCCAAAAGACCCTGATTAAAAGTTTACATACCCCAGTTCTTAATACCGTGTATTGCCACCTTTAACATCAATGACAGTCTTTTGTGGTAGTTGTGGATGAGGCTCTTTATTTTCTCAGATGGTAAAGCTGCCAATTCTTCTTCAGTTCCTGTAAATTCTTGGGCTGTCCTGCATGAACTGCATGTTTGAGATCTCCCCAGAGTGGTTCAATGATATTGATGTCAGGAGACTGAGATGGTCAGTCCAGAACCTTCACTTTCTGTTGCTGTAGCCAATGACAGGTCGACTTGGTCTTGTGCTTTGGATCGTCGTCATGTTGGAACGTCCAAGTACGTCCCATGCACAGCTTCCGGGCTGATGAGTGCAAATTGTCCTCCAGTATTTTCTAATAATGTACTGCATTTTTTTCCCCTGTGCCTTTGTAGCTCACACATTCCCAAAACATCAGTGACCCACCTTCATGTTCCACAGTAGGAATGGTGTACTTTTCATCATAGACCTTGTTGACTCCTCTCCAAATGTAGAGTTTATTGTTGTGGTCAAAAAGTTAAATTTTGGTCTCACCACTCCAAATTACTTTGTTCCATAAGTTTTGATTCTTATCTCTGTGCTGTTGTAGGCAGGATGCTTTGTGGCATTTGCGTAGTAATGGCTTTCTTGACCATTTTTTCAGAGAGTCCTGTATTTCTGCTAACGTTATTGGTGGGTTTTTCTTTGCATCCCAAACAATTATTCTGGCAGTTGTTGCCGAAATCTTTTTTGCTCTACCTGACTTTGGTTTGGTTTTACATAATCCCTAATTTTCCACTTCTTTATTAGAGTTTGAACACTGCTGATTGTCATTCTCAATTCCTCAATTCCTTCCCAAAACCTTTCTCCATCCCAGTTACCAACCCTACCCCCTCAACAGCCTTGTTCATTAAAATAGAAAAACAATGATAAATTTGCCAGCGCAACATACTAATACATTACATCAAACCAAAGTTTATCCTAAACTTCTAGTTCAGAGTTCAGCATCAGACCAATGTGATCCCACATTTATCTCTGCCTCGTTAAACATTGCGTGAATGCATTGCCAATATTTATCCTTGTTTCACTTTCCTCCCCTTTGCTCTATTTATATTTTTCTTTTTGCGATGTTTCTTTGTGTACTAATACGTAGCCAATGCTGGAATAGACACTCTCTCTGTTTTATTGGTGGGCATTACTTCCTTGTTGACGTCAGTGTAGATGGACGGCAGCATCCCCAACTCAAGACCTTTCAACATGTAAGCACATTGAAAGCAAGCTTTTAAGATCCTTGATAACAAAGCCAAGGTGACGTCTTGAGGCCTTGTTTTTCCCCCACAAATCATTAAAATATAAAAACCCAACTTACAACTTATAAATAAATATTTTTGTCTTTATTGTTTTCATTTTGGCTCAAATACAACCTCCAACCAGAAGTTTGTTTGACCATTTCTTTTCTTTTTTCCACTTAACTGATGATTTGCTAAGTGGACTTTCTCATTGCATATTTATGGGAAGACGAGTATAGTTTCGCCTTGAAATGAAAAGGAAAACCAACTCTCCGCAGGACCAATCCATACGTGAGCTATGATGTGTGAAAGAGCATGTGCATATTCTCAAGTGTCATTCTCCCAATGGCCCCCTTTAGGAGCCCACGCTGATCCTATTCATCACTTTGGTTTCGAGATAATGATGGACTGAGTTTTTGAAGTGGTAGCTCGCTTTGGATTATCATTTACACTGTCTGTCTTTTATATTCTACCCAAAATGCTAACTCTGCACTGTTCTCATTTGTTATTGTGTTGGTTCAGATTTGAGTAGATTAGGCGCAGTGGCTCAGTGGTAGTGTGGTCGGCCGTTAACTGGAAGGTAGGTTGGCGGTTCGAATCCTACTCTCCGTCGTTCTGTCCTTGGGCAAGACACTTAATCCTCCTTGCCTCCAGTGCCACTGCACTGGTGTATGAATGTGTGTAAATGTTTGGTGGTCGGAGAGGCCGTAGGCACAAAATGGCTGCCACGTCTTCGTCAGTCAGCCCCAGGTCAACTGTGCCTACAAATGTAGCTTACCACCGTTGATTACGCTCGTGTTAATCTAGACATATCCTCTATCAACAAAGAAGGTTTGCTTAAAGTCATTGTGTAAATCCAGCATAAGCTGCGTTGGTTGGGACTTTTACACCCTTCCAATGGCTATTCTTATAATTTTAACATTTAAAATAGCTTAGAATAGCAAGTGCCTGATACAAACTGTGGGAGGATTCATATTTTATTAAAAAAAGGAACAGAAAGGACTCCTCTTGGACTGGTGCATTCATATTCTTATATCTGTGGGGTGTTTTGAAGTCAGACTCCAAAAAAAGATTTCCCACTTTTATAGGCACTCTTTACTGTAGCCTCCAGCTGATTTGATTGCTAAGAAGTACAGAGGCTGTAATGAAAAACAGTGAGATTAGAGGAACAGACTGGAATATTCTTGTTCAGTGAAACATGCATAGGCACATAATTATGTTTTCAGAACTATTGCTAAAAGTAAAAAGTAAACATCTACAAATTTTTATTACACTGCTAGTATTGTATAGTAATCACACCCACTAAAATTCAGTACAAATTAGGCAATTTTCCAACCAATGTGATATTATTTGGTACTAAACCTCCATCTGCATCATTCGTATTGGTTCTCATTCTAATTAGATAACTTCAACCAAAGACAATTCAAAATAATAAAATAACAAATGTAGGCCTGTCTGATTTTACTCTATTATACTTAACAATACTACAGTTTGCAAACTGAGGTGCTGCTAAATGTTGCTTGAGGTAAGTATTTAATTGGGAAATTGTAACTTGATAGCAGCAGAGTTGAAAAAATAAATAAAAAAAAAGTAATTTGTAACTTTATACTGTAACTTTATACTGTACTTGTAACTTTTAACTTTATATTTATATAAGAATAAAATCAGGGGCAAACTATTTTACACTATATGTAAAAAGGCTTAGATTCACAAATTCATAAAGTGTCAAATACAGAAGCCATACAGAGCACTCAAGAGAAAATACTCGATATACACATATTTCTATTTATATACAGTCTATGGAAAGTTCCTATTGTCATAACAACGAACACAAAACTTAGACTTTTTCAAGAGGATGTGTTAAAAAGGCACTATAGAGTATGTTGAGAGGTAAATGCTTTTAGACAAGAATCTGTGCCACTACACTATTGCCACAACAGGTTTGTGATTCAGCGCTGCCCACGGCCGGTACAGTAAAGCCAGGCTCACGGTCACCCTGCAGTCAGAATGTAGAGCAACACCATGACTGGGACGCAACCTCTCTCCTCCTCCTCAACAACTCTGACTCACTGCCCAGCAAACATTATCCCTGCCACAAAATGAGTTCCTTGAGGTAGAAGCCAAGGTTTTGATTACAATACTGTTTTCTACTTGGCAATGAACACTTTTTTCTAAAAAGACAATATATTACAAGTATTACAAATCTAGCATTATTGCAGTGTCAGCATATTCGATATTTGTTTTACAGTAACAGAACACAACTAAGTTACAGTACATTTCACGTTTCAAGCATTCACTATTTCAATGTGCCATGCAGCCAATCATATTCCATTGTGATGCAAACAAACAGGAAAGATAAGTGGCAACAGTGACCAGTGGAAGTTAGTATGCAGCTCTCTAATTCTTTACTTTATTTTTTCATTTTTTTAAACATGCACAATGCTAATGTGTGAAAGTTTTACATTTACATTAAGTCATTTAGCAGACACTTTATCCAAAAGCGACTCACATGAAGTTTCCTAATCACCAGTGTTACAGCTGGAACACCACTGGGAGAGGGTTAAGTGTCTTGCCCAAGGACACAACGACAGTATGAACTGTGAGGAGAGCGGGAATCGAACCGCCAACCTTCCACTCTATCTACTGAGCCACTGCGTTTTACATCTCATATTGTCATCTCAGTATTAAAGATACAGCATGTTTTCCTGATAACATGCAGATTAAACACTAAGCTAACATACATATTGTTCAGAGCCTCTTGTATTTGTAAGGAGCTGAATGGCATATGCAGTAGTCAGGAATTGCTAATAGGGAGGTAATTATTACAGAGGAGGCACCCAGCTGCACAGTCCGTTAGCTCAACTTATTATGGACAGTAAACTCACACTAGAGTTTGGGGTGAAGACTGCTAGATTTGATTCCCATCTGGCGCCTCATTCCACTCTGTAACTAGCAACATTACCACTGGGATGCTGTTTAAGAAGTCTTCAGCATTGTTAGAAGTAGTCAATGTTTAACTCAAGCAGAGTTTAGGTCAAGATTTATCAGTGTGAGATTTGGCATTAGCTCAGCTTTATAGGTGTCAGTCCTTAGGGTAGGGCGTTGACACATTTTTTATATTATGTGCTTAAGGACCAATAGTCCTGACATTTCCAATCATTCAATCAAAAAATACAAATTGTTTGGCCTGAGGATAAAAGAAAATCTGACCTGTACCTTAACTGGGACTTGGTCCAGACTTTAGAGATACTCGCCATATAGGACATTACATGTACATCAGAATCTTATTAAAAACGTCCGGTGGCTGGGTTCATATGCTTTATTTTCAGGTGAGGAGCTGCCACCTGCTCCCACATCACTCTTTGCCTTACTCATGCAGGAATACCACTAACTCATACAGCTCAGTCACATACTTTATGGTTTGTGGTGTTACTGAACACACCACCCCCAAATGGCTCCTAACACATCAATCATCACATTCTTCTGAGCAAGTTGTTGATTAGTAAGTAGAATCTCTAGACTGGTGTGTTGACTGTTCATCTCTAATGTCTTAATGTTATTTTACTTTTAAATAGCCCCTGCATCAGCCTCATAGCAACAGTATAATGCAGTGGTTTCAAACAAACTCACACACTAATAATTACAAATCATATCAAGGGACAAAGATAATGACTTCAACGATTAAAAGACTACAAGGTCAGGAGCATTTTCCTTTTTTTTTTTAAATTACCATATTTGTTTTGGTTATCTTATTTTGGCATAGTTTTGTAAAAGGTGTAATGAAACACATCCATTTAAATTGCCTCAAATTAACACTGTGGCATTTTTCTTATTGTAGGAATAGATAACTTTTACCTACAATTTGTGATTTTTTGGCTCTTTTTCAGAGAATATGAATGATAACAAAAATGACCCTGATCCGTTTACATACCCAGTTCTTAATACTGTGTATTGCCACCTTTAACATCAATAACAGCTTAAATTCTTTTGTGGTAGTTGTGGATGAGGCTCTTTGTTTTCTCAGATGGTAAAGCTGCCCATTCTTTTTGGCAAAAAGCCACCAGTTCCTGTAAATTCTTGGACTGTACTGTCATGAACTGTTTAATATCTCCCCAGAGTGGTTCAATGATATTGAGGTCAGGAGACTGAGATGGACAGTCCAGAACCTTCACTTTCTGTTGCTGTAGCCAATGACAGGTCAACTTGGCCTTGTGCTTTGGATTGTTGTCATGTTGGAATGTCCAAGTACGACCATGCACAGCTTCCGGGCTGATGAGTGTAAATTTACCTTTAGTAGCCAGGGTGTGTAAACTTTTGATCAGAGTCATTTGGGTAGTTTCTGTTGTTATTATGATCTAAAAAGAGTAAACAAAGTTGTTTGACAATAAATGGCTTCACCCAACCACTAACTATGAGTGAAAGAAAGTTTTTTTTGTTATATTTCATATTCTCTTAAAAATGGCCAAAAAAAAATTCATGCCAGATTATGTAAACCTATGAGCACAACTGTGCCATGTGCCTGTTCCTGCAACTGTCCAGACATCACAAACTGAGCACTACTGGTGTCAAAGCACTTTTATGTTTTTGAGCACATAATCTTGAAAGACGGCCTGAGACAGATGAAAATGCCATTAATAAATTGATTTTGTTTCTAAACTCACTGAACTCACCATCAGACCTGGTTTGTTCATAGACTACAGCATGTCCCTGCAGGGCGACCCTAAGTGTTCTCATAGTATTGAAAAGTAAGCTATTACCACAGAGCTTAAATGTTATTTTGTAATAATCAAAATCCTGCAATAAAACTAGCATAAAATTTGGTCTTTATATTTCTTGGGTTGAGCATGTTACAGTAGGGAGGAGTGGGAGGTAGGCCTATGCTTTTAATAGACATTTTCCCTCTGTCGGCCTTTTTCTGCCTGCCTCTTGATCACAAAAGCTGCCAAATATATCCAGTGGTGTTTAAGGAGGCTGTTGTGCAAACACACAAGTTATTTATAGCCACTGCTCAAGCGAAGATGAGCACATGTTTGGACAGCAGTATAACAGCGTACATCTTTTCATAGCATCAAATATCAGAAGTATTTTGGTGATTTATGCAATTGGATGGAGTCCAGATGCATCACAATCACACGTCCAAAGCATTACTAAAAATTTCTTTGGAGAGCTTTTCCAATTTGCTAATTCATGGTTGTGTGTTTTCAGTATAATTAAGGTTTGTTTTCGAGGATCAAAATGTGCTTAGTGTTGCATAAAGTGCTTGATTATGCTTGGAAATGTAACTGTATGTCTTATTAAATAGATATCTAACTAAATAATTTGCCTATTATACAAATACATTGAATAAAAAATGGAAAGATGTTGGGAAAACTTAAAAACTGGACCTTGAAAGTGATTTAAACTTGCTTGTGACACAGTTAAAGACTGCCGACCGAATATTATGCATTATGCAGTTTTCATAATATTTGTATGACAACATCCGTCCTTCTGAAAAGATCAATGAGTAGCCATGAACCCTTATTAGCATTTATTTTATCTTAAAATACACCAAAGACTGAGTTTTAGTTTAATTTTTAACCTTATTAATCTGTTTGTGGTCAAGTGATACCAGCACCATCGTATAAATGACCACTGCTAAGTTTTAATGCTTGGGGTTTAGTTGGGGTTGGGGAAAGTGCAAATTGCATTTCCTCACCTCACACACTTTATTTGTAGAGCATGTGAACAGCTATGGTAGACCTGCAGAGACATGCTGTCGATGAACAAAACCAGTGTTACCAGGTTGGATAGGGATTTTTACTTTTAAAATAAGAAACTAAATTATTTTACTTTATAAATGCTTTTAACTAGAAAGTGTGTTCAACAAGAAACATGATAGTGCTTCTCCTCTGGCAGTGCTCAGTTTGTCCTCTCTGGGCAGTTGTAGGTAATAAAACGGCTCCTTACAGTTGCTTCTATGGAGCTTCAAATGTCTTCAAATTGTTCAAACAGTGTTGCATTTGTTCATCATTTTACACATTAAACCTTTAAATCCCAAGTTGTAGTTATAACATTTAAGTGTTTTACATAAAGGCGTTGTGTCAGCTCGTCACTTGGGTGGCTGCTCACCTATATGGTTTGTTATGCTGCTATTGTCTCTCAATATATCTTTATGTTATTTCTCTATTTCTTGCAGATAAGAGACTGAAGCACGCCACATTGTAAATAAGTCCATCCTGTACGCCACAGCTCAATAACTACTAAACTAAAAACAGGCAGCGTCAACAGACCATGTCAACGGTAAGACATGCACATGTTATCACTCTTATCTCCACCATTTTTTGAATCACAACTGCCTGAACTACTACAATACCTAAGAAGACACTAGAGAAGTATTATATTTACAGCTACATTCTACACATCTATTGATTGAATTTGGTCCTGATGTTGTCAATGTACTACTGACTCTGTTAAAGACTCCATCTTTAAACATAAATGTTGTGCTGCCACAACATGCCTCCAACCAACAGCCAACAGTAAAAGTAAATTAGCAAAGTGTACATTTGAAGTCCATATTATTTTCCATATTAAAAACTTGATGAAAACAAAACAAAGATCAAAAGAAACTGCCATGCCATATTGCCGTGAAGATGTGTTCATGTGTTCTGACTGGGTGTTTGTGGTGCTATACAGTAAGTGCTGTGACTGCGTGTCTGTGACTGTGCTGCCAGTCCTGCTGTTTCTCTGATTTCCAGTGCTCCTTTGGCCTTGTAATGCTTTAATGGCACAGTTAATTCTATCATAGTTCACTACCACTGACATCTGCCACTATACTACAGCCGCCGTCTTGTACAAGCAACAACACTGCTTAATAGTTTATAGGAATAAACATTAAAGGTTGTTAAATAAGAGCACATAGTAATTACAATCTGACTTAGCAATCTGTCTTACCACTTGTTTATAATGTTTGTCATTTTTGTCCCTTATTCTTGGCCTTTAGTCTATTTTAGTTTGATTCATTTTATAATATTGTGATCATTTCTTCTTTTTTCTTTTTTTTTTGCTTGTGTTTTAAAATATATTTATATTTATTTTATTTTTTAGGTGGAGCAGGAGATCTCCCTGGTCCAGAGGAAAATGTCGGACCTCGAGTCAGTACTACAACAGAAGGATATTGAGCTAAAGGCCTCTGAGACTCAGAGGACCATCCTGGAGCAGGACCTGGCAACCTATATCACAGAATGCAGTGTGAGGGAAATCAAACGACAATAGGCTTCACACAAAGCTCACATACCAAAGGAAATGCTTTTACTACTAGTAGCATACACAAAACTTTATGACCATTTTCAGTAATAATTAAGCTTGATTAACTCATTACATCACACTTGTCTATGGCACAGTCACACCTCTCCTAGTAGCATGGGTTCAAAAAATGTTAAACGTTAAAAAAATGGTAAACTGAAAACTTATTTTGTATTCCTTTTCAAGACAAACTGAACAGTCTATTGTGGGCATAGAGGAACACACTATTTAGTCATGTCAAATCAATTAGTATTTAAATGTCATGGCTTTCTTCCTATTCTATTTTACCTGAGGCACTTTGTCACCACTACATTCGTCTTATTAAACATGCATTGTCTCACCACCTCGCATAGCCTTTTCTATAAATGTTTCTTTTGTTCGGCTGTCCCTTTGTTGTTGGGCCCAGATTTAAATTTTCTATATTTCAATGTGTCTTTCACTTTCAGAGTCTTAAGCGCAGTTTGGAACAAGCCCGAATGGAAGTGACTCAAGAAGACGACAAGGCCCTTCAGCTGCTCAATGACATCCGTGAGCAGAGCAACAAGCTTCAGGAGATCAAGGAGCAGGTACAATCAAGATTCAGACAGTTTTATTGGTCAGTTTCATGGACACGGAAAGGGTTAAACAAAGTGAGACTTTAGTGTTTAGCTCTGTCTCCAGTGACTGCATGGTTCACGTATTTGGGATGCTTCATTTCCATTTTGACTATAGAAACAGTTAAATTACACAAACATCACTGTATACCTCACTTCTTTTCTTTATAATATACTAACAACAGTATTTATGTGCAAAGGATCACTTGGAGTTGGTCAAAGCATGTTATTTTGTTGCTGATCCTGAAAACCCACCACTCTCTGTAGGAATGCTGAAAGTAAAGCATTAAACACAACGAAAATACATAATTTTTCCTATTTTATTGCAAACAGACAGCACCATTTTGCAGTTTGGTTGTTTCCATGTTTGTATAAATGTAGTTGACGTTATGAAACCACCCAAATATATCTGCTCTTATCTGCCTGGTGTTGCCCTTTTCTTCAGCACATTATGGATTAAAAATGCTGAGAAGATTTCCTGGAGTTAATAATGTTCTTCATAAAAAGCCTGGTGAGAGTTTACTGTGTGCATTTAGCCTTTAATTAACAAAGACTGCGATGTGCACGTTTCCATTGGTGGCTGTTACATGAAAGCTCCACATGACACGATGGTGCCAGCTGCGAGAATAAAGCTGTGACAGACTGCAGACAACACAGAAGGAGATGCATGAAAAATCATTCTCCTGGCATTATGCGCCACTTTAAAAAGAAGGTAATAGAAAAACGAACCTGTTTTTCTCAGCCTACACGAGGGCTGGTTACCAAGCACCAAATACATTGTGCAATGGTTGCCATGGCGACGAGAGCCATATACCTAGGAGTGAGGGAGCACTGATGCAGTGGGCAGGCTGTCGTGACGAGGTGCTGGGCCCTGAGCTCGTACTATTTCAGGGAACATATTTTTTGACCATTACTTAATATGCGGCCAATGACACTTATGACACACTGGAATCTGGCTCTGAATAGACCTTTACTACTGTGTTGTGACTGCTAGACTGTCTAAGTCTCATGTGCTTTGATAAAACTAGATGACTTCTATATGTTAAGGGCACAGTTGGAACAGCACAATTCATAATTATTTGCAAACAACATTTTTCTGGCAGCAACTTTTGGGACTTGCAGTATATGGTGTAAGTTGGTGCTTGTGGTGTCCAGGGCCTTGCTGAGTTGGGTAAAATTACAAGAGATTATACCATTCACCTGCAAAAACACACACACAGTGGTCCTCCATTCAAAGGCTGAATGAAGACTGTGAAATGAGTCTGATTTTAAATAAAATTTGCCAAGAAGGTCAGGTTCTTAGGGGCTTTTGGGGACATTTGTGCTGGTGTTATGTTGGTATGATTTTAATAGCTTACAACAAAAAGTATGAATGTACAGACAGTTAAGAAAGAGAACACATATCATTGGATAGATGCTATACTTAACAACAGACCATTCTCTTGCCTTAAGACTAGATCAAGGAACGTCCAGTCAACATTTAGAATTTGTACAACGCAGCCCAGGAAGGATTTAGTTTACCCACATGCAGTTTAACGGTCTTTGATGAGGAAGCACAGGTCCTAATATCATCTGTGTATAACTCTCTCTCCTCTATGTAGTGTTATTTAGTTGTAAGTTGTTCTGAGAATCCAGTGACATGTAGCTTGTAGCCTTTATTTGGTGTTGTCTAAACGATTGTATAAAGCACAGCTTAGTCAGTAACAGTCAGTTTAGTTGTTCAGTTGCCTTTTGCCAAAACCATCTTTTTTATGCAGATTTACCAATTTTTGGTCGCTAATGTGCTCTTGTCCATTCTAAATTGTGCAATACTCATGCTGTTTCCCAACCTAAAATGGTATATATGGCAGTAACACCTCAGCTAGGACAGAGAATGTTATGAGAGATCCCCTCAGGGTTAATATTTTCAGAGTTTGTAAATCTAAAACTGGTTTGCACAAAGTAAATAAAACAACAGTGAAATCAAGCACACAGTACTGTCTCTCTCTATGCTCCCTTTGGTGCTTCTCAGCAGGAGTTTCACACCAGCTAAATCCAGCATTTCATCTTGAAAAGCATCTGTCTCCCACGCTCGGTCATGTGACTGCAGTGTTTAACTTTTTTATGCAGAACTATGCAATGTTGGATCAACAAAGACTTGAGATGAGATTGTGGATTTAATTTCCAGACAGTCATGTGCACTAAGACTTTTATTTATGATTCATAAGCTAACAGAGCATGCAGATAACAGAGTATGTACAGTGAGTGCACAAATAAACTTGGAATATATAGATTTTACATTGGAGTGGTACCAAGCAATTATAAACGCAAGTGTTCTACAGAGAGAGACTGTAGTTCAAATCTAAAATGTTTTTTATGTGACAGTAGAGATAAACAGAAATAAAGATTACAACTTCTCATCCTTGAATATGCCTTAGCCAAATCTGTGAAGTTACAGTTAGTTTAAATTAAACTATAGCATGTTTGTCTTTGAAATGGACAGTGTTTCCTAAATTTGCAAACTGAATAAAATGATTATTATTCTACAGGAGTCTTTTGCTGTCTGTCCTAAATAAAACAAAAGTGATTAGTGCCATCATTCATCCACCTGTGTCTTTTAGCTCTTACTGCCTTAGATTGAATCTGTGTTTTAGTAGAGGAAGTGGAGAAACATTTCAGGTTCATTTGTCACTTTTAGGGGCGTTTATGGACAAGAGCATTTTTTTGTTGTTCTGTTGTTGCCAAAGTTATGCAAAAAAAGTAGAAATAGTCAGGTACCGAACCGTCTATTAAGTGCTATTATTACGCCTCTGTACTCCGCCAACATACTAATTGTGTTTTGTTTCAGTACAACAGACAAATATGACCTTATGTTCCAGTGTGGTTAAACAATTTGAGCAATATTTTGACCATGTCTGATGCTGTCTACTTCACTTGTTCTAATGTACAAGCCTCTCGCTGCAAGGAGAGGGGTGCTACTTTTTATTATGGTGACAGACAGGCCGATGTGCCCCGTAACCAGACCAGGGGGTGAAAATTAGATCTATTAGGCTGTGACTATTTCCTACTTTACAGACTTGTGCACTTAGTGGCTTTGGCTTATCAACTCTTTCCTCTTTACATTTAGGCCTGTACTTTCTGATGTATAGTTCATCCTCAAGGACTGGCCACTCAGCCTTATAAATGATATATCTTTTGCTTTATTGTGATCCAAGGATTGAATCTGGTGGGTTATATAACAATGTTGCCTTCAGAAAGTGCATGTAGCAATTGATTACATAAAAGTCAAATGAAAAATGCTGTACATATGCCTTTCTGTCTGCTCAGGAGTACCACGCCCAGCTCGAGGAGATGCAGGTTTCCATCAGACAGCTGGAGGAGGACCTGTCTGCCGCTCGGCGCCGCAGCGACCTGTACGAAGCCGAGCTCAAAGAGTCCCGGCACAACAGCGAGGAACTGAAGAGGAAAGCTTCCGACTACCAGCACAGGATGCAGAAGGTCTACATAAGCACTGACTAACAACGCTAACACGGTGATGAAGTTGTTATGCCAAGGTCTCACTCACTGAGACCAAGTCATCATGACAAAGACCAGAATGTCCTGAGACCATGGTAACACTTCTAGATATTACCAGAGTCAACCAAAACCAAGACATGGCTGACCCTGCAGACCTAGTCTCATTTATTAAACATAGGTAGCGATATAAAGCTACCTTGTTTGTTATTTGTTACAGTGGTGCAATTTGACATTAATAAGCCTTTATAAAGGATTTATAAATGACTCTGGTTAATAGCTAGTAACTATATGTTATTATTAAGCTAAAATGGTAACCAGTTGCTCACCAAATAGTAAGCCCAAACTAGAATTTTTTTATGACCCTAATGTTTTTATAGACACTAAAGTTTACTCAAACTAAAAAATGCTAGGACATGAAAAAAGAAAAACAATTTAAATGCCACAAGAACGGGTCTGAGAACACAATGGAACTTGCATATACTTACCAGTTCTTTGATTGCTCTTTATTTTTCAGGCCAAAGAACAGGGCAAGGCTGAGGCAGATGACTTAATCACTAAGTTGGAGAAGGTACCAACTCATTGATTGTAATAATACTCACAATACAGCTATTTTAATGTTTTCACATTTACATATTGGCATTTTCTTTTTTAGACCAGTTTTGAGCAGCAGAGCAAAATCCAGGACCTCCAGGAGAAGCTGACAAAGGTAGGATGTTTTAGTTGGTAAAATGAGTGAATAATTTATATAATCATGCTTTCTAAAACTCAGAAGGCTCTGACCTCACCGTCCTCCTTTTATTCATTTAACTGTGGTCAACAATACAAACAATCCGCTCCATTTCACTGCTTAATTATCCACAACATTTTGCCTAAATTGTAAGAATCATTTCTTTCAGGCTATTTCTCAGCCTAGAAATAGTTTTAACCAATGTTCTGCTGAGCGTAGTCATGATGACTAAGCCCATATTTCTGATAAGCCTGACTCACAACACTGATGGGGAGTTATTTAAGCATATGTGCGGTTTATTGCTGTTTACATCTAAGTGAAGGCTTAGGAGGATGGAAAGTGTGTGCACTGCATAAATACTTCTAATGAGCAGGGCTTAGAGAAAATATCATGTGGAACATTCATAGTCATTTAATAATTATGCTTCAAAAGATATATTGTATGAAAACAGTCAAATTGGTATTAACTAATGCTATACAAAATTGACTAGTTTTTAATCTAGTTTGTTTTTACATGCTCCCTTTAGGCCAGTTAATAAGACACTCACAGCAGGTTTAAAACAGCACTGCTGGTTTACAAGTCTCTTAATGGTTTAGCACCAGAATGCACCAGAATATATTTCTGACATGGTAGTTCCTTATGAACCTCCTCGGACTCTGAGAACATCTGGGACAGGCTTTCTGTTCGTGCCCAGAGTTAGAACTAAACAAGGTGAAGCAGCGTTTAAGTTTCATGCAGCAAAAACCTTTAACAATATTCAAGGTGAGGTTAAAAACCTTCCTCTTTAGCTCCACCTACATTCAGTAAAGACAACTGAAATTGTTTTTAATCTGCAGTCTTTGTCTTTTAATTTGTAAAATCTTCTAATGTTTCGTATTCTAAATCTTGTCTATGTATTTTAAATTTTTATTTTATTTCTGTAAAGCACTTTGACTGACCCAGTGTATCAATTGTGCCATGTTGTTTTTTTTAACGCCAGGCATTAAAGGCCAGTGCTGAGGCCACAGACCTGCTCCAGAGCATGAGGATGTCCAAAGAGCGCATTGAGCGAGACCTGGAGAGACTACAAAACAAGGAAGACTCCAGTGACAGCCTGCGACGACGCCTCCGTGAGACAGAGGTACTGTACATAATGTAACCCTGTGAGCTTGTTCATTGTTTCCTACTAGACATCAATACTACTAGACATATTAGGATATAAGAGAAGAAAATAAGAGCTCCTAAGACCTCTCAGACCATCACAGTAAATGCAAATGAGCAGTTTGGACCAACTGCGAGAGGAACACAAAATAATGTTTAACAGGTCAAATGACTTTGGCTGCTACAGCAAACCATCAATAAATCAATGAAGTGGTAATTTTATGCGTAATTGAGTTTCCTGTGAAATAGAAGAAATCTGCACATAAAAAAAACACTTTGCTGGGATCTTTGTGATAGATAACCCTCACTCAACAGATCAGCAACATAAAGATAAAGGTTGTGTTGTTCTTGTTATGAGTAACCAACAGAAAAATACAGATACTGAACCTTTTTTGTTGTCTCATAAGGATGCATCATCTTTTCCATGAAAAATACCAGTGTTTCTGTTTCTCTGCTCAGTTTCACCTTTGTGCTCGTGTGCAGGATGGGAGGAAGACCTTGGAAAACCAGGTGAAAAGGCTGGAGATTGTGGAGCGGCGTGAGACTAAACTCAAGGATGAGATTCAAAGCAAGGGTCAGCAGATTCAGCAGATGTCGGATAAGATTCTGGTAACACACCTTTTGCTTTTTGTGCAGAGCTAGAATAATGAGAGGAGGTGTTAGGTAAACATATCTGCACGACATCACCTCAGAGGAAGTGATACTTCTCCAAAAGCTGAGGAAAACCATTCATTATCTTGATTTGTAATGTCTTCCCAGTTCATTTCTTTACACACTACAGTGCCCCAAATACTCAACTCTATGAACCCCACTTTGGTTGTCAGTCAATTGAATGTAATGTAATGAATTGTGAGTTTCTGTGTGATTGAGAGCACACTTTGAAATCAAATCAGTGACTCAGCTTATTAAAACCTCATTATCACTGTATTTTTTCATGTCGCTAACACATAGAGACACATGTCCAAGCCAAGGCTGATTATTATGAGGTGCCTGTGATTTTGGAGTCACGTGGACAGGCATATGAAATATAATTTAGGAACCCTGCAGCAAATCACGTTTGTGTTGGTGTAGGACACGTGTCTTAAAAGTTAATGTGTTGGCACATGTTGCTTGTGATAGGTTAAGGGTCATAATGAAACAAGCACATTAGGAACAACATTAAGCTTTAAAGTACAATCGAACAATGGTTGCAAAGCTGTAAACTGCATTAATGTAATTCTCATCCATGCACCGGGCATTCACTCTTTGTGTAGTGTAATGAAAGATGACATGTTTCCTAATTGAAGCGTTGCTAGAATTAAACACTGTTGTTTCATTGTTGTTGTAGGAGTTGGAGGAGAATCTGCGAGAAACACAGTCCACCGCACAGAGACTGGAGACTCATCTGAAGCAGAAAGAGAAGCTCTATGAAGATAAAATAAAGGTTATATTTCATACTATGTACACAAGAAAAAAAGAAAAAAAAGATTATGGTGCATTCATGTGCTCCTCAGATGGACACAGACTGACTTAGTGACCAATACATTATTTTTAAACCACTTAAACGTTTGGCTTAATCTTAACTAAAACCAATACTTGTGCCATTTTGATGATGCATATAAATTGTCAAGTGAGCAGGCAAGGCAAAGTGTTTTGAGAGTGTCTAAAGGCCACATAAATGCTGTAGTATCGTCTTCGCGACAGGAGATTGAGGAAGTGCTTTGTGCTATGTTTGGAATGATTATGCTTAAGTTGTGGGAGATCTATTGTAAGTCATCTTCGCACCGTTGTCCGTCCCGTTAAAGCGATATCCTGCTTGTGGTTTCATTGAGCAGGTGTTGGAGGCCCAGATGAAGGCGGACATGGCTGATAAAGAAATGCTGGAGTCCAGTCAGAGCAAATATGAGGAGGAGGTGCGAGAGAAGTGCAGCATCATCAGTGACCAGAAGGCGGTAAGAGTGGAACAGCTTGGCAATGACACAGTTTCATTTTAACATTTATCACATTTATCACACTGACATAGATTCCTTTAATAAAACTGTGAAGATATTTATTACAAAGTGTAATTTAACACTAAATGCAATAGAAATTAATGGACCATGGGACTGACAGACTTAAATGCTTAAGTAATGACCGGCTGTAGAAAGACTTTGCTCCACTGTCCCCTAATGTATTTTGGGGACAGTGTATTATATCAACAGTCCCGGTTACTGACATGGTAGACCTTTGACATGTGCATCTGAAAATTGCTAGCTCTTAAATTATACTTCAAAAAATATATTCTGGATTTGTAATGTGTGATTGAATGGGTTAATTGTGGATACATACTTCTGTTAGATTCTCATCAGTGCAGTGCAGAAAGTAAGGTACAGGACAGTTTAGCAACACAAGGCCACCCATTATCCATTATACATGTAGAGTACAAGTGAATATTCATTTGCATGCATTGGTCTGCATGTGTTAAGTGTTAACTATGGACCACTGAAGCAGCCTGTTTTTAGACTCTGCTGACCAGAATCTCACACAGGTAATGGTGTATACAGTACGGGTGAAAACTATACCCATACGTTTTTAGGTTTACTACAATGTATCAATGAATACCTGACTGGTGATTGGAGTTTCCATCTGTGAGCGACTACAGTTTTATCCAATCAGAGCAGCGCCATTTTGTTTACGTTAGCGGTAAACCGGTCACTACATCTTCAAACCATACATCTTTAAACTGTGCCACAGTAATCCCGGGCTGGACAGGCTCTTTCTGGGTGGAGTTTGCATGTTCTCCCTGTGCTAGGGTGGGGTACTCCAGTTTCCCCCACAAACATCAAACACATGTTGGCTGCCCCATGGGGATAATAAAAAAATTAAAACTTATGTCTGGACCTGTCAGTACAGCCACCTCATTAAACACACTGGGGTCCAGACAATACTTTGCATTAAGAGGTTCAAGAATCCAGATAAGTGCAAGGTTAAAATTAGTTAGCATTACCAGCTACAACTTTTTGGGGACTTTGGGAGACCTTTTTCCAAATATGTTTTATTTTTCTTCCAGAAACTTTCCACTCTAGAACACTCTAGGACAGGTCCTTTAGTCCATTAATGTATATACAACCAAATAACACTGACTATAATTTGTGTCTTTGACATTTGATTTAAGTAAGTAATATATAATCGTTTTATTCAGACCATAAATGCAATGGACTCAAAGATGAACAGTCTGGAGCAGAGAATTGCTGAACTGACTGAGGCCAACAAACTGGCAGCCAATAGCAGTATCTACACCCAGAAGAACATGTAAGTACAAGTATATGGGAAAATGTCCTGGTAAACTAGAATCAAGACTAAGTCAAGACATAGACCAGTGTATGATACAGTGGAAGAGGCCCGGGAAAATTCAATCTACTAGACAAATACCTCCAAAAAGTGGTCTTAAGACCTGTCTTGAGCACTACAACACTTTAAACAACTAAAAGTAAAAACAACGTAAGGCCCTTTGTCTTGGAGCTATGCATATTCCAGGCACTGTCACTCAAAATTACCGCTATTAAAAGATGTGCATGTGCGGTGTTGGCAGGAAAGCCCAGGAGGAGATGATCTCAGAGCTTCGGCAGCAGAAGTTTTACCTGGAGTCTCAGGCCGGGAAACTCGAGGCCCAAAACGCCAAGCTGGAGGAGCATCTTGAGAAAATGAGTCAGCAAGAGCAAAGCAATAAGAGTCGTGTGCTTGAACTAGAAACAAGGCTCAGAGAGGTGAGCGAGGCCACGGTTAACGACTTGTAAAACACAATTCATGACGACCAAAGACATTCACACATATTCAAATTGCGCTATTTGATCTGTTACTTTTATGCCTTTAGGTGTGTGTGAATACATTAAGGCGTCACTTAAAGGTTTAGTGAAAAAGTTATTATTTTGGTACATTACTTGTGACTTTGGATATTGTAACAAAACAGATGTTTTAGCTCATAATATAACTACAGCAAAATGATTACATATATATTTTTGGGAATAGATTACAAAAAGGGTCCTCATTTTGGGGCTCATTTAGTCCCATTTAGAAGATTAGAAATATAGGAACTACTTTTATGCTTAATTGTCTGCAAATTGCCACAGAATTGATAATTATGGGCTTTTAAAAACTATTTAACTTAAAAACTTCCTTCTTAAATTTAGAAAGAAAGAAAAAACTTTAGAAAGATCAACAGGGTAAAGTAATGAGTAGGACTGGGACAGAATAAGATACTGATGGTTTAACAACCTTAAATAAAAATAGCTCTGTATCACGGTTACGACTCTTTTTAAACCATTCACATTCATTTGCTGTTGGCAATTTAGATTCACCAGTTCACGTATCATGCATGTCTTTGGATGGTGAGAAGAAGCTAGACTGTCTGGAGAGGGCCCACAGTAGGAAGACTCCACACAGGGGGTAGATCCTACAACCTTCATGCAGTGAGGCAGTAGTGCTAACACCCTGCCTCCACCCACCCCCTACATTTTGTTTAAATTCTAGGTAAATGTTGAGCAACAACAGTTACAACAGTCTGCCGCATTATCAGTGTTTTTTATACTGTAACATTTCAAACTGCCCAAGAGCCTTAAATCGGTAAATGTCCGCCCCCTAGTGCAAAGTGTAATTGTCTTATTCCTTTTTCTGTGTTTGTGTGTTGCTGTAGATTGGCCTGGAGCAAGAGGAGCAGAAGTTGGAGCTCAAGCGTCAAGCAACCGAGCTAACTCTGTCTCTTCAGGAGCGAGAGTCTCAAGTCAGCAACCTCCAGGCCGCTCGCCACGCACTGGAGGGACAACTGCAACAGGCCAAGACTGAGCTGGAGGAGACCACTGCGGAGGCCGAAGAGGAGATTACTGTCCTCAGAGTGAGACAGACATGGCTGAAGTGGAAATGGTCATGTTTACTGTGTCTAATTCAAGCACTGACGGAGGTCCTGTTTTTGTTTTACCTGCTAGGCACACAGAGATGAGATCCAACGCAAGTATGACGCTTTGAGAGACAGCTGTGCTGTAAGACACCTTTTTTTTATAACTTTTTTTTTTTACAGAAAGGGCATTGTGTCATAGTAATTCTATATTATATATTATGCTCTCACCTTTGCTCCAGTTCATATGCTTATCCACATCTATGTATGACTTAATGTCTTTAGCTGTATCTCCTAACAAACAAACCTAACTTGCGCGTAGTAAATTCAAAACTGTGTTGTTCTTGTGTTAACACATTGTTTGAGAGACATAAAATGTATGATTTTTACTGGAATGCGGTAAACAGACCCGATCCTATCTTCCATTTGTCACAGTTTGTCTGAACTGGTAATGTATGAGCTTTTAGGAGGTCGAAGGTAGGTTGAGGCAGTGCCATATCAGCTTACAATAATCATAGAAGTGATTTTATATTATTTCTTCCTTCTATACTATATTGACTCTGTCAGTGAAATCTGTGATCATGTTTCCCAAGGCCAAGGCTCCATCTCATTTCACAGCTGTCCTGAAACAATATGAATGCAATCAAACCATAAAGTACTCTGTGAAGATCCCACTCAAATGATTTCGGAGTTGCCATCAGTTTACTGTTAGCAATTGTGTTGTGATCACAAACAAATAGGAGTGCTACAATTAACAAAAGTAGTCCCGCTGGAACAGGCTGCTTCTCTCAGTCTTATCTCAGTTGTGGCTGCCTTCACAACAAAAACTCTTTCCAATATTGGATTTGATTATGACCTTTTTTTATCAAGCTTTTAATCATTTTTTTATAATGTCACACTTTTCCTGTTGCCAGTGCTTTTTAAAATGACTAATGGTGTGAAATGAACCAACTAATGATGCTTCAAAAACTGCTGCTCAAATGTAGCACCTCTTTCACGTGGCACAGTAACAATACAAATCTGAAAGTCCCATGCTGCTTAGTTACTGTTGCTAACCAACAGATATTTTCATTTACAGTGGCTTGGAGAAAACTAGTTAGTGTTGCAACCAGTGGCCATCTAACACTGAATTTATATGTTGACATAAGATTATATGCTTTTAAAAGAACATTATCTTTCTTTATCCCATTGGCCTACTTTTGGGATCCTCCCACTCACAAACTGTTTTTGAACACACTGTCCATATACAGTCTCATCTGGCCACTGTTCAGCCAACTGTAGCCAAGACACTGAAGCAAGCGTCACTGAGGTTGTTTTTCTTGTTACATACAAACACGCCATTAACTGTGGCCAGTGCATTTTACACAGGATGAGATTTCAAGGAAGGATTATAGAAGTCCTTTGAACGAGGCAGAGTTAGAAGTATTTTGAACTAGGACAAAATAAGATAAGTTAATGACAAAATGTTAGAGTTTTAATCCAATCACAAGGATGATGTGGAAAAATAAACCATTTGTGGTTCTTGGTTTAAAATCCTGACCCTAACTTTTGCTTAATTTTTATGTAACCTTAAAAACCACTACAACAAAGTGGTTTAGGCAAAGTGTACATAGATAGAACAGTTGCTTCTAAACACCATTTTAAATTAAATACATCAATATAGAAGTAGTACTATAGTAAAGACATACCATGGACACAGTGGCTGACAAGGAGTCACGTGTTGTTAAAATGACACAACAGTGGCTCAGCTTGATTTACAGCTGAATTCACAGTCTTCATAAAGAGATTTCTATTCACTAGTAGAAGATCCGGATGTGAATTACTTTCCGTTTGCAAGTTGCTTTATAGATTAGGATGATATGATAGATTTGAGCAAACACAGACACATGCCAGATCACCCCCGCACCCATGCCTTCGACTTCCTCGCTCCGCCTTAAGTATTCAGTCGCTGCCTCTGAGTCAAGACAGAACACTTAGCTAATTTATCTACTTAAAAGCTTTGCTTCTTTCATCCACCAGCTGGTTTTGTGGTACACATGTTCCTGGCTATGTCTGACATTCTGTATGTGTGAATATTATAGATGGGATGTATAATTTTGTGCTTTTTTTTGTCTGGTGGTGAAAGTGCAGATTGAAAGTCTACACCTCACCTCCTTTTTAGAGCTATGGTAGCCCTGCGGGGACATAGTGCTGCCTTTGAACACGGTGACATAGTGTAATGGAACTAATGGCTTCTTCCAGTATGTTCCATGGGGCACTACATTGTTTGCAAGCAGAGTTATTTTGATGGGATTATGCATACTACACTATTTTACAAAATCCAATTCAGAGGTCCCGCCCTTCTTTAAAAATTATTTGGCTAACGTTATGCTTTTTTGTATTGTCAAAGAACATGTTCCTAAAACAACTTATTTTAAAGGTGCAGTGTGTTGTTTTTGATGACAACTGGTGGTAAAAGTTTTTCGGCTTTGGCCAGTTGTAAAAATTAGTCAGGAAGGATTGATGGAGCTTTAAATGTTTAAAGACTATTAAAATAGTTTTGTCTAATGTGTTCCACTTGGTTCAACAAAGATTTACACAATGCACCTTTAATACATTGGATAAATACTAAGGTCTAAGCCTCAGAGACCTCAACACTGCTTATGGCCCTTGTACATTTTCACACAAAAGCCAGAATAAGGAGCGCTTTACTGCCTCATCAGCCTCCAACTGTCATTTCCCTACAGCGAGCCGAGCACTGTAGTTATGGCTGATTAAAGGGACACACTTCTTGATGCATGATTAGCTTGTTCCTTGTTTTGTAAAAATTTTTTTTAAAATAATATAGCATAGATTTCATCCAAGAATGATTGCAAGGTTATATCACTAACCAAGGTTATTTGCATCTTGTAATAATGTGGTTAAACTGTCTGGGGCGTTAGGTGTAGACAAATTATTGTATAACATGAAAAAACATTTGACAAGTTTATACCCTAAAACATGCCAATTGTTTGTTTTTCTCTCATGCATCACAACAGATTGATGTCTTTGTAAATGACATTGTAACTCTGCACAGGTGATCACAGACTTGGAGGAGCAGCTGACCTCACTGAGCCTGGAGAACGCCGAGCTGAACCGGCAGAACTTCTATCTGTCCAAGCAGCTGGACGAGGCCTCAGACGAGAGAGAGGCCCACCTCCAACTCAGTCAGGACGTGGACCAGCTGCGGAGGGAGGTGGCCGACCGCGAGATGCACCTCAACAACCAGAAACAGGTATGTGTCCATTTAGCAGAGGTTATACAAGCATCGACTAACCTGCTATTCTATTTCTGTGTACAGTGTTTTTATCAAATTATTATGTACAAATAAATACCTCACTGGCCACTTTATTAAGTACACCTTGCTAGTACCGGGTTGGACCCCCCCGTTTAAACGATGCTCAATTGGTACTAAGGGCCCAAAGTGTGCCAAGAAAATATCCCCCCCACACATTACACCATCACCACCACCAGCCTGAACCGTTGAGACAAGGCAGGATGGATCTATGCTTTTATGTTCTTTACGCCAAATTCTGACCCTACCATCTGAATGTCGCAGCAGAAATCAAGACTCATCAGACCAGGCAATGTTTTTTTTAACCTCTATTGTACAATTTTGGTGAGCCTGTGTGAATTTTATTCTGCAGACTGTGGTTGTAACGAGTGGTTATTTGAGTTACTGTTGCCTTTCTAGCATCTCTAACCAGTCTGTCCATTCTCCTTTGACCTCTGACATCAACAAGGGAGATGATTTGAGCTTTTTGACATGCTGCATTATCCTGCTGGAAGTAGCCTGGTTTGAACTGGGTACACTGTAGTCATAAAGGGATAGACATGAGTGCAGCAACAATACTCCGGCTGATTTGTGTTACCAAGCAATTTAACAGATGGCCAGTGATTGTATGGCTGTGTCCGAATGCACTCCCTAGTCCCTAACCCCTCAATCACTATTTACGGTTTCGGGCACTACACGCCTGTTTTTCTGTCACCATTAGTCACGTGACTCTGGTATACATGTAAAATAAAAACTGATAATAGACTCATCAGACCAGGCAATGTTTTTAACCTCTATTGTACAATTTTGGTGAGCCTGTGTGAATTTATTCTGCAGACTGTATGTGTGGTTATTTGATTCAACAACTGTTGTTCTATTAATCTCAAAACCAGTCTGTCCATTCTCTCTTCTGACATCAACAAGGCATTTTCTGTATGATTTGGTTTGAACTTCAGCAAGTCGACTTCATCACATCACATAAATGCATTGAGTTGCTGCCATGGTTTGATTTGATAACAATTTAACAGATGGCCAGTGATTGTATGGCTGTGTCCACAGAAAGTCAAAACTTATCTCTGACTCGTTTTCTGTCACCATTAGTCACGTGACTCTGGTATACATGTAAAATAAAAACTGATAATAGACTTCTGTAAAAAAAAAAAAAACAACACTTTAGTGATATAAGTATTAATATAAATAAGCGTATGTGTTTAATTCAACAACTCTTGTTCTATTAATGACCAAAACTGACTGGATTATTGCAACTCTTTTAAGCTTCAAGAGGGAATGTCTGTATGATTTAAGGTCAGCTAAAGTCAGTGATTTTACATCGTAATGGTTTATTGATAACAATTTACGACGGATTACGTTTCCACAGAAAGTCAAACTTATCTCTGACTTGTTTCATTCAAACTTGTTGTGTTCAGTTTCAAAACATGTCACGGCCACGCTGCTCTTTTCTGACAATTCACAAAGCATTATGGTCTATGAACGCCCTTTATAGTGCACTATACTATATAGTGATTAGTGTTTTGATTCGGACATAGCCTATATTATTAATGCATACTGATTCACAAAAGAGTTACAAATATTAGTGCAGTGGTAAAGATACATTTCTCATTTCTGTGGTCAAAACACTTCATCAATTTACTAAAATGAAGGGTTTTTTATTTTCCTTTACCTACCTGCTCTCCTCTATGGGATTAAAAACTGCACTGCAGTAGCTGCTTTTACCTTTTCATAATCAACATGTTCTTAGTAAAAGGTTCTTGTTAACAAAAATATAATAAAAGTGCTTTTAGACAGGATCACTTCTTTCTTTCAGGGTGCACTCGGTCCAATTTCACAACATGTACTATGCTGCCTGTTACTGCAGCAGTACTAGAAAATTCAGTATAAATTTGTTCTAAAAATAGAAGCTGTCATTAGTTGCTATTTCTAACTTTGCACTGAGTCAGACAGTAAGTTTTCTCGTACTCATATTTTGTGGTATTTTGCAGTCTCACTGTGACAGGTGACCTAGACATTACGGCGCTCTGATGGTGTGAAGTGTAAATCCGCGGCAGCCTTGGGAAGATCTTAGTGCAGTTGAGGGCTCTGGATGTTTCTGTGGAGGCTGTGATGAGAGCGCTGCCCTGTGGGAGGGTATCTGTGTGGGTGTCCAGTAGCGCTCTAGATCGGCTCGTTGTGTAACCAGGCGTAGAAGTCATAGACGAGGGACGGGCGGCGTGTGGGAGGGATGTGTCATCTCATCACTCCCGGGTCGTGTCAGCTGTGGAGTCGTTGGACTTCAGAGGGCTGTGGTGTTGTTGCAACAGCAGGGTTATATTTGTCTGTGTCAAATGCAGCGTAGTGTGCATTTTGTGTGGGCCCTAAAAGCCAGAAAAGAGGAAAAAATTTGCATTATGTTTTCTTTGCAAAACACGTTGTAAAAATAAACCAAAAAAGTGTTGGGTCTAGTTAGCTGCAGCCTTTGGTACTTTGTGCTCAAAGGAGTGTCCCATGTTGCTTTTGTCTGGTGTTGCTTCAGTGTGTTAACAGTTTATAGTAAGGCAACATTTAAGTGGACAATGCCACTTGTGCAGTTGTTTTGTCAGTTACCTCACTTGTTTTCACTATTAGTAGAAAGTTTTGTTGCCATGGTTACAAGATGGCTTGGAACAGATTACATAAACACAATTTTGCTGCCGATAAGTTAAAAGTATACAGTCGGGCCATTATACTTGGTGTATAACAATACCATGGAGCTTTAGAGAGTCACGTGCCAGATTCAGTTTCCAGTGTCTGTGCTCTAGCTTTTTTATTAGTGATGGAAAGTAGGAAAAGCAGAAAGCATGATCTCCCACCTCCCAAATCGGGACCGGGACCTATTCTTTAGGATCTGGCACCTCTTTTTTTCCCAGGAGCAGTTTGTTAAAGAGTTCATGTGTCCTAAAAATCTGTCCTTTTGTTTTTAAATTAATCTAACTGTGGTTTATAATTCAGGCTGTTGAATTTGCAGATTGGTCTGTTAAAGGGCATTGTTTAGTTACAAAAATCTATTATGCATCCTTTCCTACTTTTTATTGCCTGGTTGATGCTGAGGGAACACGCCCCTAAAATTACTTTTTTGTTTTCTGACCTGCAGCTTTTACAAATTATGCACTGGTTACAGTGAGTTTTTTTCCTTTTTTTGTCATTATTAAAATGATTAAGTCTGGTTACAACGAATGCTACCAATGTTTGTGTTGTTACTAACAAAATGCAGGAAGGGATGAATACAAGCCCACTGTTTGTGATAAGAGCTATTATGAGTCAAAATGACTGAAAAGCTGAAGGATACTTGTAAAGATGCAAAAAAACCTTCACAGTGTTAGAAGTTACATTTACTGTACTGTTGATTATTTTGCCTCTTGTATCAAATGCGTGTTTGTGGCAGAACCTGGAGACGCTCAAGACCACGTGCACGATGCTGGAGGAGCAGGTCATGGAGCTCGAGTCGCTGAACGATGAGCTGCTGGAAAAGGAGAGGCAGTGGGAGGCCTGGAGATCAACGCTGGAGGACGAGAAGAACCAGGCCGAAAGGAGGACCCGGGAAGTCCAGAGGCTGCTGGACAACGAGAAACAGAACAGGTGCCAACTGCACACAGTTTAAGTCTAATCAACCGCTTACACAAAGGACACTCATTTCTAATGATTTTGGCCTTTAGCAGAGAGCATTTCAATATTCTGTTTTAAGAAGACTGTAAACCTATTTGTTCCCATCGGTCAAAATAGCTGCAAGTTAAATTTCAAGGCATCTATATTACTTTGTTAGAAATTTGACAACTCAGCCCTACATTTGTGTTAAATGCTTATTTTATGGGTCATTATGTCACATCTGGGACAGCTTTTCTGTCTTCCCAGTTTCAAAAAATATATTCTGTTTTTTGAGCTTCACACGTCTGAGCGTTATTTTGAGGTGATATGTGTTCCTTTCAGTTCAACATTTCACCCAATGCCCCCTTAACTAGTTCCAAGAGGCATATTATATATGAAAGTGGGTTGTTAAATTACCTGTTGTGTCCTCAGGCTTCGTGCTGAACAGCGCAGCTCTGAGTCTCGTCAGGCCATTGAACAAGCCGTAAAGGAGCACAAAGCTGAGATCATAGCTCTGCAACAGGCCCTGAAAGATCAGAAACTTAAAGCTGAGAGCCTGGCTGACACAGTGAGCATTTCCACTTCACTGAGTAACTATTCTACCTCGGCTTCTAAGCCTTAGATTTTATAACAGTCCGTCTTTTATTTCAGCTGAATGACCTGGAAAAGAAGCACGCCATGTTGGAAATGAACGCCCGCAGTTTGCAACAAAAGCTGGAGAGTGAAAGGGATCTGAAACAAAGACTTTTAGAAGAGGTACATTTTTTTTGCCTGTCTCACTGTTTTGAATTGTTCTTTTTATTTGCAGCATGTCACTGTCAGATTTTAGGCAGTGGCCAACTGCTGAGTAGTCATGTCAAACATACACACAATGACACCGTTCTAATACTAAAATGTCTAAAAGAAATAAAGGTAAACTTTCCTGGTTTCTGGTGTTCAGTTTTTTCTGGTGGGGAATAAACCAGGACTTAGTGTTAAAACTATAATTGAAAAAGCATATAGTTAAGCTATATCCCCAGAAATTCTCTGACGATGCAGTACTAAATTGTAGATGTGTTACACTTGATGCAGGGAGCATCATTATTTCACAAACTGGTAGATATTGACATATGAAGACTGCAGAGCTGGTCACACTTCGCCTGCTGACGCTTTCACCCGAGAGTTATTACCTACCTGTGGACCATTAGCACTCTCTGCCCTCCAAGAGAGGTCATTGTTAGACAAGAGAGACAAGTTATTCCATGTTGTAAAAAAGGCTCCTCTACAACTCATTGGGGGTGGCCTTTGTGGCTTCTGTTAATGTTGCTGTATATTTTTCTCAATTAATTCACTGGATTGCATTGGATTCAAACAACTCTGTGGGTTTAATGTCTTTATGCTTTATTTATTTTTTTGGTATATAGACCTACGTAGGTTGAAGGAAATGCACTACATTTTGTTTTTGTTTTTAGTAACAAAAGTGCTCTAAGCTGTAAGAACTGTTTTTCTTTGCAGCAAGAGAAACTACAGCAGCAGATGGATGCCCAGAAGACCCACATCTTTCGTCTGACCCAGGGGCTACAGGACGCCCTGGACCAGACTGACCTGCTCAAAACAGAGAGGACAGACCTGGAGTACCAGTTGGAAAACATCCAGGTGCTGCTAGACAAACAAATGAGAGCATGTTTAATGTACACTATGCAGCCTCATTTAACTCAAAATCTGTGTAGTTACTTAAAAGTAACCCAAACATAGTTAAAAGACAGTCAGCTAAATTAGAAAATAGAGTATGCACTTAGTGAAAAGACTACTCTTTTGCACTTTTTTTAGAGTAAAGTTATCAGCCTCACTACCATGATTCTGAGTCACTCTTAATGGAGCCTCTATTTAATTTGCAGGATCAAATTCCACCCTTTTTATATGCCACTGCCAAAAAACAGTAATACCTGTCTGCCTTTTTGAAATCTCTCAGTCCAAAGGTGAAATTAGTTGGGTAGACATTAAAGTAACAAACAACGCACTTGACTACAATTTATTGAAAGTTACCTGAATATTTATAAGTAGTTAATGCATTTCTAGTTAAGCACTTCTGAAACTGTTGTTGTTTTACAAATTACAAATAAAACTGTTGTTTTTGAATGTCTCTCAAAACTTAAGCCCTCAGTATACGTCCCTCCCCTCTCTGTCCCCGTCTCCCCCTCTATGTAAAGTCAAGTACTTGAGCTGAAATTCATGGCAGTAGTGATGTTCACTTAGCTCCACCTGCAGGCTGTGTACTCTCATGAGAAGGTGAAGATGGAGGGCACCATCACTCAGCAGACCAAGCTTATTGACTTCCTGCAGTCACAGGCCCACGGCGGCTCCAAGAAAAAGAAGGTCAGATGTTGTTGTATTTAAAGGTCACCTATTAATGTGATTTATGTCTCACAGTGTGACATGAGTACAAGTGCAAAAAGATAGTTTTCCCTTTAAGCCCCTAAAAGGCCAGCATCATTTCAAGCATTAACCAATAATGTTAGGGTCTGTGCTGGACTAAATATTCTAGTGTTGCTCAAGTGATCAATTTCAGAATTATCTTCAGAAGAGAAATGGTCCACAAGTTTTGGGAATTAGTTTTTATATAAACAAAACAATAGCCAACTTCCATGTGATAAGAAAAAGGACATCATAGGTGACCTTTAATTAAAACAATAGTGTAATGCTAAGAGTCACCTATGTTTCCTCATTTTTAATATTAGGGTCTGTTTGGCCGTCGTCGGGAGGATCTGTTGGCTGCGATGGCTGCTCAGGCCCAAACTCAGGGTCAAGGGCAGGGTCAGGGTCAGCCCCAAGTGTCCCCTGTGCCCCCCATTCCCGCAGTCCCTCTGCAGTACAGTGACATGAAGTCTGCCCTGGACAAAGAACGGGCTCGGTGTTCAGAGCTCGAAGAGGCTCTACAGAAAATGAGGGCCGAACTGCGATCTCTCAGAGAGGAAGGTGAGAGCCGTGTTATAAAGACTGTCAGCAGCCATTTGCAATATTATGGACTTTTTAGTAAAATGAACAGGCTAACTTGGCTTTAAGGAGGTACAGCTTTTACTCTGCTGCGAAATCTTTATGTAAGAAACGGTGGTATTTGCAGCTTATCTTTGTTTTCTGCTTACTGTACCAACTCTGTTCAACCCCAGCTCTTCAGTACAAGGATCAGAGCCCTGCAAACCCCACAGCCCGACAGCAGATGATGATGTCAGCCATGGTGAAGTCTCCTGAACACCAGCAGGGCCCCGCCAACCTGGCGCCCGCTGGCTCTGGACGCAGGAAGGACACCCCTGCGCCTGAGGGTGAGTCAAAGCATGATGTCTGTACAAATGTCTGTAACAGCTACATACAGAGAGAGTTTAGGCAATATTGTTTCTATAGGAATAATTTATTCAGGTTTAGAACACTATTCACTCAACTACTGTCACTCCAGAGAACAGGCAAACCACAGTACACTTTTATAATTTTCCAAGAATTGCTCCTTCATTTTTATTTTGTGTGTTAAATAATTCAATCTGTATTGCCAAGCAGGCCTTACCTCAATACTCAACACATCTTACAACACAAAGATATGGATAATTTATGGCGCTCTTTCTATCCTTTCTCTTTCACACACCTTTCAGACAGAAGGAGGGTCACTTTTGAAAGTAAGTCACTCCAAACTGATGGTCTTGGCAGTTTGGTCTCTTATATCTCTCCACTTTTGCCTCATCCACATCCTTGAAAGGCCAGATTTTAAAAGCTCTGCACTTAAAATGTCCGATCCTATCAGCTTGGTCGGTCAGGTCAGGCAGAGAAATATTCAAGCGGATTTCTCTCGTTTAGTGCACAGCTTTAGAAATCTGAAGCATTTTTATATTCGTTGTTGAAGCTTAGCCAGTCTTGTTTGCAAAAGTCTAGTTTAAGACATAATAAGCCTTGCAATGTGCATTACCTGGATTGTATTTTTAAAACCACACTACCACAAGTTAAAAAAAACTCAAGGCATTATACAGTCAAAGATTAATTTAATTTTGTTATTGTTATCTTTATTAATTGCAGAAAATCATGCGATTAATTGTGATTAAAAACTTTTATCATTGCCCAGCACTAATTTATTTATTTTATTTATTAAGCACCAGTTTGGAGCAGCACTTAACCAGTATTTGATCAATTTAAATGAATTAGGGCCACATAGACTGATGAATATTGAGCTTTTCTTTATCTGAAACAATTGTGTTCTTAAACACATTTTCCCATTTGCATAAATCGTAATCAATTTATTAATATTCTTATATATTTATTATTGCAACACAGTCAAAATGTTACTAACAATCAAATGTTTGCAATCTATGATTTAATCAATTGCAGTTATGTAGGCTGGAGCCAGTACTACTGTTTTACAAAGCTACAGTGTCATTCTTTAAAATAAATGACATTTGACGTATGAAGGTTCAGAGTCAAGCTGCAGAGCACAATGTAAAAATATTGTATTGTACAATAATAAATTGTAAATAACTTATTGGTTTGTATTAATGTATTCCATGTGACAGACATTCACTCATTCACTCTTTGTCAAAAGAGTGAATATTTCAGAGAATATAAATGATAACAAATTCAACCTGTCTTAGTCATAGCCTAGTCATAGTTAGTGCTCAATAGTCAAACAATTGTGTTTTTCTCTTTTTTAAATCATAATGACAGAAAACTACCCAAATGACCCTGATCAAAAGTGTACATACCCTGGTGATTCAGTCCTGAGAACATGCACAAGTTGACACAAACAGGTTTGAATGGCTACTAAAGGTAACCATGCTCACCTGTGATCTGTTTGTTTGTAATCAGTGTGTGTGTATAAAAGGTCAGTGAGTTTCTGGGCTCCTGACAGACCCTTGTATCTCTCATCCAGTGCTGCATTGTTTCTGTATTCTGAGTCATGGGAACAGCATCTGCAGTAAAAGGTAATTGAAGTGTATAAAACAAGAAAGGGATATAAAATGATATCCAAGGAATTGAGAATGAAAATCAGCAGAGTTCAAAATGAGGGATTCTGTTGAAACCAAACCAAGGTCAGGTAGACCAACAAAAATTTCGGCCACAGCTGCCAGGAAAATTGTTTGAGATGCAAAGAAAAACCCACAAATAACTTCAGCTGAAATACAGGACTCTCTAAAAAAAAGTGGTGTGGATGTTTCAAGATGCACAATAAGGAGGCACTTGAAGAAAAATGGGCTGCATGGTTGAGAAAGACATTACTTTGCAAATGCCACAAAGCATCCCACTTACATCACTCCAAACAGCACAGAGACAAGCCTCAAAACCTCTGGAACAAAGTCATTTGAGTGATGAGACCAAAGTTACTTGGGGAACACTTAAAAAAATCTTATTTACCCTCAGGTTTTCTGTCATATTTCTTATTTGTTTCACAATAAAAATATTTTACATCTACAGAGTTGCATCCATTTACATTCTCGGCTGTAAGGCAACAATAAAGAAAAAATGCAACTTGTACATTTGACTGAATAATGCCTTTACAATACAGCAGTGAGCACAAACACACACACAAACACACACACGCACTGTGACTTGTTAATGCATTTTGAGAAAGCTGTGAAGTGCCGCAGACTGCCCTCACTGTGTTTCCTGAATGTAAACAGAGTATAGTCGTCGTTTGAAGGACAGTCAAAGAGACAGAGACCGGGAGAGGGTGCACCATAGCAACACGGCTCACCGCTTCACTGTGGGACTCAACATGAGAGCAGCCAAGTGCACCGTGTGCCTGGATACGGTGCACTTTGGGCGCCAAGCTGCCACCTGTCTTGGTAAGTAAGAGCCACAAGTCTGTTATTACAAGCTGTTCACGTCATTCTTTATAGATAGAAATACATAGAGTACATGTGCTGTACATGGAAACATAAATGAATTATTTTATACATTGAGACCTCGATCATATTACATTAGTTATCTGCAATAATACTTTAGTAAAATAAGCATGAGTTAAGAATGATGAATATAAATGGATGTGTAGAAATGAAAAGTTTAAAATGTGTACATAAAGGTAACTACTGTATTTACTAACCATCCCATTCCACTTTTTTAATTGTCTCTCTCCAGAGTGCCACGCTTTGTGTCACCCAAAATGCTCCCCGTGCCTCCCAGCAACCTGCGGCATGTCCAGCGACTGCTCTCTGCATCTGTCCGAGGGCCTGTGTCGGGACAAGGGCAGCTCCCCGTGCCCACAGCTCAAAGAAGCCGGTGGACACATGCATCTGGAGGGCTGGATGAAGCTGCCCAGGTATGAGACAGACACAATGACACCTGTCAAAAGTTTAACAACTCTGTACTCGAGTAAAAGTACTGTCACTTTAAAAGTGGGGTGAAGTGGCTCAGTTGTAGAGCGGTCGTCCTTCAACCGGAAGGTAGTCGGTTTGAATCCCGCTCTCCCCACAGTTCATACTGACGTTGTGTCCTTGGGCAAGACACTTAACACTCCTTGCCTCCAGTGGTGTTCCAGCTGTAACACTGGTGAATGGAACCTTAATGTAAGTCGCTTTGGATCAAAGCGTCACTAAATGACTAAATGTAAAAGAAATGAACTCAAGAAGAAGTAATAGTACTCAGTACTTAAATTTAGATTTTGGTCAAGTAGAGCTGAGTCATGTCAGTCGATCTCTGAAATGTATAAGAGACACAAAAACAAATGGAGCTAAGTTCATTGATCAGAAACAGTAGTAGGAATAAATTGTCTTACATTCCATGAGAACATCAGTAAAAGACAGTACCTTCATGCATGTCTTGCAGAAATGGGAAGCGAGGCCAGGGCTGGGAGAGGAAGTATGTTGTCCTGGACGGTAGTAAAGTGTCCATCTATGAAATTGAGCCCAGAGAAGGTTACTTTCTCTTTACACTGGCATACATTTTTACACCTCTAACTGATATTACTCATTAGCTTCATTAGTCCTGTTTTAACCTGACCTAGAATCAGTTAAACCTCTGGAGGAGTTTGACTTGTGTCTGTCCGATGGAGAAGTGGTGGTCCACGGAGCAGTCGGAGCATCAGAGCTTCCCAGTACAGCCAAGTCAGGTCAGATGCATATTTCTATTGAATATATACGTAGAACATTTATGAATATATTGTCTATATTTCTGTAGTCCAAGTACAAACAAGAAACATGGGCTTTTCTAGATCGTGTTTTTGTTTTTTTGTCAGACGTTCCTTATGTCCTGAAGTTGGAGTCCCGCTGCCACGCCCCCTGCTGGCCCGGACAGTCAGTTTACTTCTTGGCTCCCAGTTTCCCGGACAAACAGCGCTGGGTGGCCGTCATGGAGTCTGTGGTAGCCAGTGGACGGGCCTCAAGAGAGAAAGCAGAGGCTGATGCAGTGAGTATCTCTGGGGTAAATGGGCTTTTTATCTCGAGGACTACACATGTCCAAAGTAATTGAAATAAACATTTTATCAACGGAGCCTTATTGCCCTGTTAGAAGCTACTGGTGAGTCCACACATCACTTAAATAAGCTGTAATAAGTGACTATAGACCACCTTCCCACAGGTTACTCATATAACCTTGCTACAAAAATACTGGAGATTATTTTTGTTTGTTTTTATTTTTGTTTTAGTAAAAATGTATATGTTGACGTGCTATTGTGTAGCCTAAGTCCCCTGATGTCACTTTTATGCCATTAACTGTTCCTTCTTTTCTCCTCTTCTCTTTCTTGCTGCTCTCTGTTGCTTTGTTACTCTGCCATATTGTTTGTCCATATATGGGCATGTTCTCTTGATTTTCTCATTCTGTCCATTCCACGGGGTTTCATTGAACTCATAGGCTGCTGTGTTCAAAAGACAAATGCATCTGTCTCCTCTGGTCAAGGTAAACCGCAGACACCTGGTGCCACTCTCACCCACTGCACACGTCCCACCAAGCTCGCTGTCGTGCATGTCACCCCTCACTCACGCTTTTCTGCCACACTGTCCACTGTTTGTCCCAAGTTTCTGTTAAATTCTGATCCTCTTTGCATTGATCCTCCTCAGCTGAACCGTCCACACTCGACCAAGGATCAGACATTTATGTACTTCTCCTGTTTTTAAACTCCACTGCCTCTGAAAACTCTGTAGAGACTGGGACCCACGTCATTTTCTATCACAGTTTATCCTTATTTGAATGTTTAAAACAGCTTGGGGAGTTTGAATATGTTATGCTTATTTGCTTCAAAACCTTCCAAACTCAAACTACACACAGTAGAAACAGATTCAAACTGAACACAATGATGATTCAAGCTCTTTTAAAAGCATGACTTGAACCCACCTCTGACAGAGTTAACCTGCCCACAGCCCTGCTGCCTCCAGTCTCCACTGTCCCACTATCTGATGCTTCTCTGAGGACGGCCCCAGGTCTTGATCCTGCTGACCTTTGACCTCTGATTTTGATTTTCTTTTTTTAGAAGCTGCTTGGAAACTCACTGCTGAAGCTCGAGGGAGACGACCGGCTGGACATTAACTGCACTCTGCCGCTCACAGATCAGGTATTGCTTGAAAAGAGTTAGTGAATTTGGAAGTGGGTACCTTGAACTTGTGCTGTTCTTCATAAAACATAAAGACTGCTGTTAGTGGACAGTATAGACTTATAAATAACAAAACCATTCATTGAGTTCATTCATTTGAATGAAAGTTCATTCATTCATTTTCTAATCAGCATCAGAAGCATGGTATAAAAGAAAACATGATTCATTTGACCTTTTGACCCGCTCTGACGTCCAGTGTGATGCTCACTTAGTCACTGTTGAAGGGGTCAGCAGGATCATTTTACTAAAGTGAAATGCATTGTGTTGACTTCTTTCATCAGAAACACCCTTTGAATGTTCAAATACACTGTAAGCAACACAAAACAATTTACATTCAAATTGAGTTTTAACTCAAAAGTCTTCATCAGAAAATAAAGTTGTGTTTTTTTACAGTTTGAGCTACTGCTCAGAGCTTGTTCTCAGTAGCTCACCTGGAAGAGCTCATACCACATACTCGGGAGACCCTGGTTTAATCCCGGCTTTGGCCGAATGTCATTCCCAAAAAGTTGCTCACTCACAAAATAAAAAGATAAAATGTTTTCTTGCTGGAATATGTGTGCATATATGAAACATATATTGACAGTCACTGACAGTTACCATGGCAACCAGATTAGTTGCTGTATTGATTTAGTGTCATAATGTTTTGGCTGTCACATATGACATGGCCAGTAGAACTAATGACACATTAAACAGGTGAATGGATGCTTAATGTAGAATGTTTAAGTGCCAACATTGAAAAGTGCAATTCACTCTTTAGCTTATCAGTTAAAGTTAAAGGTATTCACTAAAACTGTTATTCTATTAATAAATGTGCTTATGACAGTTTTGTGTTCAGAGCATTAATAATCCTTGTTTATAAGACACGCTGCCAGAGACAGATGCTCAGGGCTTTCTGAACGTTTTTGTCCCTGAATAAATTTTCTTCATGTTCACCAGAATAATTGTATTGCTTTTATTTTCTCTGCTGCAGATCGTTCTGGTGGGCTCTGAAGAGGGTCTGTATGCCCTGAACGTTATCAAGAACTCGCTGACACACATCCCCGGGCTGGGCTCAGTCTTTCAGATCCACATCATCAAAGAGCAGGAGAAGCTGCTCATGATCGTTGGTGAGATGTCGCTCAGGCTTTTGAAGTAACTGTACTTTGACTGAAGAACAGAGTATTTGCATCTAGGCAGAAATCTGCAGTCTGAATAAATGCATATCCACCTTAAACATGAACTGCTGTGGTCTCGTGCTGCAGGGGACGAGAGAGCCTTGTGTTTGGTGGAAATAAAAAGAGTGAAGCAGTCCCTGGCCCAGTCCCACCTGCCCAGTCAGTCCGACCTGGCTCCGTACATCTTTGAGACAGTGAAAGGCTGCCATCTGTTTGCTGCTGGAAAGGTACGTCTACATCACAATGAAACATCTACATTTGATGCAATTCTTTAATTTACCCATAACTAGCTGTACTCATAAATCTGTTTTTACAGATAGACAACGGGCCTTGTATATGTGCAGCTATGCCCAACAAAATAACCATTCTGCGCCACAATGACAATCTCAACAAGTACTGCATCCGTAAGGTACAGTTCAGGTGTTCGTACGAGACAGAGGCTTCCTTTTTCTATAAACTATTATAAACTGAGAACATGACATGTTTCATTGTTAACTTCCTGCTGTCTTACAAAGTTAGAAAAAAAAACACAAGACTGTAACACTGGTATAGAGCTCTGGACATGCTCAGTGCCAGTGTGGATCTGAAACAGACAGTTTTTGTGCTAAACTTCAGCTCACAGACATTAACTATTAGATCTGTCCAGCACTTGACCTGCTACTGTCCAAGGTCACTAAAGCAGCAAGACTTCTTGTCCTGTAGGTCTTTAAATATAAAGAGTTGTATTTAGCATGACCTGGTCTGAAGTGGTTATACAGCGGAGTTACGGAAGGGTCCTGTCCTCTGTGGTTTCTCTAAATCCTTTACTCTCTGCACCTTTAATGACAGACATTTCAACGTTTTACAACAAATCGACTTGGCCACATTTTAGGGATCTATTCTGGCATATAGTTTCAACTCTGTCCTTAAACCTGGGAAATAGATTTTTCACTTATAAATCCCTCGAAATGTTAGCCAGTCATTTTCTAAACCCCATTAACTTTAAAAAGAAGCCCCACAGCTCAATAGTGTAAACAAAAGCTCACACACATCTACATTTATTCTGTTCTATTTCTAACTCAAACGTGAATGTACAATGTTAAGAAAAGTCTTTTATCACAGATGTAAGTGCTGTGCTTTGTTTCTTTCACCTCACAGGAAATCGAGACTCTGGAGCCCTGCAGCTGCATCCATTTGACGAGTTACAGCATCATCATCGGCACCAACAAGTTTTACGAGATCGAGATGAAGCAGTTTGTACTCGAAGGTGAGACATGAGTCAAAAACAGCTTTGAAAACCACTGACCAAGTAAAGAAATGTAGACCAAAGTCCTCGACCTCAGACATTCTGGCTCTGTTGAATAAAGACGGTTTGTAATAATAATGTAATAATGTCAGTGTTGTATTTCGGTTTCGACAGAGTTTTTGGATAAGAACGACGTGTCTCTGGCCTCAGCTGTGTTCGCTGCCTCTACTCACAGTTTCCCCATCGCCATCATGCAGGTGGCCAGCAGCATGCAGAAGGAGGAGTACCTGCTGTGTTTCCACGGTCAGTCTCATTACAGTCCACTACAGAGGCTGAGGAGTAATGTACTACTCCAGATCCAAGCTCTCAGATTCAAACTCTTTAATCAGAACCAGGATCACTATTGCTTAATTTGTCCTGATACTTCTTGTGACTAGATAAAAACTTCCATTATTTTATTAACTCTGCCAAGTTAAGAGTCAAGACCAGCACCAGGACATGGTCCAGAGACACTTGAAACACTACGAGCCCAGACCAAGGACTAACAGAGAGGATTTAACAGGAATTAACACATACACAACAAAACAAAAAACATAATTTTTTGTCTAGTCACAAATAGGGCTTAACTGAGGATCCTGAGTCCTCTGTGTCCGAGACCAAGACAAGAACAAGGATTCAGAAAATAATTTTGCATTCTGTGTAAAAAGCAGTCTCAGACAACACAACATTATCTAGAGCCAAGAAACTTTATAATAATTGATTGTTTTAAATGTGGATGTAAAGGTCAGTGACTGGACAGTACTTGTTCCTGTTGCAGAGTTTGGTCTGTTTGTGGACTCGTACGGCCGGAGAAGCCGCACTGAAGAGATCAAGTGGAGCCGGGTGCCTCTGTCGTTTGGTAAGTATGCACCTGTGCTTTATTTTCACATTAAATCCAAACACAGACTAAAGTCGTGTGATTTGTGCTGCAGCTTACAGAGAGCCATATCTGTTTGTCACCTACTTCAACTCTTTGGACGTCATCGAGGTCCAGGGACACGCTGCTCTCGGGTATGGAAATCAATAGATAGAGAAAAAAAAAAAAGTGTGGAAACTTGCTCTCCCATAAACCTTCAGACCTAGTATTTTAATGTCTTCATTTTTCCCACTTTCTGGTTACATCTGTCCTCCTGTTTTCACTTTGTTTAGTTTGCTCTTACAGTTGAACCAGAGTACTCATAAGTTATATATGGTCTGGAAAAACTGTGCTCAATTCCCATTTCATATTTGCTGTTTTAACTTGTGTCTGTTCACTGACAGTCCCACAGTGCTGGCTCACCTGGACATCCCAAGCCCGCGTTACCTGGGCCCTGCCATCTCCTCGGGGGCCATTTACCTGGCGTCGTCCTACCAGAACAAACTGAGGGTCATCTGCTGCAAAGGCAGTCTGATCCGAGAGTCGGGAGAGCTGCAGAGGACTGGCTCCAGCAGAGGGTCAGTCAAACAGCACCTTATTCAAATATAAAAAAACACATGGAGGTCACTGAGGGACTCGGCTGGGGTTTATTTGGCCAACACTGCCATCTGCTGTTCAGTTGTGGTAGGTGTTAGTTGACGCCACTGAGGTTTTAACAAAAACAAAACAAACTAAACACAAAGCACAAAAAGTTACCAGTCAATAGAATAAAATGTAAATGGCAAATGGAAAACATCACATCACGACAAGTGGCTGTAGTTACATCTGGATTTTATAATATCTTATATAATAGTGTTTTTCATTTCCTGGGATGCTCCATAGAGCCCAGTGGAAGCACAGCTGGCCACAGCGCACAAAAAACTGATTTAGTTTCAAATGTGTCAAGGTACTATTAGACCTATTTTCCCTGGGTTTGCACAGTGTGGCCCTGCAGGGCTACCGTAGCTGCACATATGCTCTTAAATGGGTGTGAGGACAGGAATAGCAATCTGCATTTTCATGACCGTTTTAACTGAATGTAACTCCGTTTGTGTATTTGTCTATATCTGTTTTATTCTGTATTGTTGATGAAGAGTTGTGCCAGTCATTGTGGGTTGAGCATCAGAAAGGTGCGAGAAACAAAACCTAATCAAACCAAAATCAAATCAAGGTTAAATCAGAAAACCTAAATACCAATATCCTGGTAAAAAAATCTGTTTTTACTCCAGTTTTGTAAACCTTTGTGCACATTTTCTTTGGAACTCAACTGGTTTTTAGAAATGAGGCCCACTGGGACGAGTAAATTTTACAAAATGCAGTCCTGAATGGTCAAGAAAAAGTCCAGGAAAATGATTTCTTAAAGATACCGGAAGCCCTGCAGATGACACTAGGTGTAACTCTAAGAGTAAGTGTCGACTGCTCTGTTGTGTCCAGGAGTCCCAGTAAGCGCGGCCCTCCCACTTACACAGAGCACATCTCCAAGCGCCTTTCGTCAGGGCCCGGGAGCCACGATGGCCTGCACCGGGAACCCAGCACCCCGCACCGCTACCGAGAGGGCCGCACCGAGTTCAGACGGGACAAGTCTCCGGCCCGGCCCCTGGACAGAGAGAAGTCCCCCGGCAGAGTGCTGGACAGCCGCAGGGAGAGGTCTCCAGGAAGATTCGGGGAGAGCACTCGACTCCACGCCGGGTCTGTCCGAACGCAGCTGGCCCCTGTCAATAAGGTAGTGTTGTTTGGAACAAACACACAAAACCAAGTCATGATGGTGACCAGAGGGGATTGAAACCAAGACAAGACCAAGACTTTTAGGGATCAAGATCGAGGGACAAGACCAAGTCCAGTGTATGACACACTGGAAGAGATCCCAGAGAACAGTTATAAAATACAAACACTACCAAGTCCAAACTCATGGAGGGTTAATGTTTGGAAGGAATGGTCATACCATCACAAAAACCAGCTGTGGTCTTGGCCAGTCTTGTCTGAGTAAAGACTGAGTAGGCTGAGACTGAGACCTTTAAAAAGTGGCACGTTTTAGGTCCAATACTGGTCTCGAGTACTTCAACACTAGAAAAATCAACAGGACGTACCCCATTGCCCTTATCCTAGTGCTCATCCTTGTCTTTGTCTCGTCTTGTCACAAACAGTACATAGACTTAACCTTATTTTCTGAAAACCATTCCAGAGTTAAAACTGATGACTCTTTTACCTTTTTTTTGTCTTGCAGGTGTGGGATCAGTCGTCAGTGTGAGCCCGGTTCAAAACAGCGCCTGACGGTGATTTATTGAAGCACACACATTAACACCGACTGTCCTCGTCGCCTGTACATAGCCTTAGCTCTCATTCAGCTCCACACAAACTGCACAGGGAGTCGTCTCCTTACGACAATCCTCTCTTCTCCACACTTTCTGGGGGCGATCCCAAAGGAAACCGGTGACAGGGAACTAATGTTGATCTCCAGGTCAAGAGTATCTTTATGATGTTCTATCAAACTTGTACATATCGCTTACAGTGAGAGTTTTTTTTTTTTTTTTAAGATAAAGGGAAAAGTCGGCCAGAAAAGCCATGTCTATTTTTTTTAACAAATTTCTAAAGATGTTGCAGGGATATTTCAGTGTTGTTGGTGAAGAATACTCAAACCAATTAGACCACAAAGATTAGATTTGCGGCACTTTGCACAAGAGATTGGATTTGAACAGAGCCAGTCTTCTGTCTTTGGATCAAATGTTCGGTCCTCTCCACTGAAAAGCCTTTGATATCGAACAACATATGCTTTACTGACACTTGTCGTCCAGCCATACTTTGTAAAAAAAACAATTTAGCCAACGTTATAAGCAATGTTTTGCTCCAAGTGTTCCTTGTGTTGTTTTGGCAAACCTAAGATAAGACGCAGATCTGCCTCTGAAGTCGGACGTCCCGCTGCTGGACCAAAGCCCCTCTGCGTCTGCTGCCGCTGCTGATTTTGGTGCAGTCGTCCCGTTCGTGTGCAGTAATATGACGTCTAGTTATTGTCAGGGGTCGTAGTGTTTCTCTAGCTCTGGTGAGACCACCTCCATTCGTCACATCGGTGAGCATGATAACTTAGAGCAGCACTTTTCAATCTTATTTCTCTTGGTTGTTCTGTTGTATCCACTTGAATTTGCATTAATTAAGTAAACATTGATGTTAAGTAATTTAAGGTTTTCCTGATTTTTAGACATGTATCTCAGTACATGCATTAAACACAATTGAAATGACTTTCTCTTTGTGTGTGTTTGAGACATGACAATACAACTCCACAAGTTGATCTAGTTTATTTCTCTTTTAATTCTACAACAACGTAATGCTCTTGAAAGTAAATTCAACAAATCAAAATATTCAGACTGAACAAGGAGCACTTGTTACAGGAAGTTGCTATGTACAGCTACACACTCCTCTGACAAACGCGAGAAGGTGGAAAGTGCTTAATATCAAACAGAAGGAAAAAAAGGAATAGAAACCAACCAAAAGCACGAGTGATCCCTTTGTGAGAGACCCGTAATAAAACAGCTTGGCACCAGTCTCCACCAAAAGAGACGCACACAACAAAGACACACCGCAGACGCTCTAGCGCACTCAAACGCACACGCTCGCTTTGCGTCAAGTGATACTGGGCCGCTGCAGGGACGCCTCAGACAGTCAGCGCGAGAGAACTGAGGGAGACTACAAGCTGCGAGTTGATTTTGGAGAAAACTAAAGCAAAGGATGGTTTCTGGCCAAACAGCGCCCTCTGCTGAATCAAAGCTAAACAATCAGATCTATCAGTTTCTATGTCCTCTGTGGCAGTGTCTTCTTCATGACATGCAAAAGGAATATTCACATTAATGGATTTTGGACAGGACGTCAGTGCCCACAGATGAGAGTGAAGAGAAATATTATTGTTTTCAGTTGGGAGGCCTTGTTTAGCCCAATGAAACACATTTAGAATAGATACATCCCAAAGACAAATAGGACTCAAAAATGGGCAAATTCACACATCCTTGTATTTCACACAAGACCTAGAAGTCCAGTGCTTAAAGTATTAGGAGGATCAATTATGTGTGGACAAACATCTACCTTCAGTCTTGCTCAAGGGCAACTTTACAAAACCTTTGATGCAAAAAAAATAAGAAAAAAGATATTGAATCAAATATGTTGGGAATAGCTTTGGTTGATGTTGCTCATTCAAGTGTTACACAAGTGTAAATATGGGGTTAGAGTTACAAAAGAGAAGGGGACGAGACTGAAGCTGTCGAGTTAAACACCACTTCCACAAGAGAAAAGAAAACTCTAATCTTCCATTAATGTTATTTTGTCAAAAAAATATTGAAAATGAAACATGGGGTGTGTTCACCTGGTCATCAACATCAGAGAGCAACAAAATTGAACTAGGGCTGCACAATATAGAATTATAAACCTCTGACGCAATATCAGCATTATTCTTGTACTTCTTGCAACAGTCTCAATTTATTACTTTAAGCATCACATGGAGCCGACCAAACAAAACCTGAAAAAAAAGTTTTTTTTTTTTCTATTTTCACTTTCAATTTGTATCATTCCAATGGAAAATGTAATTGTCATTGTAATATTGTGATGGTTTAGACTTTGCTGCAGAATGAAACATGATAATGTAACACACGTTACAATGGCAGTTTTTAAGGCCTTTCTTCTTTAAAAGTCCTAAAGCTGATTGAGTGAACGGACAGAGGTAGAGGTTAAAGGAGTGCATTTGGAGGGACTGGTTGCTTGATTAGGACTGTAGTCTGTATTGGGGATGCTTGTTTTAGGCCACTGCTGTCAGTGCATAGCATCTACACGTTCATTGATACTAAACCGGTCGCCGAGCATCACGGGGCGCTGCCCAGGCCTCAGGTGCAGATTCCTCCACGGGGAAACACTGATTATCCTGTGGCAACTGAATTGTCTGGATTTTAAACAGCAATTCAACAAAATCTTAATAAATAAAGTCAAAGTAATGATCGCATTTTAAAAGGACAAACCACTGCAGCATCAAAACAGGACAATCCTGCTTCTCTATTTAAAAAAAAAAACACACACCTGCCCAATCAACAGGTGGCAAATATATATAAGTATCTTCTGCAAGAACAACATAAGAAAACAGAAAAAAAAAAATTTTTGGTGACTATTTTAGTGAGCCACTATTCAGGGATTCTATACATTTTCTTAAATGCTATATAGTATCTGAATATATTATTTTATTTATTTATTTTACAAAAGTGTGGGTGCTGGGGGGTGCGAGGAGGTCATTGAACGGCCGTAGGACAGAGGTGCTGTAAGCTTCTTTGAAACATTTACAGACTTTTGCGAAAAACGCTAAGAGCCCTTTCTGCCACCGCTGCTGCTCCACGTTTCAGCCAATCAGAGCGGAGATCACAAGTGAGCCCAGAGTCACCTGACGTCCCACAGACACAGGATACTTCATGGCCTGTGGGTCCCAAATGGAAGTTGGGGAGGAAAGACTTACTTTATTAGTTTGTTGAATTAAAACTCTTCACTAAGAAAGCAACTCCAGCTGTCTCATTGATTTAACGACGATATTTGACTTGACTGTATTTATATCGATCTTTGTGACTCGCTGAAGGAGTAGATGTCAAAGGTCTGCCACTTCATGTGACAGTCCATTGAATTATGGGTTTTCAAAGGTTTTCAAGTGACAATAACTTTCTTGGCATAACAATTTACAATTTTTTTAAACAGCACAGTTGAAATAGGCAACCAAATTAACTTGTGATTTCACCGTTCACTGAAACGTGAGCGAGGTGTCCAGCTCCCAGTGCCTGCTGGGTAAATCAGGAGCCGTTTGAGTAAAGGGCATGAGGGAGGGAGGATTATGAGGCCTGGCTGACACATGACTCTGCGTTGTCAGTGTTGGGTTCCTAAAACCTCACATGAGAACTCCACATAAACGTGTTTTTTAAGATTCAGCCAAATTCATTTCACCCAAATATCCAAGTGCTAGCTTCACAATTCATCAGATACTAATACAATAATTTAAGATTTAAAAGATGGACGACTTAATAAATCCACCTGGTCTGGAATCATTTCTTTGAGTGGCTGAGGGAATTATAATCTCTAGTGACAAAAGTCAGCCAATAAACAAGTTCTAATATCCCACATTATTAATGAATTGGAAGATTATGCTGCTTTTGGTTGTTTTTCGCACTAACTATTAAAAACCTGAATTTAAAGAGCAGCATTATTCCAAACCCAGTTCTTCTCTTGGTACAAAGACTTTTTTTTGTGTGAACTGATCACAGGGCGTCTGTCTCTTGCTGCTGATTAGTCAAATATAACATTTTTGGAGAAGAATATGGATGAAATGTTGAATTACAGCAGCAGCAGTGATTGACCTCCTCTTGCTCCTCGGCCCGACTCCAAGGCACCACGACCATCGTCTCGAAGCACTGTCCCGCTACAAACCCCCTGCCACCGTCCAGCGCTCCGTAAGCCTCTATTTACACATTCAAGTTTTATCATCGCAGCACACATTTGAGTTCATGGGACATTCTGAAGCTCTTTTCAGAAGTGCGCCTTTTTTCAGCGGCTAACGGCCCGTCTGCTTTAACGTCTCTAGTTAGAGCTGGCCGTAATGGGTTTGTCCATCTCCAGGTCTCGCGGGGCTGGGCCCAGCTGAAGGCTGCTGTAGCAGGTTTTACAAACGCGAGTTGGATCAAAAAGCTGCTGGCTTGGCACCGGGATCTTCTGGTCACAGCAACTGGCGCAAAACACGTTACCACAGTTCCTGCAAAGACAGCGAAGATTAGAGTTTATTCTTTCTGTTAATTCAATTTAACCCACAATGGATCATGACTTCAATATTTATATTAGTGAGAATTTGGATGAAATGAAAATCTGGGTCTAGTGCAAAAAGTGTTTTTGTCAAGGTTCAGGTGCATCAGCCTTTTCAGCTCCAGGAAAAAAAAGGTGGTCATAGGCTTAAGCTAAACATGCTAGACTAGTAAATCACCCAAAATGTTTATTGTGTACTACTGTACGCTGTCAATACACAAGACATAAGCCTATTCCTCATTTTCTTAAAATGAAAGAACAAACTACTGAGTCTTGGCAACAATCTTTGTGACAAATTGTGTGAGAGAAAACCTCACGGTCAGATTAAGATGCTAAATAAAATGTAAAAAAAAAACAACCTTGCAAGACAATGACTTCTGGGTTTCACTGAAAGAATAACCCTGACATTGGAGACATTAAAGAGAGCTGCATCAGTCTCAGTGCATGCTGGGTGGCAGCAGTGACTTCAGTCTGTTAAACACACATATGTTAGCGTCACAGGATGAGTGTGGGTTACACTGGGGTCCTCATGCTGTTGACTTAAGCACATGCTCACACAGTGTTTTCACACAGCTGAACCCAAACAGTGCAACTATCTCTGAGGCTCTATCACCACAGGGCCATGCTGCTGCTGGGGATGCAGGGGGCTCTTTGGGGCAGCATGCTGCCAGCTCTCGAGTCCTGACCACTCCTGGGATTAACAGGACAAGACTAAGCTTTAACAACTAATTAAAGTTAAGTGAAGGGCAGATTCACAAAAATGTTTTTGAGACCAAAATCATAGAGGCCTTGACAGCAGCAGGTTATGAACAAATGCTACAAAACTCTTCAAAAAAAAAAAGAGGGCTGGTGGTGTGGACAGAAAACCGAGGAGACCTGAGCCAGATTAACACCTCATTTGACTTTGTTGTCGGCGTCTTTGTCTAAAAAAAGAAGTTGTCATATCAAACAACACTACAAGACAATCATTCTACCATGAACTGCAAACCTAGATATTAACAGCCTGCCCAGCCAAACCCATTCACTTCTGGAATCCCTTCACAACCATTTACCTTAAAGGGGGAGGGCTTTATGCAAAGTTTTGTTTCTCTGATTGGTCTAAACAACCACATGCAGTTTATCGTTGTGGGATGTCCCCCTGAAAATCCAACTTAAATCCACAGAGACTAATTCTTTGTATCAAAATAACAAAGGCATTGCTAAGATATTCAAATTTCTGAAAGATATTGAATTCAATTTGTGATTGGTTCATGAGTGGTTAATGCCAGGAGTAAACGGGGCTCTGTGAAAAAGATGAAGAATGCTGGTGTGGTAAGCAGTGCAGTAAAACTAAGATCCTCGGCCAATCCCAGCTCTCCCATTGACAGCCACGTGCTCACGGTCACAGCCAGTTACAAAAAAAAAAAACTCTCAGGATTTTAACAAACTGCAAAAACACAACTCGGACACTGAGAGGTCACTACAGAGGCTTCAAACAAAAGTGAATGCATTGGGTCTAGAGGGTGAGGGGGGGGGGGTTTGGGGAAGACAAAGGCACATCCACATTGGGTTAGAGAGAGAGAGAGAGGGAGAGAGAGAGAGAGGTGTGTGTGGTTGGGACAGAGGAGCCGAATCTCACCAGACCTCCTGGACTCGCTCCCTGTCGCTGTGGAGGAGAGGGGCAAACAGCGGGTCACAACTAACTCACAGTTTCAACAAACACAGCTAAGACTCCAACATTAACTGAGCAGACGAGAGACACAGGCAAAACACAAACTAAAAAAACATGTGGACTTTCACTTAAAATACATCATTTTTCTTCTTTTATGAACTATTTCAAGTCCAGTTTAGAGCCAGAATACAGAGAAGACAGTGTCGACCTGACTTTGAAGTGATATTCCACATTTATAGAGTTGTTTGTGGTGCTTGTGAATAAACAGACAATATAGGTAAAAGTCAATGTTTCCATAAGCACCCCATACAACCCTGCTTAAAAAATCTATTTCCCTTTAGCCTCTAGTGATGAGGTCTAAGCATTTACCTGCAGTGATGCTTCCTAGCGGCGAGCCAAAACCTGCTCTCACAGCCGTAACACTGCGCCGCCAAATGGTCCGGGTACCAACGAGTGACCTGCAACCAGCCCACAAACAAGATCAGGACAGAAAACCAACACTGACTAAACTGTATTTAGAGAGTGGCCCTGTTCCTAAATATGACACATGCTTGATAAAACTGTGATGGACTGATTTGAAGAATGTCTCTCTCACCCAAATGATTGATACTCTTATATAAAATGTTAAAATAATATTAACTAAAAGCTAAAAGTTATCACCAAAATGTTTCCACCTGGCTGTACAGGGAACATAGGCTCACCTCAGTGTCCTGCTTGTCCACCTGCTCCCAGCTGGTCTCTGAGAAGAGCTCCGTGCTGCAGCGGGACAAACAGTTTGGGTCCAGGTTGAACTCTGAGTCTGTCATTGAGGTCTGCAACAAGAGAAACAAAAATTAGCACAAGGCCGAGTATTAGAGAACACAGGTGTAGATTTTGTCAGGTGTTTGAAATCTGTAATAAAATGATCAATGTTAATTTAGTGCCTGTTGTTGTAAATGTTAATGTTTGGATCTGTTTGTGACGTTCACAGTTTACTAAATGTAAACACATAACATGCTGGTTTTGGCCCAAACTGGAAACCTAGGCCTTACCACCTCATCCCCCAGGTCCCCGTTGGTCCGGTGGAGGCCCATGTGCTGCTGGTTCTCCAGTCGGGACCACAGCTCCTGGACCTGTTTCTTCAGAGTCTCCACCTCCAGCTGGTGTCCCGCCTCGATCTGCCGAAGCCGCTGCTGGATGGCATCCGTGTGCAGCGTGAGCCCGTCATCGTCCAGGTGGCTGCGGGACGGCTGCTCGGGGCTGGCCGCTGCTCGGATGATGGCCGCGTGGCAGCAGCGGTGCGGGACGCCCCGGGGGAGGAGGGTCATGGAGTTACAGCTGGCCACAGAGACCTGCCGGCTCAGAGGGGCACGCTCCCCGTTCCCTTTGGCCCAGTGGGGCCCCCCAATGGCCTCGATGTCCAAACTCTCCCCGTTACAAAGGCCATCCCTAGGGTCCCCGCCCGCACACTGAAAGGCACTGACAGAGGGCCTCTTGGCCCCACCGTTAAAAGTCCTAAAGCTGTGATCCGCCTCCGGCCCCTGGTCCTTCCTGGAGCAGGACGCTCTGCCGGAACAGACCGGCTCCAAACGGCCACTCGCCTCTTCTGTCAAAGTCTCTGTGGAGCTCTCCATCAGCGACATTCTCTTGTCCTGCTCCGCAGCCTCCAAAACCCTTGTGTCCGAGCTGGGACAGGGCTCCTCCTCAGGGGGCCCGTTGCTGAAGCCGTTTATTTGAGTTCTTTTGGGCTCCTCTGGTTCCCCCGAGCCGGTCTCAGAGTCACGTTCGACTCGCTCTTCAACCCACTTCACGAGGTCCTGGGTGACCAGGGCCACCTCAGGGTCTGCCCCATTACAGAGTGCCTCCTCCTCCTCCTCTTCGGACTGAAGACCGTTTTGGGGAGGGTGACCGTTAGTGACCACTTCTTTCGTCTGGGTGCCATTGACCTCAGGGTCCCGCTCAGGTTTTGCATCTGTGGTCACTTCCTGGTTGTGGTTTTGATTGACACCTCTGGGCTCTGATCCCGCCTCTTCTTTGGTCGCTTCCTGCAGGATGTTCTCCATCTGCCCCTCGCCCACCGCCACAGAGAGCTCTGCCTCCTCTTCTCCCGTTTCGTGGCTCATAGAGCCTCCGTGTCCTGGTTCGGGGTGGGAGCCCTGGGCCTGTGGGCTGTTGTCCCGCTCAGAGTCCAATACGTCCGAGTACAGCCCGACTCCATTCTGTGGCACATCTTCGTCCTGAGGCGCCCCTCCTTCAGGCCCCACGGCCATGAGCTCCAGGGATCGTCGGTGGTCCTGCCACTTCTCGTTCAGGCTGGGGTCGCTGGAGCGCCGGTTTGGAGGCATATTGGTTCCCAGCTCACAGGCACTCGGCAAGTTGTCGAACGAGCGAGTCTTTGTGCGTCTGAGAGACAAGAGAAAGAGAGCAATTACACAAAAAACAGGACATCACAAAAGTACAGCGGGTAAACTCAAAGGGAATGGTTTTGGCAAAAATATTGTATGTTTTTTTTACAAAGCAGTGAAGAAAAGACAGAAAACAAAAGCATAAAAAATGATTCACTGTCAACATCTAAAAATATCCTGTTCCTCTCTGATGACTGTCATGGGACACTGGTCTGACTGAGCTTCAGTCTATTTGAGCCACATGGGGCAGGAGGAGGCTCTGAAGCAGCAGTAGGCTCACCTGCCCAGGGGCGCGTCCTCAGGATTACAGCCCGGTATGGGGTAGGGGGCACAGGAGTCGTCCGAGGGCGTGGTGGGGGAGGAGCTGGGCAGGTACACAGCTGTCCACAACATCAGGTTTCGAACGTGACAGACGGGATGGAGCACCTGCAACAACAGAGGTTAAAGTTCTTGTTTTAACAACTATTGATTATTGACTAGCCCTTCATTAAAGTGACTGTAGAGTAAAGTGTCTGACTTTATTTGTTCTTTATCTTTACAGAGTCCATTTGTGGCCTGAATATTTAGCTATAGACTCAGATCAGGAGCAGGTAGGGACAAAAGAACAGCTGGAAATGGGGGCAGGGTAAATTTGAAAAAGAATAGAGTAAGGAAAAGAGAAAAAGCATGTAAACACCTTCTATGTGATACACAATTGCAGTACTTTTTGAAGTTTGAAGAGCCTTGTTAGTAAAGTGTGTTTTCTCTGGTCCTATTAGCTGCCTGTCTGCTTCTCCAAACTGGGGCTGCACGGACAAACACCTTACTAAGTATCTCATAGACCATCATCTTCACTTTGATCTGTGATTTTATGGTCTAAAATTATTGTTTTCATGCAGCATATTTTTGTCCAGAACCAGACGACAGACTAAAGCTTTCATATTGACAATGAAACCAAACACAATAAAAATACAGCATGTACTCAGCACAGCATAAATAATGTATTACTTTGACAGTGGATTGAGAACAGATGAAGTAAACGCCCTTCGGAGCCACTCAAATACAATAACAGAGCCACCACAAATGTGTCAGAAGAGCTCCTAAAGATGTCTCCTAAATCAAGTCAAAGCCATCATTATCTAAGCGTCGACAGATGCATTTCAAAATCTATGACTCCAGGGTTTATACTTTCAGAATACATCTGTGAGCATGGTTTGTGACCGGACTTGCACAAGTCCTCTGCACTTTACTATTGTCTGTAATTAATGTATTTTTACCATATATTTGTGTACTATTAACTATGACGTTTGAGTACCTAACGGAAGCTATATGATGCTTAATAATACCGTTTCGGAGTGTGAGGAGTACAACATGTTCCTCAGCGTGCGATTGGCCGGCCTGAGCAGAGACCAGATGGAGCAGGTCCTCTCCTGGACGTGCCTGTCCTCCCGCTCCTTCCCACTGTTACACAGAAAGGTCCCGAACAGACAGGAGTAGGTGTGCTGCACCAGTTTGACCTGAAACAAAACACCAAAGTACAGACATGTACAGGCTTGAGTACACTCCTCAGCAAACACATCATTATTAACATCAAGTGCATATTAGTGGTTAAAATCAAACATAAAAGAATAACTTCTTTACACAATCTCCAAGTAGTTTATCTTTTCCATAATACTTCTGTGACTAATGATTGTAACTCCTATGTATTATTATATAAGGTTGTCATGTGATGAACTTTCAGAAGATTTTAATGTCATTTAAAAGCACCACTTATATAAATCCTTTCAAAGTAGTAAATCCTAAAAAATGGTAGGAAATTGTGTTACACAAAGTTGTATTCACCAGGAAAGCCTCGTTAAACTCAAAGGAGCACGGGAACTGTCTCTGAAGCTGGTGAACACAGTCCAGCCATTGCAGGAAAACAGGGCAGCGCTCGTTCAGGTCTTCAGAGTTCTCTCCGTGGCCGCAGCGATCGGCAAACTTGTGACCAAAGTCCAACCACTCAGTCTCCACCAGAACCTGGAAGCCCTGTAAGAACATGACATATCAATACAGAGACTAAGACTAAATACTTTCACTTTCACAGTTAGTGGTTGGGTGAAGCCATTTATTGTCAAACAATTGTGTTTACTCTTTTTAAATCATAATGACAACAGAAACTACCCAAATGACCCTGATCAAAAGTTCACATACTCCACTTCTTAATACTGTGTATTACCACCTTTAACATCAATGAATGCTTGAAGTCTTTTGTGGTAGTTGTGGATGAGGCTCTTTATTTTCTCAGATGGTAAAGCTGCCAATTCTTCTTCAGTTCCTGTAAATTCTTGGGCTGTCCTGCATGAACTGCATGTTTGAGATCTCCCCAGAGTGGTTCAATGATATTGAGTTCAGGAGACTGAGATGGTCAGTCCAGAACCTTCACTTTCTGTTGCTGTAGCCAATGACAGGTCGACTTGGCCTTGTGCTTTGGATTGTTGTCCTGTTGGAACGTCCAAGTACGTCCATGCAGCGCTTCCAGGCTGATGAGTTGAGCAATTTTGACCAAGTTTCCTGTGCCTTTGTAGCTCACACATCCCCAAAACATCAGTGATCCACCTCCATGTTTCTCAGTAGGAATGGTGTTCCTTTCATCATAAGCCGTGTTGACACCTCTCCAAATGTAATGTTTAAGGTTGTGGACAAAAAGTTCAATTTTGGTCTCATCACTTCAAATGACTTTGTTTTGAGGCTTGTCTCTGGGCTGTTTGGTGTATTGTAAGAAGGATGCTTTGTGGCATTTGAGTAGTAATGGCTTTCTCGACCATGCAGCCCATTTTTCTTCAAATGCCTCCTTATTTTGCATTTTTAAACAGCCACACCACTTTTTTAAGAGAGTCCTGTATTTCAGTTAAAGTTATTAGTTGGGTTTTTCTTTGCATCCCAAACAATTTTCCTGCCAGTTGTGGCCGAAATTTTTGTTGGTCAATAATTTTCCACTTCTTAATTCTTTTTATATCCATTTACTTTTTACACAGTTCAATTACCCTTTCCCGCAGATTCTTTGACAATTTTTTTGCTACTGGATGAAAGATACAAGGGTCTGTCAGGAGTCCAGAAACTCACTGACCTTTTATAAACACACACTCAGTACAAGCAAACAGATTACAGGTGAGGATGGTTACCTTTAGTATCCATTCAAACCTGTTTGTGTTAACTTGTGTCCATTTTATCAGGCCAAAATCACCAAGGTATGTAAACTTTAAAAAGAGTAAACACAATTGTTCGAAAATAAATGGCTTCACCAAACCACTAACTATGAGTGAAATTTATTATTTGTGTGATCATTCTTATTCTCTGAAAAATGAGTATCATCTTATTGTGTAACTGAGGTTCTGGCCTTACTTCTATAGTGCGGTAGTATGGGTCCAGGAGTAGTTTGGACAGAGCCACGATCTGGGGCGTGCGGTCCCAGCCATCGGAGCAGTGCACCAGGACGGGCCGGTGGTCTCGGTCCACGGCGTTGACAACAAGCAGCGCTGCCTTCAGCAACAAAGACAGGTGTTGTAACCACTTGGTGCTCTCCAGAGCAGAAAGCCAGCTGCAGGGACAGGGAGTTAGACAAGAAAAAATGTGATTTGGTGCATTTATTTAGGAAAAAGTATCTGGCTGCACAAAATACTGTAGGGCAATAATAGTGTATACTGTGTGGGCCCAGTTGCTGTAATATGATCCTTACTGCCTCCACTAAAACTAGCACACATCCTTGTAAACATTGCTGGGTGGCATTAAAAAAAGACAGGTACAAGCCAAAAGAGCAAAGTCTTCCATTTATATTATTATTATTATTATTAGATTATCTTATTTGATCTGAACGTGCAGCTCTGTGTTTAGCTCGCTACCATACCTGAACAGATAAATCATTAACTAGTTTATCTAGTGTTAATGCAGAGTTTATTCACTTCTCATTCGTTAGTGGGGAAAAGTTTATTTTGTAACATTTTAAAATTTGGCTTTAAATTTACTTTATATTGATTTGATGAAAACAGATTTGCTTGAGTTTTTTGTTAACAAAATATTTCAATATTTAATATGCATTCAAAGCAACACTATGGAACTTATTACCCCTTTTATTGTAAATAAATTACATTGTAAATAAATTACATTGTAAATAAATTACAATAAAAGCATTAAATTCATTTTGATGATTTCTTGACATGAAACAGACAGAGCCTGTTTTGACAGATATTCCACTGTGTGTGTGAGTTTTGGTTTATGCTTCCTTCTCATAAGAACACGTATCTGGCCAAAAAAAAGTTACAGATATGCAAAAAAAAGTTACATAGTGTTGTGTTTTAATAGACAAGCCATTATGCTTTACTGTTTTGTGTTTCATCCATGTTAAGCGCCTAGAGATGACTTTTGTTGTTGACTATACAGCATGATACTGTTTTAACAAAGGACTGTTACGTTTTGATCTTCTGCTAAATACACATTACGCCTTTCTTACATGATTAGCCAGAGCAGTTAACAAGCATTATGATAACTCCAGTAGTTCTGCTTTTTGTGTATTGCCTCATCCTTTTGTTTTTATTATTATATATACGTACATATTTTTTTACATACATTTCAAACCGTGTTTTTCCTTCCACTGAGCTCTGACACAACGGGCACACTGGTACTGGTCGTGGAAAAAGTCAGTCTATAGCCTTGAATGGTCACAATGCTCTGCTTGAATAATTAATGCCCTACTCTTCACTTCTACATAATGCTAACCCAACGTTTCCATTTCTATAGTGACGCCTGAGAAAGCTGGAGAAGATGTCAGATGTCTAGGTAAAGCAGGTTAAAGTAAAAACCTTACGTAAGACACAAATGAGACACAAGCACAGACTCTGACCGGCTTCAATTATGTTTAGCTAAATATGTCACTTGACCTGTCTGAGCTTGGATATTATTCTGTGACATTACAGTCCAGCTACCTACTGTTTATGGGCCCTCACCTTTAATATCTATGGCATATATAATGTTATTCATGTCCTAAAAGTTTAGTTTTTTTCTGTTGAAGCCCATAAGTTGGGGCGGCAGTAGCTCAGTGGGTAGAGTGGTCGTCTTTCAACCGGAAGGTAGGCGGTTCGATTCCCACTCTCCCCACAGTTCATACTGTCGTTGTGTCCTTGGGCAAGACACTTAACCCACCTTGCCCCCAGTGACTGTAACACTGGTAATTACATTAGAACAATGTAAGTCGCTTTGGATAAAAGCGTCAGCTAAATGAATAAATATAATGTAAATGTAAATAAGTTGAAATGTGTTATGTTAAAGGTCATAGAGGACTTTACACTTTCTGTTTCAATAACTAAACACTTGGCCTGGTTTAATCATTGCATTGAGTCATATGGAACGAAGAGATCCTTTACTTGAATCTGCGCCAGACTTTAGTTAAATCAGACCCAGCTGCTTGGGCAAAAGAAAACACTATTCTATTTAGTATACTCGCAAATTAATTAAAGTTAGTACAGCTAAGTCTGGGAAATTTAGGTTTAATTGAGAAACAACAGGCGAGGCTGCAGACGCTGCTGTGGGCCAATGAAGAAAAGGAAAAACTCACTTGGCCGGATCAGGCATCTGAGTGCAGAGGAAACGCAGAGACTGGAAACTCTTACGAATGGAGTGGATGTTAGCCATGCCCATGAACACCACCTCGCAGTTGGGATAGTACTCTGGAAAAGCCCAAAAGGTTAATTAATAAAAGCTGGTAGATTTAATTTTAGCCCAGGAGCAATTGCATTTGCGAATCCACAGTACAAGTCGACCTAATTCTGCTGGAGCTGAAAAGACAAACCTGGGCATTCGCAGCCTCCCCCCTTGGCCCTGTTGGCTACAGCAGCAGCGTACGACCTGGCATCCAAGATCAGTAACTTGTGAGGCTGGATGGCCAACGACTCTACCTCCGAGCTGTTGGACAAGGAGGATTCTGGTAGAAGACCCAGAGAATTAGAGGAAAAAAGGAGTAATAATACAGTCAAATGTAAGGTTCATAACAAAACTTATAATAAACAGTGTTATACTGGTTTAAACGCAACACGCCTTCGCAATTGTAAAGCCATCTTGAACATAGTCATAATTATAATTGTAAAACTATTTTGTTTAAAGCATGTTACTACTGCTGAGGTGTTTGTCACGTAATTCAGAGCAAACTAAATCAAAAACAAAATCTGTCATCAATTGAAAATAGGTGGGTGAGACTTTGGTGCAATAAAAACATTTAGGTAAGTAATGCAACATTCCAGGTTTTCCCGGAGGCGTGGGAACCCTGGATTATGTCAGTGTGAGAGTAACAGGTGACAGGAAAAAAGCCCCGCCCCTCGCTTGACTCAAAGGTTTTAAAGTGTGTGCTGTGAGTAAAATTCCTCATATTTTCTAGACTTTATAAGTTGCTCAGCCCGAGGTTGGACGTGCCTCGACAGAACAGATTGTACAACACTGTCTGCTCCAATTGTATGTGGATAACAGTAGAACCTGTTTTTAGGTGGAAGGTTGTAGTCTTACTTAAGTCACATTTATTTGCCCTTTATATGGATGCATGTCAAGAGCCAAGACAAGTGTGAAGAGAAATATTTGGAGTTTAAATGTGGTGTGAGAGTTGGGCAGTGAGTTCTCACCAAAGTCGGTGTCAGTCAGGTCGGAGCCATTGGTGTAGTTGCCGTTGGAGAGGTGTTTCCGTGAATTGCTGTCCACGGCGCAGGCTTTGGCGATAGACTGAACCAAATGCTCGTCATCTGCGTTTCTCCAGCCCCACCAGCTCACCTCAGGCTGGCCACAACGGGCTATCACTGCCCCAGTGCTCAGGTGTCTGCCGAGGAGGAAGATTGGAGGAAACAGCTTCTAAAAACGCTAGCTTATGTAAAACAAAACAATCCATGTATGTATGATCACTCTGGTCTATGACAGTCTTGTTTGTCCTAAGTTTTTGTCCTGATCATTTAACAAAAAGAAAGAATGCAAAATGCTGTACAATTCTAGCTTTTATTAGCAACAGCTGTTTCCAGTTTAAGACGGAGAAGGTGCCTTATGGCTCTTCGGGGGTGCCCATTTGTACTCAACTAATCCTACTCATACTGCATGGTGGCAGAGTGGTTAGCACTCCTGCCTCACAGCAAGCAGTTCAAACCCCGGCCACATCAAACATCCTCGGCCAACTCCGGCCTTTCTGTGAGGAGTCTGCATGTCCTCCCTGTGTTACCGTAGGTTCTCTCCAGGTACTCCGGCTTCCTCCCACCGCCCAAACACATGCAGGTATAGGTCAAATGGCAAATCTAAAGGCTCCCTAGTGAATGAATGTGAGAGTTAATGGTTGTCTGTAATTGTCTGTCTCTAAAAAAAAGATCTTTGTTGTAATTACTCATCTGATACAAAAAGACACTGCCAGAGGCAGTAATCCATGAGTAATTTGCTGCTTGTTCAGGTTTTTCCAAGCCTTTATTTGCTGTGTGGTTTAATAATGTTTTCATGCTGCACTGGAGAGACAGTAGCACACAAACCTGTAAACCACAGAAGGAAACCTCTTCCAGGAGCGAAAGCCTGCCACATTTTCCAGCTCTTTGTCGGTGATCCAGGCCGGCACCAGGAGCTGCTGGGGGTAACCCTGGCAAAGCCTGAGCAACAACAAGAGAGACCAAGACATTTTGAGTTTGCCCACATTTACAACTATGACTAATGTGTGAAAGAGGGCTTCGAGATTTCTGTTGCCATGGTGTCAAGTGGATTTGCTGACTATACATTTTTTCCTTTGATGTTGAGAATTTCTTTGAATTTCTATTGTCTAAGGTGTTCAATTGTTAAATCAAGGTTCCCCCTTGTTTTAAATAATTTTCCAGGGCAATTTCCAGTACTTTTTCTTGACAATCCAGGCTGATATTTTCTTATTAAAAACACATTTTTTATTTATTATTTATTTCTCAATACAATATAATAAAAAGATTTATATTTAGAAAATACAAAAAAATATACAGAAAAATATATAATGGACATCAGGACAATAAAAAAGTATTTAAGGTTATTTATATTTTTTCCACTTTTCTATTTTTTTTGATGTACCGCCAATAAGGAAAAACAGAAGTTGACTATGAAGTTCTATTTTGGGCAAAACTGTCACTATATGTGAAAAAGTAACTATGTTTATAAACTAGACAAGACTTAACATAAAAACCCTTCAGTGCAATGTATCCCAATATGTTTAAATGCTTTGTGTTATTAACATTTTAAACATACTTTACTTTAGAAAAGTGTCAAACATTGACAGGGCAGCTTTCTAATAGTTATTCAATGAGCAGGGGTCATCGAAAGCTGTGATGGATTTACAAAGTCTCTGTCTACGAACACCTAATCCGTGCAGGGCCCTCATCTGCCAAGCCTCAGTGGAGCACAAAAACACAATCACCCACTGTCACAACTAACCATTGCAGGCTCATATCCGCACTGTCGGCCCAAAGAAAACACACAAAAAAACAGCAGCAGCGTTTTCTGCCACGGCTTTACCTGAACTTGCTGTTGATGTCCGATATCCGCCAGGCGTTTTGAGTGTCAAAGCCCATTCTCTCCACTTCGTTTTTGAACCAGGAAGTCACGTGTTCACCTAGAAATCAGATGAACAATAGATGCGGTTGCTAGGAGACAGGTTGATGTAAAGGTAATATGAGGACACACATCAGAGAGAGGGTTGGGTACCTGGTCGACAAAGCTCGCCGTGTTGCTCCTTCTCGCCGGCGTACACCTCCATGCACCAGGCGTGAAAGGCAAAAGAAAACAGGTCCTCGAGTCGAGACGGGGGTCGAACCACAGCAGTTAAACGCTTCAACCACTCCTGACACTGCTCGAAGGTGGTAAACTGACATCTGGAGAACAAAATACAAAACATACAGTCACTCCAAACAAGTTTCATAATTGTACTTAAGACATCATAATACTGCTTGTCTATCACACAATAGCCCCTGTTATATTTGAGTTGCCCTTAGAGCTGTGGAGAGTCATACAAGAGGAAAAACAGGCTTGAGATATTTTGGATGTATTGGGCAGGAAAGGTTTATTGACCATCAATACGTGACCCAGAGACAGAACACTCAACACAGTGTGGTACTGAATAACCAGTCTGACATGCTTCCGGAAAACATAAGCCTCGTACTGCGTCAAGTGGTGTTTCACTTTAGTGACTAGACTAAACAGGCTACAGCCTTAGAGCTGAAGGAAGGCAGGGGTGTTGACCAAATGAATAGACTGGCCCAATTGAGGCTGAGGACATATAGTCAAGAAATCTAAAATAAGCAACATACAGTGCAGTGTGAAAACTTTTAGGCAGATATGCAGTAAGGTAAGAATGCTGTCAACAACAAATTATTAAAATTATTTATTTTAGTTTTGAAAAACTTTCAATATTGAGGGTGATCCCAGAACAAACCCTGCTGATGTGTGTAACCCTGATCACAACATCTTGGGAGTCAGGCCTGGTTCTATCTGGGATTACATGGTCTAGTTTAATCAAAGTTCCTTCTGAAATGTAATAGTCTAGTTTAGTCCAGTTTGGCTTGGTTTAGTCTGGGATTCTCCAAATGTTTGAACAGAACCTGCCCAAATCCTTCAAAAACAGAGACAGTGGAACTACAAGAACTGTTGCTGTTTTCTTGACTTTTTATATCTACAACTGACTAAACCTTTAGCAAAGTACTGTATGTCAATAGTTTTGGGGTGATTTTTGGACTCCACAAAAGTTTTATTAACCTCACCTGACGATTTTGCAGTCTTTACAGGTGACATGAAGCTGGAACATGTCGCGACACTCCACACACTCGATAAGCTGAAGAGGAACCTGCAGAGCAACCATAGCAGTTTATGGAAATCAACACCAATAACGCACATGCAGTCAGTAAAAGTAGACTGCTGCTAACAGACTAATTAGTAAAGACGACTGACATGCTTCTTCGGTTTACTACTTTTGTAAAAATGTAACACACATCAACTGCTCAGGGGGGTTCATATTCACTTTTTGGTAAAGTGTTCAAGCTGAGACATTCTGAGGAGTCTATTTGCATTTTCCCTTTGCTCAATAGCGTTATTGTTTGATATTTTTAGGCAAATAGCATCCAAAGTACAACACTGTCATGTGCTGAGAGCTTCACTGCATGCTTTTAATACCACTGAACCTGCCAATTAGTTAAAAACATTTTGTAGAGGGTTGGGTTTAGGTTGCCTTGAAACAATCCAAAATCATGCGTTGGCAAGTCATCGAGGCCCATTACGACAACACAGACCCAACTGATGTCTGGAAAACTCTCAGGGTTATCTTATCTTAATTTTCACATTCAACAGAAATCCACAATATAAAATCAACACCAGAGGCCAGTTGAACCTTACACACTCCACTCCGTGCAGCTTTGTCGTACTTACAGACACCTCACAACAACAACTCTGTCCAAAAACAAGAGACAAAGAAAGTCATTGGCAGATGTTCTGTCATCATTCTGCTGTTTTATCTAACTCTACGAGGCTAATCTGACAACGGCCATCAAGATTCCTGTGCTGCTTGTTAACAGCCTCTCAAGTCTGCATCTTCACAACCCGCCCACCTCCGACCACTCAGCCCGTCCAAATGTGGTTGACATGATTAATCACTCTTTCTGACGAGGGAGGAGGGAGGTTACAGCAGTACATTTGGACAAAACTGCTTGGTAGCTGTCTTTCAATGTAATATAAAGCTAATGTAATGTGAACTTTTGAAATATTGTGTAAAGAAATGTGCTAACTAAAGTGTAGTGTGGTACTGTTTGGACTACACTGTCAAAGGTCTGGTTGGTTAATAATAAATGAAGCACATTTTACCATTTTGGCTCAGTCCCATTTCAAATGCAGACGTCTCCAGCTAAAATCCCAACTGACTCATTTCTCAACATCCTTAGTGTGAAGTTGTTGATCATAGTTTAAGCTGCACCAGACTGGGTGATAAACTGAAATAAACTGAGTTTATTTAACAAACAGCTCCCTCCTTCCCAGTTCTGTGCTCTGTGTGAAGTTAAAGGTGTCGCCAGAGCCTAGAGCAGCTTACATAATGTCTGTGGAGACTTTGCAAACACTAAGGGCAGGATAAATGACCACCAGGTTTCAGAAAAATGACTGACACACTGACACATCAACTGCTATAACTACAATATCTCTAGTCCTAGGCCTAAAACAGAAAGATGCACATCTTAAACCGACTCATTTTCCCACAGAAACGCTTTGCTATTGTCATTTTGTGTTGGCAGTGAACACATATAAAAAAAAAGAATTACCTATAACGAATAAACATACACCTGAACAGTATTGTGTTTGCAGGTCATATAGCAGGGTCTTTTTTTATCCAAATCTCTCAGCCCCGTGCTGTACAGACAATAAATGCATTAGACTGGACTCGTCTTGATTTAAATACGATGCATGAACCAATTGGCAGCCCCAAAGATAAGTGAGAAGTAATTGAATGTACCAAATGTGTTTTCTTATAGCACATGATTCATTGCACAACTTTCCTGCTCTCACATGTCAGCAGAAGAGAAAGTTAGTGGTCTGAACGCAGCCTGTTTTTGAAGTACAATACTGGAGGCTATTTTCATTAAAAGAATGACCTTTACTGCCAAGAAAACGTATTTCAATCCTATGTGGAATTAAAATATGAATAATGTTTACAAGTGAAAGGACCCCACTGATATGCATCCCATCTAAAAGACGGCTGCCATGGCAACAGCAAAAGCACAGAGAAACTAAGCGGGCAGCAAGTGTAGAAAGCCACTTTGGATCAGTTTTGTGTGGTCCGGCTGCCGCAGCGCTGCCACAATGGGCCTGTCTCTGTCCATTCACAAGCACTGAAAGCTTTTTCACACAGTTTCAAATAGACACAATATAGTTCATTCTTGTTTATTTTGAGCAGCTCAGTGGTCGCGGCGGCACTAGCACGATCTCGCCGGTCACTCTCAGAGTTACTCACGTTGACAACGGACTCTTTGAACTTAATGTGGAGGCGGTAGTTGGACATGGCAATGATGGCGTCCTCGGCTCTGCCCACATACGCGGTGAACTCTCCGTGCAGCTCGGGAAAGGGCACCTGGACACAGCGACAGGAGATAAAGCACTTCAGACATGCAGCAGAAAGACAAAGATGCAAATGAATACGATGAATGAAATTGATTATTTGGTCAGGGCAGTCGTCTCGTGTCACAGTGTCAGATCATTCTACGTCATTATAATGCTTGTCTGTGAAATGTGTAAAGACAATAACAAGACAATGTCTGGGACTACAAAGGTTTCATTAAACTTTTCATGTCAAGGAAAGGCCAGTATAATTTTTATTAACGCAGATACTAAAGCAAAGTCCTATGTTGACGCTGACCTTTGAAACTGGAGTCTGTCTGGACAAAATGAAAGTGCACTCAAGTCACACGGTGATTATGTAACCCGTTACACAGGAGTGACTCGCCCACCTAGCTGTAAGGACACCTGCACCTTACCGTTCAGGGTTCTGGAAATGTCCTGGAAAGTTCAGGACATTTCCAGGACTTTTTCTTCTTTTTACTGAGGAGCATTTCTGTTCCTCAGTTTTATTCATTTATTTAAAATTATTCAAGGTTCATGTGTAGCCATCACCTGAAATTACCCTGACTTTACTTTGAAATGTACAATAACATTTTTTTATTTTTGTCAGTCAGCAACAGTATTTTCACCTCACAAATCTTCTCTTGAAGAATCACAAACACAAGCCTTTGATGTGCTGAAGGTTCAAAAAGTCTGCATTTTTACTTAAGACAGTTCATCTAAAGCCTGGTCAGTTTCAAACAAAAATGGTTTACAGATGGACGTGCAAACTATATTAAGGCCATTTCCATAATTAGAAAACTACAATCTAAATGTTCAGGTTTTCCAGGAAGTGAGGGAACCCTGACAGTTGCAAATATCCCGCAGGTGCTCCTCACCTGCATGTTTTCCTCCTCCAGGACGGGCGACTTCTTGGGAAAGATCTGATTGGCCTGGATACACTCCAAGCTCTGCTGGGCCTCCTCCTCCTGCCGTGACAAGAGCAAAACACACTGAGTACTGCACAGAATATGAAATGTTACTTTTTATTGCAATATCATCAGTATTTATCAGTAGGACACATAATATGTGATCATTAATGAAGTGTTTCACGTTAGTGAGTCATCTGCAGAAAGAAAATATTAGAGAGGGTGATGTTATTCACAGTAAAATTTACTCACTGATCATAAACCAGTGGTTAAGTGTAAACTGAGCTAATGCAGACTCACCAAGCTAAGCTGGCCACATGTGTCTTGAGAGAGAGCAGACTGATGGGAATCCGAGGTCTGATTTTGGCTGGTTTAGTTACAAATAAGCCTCTCACTGTTTAGAGTAATAATAGGGATCCAAAAAGCGGATTTAAAAATTGTAAATTTAAGATTTCCTTTCATCTCCAAAGGAAACTATAACATTAACAGCTTATTGACTCTTCACAATATTCAGTCATGTCATATTTTCTTAAAAACCCCTCCAACCGGCATGTGCGATCATGTTACATATTTTTATGAATAGATGTCTATCTGCAGATTGTGAGAACTTGTTTGAACACAGCTCTACAGAAGTTAAATCTGTAGGATATTCATGGGGATTTGAACAAGTGCTGTTAATTGGTGTAAGGAAGTAAAAAATTTAAAAATGATTAATAAGTTGATAATATAAACCTGTGTTAAGCTTTAAGCAGGCAGAAGGCAGGAACGTGGAGCAATGTGGGGTTTGTTTAAAGCACGACTACGTCACTTCATGGGCACTCTACACAAATCCTAGTCCAGGCTCTTGTCTTGTCCAAACTGGATTATTGCAATGCTCTACTGGCTGGACGCTTCAAGTTCAAAGCTATGCTCTTGGCCTACAAGGCCCCTACTGGCTCCAAACCCTCATATCTTCACTCACTAATATAGACCTATGTTCCTACCAGATCCTTGCGCTCTGCAAATGAACAACATCTGGTGGTACCATCCCAAAAAGGAAAAAAAAATTAAATCACCCTCACGTACCTTCTCTGGATCTGTTCCACATTAATGGAATGATCTACCTGCTGCTACAAGATCAGCAGATTCTGTAGCCATCTTTAAAAAACGCCTGAAAACACATCTCTTCCGTCAACACCTGACTGACAAACACTGAGTTCTACTTCCTTTCTATTGATTCCTTTACTGCCCGAATGACAAACCAAACAGCATACGTGACTGTCCCATGTGGTATCAGCAGGAAATAAATCTCATTTCTGCTTGACCACAGGTTCAAATTACATTGTTTTTAATTTCAATATCCTTTTCCCCTACAATCTGCAGTAGCTATACATACCGACCAAGGGTTTGAGGTTGCGCAGCCTTCTTATGCAACACAAGCATATTTCCCAGTCGATGGTTATCAGTGGGGAATGTGAGGCACGGATATTTAAGCAGCCCAGGGTTTTCACTCAAGGGCAAAGTGGTGCGAGAAATGTGTGGCATTCAGCAGACAGCAGACAATGGGCAGTTTTTATATCAGAGAACGACTATAGATGACAGAAAGGTGTTGCTTAATGTGCGTTTGACTTTTCCTGACTGATTCTTTTCTACAGGTTACTACTCTTGTTAAGAAATGTCTGTAAATGTTCTCAGTCATCCAGGACAACTTGAAAAAAAGGTTAAAGTAACAGCATCTGGATTCAGTTTTCAAGGTGAAGACGTTTTGTCTCTAATTCCAAGAGACTTTATCAATTCTGAGATCAACTGGTGAGAGAGCTGAGCTTATATCTCTAGAGGGAGGAGTTTCCCCTGAAACCAAACCTGATGGACCAGGCTGTTCTGGTCTCATAATCGTTGGCTCTGAAAGGACAGTGTGACTCCTGATGTGAGAGTCGTTAAGGCTCAGGAGAGTCGTTAGTGACACTGCTCCATTTAGGTGCAAAGTGGTTAGTGACACTACTCCATTCAGGTGCAGAGTCATTAATGACACTGCTCCATTCAGGTGCAGAGTCATTAATTACACTGCTCCATTCAGGTGCAAAGTCATTAATGACACTGCTCCATTCAGGTGCAGAGTCGTTAATGACACTGCTCCATTTAGGTGCAGAGTCATTAATGACACTGCTCCATTCAGGTGCAAAATGGTTAGTGACACTGCTCCATTCAGGTGCAGAGTCGTTAATGACACTGCTCCATTCAGGTGCTGTGTTTGTTGTTCTAGGGTGCAACTCTTTTGTTTTAGGTTTTAAAACACTGTTCAAAGCAATTATTAAATTTCCAGGCAATTTAACTGACTAGTCTCTATGTTTTCACGGAACACATAGGATTCCTGTTTCTAGTTTTGCTTTCTATTTGTGACCTTATCAGTCCATCACAGCCTAGGAGCCTCCGCCCAGAGCTATTTTATTGCAAGAAATAATGATCTATGGAAATTTTTGATTAGAGCGAACATAAAGTATATCTGATGGAGTTTGAACGGTAGTTAGCTGTGCAGCAAATACCGGACAGAGGCTGTAAATCGCTGGCTCAGCACCAGTGGCCAGTGGCTCGTGGCAGGACTGATACACAGAGGGAACATTTGAGGCCAGACAGGGGCAGCAGACGGCTTTAAAGGCATGCTCAGTTCAGCAGACATGGATTAGTTCAGTGTTACTTCAGGGCAAAGCGACAGTGGAATCAACACTAAAAAGAGCGACCTTTGACACGGCTCATGTGCTTCCTGCTAAACAGCGCTGATTACTACCGGAAATCAATGCTGACTTTTCAATTCTGCTGACGACAAAAATCTGACACTAAACACACAGAGAGTTACAGTCTTTTACCATGGCCCCTGTGAAGGAGTGTGGGTCACCCAACAACGAACTCCAAACCGGACCAGTCTGTGGACAAAATGAGAAAAACAGCTGCATTACAAAGTGAAAAGATGCATGTTTAAACTAAAATAAAAATCAGACATTATATGATTTAATTTCTTTCCAAAAATAGCATCTGATTCACAGCCAATCAGAGCTTGCTGCCAAAACAAGGCTCAGACTAAATGTAGAGTGAGAGTGTAAATGAAGAAGCTAAAACATTGCAATATGCTCATCTGTCTGCTCTCTAAGTGTCAGTTGATGAACTGGTGACTGTCCAAGATGTACTCTGAAACAGTCACCCATGACCCAGTGATGAGGACCGTACAAAATGAATAAATTCATAATCAGAATGGCAGCTTTCTCTAAGCGCAAAAGCTTTGAGGTTACTGCAAGAGCAAATAGGATCAAATAGATGGATTATGAAACAGACAGGGTCACTTATTTTTAGGTTAATCAATCAAAGTTGATACTTTTGGAACAATAGGACACATTAGGTCATGTCAAAGAGGTCCTGATGTGCTTTCATAACACATTCATTCACATGGTTTCAATAACGTCTTACAGCACAACACTCCACAACAAGGAAATGTCGAAACTTTTTTGCTTGATCACTGTGTGTACTGAGGATGACAAGGCTGGACTCAAAGACCATATTTAGAGTTTGACACAAAACAGGAAATGGAAAAAGTCCTGTAGTTCCATATTTTTGGTTCTAGTTGTCATTGTTATAAAGAATTGCACAAAACACAAAACACAAAACAATCACTCACTGCGGACGATCAGTGATGGGATGATGGAGTCCTGATGTTAGTATGTGTGACCGCTCACAAGGCAGACATGGAAATCTGCAAAAAACAAATACACAAACATGAATAATAACATGTTATTCTCTTATAAACAGTGGAGCTCTTCACTGCAACATTTAAGCTACAGAAGGGCTTTTGATTTAGGAGCAAATATAGCCACACTGTTGGTCACAGTGGTTTCCATGTGAGCTCTCCCAGATACCACTTAGAAACTCTGCTGGGGAAAAGAAAAAAGTCAACTCAACAGAAGAGAAGCACACAAACGTCAAACATGCTGTGGACCTATTCAAACATCAACCCAGAAAATCAATTCACTGAATATTATTTCAATCTCTAGTGACGTATCAAATGTACATTTACTCATTAATGCTTTAGTTGTGCTGTATTTTTTAAGTATAAATTCATGCATTTGATTTGTGTTGTAGTTCTCATTGTCAGTCTTTTGTCTTCTTTCATGATGGTATGGGACCAATAAAACCAGTAAAGGTTAGCTCTGAAAGTGCACCTTTTTATATTGCAATACAATATCAATTTTACTCACACACAAATATCACGTCATAACAATTTAGCAATTTTAAACATAGTTATCCCAGCCTCTATTTTTACTCTGAATATAAAAATGTCTAAACGTATAAACTATTATGTTCTTTTGTAGATACCAATATTGTATAATTTTAACTCCACTATAACTTAAGTGAATATATAATCTGAGTTATCTGTGACCTCAAAAAATCCCGGTGCAACTCCATCAAGCCGTTTCAAGAAGCTGAGTTACAAGGTATCCAACTTGTGATAAAAAAAAATCTAAGCATTCAATTAGCCATCAATTAATTTCAGCAATTATCAATTTTATACTAAAAGCTATGTCTAGTACATGAGCATTAAGCAAACAATTCACTTGAGTATGACTATAATTCAGTTATGTTGTCATTTAAAAATATCAGTATACTTAGGCCTGAGGTGAAAACCTGGCCTTAAATAACACCAATAACGTCTGAGCTCACCAAACGTCTCTCTTTAAAACAGGCAACCCCAGAGAATGTCCTGAGCAGCACACGGCTCACAAGTATTCACAAAGGTCAGCCACAGAAACGTGATCCCACAGGGTCACTTGAGTAGCACCCGGGACCTCACCAGTGTTTCCTACATCCCGCCCTGAATTGTCTCAAAATGAACGCTTGATCTGAACTGCTACTTTGTAATAAAGATGGGTTGTCCAGATGCGATAACAGTACTTGGTGGTATCAAAGCCTCTTGTTGTTTGTTTGACCTCCTCTGATGCTCTCTGGGTACTTTACTTATTGCACAGTGAGTGTTTATTTGCGCATCTCTCAATACAGCTGTAGGGCTGAACAAAATTAGATAAAAAGCAATTTGCAATAACTATTTTGAATATTGCATTAACAATATGAGCTGCAATATTTTAATGCTCTTTGACATAGGAAAACATTTTTAATTCATTCAATTTGATTTACAAAATAGAAAGAAATACAAAGCTCTGGATTAACTTCCAGTCATTAAAGCAGGAGCTAAATCAAACGAAAAGGCTGAACCAGGACTAAATCAAGACTAGACAGGTTTAAACTGTAGAAAAGAACCAGGTCCAAACCAGGACCTTTTATTAAGACCCACCACAGTTTGATATAATGCTCTGTTTGGACGATGACTTTGACGCAAAAAGTAAATTATGTCACATGGAGGACCATAATGTACAAGGATATTACGATCAATACTATTATAATAACAATAAATCAGTGATACATTGTGCAGACCTTGTATTATTTTGATATGATGTTATTAAGTAATGTAACAAAGTAGTATTGGGACACCTCTTTTGTTCAGGATGGCAGATTGAGGAGATATCAGAGACTAGTATTTTGGTAAACATATAACATTGGTATCCATCACTAAATAACAAATAAACTATAGAGCCACTGGTATGTAATAAGGTTCTATGCAAAACATTTTAAATAATAAAAAGTATTCAATGAGTTTCTAGAATTACACTTGGAAACCATTGCTTATAAAAACATTTTAATTAAACAAATGTAATTTTTTCTTTTTACAACAATAAATATTGTGGTTTGCACTTCTCCGTGTGTCTCCAGCACGTTTACTAGATCCTCTAAACGTCTAAACATCAGGACATTTCGTTTGTTACGTTGTAGATATTGCGATTTGTGATTTTGCGATAACAATAAATTAATAAATGTATTGTGCAATCCGTACCCAACCCTTTAAAAAGCGTATTTTAGTCTCGTGTCCAAGACCAGGATTGAGCACTACTGTACATCGCTACAGCACAGATGCCTTTACATCTGTAGCAGACCGGGTTAAAGGGAGGCGTGGACCATAAGTGTCACTGACTCCTGCTGCTTGGACCTGATAAAGTATATCTGCGGGACACAGGGCTCTGTTTACCACAGCGGGCTCATGACCCATGGCCACGGCTCAGAGAGAGAGCGCTAAGCCCCTTAGAGCCTTAGCTTTACTTGTGTCCCGTGACAGGATACCAAGCATCACAGACTGCAACAAACCGCCTCGATGTGCTTTTACTAAGTTTTAAACAGAAATAACAGAGCTAAACTCCTTTAGGTTAAAAGTATTAAGTGAACAAGCTTCATACATGGGAGCTGTAGTGTAGTTTTATAACAGTATATTTTATAACAGTACAAATATTCAAATAAAATGCAATAACATAATAGTATTTAAGTATTAAGCTGTTATACTACTAGTTTCCCCTTGGGGACCAATAAAGTCTACTATAGCTACTTTGGTTTGTAAAAAGAAAAAACAACAATCATTGTTTCTTCTCATTATTTGCTTCTCGAGCTTACACACTTAAGGTGCGTTTTCTATTTGTGACAGGGGTGTCGTTTTAATTCCATGCTATTTTATTATTGACTATAAGAATAAGTAATACAACTTGACTTTCAAAATGTTTGTATTTTAGGATATTTTAGGTTAATCAGAAACAAACTAATGCTTAGCAGAGATAAGTTACAAGCTTCATTTTTGACATCTTTTTTTTGGAAGATGAGGCATATTTTTTGCAGCTAATTCAGAATTCGTTGATGCTAACCTGCTAACTATCACTTAGCTATGTCCGCAGTGAATGTTTAATAAGTACACAATGTTGCAACGTTACTGATTTATCAAAAACAAGAGGGTTTTTAAACAACTGTGGCATGTAAAGTTATAGAAGGGGGTGCTAAGGGCTAACACTAGCCAGTTAGGCTAGCGTAGCTTTCAGCCTCTGTTTTTGTTGTTATGAAGATGGAGGGCGGACCCCAAACCCGAGGCCTCTGTCAAAACACACCGAGGAGCGGACAACACCGGCGCAAACTCACCGGGAAACGACGCGACGAAAGCTCCGAGCCGGTGATTTATCCAAAGCCCGTGAAATTATTGAGCTGCAAACAAACGTCGATCAAATAGAAATTAGTCATATCCAGCTTCACTGCGTCCCTTTGCAACACCAAGCCGTCGTCGCCATCACCGTGAATTCTCCAGCCCAACACCAACGTAGCAACGGACGTAACGTGTGGCGTAATCACGTCAGTGTGGCAAACTGAGTGAAGGAGGGGCTCAGACACCACGTGGTACAGTCTTGTAAACACTGTACACGCCATGGATTACAACTACTGTAAAACAAACACTGTAATCCCTTTACAAGACACTTAGTGTGGCGTTTGTTATTTTGAAGAAGTGTTCACAACAACACTTCGGCGCAACAAATGAGCCCGAACATTGCTGGCTTATATAGCGTGCAATTTATATTAGTTACGTAGGTTCGTATTTATATGATGACATACTGTGTTGCTTTCATTTTTGTCTTTTTGAGTCTGATGGCCATTAAAATATCACTATGGCACCATCTACTGGTTAATATTAGGTGATAACAAGATAGATTTTCATTGATGGTTTTCATAGCATTTTATGGGACCCATAAAATATAACAGTCATGCTATCTATATGTGAGTGTTGTATTTGACTATACATTATTATAATGTAAAAGTAACATCTTACAGTCTACAGCTTATGTATAGGTGTAATTCTTATAAACTTTTTTTTCTTGAAAATGTCAAATGTAATAAATGAAAACAGAAGACAACAGAGTCTTAAACAATTATGTATTGAATGATGGCTTACATATGCAAATTCATTTCCAAGATTTCCAAGACACTTGTCAAACCTTTGACCAGCATTTAATGTTAAGACAGTTCATCAGCCCAAAGGATACAGTTTATTGGCTCACAGCTGATTTTACAGAGAAAACATGTTTTTTGTGATAAACCTTCAGTCAGAATGTCACATTAATGCACTCATTCAAATTGTTTAATGACCAATTCCCTTAATTTAGTGACTCATGTCAATTACAAAATAAAAACATCTTTGCTGGGCTCTTTTTAAAAAAGTCTTTGCTTTGAAACAAAAACCCTACACGTTCATTAATCAAACTGCACCATGAGGCATTAGTCCTGTCGGGACAATGCATGAGGCTTATGATATGGCACAAAAACATTACTTTAAATATTTCCTCACACTGATTACTGCCTGGGTCCAATCTGATTGAGTTCATCGTGAGAGCCAAATGGATCAGCTGCACCATGCATGATGTAAAAAGACTTAAGTGCTGATTAATGTCCCTGTGCAAGAACAACACAAAACACAGTCTATCCCTTCTGGTCAGGGTGGATCGCATGCAAAACAATGAGATGATAATGGTCTGAATAAATACATTTCCTTTTCAGTCATATGTCCATGACAATGAGATTTTCACAAAAGAAATGCCACATCTAATCATACATTTAAGTATGCACATAAATGGTTGTACAAAAACAGAAAAAAATCTTCTGTGGCTCCAAGAAAAAGATAAACGCTATTTAAGAGAGCAAAGTTTACTGATCTCAAAAAATGTAACCCATCAGCCTCATCCTGGTTCCAACCAACACTGTACTTTGACACATCTCTGTAATGAATTACAAAACAGCTCCCATCTCCCAAAAGACACTGCTCTCTGTGAAAGTCGTACCTCGAGTATATGCACAACTTTTGACAGTCCCTTAAATAAATGAGTCATTCTCTACACCACGTTCTGCTTGTCATAGTCACCACCAATGATGAGAGCAACTGTTTCAGTAAAGCTTTAAAAAGCAAGACTACCCTGAGAGAAGGTCTAAAACATGGGCAAGCCTGCCAGACCAGAACTGGCTTGAATGGGTTTGGTTTATTAAATCTGTACACTCTGTTTCAATATAATCAGCACATTTTGTTCCAAGAATGTAAGATATTATTTTAGTAATTGTGTCATTATATATAGCTCTACATAATACAATCCAAGTCCTCTGAACTATGTAGACATGTGCAAGTGTTTTACTACCAACTTCAACGATACAGTAAAGGCAAAGACTTGTGGACACTAAGTTAGGATAATGTTGATATTTGAGATTTTCCTCACATTAATCAAAATCTAAGTGCTGTAAGTAGTTCATACACGAGGTATTGAATATCTAGTTAACTGTTCTGAGTATAAAATCGAGGCAAAATACATAAAGAACATCTTGCAAGCATGACAAAGAAACTTCTACAGACACAATACACAAGTGGTCGAAGATAATATGGGATACCTGTAACCTTTTGTGTCCTTGAATATAGTGTTGTAGTGTACAAGTTTTTATGCAAATGAGGGGGTTGTGCTGCTCGTATCACGCTCTAGACCCCAGCCATAAAAATGAATCGTTTGCATCTCATCGCATGTCTCTCTTCTGCACAATACAGAGTGGTCTCCCCTCACTTTCTCAAATTATTACATGTTTATGCATAATAATGATGTGTCTCCGTAGCATGAGGTGCGTCAACAGAATCTGAGGTAAACCAGTGTCCTGTGTCTTGGCCCGTAGTGCCTTCGAGGGTCAGAGAGGTAAGTCTGAAAGAAATCATGTAAACTGTGCTCTTGCAAAGTGATTGCTTCACTTATGGCAAAAGCACAAGGGCCCTAAACTGTAAACCTCGAGGATTATCCAAAGGAAAAACAAACACTTAAAGTTCTCTACTCATTAGTTTCCTTTTTCTGGAATTTTTTTTCTTTTTGCAGGGTTTTTAGCTTTTTTCTCTTGTTTTTGCTCAAATATAATCACATGAGACTAACTACAGAGGATAACAGGGTCAGGTGAGTACCATGCTACATCAGGTTTAGAGAAGGCTATTGCAGACAACTCTACAACATGTACAACCACATTTTATACGTGTGAGTTACAAAGAGTTCAAAACATATCACCAAGAAACTAATTACATACAAGATGTTGGATATTTAGAGTCTTAAAGGACTATCCCTCAGTCAGTAATAGGATTTCATGTTACTTGACTTAAACTGTCCAGTCTTACAGACAAAATCTGAAAAATGACTATTCAAAAAGTAGCAAATTTGGTCAGTGTCTCTTTTCAAATAGTTATAGTGCTTTTAATGGCTTAAGACAGGGGTCTTTTTAATCTCACCCAGTGGCAATCTACAGAACTTCAGTGTACATTTGATGACACCATAGCTGCAAAAGTCTTCATGTCAAGTCCAACACGTAGAAGGACAGCTAGTGCTGCCACATATATTTGAAAGAAATCATTATATATAAAAGAAAGAAAACACATTATAAACATCTTGTCAATTCTTTTAGTTCATGAGTGGGATTCAGCCACGGTTAGCTCGGAATCCCTTTCCTACGTGTTTTGAGTCTAGAGGACAGATGTCATCTGGAAGCTTCTATTAAAGACTGTCCTGGTGCAGCAAGACTGAGCCGGACCAGATACAATTAAACAGGATCAAAACTCCCATTCGAGTGTTTCTTCTCGATTGGCTGCCCTTTCTAACCTGTGGATGATGTTATTGAGGTTGGCCATTTTTTCATTGCGTCTCTGAGTGCTTCTGTTAAGTTTGGGGCTTTGAAAAGACGGGTTTGGGTCCTGGCTGTGATTGGTGCTCGTTGAGGGCGGGTTGGGTATGGAGGGGGATATGGGCGCAGAGGAAGACGGGACAGGAGAGACGGACATCATGAGGCCCGGTGAGGAGGCGGCAGACGGAGAGTTGAGTGAAACCTCCAGACTGCTACGGCACTGTTCAGACGAAGCCTTGAAGCTGACCGGGTCAACGGGAGACTTTCCAGACTCGTCCCCTTCATATTTGGACTGGTTGGCTTTTTGTAGACTGTCTTCCTGCCTCTGACCAGACAAACGGGCAGCAACCGAGTCGTTTATCTCACTTTTTACCTGCGGAAACTGAACTGCTGTGGAGAAACACTGGACTCTCTGTTTGACAGGGTCGTCTCGGCCCTCGTCGCCCTCATCTTCCCGATCCGTCGTCTCGTGTTTGACGTGAGGCAGAGTGTTCAGATGACGACCAGAGAGCCGCCTGTCCTCGCCGTCAGAATGAGGACTATGAGTCGCTAACGGAGAGTAACTCTGGTGTTCAGCGTCAGTGTCGTTGTCTGGTAAACCCCCCAATAGCACCTCCCGTCGCATCCGGGACCTGCACAAAAAAGAAAAGGTTACATGAACAGAAGATGTCTTTTTGCCTGGATACCCTGAGAAAGCCTAAGCGCATTGGTTGTCCACAAACTGCAGTGATTTATAAAAAATAAAAATGCATGTTTTCACAATTTAACCCACAAACAATTAATATGGGATACATTGTTAAAATATGTTTGCTGATGTTTTTCTATAAAAAATTGCACTTTTCATGAACTGGCCCCTCCATGTTTAAGACAGCTTCTCAGAGCAACATTATCATTTGTCTGAAGAAGGTTTAGTGCCAAAACGTCACTACAATTTGTTTGAAAGACTTGCCTGTAGTTGTGGAACCAGTTGATGACGGTGTTTGTTTTGAGGTTAAGTTGCGCAGCAAGCACCTCGATCGTGTTTTGGGATGGATAGGGTTCCAGGAGGTAGGCTTTTCTTAGTGCCTCCTTCTCCTCAGCTCCCAGCACCACACGTGGTTTCTTCACCTGGCTGTAGGGGCACAAGTCCAACGAGGCCAAGGCCGGACTCACGCACTCGGATCTAGCGGTGGGCGAGTCACTGTCGGACCCAGTGCTCAGGAGACCGTACCTCCTCTTCAGATAGGCTGCAGAAGGGAACAGACAAAAAGACTAATTATGAGCTCTTTGGACAAACCAACAAATTCTGCAAAATCAAGAGGTCAGGGCACTGTGTGGTGTCAGTAAGGGGTTATAGGACATTAGAAAGTGGTATTTAGTGACTAGGCTACAAGCTACAACTCTCATAAACATTCACTATATAAATAATTTCAGTATGTTCCCACCTTTTTTCTCCATTTTTTTCATGGCCCTCAGCTTGTCCACATTGTGGGGGTCATTGAGCCACAGCTGCATTCGAACAAAAGGCTCTCTTCCCTTTAGGCTGAGTTTGTGCCATGGTTTGGGCCTGGACAAGAGGTCGGACACTGAACCTTGAGTCAAACCCAGGATGGACTCCCCAAAAAGACGCTGGCCTGTGAAAAAGTAAATGAGAAGTCCTTAAATAAACTGTGGGCAATTTATGGGGTTTTAGCAGGAGCTGATTGTTTAGTAGCCATACATAGATTTTTTTAGCACAGTAGGTTTGTTGTCACTGATTGACTTGATGTTACATATTCTTTTTTTCATTATTATTATTATTATTATTATTATTATTATTATTATTAAATTCATTGTTGGCGCTGAGCATGTTTTGATGTTGGTGGGAGAAACCGGAGTACACTGAAAAAACCCAAGCACGGGGAGAAAACTCCACACAGAAAGGTCCTTCCCAGCCTGGGAGTCGAACTCTGGACCTTTTTCTTTTTGCTGTGAGGCAACCATGCTAACACCGTGCACCTTTGAAGATTCTTTAGAGATACAATGATGACAAAGAAAACTGGCTGAGGTTTATCCTAGTTTTATATGGTTTTGTGTCATTTGTTTCTTTGGCACTACTATTACTTGGAACTATTTATTAGTGACAAAATGCATTTGAAAATGCATTGTGCTAATGTCTCACCTAGGTTGTTGTCAGTAAGCACCTCTTTGACCTTCTTGGTGACAACATAGGTGTCCAGCTCGGAGGACATAGCCACCAGCTCCTGGATGCCCAGAGGGGTGGAGGGCTGCTGCAGGACCATGAGGCTGGGGGTGGACTTTCCTCCATCAGGATGCGGCGGCAGACCCAGCGCCAGGCTCTCGGGCTGCTGGTTCTCTTTGCTGCTCTCCAGAGAGAGGCTGACCGGTTCTCCCAGAGGACTGTGGTGGCTGTCGGCCGGGCTGGGGGGCGGCGACGGAGAGGAATGAGCCGTTACAGGGCTTTTATCTGGAGGCATTAAATGAGATCAAGTTATATGTTCTGGATAAAAGAAGGGTTAAATAGTTGTATGTTCACATAACTATTATTGAGTCAGTAACATGGATTTCCAAGAGAAAAACATTTCTGGTATCATGTCCACTTTGATCCAATCAAAAATAAATAAACTCAATGTGTATTGCATTAGAATCAAACAATAGCAGCCCAGAAGAATAGAAGAAAAGAAACTGATTGATATCAAATATTGCACATATAACTATATATTTAAAGCAAACATCACTTGGACAAATAATTTTTCATATGGACTCAATCTATTTTGAATAGATTCTGAATAAGAAATCTAAGTAATGCTTATTCAGAAATCTGAATAAGCATTACTTGATTTTATGTAACTAAAACATTATGAGCAAAAAGTGCAAAATATTTAGCCAAAATAAAAATATAAGTGACTCCATTCCTTAAATGAACACTCAGCCTAGCCTAAGAACTGTCCTATGGCTCTTTTCAAAGGCCAACAGTACCTACCCTGAGCATGGCCCTGGTTTGGAGGCTGGTTGAGGCTGTGGCCCAGTTGGTCCAGAAGCCACAGCTGCATTCGAATGAAGGGCTCCCTGCCTTTTTGGGTCAGTTTACTCCAGGGTTTGGGACGAGAAAGCATATCACTCACACTGCCCTGAGAAAGACCCAGCACCTGCAGCACACAATACAAAAGGTGAAATAAAATATAACCTTTTTAAACCCAATGGAAACAGTAAAGGGTACTCAGTTTTGATTATGTATTTTAAACTTTCATTTCTGTTAAATAAATAATAAGCTGGGGGCTAAACTATTTCACCGCTCTGAATAATATTCCCTTTTTCCTGCTGCAACTCAATAAAAGACCGCTAGAGGGCAGCAACATATTATAAATGTTTACATAGTGCCAGTTCAAATATAGAGCGGAGGATAGGATGCATGGTTCATGGTGAAACAAGAACAAACACAAGCAGCTACAGCACAATATTGATTCTTTCAAAATGTCATATTGACTAAAAAAATATATGCAACTATAAACCATCAGGAACATTTACAAATGGTGTGTCATATTTTTTTGTTTTAGTGGTAATAATTGTCATCCAAATATGTAACCAGCTGAGACTTGGTTAAATTAAAATCCTAAACAAAACATTACACACAAACATACTTTGCTGGCATGTATTTCAAGCACCAAACCTAACCTAAGCTGTCAATTAACAAATGAACAGGGCTATGTTGCAGCATGTTGTTAAAATCTGTAAATAACAAGGAGCTGGAAGTGCTAACTGGATCACCTCGAGTGGAGATGTTGTGGCTCAGGTGCTCTTAAGGAACAAAGTACTTAATTGTAAATAAGAGTAAGAACAAGCTGTCCAGTTTTTATGTCTGACCTTTTCACCAAAGATCCTCTGGCAGATGCCGTTTTTGGCGAGCTTCTCTTTGACTTGCCGCGTCAGCTCGATGGTGTCCACCTCTCGGTACATGTACATCTCATACTGCTCTGGCGTCAGGGGCGGGACAGTGGGCTTGAGGGCACGGGGTATGTAGGTTGGGTAATAGGAGAGGCGCCCTGGGCCAGGGCCAGGAGACTCGCCGCTCACCGAAGTGTCTGACTCCACCTTCACCTCCACGGGTCGTCCCAGTCCGAGCTCATCCTCTGCAGCAGAGGCCTCCTCACTGTTGGTGAGAGCCTCTCCATTCTCCAGACGAGGCCAAGGCCGGGGCAAAGCTGAAGGCCCCGACGAGGAAGAAGACAACGAGGGAGAGACCGAATTATAGGGTCTAGAGCTGCCCATGCCAAGCCCCATAGCAACGCGCTCCTGGGACCAGTGCTGATCGAAGTAAGTGCCTGCTTCTCCAATCTCAGATTTGACTTTGCGAATGATGTTTTGGACAAACGCAGCCGGAGACAGAACGCTGAGAGGGGTCTGGGGGGTGCTGATAGGGTTGGCCATGCAGACGGTCACACAGCCCCCTTCCTCTTGTTTAATAGAGATGGGTATGGGCGGACCCCTGGAGCGCTCCGGGGGCCCCAAACGCTCCACCTGTGCCCCGGTGCTAATGGTGGAAGCCCTGCCACAAACCTCCATCTCTATGAGGGCATGCTGCTGGGCCTCCATTTCCCTCCGGGCCTGCTCCAAAATGCTCTTTATGGTCTCATCGGAGCTGCTGCTTGCACCATTACTGCTTCGGCTCGAGAGGCTGTTTAAAGACGATTTGCCATCTACAAAACAGCACATCACAGTTATTACAAGTTGGAAATGTAAAGGTCTAAGGTGCTTCTCCTCCAGCAGTAGTTTGTCCTCTCTAGGCTGTTGTAGAAACAGGAAGCGGAAGTTATAAAAATTAAACTAAGTTTTATGGAGATTAGAGAGATAAGCTATTTTCTGACATAGAAAAAGGAGGAGAGTGTAGACAATTGAAAACATAGTTTACTCTGGTGTCTTAGGTTTTTTTCAACTGTTCAACATTTTATACAATGCACTTTTAAAACAAAAATTGTTTTGGGGCATCCCTTGCTCAGTCGGTAGAGCACAAATACGCAAAAAACGTGACAACCCTCATGACAACCCTTTTTTTGAGACTATGTTTAGACAATATTTTGGTTTGAATTTTTATAAGAAGTAGAAATCTACTGCAGGCCATACTGGCAGCAAGCACAAATTGGGAAAAATTTGGGAAATATTTTTAGAAATATTTGTATATAAAGAAGAGTAAGTAATTGTGAAATAATTGTCATAGCTATGGGTTTGTTTAAATACACAATAGCATGTCCCTGCAGAGCTACCATAGATGCATGAGGAATGGAATTACTATCTGCCTATTTGAAACCCAATGTCAAAAAGTCCAAAAACAAATACCTCACCTTGAACAGCTGCATATAATTCAAACATTTCAAATAAGTTTTATAAAAATATATACATTTTCTGTTAAAAAAAACAAAAGGAGGACATCTTTACACCAGGACTTGTTCCTCATCGTTGCAGCCTCACCTCCCCTCTGGGACTGGATCTCCTTTTTGGCCTGCTCCAGGATGTTCCTGATAGCATCGTCTGACCCAGTTTCGGGAGTTCGGATGCGCGGAGTGATGCTCCCTGCCACAGAGGGTAAGAGAAAGAAGGGAGAGGAGGGGTGAGTGGGCTGGTTGATCAGAGAGCAGTTCCAAGGCTTGCTTTTGACTGGTAGATCAATGGCAGCCTTTGAGCGCATGCTGTCTGAGGCTGCAGTATACGGGAAGCTCAACTTTCAAACACTGTGAATCTAGGGAGAAAACAAAGTTTAAAAGTAACACCACAAACATGGCACAGGAAGCCACGGAGAAGTCACGGATGAGGTCCAACTAGATCACAGGATTTTAAACGTGTGCAAGGTCCATGAGACGCCACAACATGATGGAATAACTACATCTGCTGCAAAATGTGGCCTTGGAACGTCTCAAACAACCTAAACAATATCCAGAACTACAACCTGGATGGACCTTCTGAATCAAATGTTTTTTTGTTGAGCATCAATCTAATATTATTTGTGATCATTCTGAATGAGTGCAGATTTCTAAAAACTGTTTCTTTTAAGTTCAAAGATGTGAGCTTTTAGATACTAAAAGGAAGATCAATCTGACTGGTGTTGCATTACATTGTGTAACACTTTCTATTCTATAACAATAAAATATAGATTTTTGGTTGGATTTGTTTCTTTATATATTATTATATAACTTAAAAACTGTACAGGTCAGCATTTGGGACACACAGACAGCAGACAGGAAATCAGAGAGATCTATCAGCCACTACAGCTGGATTCTAGTCCCAACAATTACAGACAAACTGTCTTTTCAAATATATATTTCTTTATATTAGCAAGGTTTTATGTTTGCATAGACCATAAGGCTGTATTAGTAAAGGCTGCTAGATTAAATTTGTTTAAGTTGTCTCTCACCTCTTTGTCGAACCTGAATGGTCCTTAGTGCCAGGATGTTTTGTTCGTCGGACAGAAACTGCTTCATCTTAATAAACGGTTCTTTGCCTTTCACAGTCAGCTTCCTCCAGGGTTTGGGCCGGGCCAGGATCTCACTGACCGAGCCCTGTGAGAGGCCCAGGACGTAGTGGCCGAACACCCGCTGCCCAATGTTGTGCTTCAGCAGCTGCTCTTTAACCTGATAGGCGATTTCGGCCGTGTCTACATGGTCGTCCTCTCCTGTCGAGCTGCCGCTTTCTGACTGGTCGCTGGGTAAACCCGCGTCCACACTCCCTGCCCCTGCAGACCCCTGAGAGCTGGACATGAGGGCCACTTTGGCAGCATAGAGGGCAGTGGGGAAAGCCATCAGACCTTCTTTTTTAAAGTGTGGAGAGAGGAGTTGCCTGTGGAGGATGTGGTCCCCTGACAGTCGGTCCCCGGAGCTCGGTGACGCTGAGAACGGACGAACCAGATCGTGGCCCGAGGAGGAGGAGCTGTCCAAGGTGGGAGTGACAGCGCTGGGAGAAGAGCGTCCATCCACTTGAGAGGAGGATGAGTGGGACCCCAGCGGCCGGCCCGTCTCTCTGCCTGCATCCTCAGACCGGTCTTCATCTGGAGACAAAAAACAAGAGGGGCCCAACAGTGAACATCTGGGAAACTTAATGAACAAGCCCAAAAGAGAGGAAACAAATAACAGCAGCTGCACTACAGGCAGGTCAATCTCAGTTTTGTGCTGCAAATGATTCTCCAGAGAAAGGGCAGAGAATTATACTGCCATTATCTTTGTACTCAAAAGTATTGTAAATGTGAGAAAATGTGACTGAAGAGGGTTTTATTTATTTTTGATGAAGTGAATCTTTCAATCTTTATGCTTTTGTTTGAGCCAATATAAGCATTTCCAATTTCACTGATTGGACTGTATTGCCTGTAACTGCAGACTTTCAAACTCAAATTTATGCAAACAGCCTTACGTATGAAAAACATTGATTTGTGAATCAATTGAGCCTGACCAATAGGTCCCAAACAATCAGAGAGATGATCAAAATTTCTCTCTTTTCAAAAAGCAAAAACATGTCATTTGTCTATTGTAAGAAGAAAACAAGCCATAACGTATCTTACCATTACAGTGCAAAAGTCGAGCCTTTTCCACCAGGTATTTGTGAGAGGAAAGAAAGGCCTCTTTATCCAGCAAAAGTGCCTCTGCAGCTTTGGCAGAATCCTATATGCAAGTAAACACGCACAGAAAAACACAAGCTGTTAATTTTCAATTCATCAATAACAGCGGCTGCAGATTCCTTATAATGGATGACGATTACTGAAGCATTCAATAAGACTGCTGCACTTTTTCTTATGTTACACCAAGAAACATTTGTAGAAAAGCAAACTTTGGCAAAAGTAAAATGTAGCTTTAGTAAGGCATACCTGGGTCGAGCTGCCATTCGCTGAAGCCAGCTTCATGACTTTTAAGATACTGCAGAGAAAAGCAAAGATAAGACAAGTCATTAGAGGAATTTGAATCATACACAGGCGTGGGTAGAGTAGACAAAATCTTAAGTAAAAAGTAAAAACTGGTACTTTAAAATCAGTTTACTCAAGTCACTTAAACTATTACTTGAATAAAAATGTAGTACATTACAACGATGGAAAACCCCTCAGGGCTTTCTGTGCTGTTATTAGTCAGAGTCATGTGACAGTCATCGATCAGTCTCTGTGTTTGAGAACTATAAGAGACTTTCAAAATGCTTTCAAAATCAAAAGTTGCTTCATTTACAAATGTTGACAAATGTTACAGTCACCTGAGTTCAGTTTTAATCTCTTCATAGTCCATCTGGGATTGTAGTTTAGCTTCTAATCTCTGCAACAAATAACATTTATTATGCATAAGTAGAATAATTAGTAATGTTTGCCATTGACTCTCCATCTGCTTTTCATAACAACCTCAATAGCTTCTGTTTTGTAGGCCAGCTGCCGTTCAAGTTCTAGGATCTGATTGGCTGATGTTTCCTGAACTTCCTGCAGTGTGAACTGGAGCCGCTGAACGTTCTCCAGGAGACGGAGGATTTCTCGGTCTTTGACCAACAGCGCAGCCTCCAGCTGAGACGGCAACACCTCGCTCTTTTCGTTTTTCTCCTGAAACAGTGAGAGAAAGAACAAAAGTGATGAAGCAACTGCCAATGCAGAAGGAACACAGAAATATTATTGATACAGCATTAATATTTCACAGATAAATACAATGCAATGAGGTGTGCATGGGTTATAGCACCATACTTTATGCACTTGTGTCAATGTCACATCTGAAGGTACAACAAATAAACCAACAATCAACACACTGTCCTCTTACCCTGGTAGCGCCCTCTGCTGGGTGACAGCTCCCTGTGGCGGCCTTAGCTAACTGCTCCTTTAGCCTCTCCACTTCTCTCTGAGCCGTCTTTGCTTTCTGGAAACACAGCACATTACACCATTTAAACAGGTTCATGCACAAGTTGCATCATGTGGCTAATGAGAGGATTTAAGTCTGAGTTTAAAAAAATGCTAAAGACTTCTGCTCACTTAAAAAACAAATAAAAAAAGAAAATCATACTTAGGCCCTGTCCTAATGCTTGCACTATTCCATAAGCACTTCCTCAAAGTGCACATTTGTTGAAAGTGGTCCACAAAGGTCCAAAGCCAATAAATAGAAGAATTGGGAGAGTCATGAACTTGTCACTCATCTACGCAGAACCAGGCCCAACAGGAAATAGAGCAAGCATGAAGCCCTCTTTTGTATCGATGTTAGCTAAACCTTTGCTGGATTTATTAGAAAGCTGAAAGAAAATTGGCTACAGAAAGACAAGGCATGTACACAACATGTATACAGTGTGGCAACAGGATTATTCAGTAGATTTTTTTGTTGATATGTTTTCACATGTTCTATTTTCACCAGTTGCTCATTTATATCCTTCAGTCTGATGCTGGAAGTGTGCATACATGGAGCAGTGAGGGATCCTTGAGAACATTACTGGAGATATGGGACACTAAAGTGCGAGTACTGGGACAAGACCTTTAACTTAGTGCTAGACTTTCAAACTTGATTATATATCAATTATCAATATTTCCGCTGTTGTTGTTAGATGTGTTACATCTAATACAATATTTAACTATGAACAGCCATGTAAGTTAGGTCTTGATCTTGATAAAAGCAACAATGTGTAACTTTTTCTGGATTTGTACCCACTTAAGTACTCCATCTATCTAAAAAACTCAAATGGAGTAGTGATGTCTAAGATGTGTGTAAAGTTGTGTTGATTTGGTTCCAGCTTTTTTCTATTCCTTTTTGTTTTAAACTTTACAAACTACAGCAACCATGAAGGGTCAAAACTCAGTTTCCCAATAAAAAGGACAATACGTAAGCAGCATCATTTATTTGAAGCCAGTTATTCTACAAACAAATAAATGTGCACTCATTTTACAGATAGAATCTTGAAAATATGTAGGTCTTAACAAAAGTCAAAATAAAATGCTGATAAGCAAGCTGAATGAAAAAAGGTGAAGAAGGGCATATACATAAATCAAAGACGGTGCTCTAACTGTGAAATTTTGCGCCGAGGGGAAACCTTAGAAGTCACCAGTTCATTGTGCTGAAAAGGCTGTTTAGTCAGCCCACTTTACTCCCCAAACTGTTTACCTGCTCTGTCAAACACGGCCCTGTTAATTAATGATTCATATTGAGGACATTTATCCACGTAGAGGCTGCTGCAGCGGAGTGAGAGAAAAACAGTGAGAGATAGAAAAGAGAAAAAGGATGGGAAGCAATCAAGGCGATGAGATAACGAAGAACCCCAACGTTTGTGAAGTCGCCGTAGTGCGCCCACCAGGTTTACGCTCTCACTAATCACACACTCAGGGGAAAGGGGAGCAGGACGGAGGGAGTCTAATTAAAGCCGGGGTCTTGATTACAGGAGTGATTACCTTAACGAACGCTGCATCTCAATCAGAGCAGTGCAGAGGGAGACCGCACTCACCTGGTTCGCCTTCTCCAGATCGGCCACGATGGCGTCGACCTCCTCTGCCCTGGGACACACACAAAGAGACGGGCAACAAAAGATTACTGAGGAGGCAAATAACAGACCAGAGTGTTGTGCTACAGCTAATTATATAATCCTTAAACAAGGTGATTATTGCCTCTAAAACAACAGCAGCACTTTACAGTAGAGCTCAGTAAAAGCTTTGTAATAGAAGAGTCATAAGATGATAACAGTTGTAACAAAACCATAATTAGGACTAATTATCTGCTGAATGCAATGGAATTTCCACAGGTTACAGAATGTAATAACCAAAAGACTCATGTCAGCTTTTTGCTTCAAATTGTGTCCAATTGAAATGATGCACAAGATCTATTACTATTACCTGAAAACATGATTGTCAGTTTTTGTGTAATAAACAAAAATCATAGCAGCAAATGTATGAAAATATAACACTTAAGACAGAAAAGAGTTGATCCCAACCGGAGATTAAGTATGTGCCACTGAGGCCTGATGCTTAATCAAGATGCAGAAATATAATGATTGCCTGGAAACCTGGCCTGAGTTTTTGGGGAATAACGAGTCAAGTCAAGGTTGGAAAAATCTTAATCTTTCTAGTTACATAATACTATATAATACTGGGGCGGCAGTAGCTCAGTGGTAGAGTAGTCGTCTTTCAACCGGAAGGTAGGCGGTTCGATTCCCACTCTCCCCACAGTTCATACTGTCGTTGTGTCCTTGGGCAAGACACTTAACCCACCTTGCCTCCAGTGACTGTAACACTGGTAATGTAATGTAAGTCGCTTTGGATAAACGTGTCTGCTAAATTAATAAATGTAAATGTAAATATAATAAAAGTTACAGATAACTTAATTCCCTTTTCAATAAAGGTGTGTTTATATTGAAATACAAATCATCCCATAATTAAGACCCATGCCTAAACAGAACACCATACATGAAGAGAGCAAAAGGAGATCCATTCATACAATGCAATAATAGGTGTGTTTTATCTTGATGCTGTGACATTTACAGAAACAAAAAAACAGCCTCAAACTAGCCTCATAAAATTCAAAAGGATCACACTTCAACTAAGTACTTCCCATTTCTTCAGTGCTCTTGATAAATTGACTGATAAATTGTTAATTGTTAATTATTGTTGGGTAGTGACATCACATTACAGTTAGGAGGAGGTCCAAAGATGGTGGAGTGAGATGTAATGTTTATAGCAGAAAAAAAGAGCAAAAAAGCTGCTCAATCAATCAATGGGGGATGATCGCATTCTCAAAACTCTGGATATCAAACTTTACCATGTCCTGGTACATCTAACAATAAGAGTTGTGTAATTAAAACCATGCAGCTCAACAGGAATATTCATGAGGTTTGTTTGAAGTTCAACAGTTTCATTTTTCTCACATGGGAGCTGATTTTCAAAAGGTAGATAAGGATAAATTAAGAAAGATAGTGTGATTGATTAAAATATGCACACCAGGTTTGTTCAAAAGGCACATTAGACATTTTAATCCACACTAAACAAGCCGCGTTCAGCTGAGGCTCGGGTCTCTTTCATGTTTGCACCTAACTGCTTTCATTGTCTCGCACCAGGAGGAATAATTACCAAAATAATAATGCGTCAATAAAATCATTCACAAGCAGCGGAGAAAGCCGAGCCTTTCAATATCGCCACAATTAGACAAAGCAGCAGTCAAATACACAGCCGTCTGCTCATCAGGGCTGTGTGGTTCAGGCCATGTCTCAGCCCTGCCCCGTCACATCGATAAGGCAGGGACAGATGGCGCCCCGCTGACAGCCGGCACTAGCAGGTGTCAGATCCACGTTTAATGAACTTGTGCCGTATGGAAAATGTTTTGTATTGATTACCTGCTCAGTGTCTCAAGCCCGAGCAGACAAATAGTCTTTTTTATCAACATGGAGGAAGCAGTCATTGAGAGTAATAGAGGCAGGTGAGGCGTTCAGGGGCTCAGGGTCAGTGCAGTTACAGTCTTAGTTTAGAGGAATTTGAGAAGTGGGTAGTAACGAGTTATCATTTTGGATTGTGGAATATGTTGTAGTTACCCGTACAAATTCTACAGAAGAGTTCTGACTTAAATGAACATCTTTATCTCTACCTGAGTAAATCCTGTTGTGCAGTAACAGTATTTTTACTTGACGACAGGTTTCGGAGCTCTCTCCAGCTCTAAATATGGCCATGACAACACATAACAGAGGCTCGCTTTAAAACCGCAGCTCCAAAAGGTGAGACAAACTGAAAAAGTGTCCAGCCCAACAAAATGGATGGCAGTGGTTCTAGAAACATCAGTTCAATTGTGCCATGGATTAAGCCTGGGAGAAAATCCATTAGCAGTGGCTGACTGTGCTCTGGAGCACAACCCAAACAAAGGAGTGTTTACTTTGAATGTCTATCGACATCCTTCATACAAGCTCAGATTCATTTCAGGCGTGCGGTGGATACATTGCGCTCAAAGACCAGGACAAGGTAGAGTGTTTTCTGAAGCAATCTTTAAATGGAGCAATTCTTCTTGAGGGCTGTCAAGGCCCAGCTGCCAGAGAAGGCAAACACAGACCTCTCATCGACCTGCATTAGTGGCTGAGTCACTCTTACTCTCTGCTTTACAATGGCATTCCTCAGCTCTGCTCCAGACATGAGTTCACACTGGCAACAGTAAAATGCACTTGAAATGCAACAATAATGCAGCACTGAGGAAGGACATGAATGGAAATGTGTGGCCGATGAAAAGAAGGAGCAGGTTTATGTTAAAGGTCTTATTATGCTTTTCTAAGATGCCTTTTGGTTTTATAAAAGCTCTACAAAGTCTAAAAGCTGCAGCCTTGTGGAGTATTTCCTTCCCAAGAATTTAAAGTGATATGAGTTGTATGTTTGTCTGGCCAGCCAGACCCATTCCCTTTCTTAGGTAAGTGATTCAAACCTATTTCCACCTAATTCAACCCAACCTGATCAATCATAACCATTTATCAAAAATGGGGTTTATGCAATACTCTGGTTCTCTAACTGGTTGTATGTTTGTTTTTTTATTGCGTCAGTCCTAAAGCAGTTCTATGTGTTCGTGCCGCCCCCTACATTTTGCAAAGAAGACAAAAAGTGTTTTCCTTTTTTTTTTTTCTCTCTCTCTCTCTTGGCCAAAAATAAACTAAATAAACTAAACTAAACTAAAAATGTATTCTAAAACAATTATTTATGACTATTATTTGAAATGTAAAGTTGTATTAGTGAATCTTTGGCATTGGTTTTGAAATACAGTTGTAGATGCACATAATCCAGCACCAAATGTAAAGTCTTACTTTTTAGTCATCTCCTGGTTGTATTTACACCGCAGGTCCCGCAGCTCGGTCTGTGCAGTGTTCAAAGCTGTAAAGAAACACAAGGTAAGCTCGACATTGACATTAACTTAATGCTACAATCTGGTATTTTTATTCAAATTCACACATTCAGACCAAAACCAAGTCATTCATGTGAGTTGAGATTAAATCCAACAGTATGCATAGAAATAATCTTTTCTGTAAATTGCCTCGTTGTTGGGCCATCAAAGGAGTATTTATATCTGACAATAAAGGACCAGTGTTGTGTCTTAGCTTCACTAGGGGGCACCACACCATCAATCCCACTATAACAGGCTCCTGAACAGCTTGTAATTTAATTTAGCAGCTACAGTAAGCACTTACATGAATGCAGAGCCTTGATCTTCTCCTCGGCCTCGGAGAGTCTGTGGGTCAAACTCACATCAGCACCCTCCTCCCCCTCTTCCCTGCAGGACAAACCAGGTCAGAAACACACTTAATGGACATGTGCAGTTCTAGGCTGAAAACAGATCCTGAACCCAGAACTGCTTTTTGAAAACAGAGAAGGTCTATGTTTACAATGGCTATAATTCTACACATCTATTATAAAAAAAATAAAATATTATTTCACAATAATGTTAAATATAGTCTGACTTGATGCATTTTGATTTCCAGATCACAAATATTGCTCCTCACCCTCTGTCCTCAGCCTGCTCCTGGTGGTTCTGCTGGGGACCGGGACCCCAGGAGCCGGTGTGCTGTTGGGGGTCATCAGGGAGCTTGGACAACTGGACTCTGGAGTTTCTTCTGTCTCTGTGGATTCTGAGACGACTGCACTGTCCTCTGGGAAAACAGAAGAGACACATTGATTATTAGCGGACTTACTTTTACTGTTATTCTTGTGCACCTCCAGCCTGTGTGTGGTGCTTTATTGTGTGGTGTTTTAATGCAATTATGTAATAACTGACGGGTAAGCACCTGGTGTTGCAAGTGGAGGATTTTAAATGGTTTCTGACTTTAATGTGATGACTACTTAACGCTGGTTCTTTGAAAAGAAAAAGCTTTATATAAGTGAGAGTTAACTGTGCAGTAACACCCCACCTGTATTTTTAAGGCACTCGAGGTGTTTCTGCGAGTGCCCACTGATCTCTCGAACCAGAGCCTCTCCGTCAGGGGCCAAACTCTGCAGCTGCTGTAGCCTCTCCTCCAGGCTGTGGGAGGCCTCCAGCACCGGCGCTGGATCTGAAAAACACACAGTAACAAACCTCTGTAGAACAGACTCACACACTCTCACACTTTTCAAAAAAAACAAAATAGCTGTTTTACAGAGTCTGCTGCCTGTAAAGCACATTTTCTGTAGCACAGCTTCAACCGAGACAGACTATTCCACTGAGACTTGTTTCCAAAGAGTGACTTTTAGACTTTTCCCACTCGGGCGTCTTTGAAATTTTCACAGGGTGGACCTAATGACACAAGTACAGTTCCGACCCTTCACATGTTCAGAAATCACTTCTAATGAGACCTCTCACAAACTGATGAACGGCAAAGAAGACAAAAAGACTGCCATGAAAAAGACTCAGGTCCCCAGCACACACCTAGGTAAAGTGTGGAGAAGTCTGCTCCTGAAAAGGGGGTAAAAAAGAGAAAAAAGTGTGATTCTTTAGCACAACAGAGGAGCTGTTTTGCAATGCATGCGCGGCAGCACCGGGCCCATGGGGCCAACTAGGAGGCTGTTTCTCAGCTAACAAGTCTCCTCTGTATCATTTGATCATTTAAATTATTATGCCAGGAATCCTCAGGAGGCAGCTCGGCACTCCACATCACAGGACTGTTTTTAATCTTGCCTTCCCTTTCTTCCCCTCCCGAAAAGTTCAACAGCTCAGAGAGAGAGCAGCTCCTGTTGTGTACCTGCTGACGAACACCAAAGGAGGTGACTTCTAGTGCCAAAGCACAGAGAGGAAGCTCAGGGGAGCTCCTTGACAAGAGGGGAGGCGAGATGTGGAGCCACGTGCACGCTGCACACTCACCCACGCGCACAGCAGCTTCAAAACTCAGAAAGAGCAGGAAAATCGCTGCTTTGCTCCACAAACTTTTCTACCACAGCTTTCATCCACTCATCTTAGACTTGTGTGTGGAACCCAATTGGATCCCTTCTTCAGTGCGGGCACTGACTGAAGTGGCTTTTCATAAGAAGTTGGAGCCACAGACGTTTAAACTTTGCCAGATTTTGTTGAGAGAATGCAAACTCGCAGTCGACAGGCCACAAAAATAAAGCTCATCACAGACACAAAAACTTCTACAAAGTGAAATTTGCTGAAATCCTGACCATGCATTGCAAGTGGTTATATCTGCATTTTCATCAGACAAACATTTTGGGCCATTTAATTGATTGAGCTATTTTTCCCAGGACCGTTTACAGTTGTCTGCTTCATTGTTACACCAACTGTAGAGGTATTGCATCAGTCACAAGGGACATCACTATTAAGAGCACAGCTCTTCTAAGACAAACAGGATGACTTAAAGCACTGCTATCCCATCGACCTACTGTCACAGAAATCACTTTATCAGCCTCTTTCCCATATATCCTTTCAACTTTTAATGATCAAAGGACAGAGATTATAGTAAGGGATCTCTCGCTCACCGACAAGGCAGGATTATCAATCAGTGGCAGGGGAGTCAAATAAAGTCAAATATAAAGTGAAGGGATATAACTTAAGTCAGTACACAAAACTAACCCCCGTCAAAGGGAGTGCTGGGAAACTCTCTGAGGGTCAGGGATCTACAGTAGCTAAAGCAGAGTCCAGTAAAGACTGCTGATAACTTAAGAAAATGGAGCGGCTAATTGATGGAGCTCATAGGCAGCAGCACAGTAGATTAATCTCCTCCAACTAAAACCTGAAAGAGAAACTCACCCGTTGTTTTAACCGAGCAACAGAACAGTTTCATTCATATGTATCATTAATTAGCAGTGATTAGATGTGTGCTTTTGGGGTCAGATATTTTAGGCTACGTTTTTTCAGTTAGCATTCTTCTTCTTTTTTAACCAAAGCAGTATTAAAAGAAAAAAGTTAATTTACTTTTAATGTAAATGTTAATGTACAATAAAAATCAAAATATAGAATATAGATATAGATATAGAAGATATATGTCTATATATATATAATATATTTAAATATATATAATGATTCAAATGCATGACTGAAAACTGACTGGGTAGCTTCAAAATATCACATAACTGCTAAATGCACAGTAAAGTCACCTATTTTCTATAGTAAGCAATGTCTTTTTTTTAACAAAGTATTTAGTTTACATAAAAGTGCTTTATGTTTATGTTCTTTATGTTCTTTCTCATGTGGTATAAATGTGGTTATACAGCTGATGCTAAAAACGTTCCACTGTGCTTTGGATTAAACAAATGACAGTAATTAATATGGACAACTTCCGCCTATTAGTCCCCTATTCACCGATATTGTCATTGTGACAGGGCAATAAAATGGCGGTTACATCCGGGCTTTTCTGCTTTTATTGCATAGAAAAACAATAGTTTTCAGATTGCATAAATGGACATATTAATCAGTCTGATGTTTTCATTAAAAACACTTCTTCTGAATCACCATATTATGTACACACTACACACGCTCTCACAAAAGGGACTGAGCTGTCCCATGTACGCTTGACCCATCTCGATCCATCTCGCCTCTGTTTTTACTTGTTGTTGTGAGATTAAGACGGACCACTTCAAAACTGACCCAACACCATTTAGTTTAAGGTGAGATGAAAAGAGAACATGAAAGTGGTATTTAGTACCAAGGTTACACTTTCATACGGTGGCCCAGAGTGCTCACATAAACACAAACCTAAAAAAGTGAATTCATTGAATTCTTTTTTTCACAACACAATTGAGTGTTGTACCTATTCTATTTGCATTTTTGTGTTTCTATGAGCCATCTGGGCCACCATACGTTTTACTACTTCATAATACCCATTGTCTGTATTAAAGAGTAATCTGAGCCTGAGGTACGGCCCCAGCTCACACTGACATATGATGTTCAGAAATAGATCTGGTGATAATATTTCAGAGCAATTCACTTTACTCTTGTCATACACAGAACAAACTGGGGTTGTTTTATTTTTTGGTGCATGTGAAGTTTAGTTTTATTTCGTGTTAATTCCAAATGTTTTTTTCACTGTGGGCTCCACTCTTTGTTGGCAGCTTTTAGACTCTCTGTATTGATGTCATTGCGTTTCCATCTTTTTGACTGTCAAACAAAGACGTTGCGCAGGAATGAAAAAGAGCAGGTTAAGAAGTTTCTCTTTTTAGTTCTTGTTTTGTTCACACACACAAAAGATGCCGCTTCCCTCAACCTTTTTTATTTTGGAGTATCTTCTCATTCGTTCTGCCACATCAAGGTAAAGAGAGTCTTGGTTTGCCGTCGGAATATCAAATGGCTCAAAATGCACCACAAACAGAACGGTTGTGTTTAAAATGTGCCGTGTGTAGTCGTAACAAAGACAGAGAATTTTTGGTTTTACTATTATTCTCCAAAATGCACATAATTAATATTTCCAATGCAAGTCTGAATGAAAACTTTTTCCTGTCACAGGTGTGGAATTTTGGGTGTCTTTTTCTAATATTATCATGGCATGCTTTTTGCTTAAACATATCCATGAATTGTTGCTTAGTGCCAAATCAAAGACATACATATAATACGCCATTTACACTGCATTTTTTTCCACAAAAAAACCTTGAGAACACTTTATATTAAGTGCACACTTAGAAGCAGTAGTTAAGTATAACTAGATATGCAATTAATTAAATTATTTATATGTGCTGAAATATTATTGTACAAAAACTACACATAAGCTTATCATTTTAAATTAAAATAATTCATGTAGGAGTAATACTAGTCCTAGTCCTGGTCTATTTATATATAGTCCTTTTGGCACGGTTTGGTCTGGATTTTAAGGTTGTTGTAGAATATCATTGTGTTCTATTATAGTTTTAGTTTAATTGGGAAAAGTCACAACACTTGTCAACCTTGCTTTTGTCCTTGACAACAGTATTGCAACAGTTTGTATTTCAGTCTTGGTTTAGTCCCGGTTTACTCCTGAGATCAGTCAAGGGGAGGTTCAGCCCTGGATTAGTCCTGAGGTTTGTTTTAGATTTAAACACGGTTTGGTCTTGCTTGGTTCAGTTCAAGGTTGAAGAGTGTACATACAGTCCTGCTTTAGTCTTGGTTTAATGATGTACAATCTAATGTTGTGCCCATTTTTTGTCCTGATAAGGTTGATCCTGTGGTTTTATTTCTTCCCTAATCCTTGACAGGTTACTTTCCATTATTCCCGTTGACTAAACAGGTAGAAGTCACAACTCTTTGTCAACCTAGTTTTGGTCCTTGATGACAACATTGCAGCAGAGTTACTGTTTGTTGCAGCAGCAGCAGTCGAGCGTGTTTATGGACCTTGAAGTCCACTCAGAGGGAAAAAAAAACAAGATGTTTTGAATGAAAAGAAAAAACCTTGGAGCACAGCCTTGTAAATTAATTTGTTCGTGTTGTATGATGGGAACACAGCTGGCCTCATTAACATGCGCACAACAAATAATTATAGTTTTTTTTTTCTTCTCTTCAGCCAGCCAATGCTCGGCTAATGGGCTTGCTGGGTTAATTATGTCAGAGCGTAATTACACAGGGCCCAGGGAGACATAATGGTGCACCCTGCTGCGCCCACCGCCTAATGATGGTGTATCGCTGACAGGGCCAAGACAGACCGCCCCGACACACCTGCTAGTCTTGGAGCGCTCCAGCCCTGGTCCACCCCCTCAGTACACCTCAAATTCCTAATTCAGTTTTGGGCTTCCTGAACTCAAGTCTTGAACAGCATCGAATAAGCAGTTCAATGACCACAACACTACAGGGCGACCACCTCATTATCAACGAGCCAAAGTGATGAAACGCCACATCAACGCGGCAGAGATGGCACAAAAACAATTAAAAAGCCAAGGGTTTTGGGGGGCTACAGTTATGGTGCAACCCAATTCCGAAAGCTAATTATCGTTTTTTTGAGGCTTGAGGGAGTTGTATTTTTATTTATTGTTTCATATTTGGGCTTATTTGTAGTTTCTGAGAGAGGAAATAACAGTGGTGGAAAGCCTGAGCAGTGTGTAAGATTGAAAGAAATGCAGTAATGTAGTTTTAGTGTCATCAGAAATTAGCCCCCAGTTGACTTTTGTTTGGAGCCAGTTCTGTTTCTATGGTGGTCATAATGCAACAAAAAAACTTGAAGGCCCAACAGGACCTACTATGTCAAAGGTGGACAAACTTTTTTACTCAAAAATGGGCAGATACAAAAACGTAACTAGACATTTCAGACCCTTAATATCTCAATTGTTCATTCTGGGGTGTAGTCCTGGTTTAAAATAGCTTTGGTTTTGTTATGGTCTGGTGTAGTGTAGGTTTAGCCTGGGGCTTTAGGTGTTACTCTGGAAGAACCAAAAGTGGCTTTATTGTCCACAAAGGTGATAAAGTAAAAGTGGAAATTGTACTGAATTTTGAACCAGCTGCTGTTGTGTTTCTAAAATAATTCATAGCATTTATTTTTTCTTTCACTTGTATTTATGCTAAGTGTGTTCATTTTGCATGAACACTAATTACTGCAATTGTAAGTCAAAACTTTTCAAAGCATATGCAAATATGTTTTATGAGGAAGAAGAACACCTGTCTTAATGTGCATGACCCATTGTTACATTTGTAAGTTAACTGAGTTTTTACATTGTGGGATTCCTCTGGGTTCAATAATAAGCCCATCTTATTTTATCTAGTCTAGACTATATTGTTGTTTATTGGTTTGTGGCACTATTACAGCTTCAATGTTAGATTTTAATGTAGCTCTAGTCTTGGTTTAGTCCTACATGTTTAGTTTAGTTAGGCCTGGTGTATTTTGGGTTTACCTCACAACACAACCAACACATAATCCTGTTTCAATCCTGAATAGCCTTAGGTTCTGACCTGATTTTGCCGTTGTCGGACAATATAATTATCTATATCTATGCAGTTATATTGGGTGATATTTTTAACACACCTGATTTTGGAAAAAAGGTACAGTATATTTTATGTTTTGTGCTTTGCTCCATACAACGGTTTGTTTCTGCCACACATTCCTACACTCCCTCGCTCGTCTTTTAAGAGCCCACTCTCTCGTGGTCCCCCTGGGGTCTCCTGTACTCCGCAGGGACTAGGCGGAGGGGCCCGGCTCTTTTATGAACATAATGCATTATTAAGCACCTCAAACATCCCCTGGGCCTTTGTTTATTACTGCTCTTATTAATCACTTGTGCTTAATCTCGACCCGCCCAGAGAGCTTTCATTTTCCATCGGCCTTATTTTCCAACAGACCTCCACGAACGCTCCTCACACTGACTGGAGGTACTCAGCGGCACAATTACAATAACGTGTGCCACTGCCTCCGAGGCCGAGGAAGGACAAGGTTTCTTTATGCATTTGTACGAGTCTGAATCACTAAGGTCAGCGCTTTCTCCTCGGATATTCTCATAGCCAAGGGACAAATGTGACGTGAATATGTGCAGCACTTAGAGCATCTCAGATACAAAAAGACATGAGACTTAATGTGACAAAAAGAGGTGCTTGTGCTTTTGAAGAGAGCCGTAGTTCCCCTGGTCACCACTAGCAAGCACTGTTGCCATTTCCACTGACACACACCTCTGACTTGAACAAGACCATGAGCAGTGTTGAACAAAAGCCACTTGTGAACCCACCAGTAAAATATTAACCTGTCTCAAGGAAGTTGAGTTAGTTTCTCAAAATTTTAACATAGAAAATGGATATAATATTCAAATCCAAGTCCAAACTCATAAAGGGTTAGCTTTTAGTCAAAGAAGTGGAGTGGCAGATATTTTATTTTAATTAACAAGAACTTAATATGTAATCATTTTTGAAAAAACATTTTAAGTCAATAATTAAAAAGAAATCTAGTTACAGTGAGAAAGTAATTTTGAAAATAAATGAAAAAATTCCAGCAGTATTCGGGCACTTTGGGGGTTATTGAGACCTTATGCTAATAAAGGCGCAGTGGCTCAGTGGTCGTCCTTCAACTGGAAAGTAGGCGGTTCGATTCCCGCTCTCCCCACACTTCATACTGTCGTTGTGTCTTTGGGCAAGACACTTAACCCACCTTGCTCCCAGTGGTGTTCTGTAACACTGGTGAATGGAAGCTTCATGTAAGTCAATGTAAATGTAATGAATCAAAAAGTATTTTAGAGGTACTTGTAGATAGACAGACTATGACCTGTGTTAGACTCTGGTTGAACTCAAAAGTTTCATTATAATTACATTGCAAATTATAATTTAGTATATTTTAGAATATTAAGAAAGTTCAGAGTACAATTTTAGCTTGTCATGGGACCTTGATGCTACAGACATTTATTTAAAGCAACACGATGTTACGTCTAAGGATTTGAGTTCAGGGCTTCTCAAAGGCAACAGCTTTAGATGCAAACTCACACGGACTTGCTATGTCTCGAACCTTAGACCCACTCTACATGTAAAGGGCTCTATCCACGTGTGCTCTTATTGATTTAGTGTAGGAACAGTAATGATGGCCAGGTTTTAGAACAAACTGCAAGTATTTGCTAAACAACAGTTTAACTTTTTCACCAGTCTATACATATTAAAAGCCTAGTGCTCTGTGATTGGAGATTTTCTGCCAAATTAAGTAATTTTGTAATAATTTTCTGCAGTTTGCAGTATAATTACTTATTGGCCATTTTCCATCACAGACGTTGGAAACCTGTGTTCAGACTGCCACAGTATTCGAATCTTCAGAAACTTTGAGATGAAAGGTGCAGTTTTGAGCGCACACAGGATCCTGAGGGAGGTGTGTGTTCGGAAGAGCAAACACCGGGAGCGTCGGTCTCAGGGCTATGCCACCGGCGACAAACGCTGACGTTCAAACAGCCTTCCACTGAAAGACGGAGAAGTCAAAGACAGGGGGGGGAAGACACCAGAGAAGATGGGGTGCAACTCCGGCGAAAGCTGCTTAACGCTCAGTGATCGGGACTTGTTTATGCGCGCTGATCAAAAAGGCTGCGGAGGTGATAGGAAACATTGTTAGGGAATGACTGTTAACGGGCCTCTTTCAAGACTCAAGACTGGTAGGAGTTACAGAGCACAGCATGGGGAGATGTCAGTGGCAAATCAAAATGTGAAGCGCTAATGAAACACTCCAGCGGATTGACGTCTCGGCTCAAAAGCATAAAACAAGGAGGGGAACAATCACTTCAAAAATCAAGAAGTTATTTGTGTGGGGAGTTTATTGAACTGGCACATTATCTATCTCGCACAAAGCGAAACCTTATCGTGGCACATTTTCAGTCAAGTAATAGATATGTTATTTGTATTCAATAGCAGGCTCTGCAAAGTGGATAACTGATATGTGACCAGATGTTAATGATAGCCACATACAACAGGTCACATATTGAACTGCTGTGTTGCTTGTACCCCCTTCCCCCGTTTCCTACTTGTATTCATTAACTCGGCAGCCGCCCCGTTCTGATTGGACGGACAAAAGCAGAGTGTCGGCACACAATGAGCCTGCACACACACCCAAATGAAATAATAGAAGAGGGGAGAAAAAGCCACCCGCAATGAATAGTAATAACTGCATTAAGATTAACGAGCGTGGCGTGTAAAGAATAATTGCATCTGTCAAAAGATTAAAAATACATGAGGTGTAGCATTTGTTGAGGAAAGCACGGTGTTGTGTTAAAGGGACAGAGGAAAAAATTTAGTTGGCCAAAGCCAAATGATTGTCCTCTGTTGTACCCACACTCATCCATTTTAGCCTGGGTTGGGCAGGAGCGAGGGGGGAGCGGCTGTGGCAGTGGTGACCTTGGACACTGGCGGAAAGATGTACAGTGACAAACATGGGCAGGATACTGTAAGGGCCCGGTGCAGATGGGCGATACGACGAGGGCCCGACACTGAGAGGCCCCCGTCAGTCTGCCTCTTGTTCAAATGGAGATTAGAGCAGACAGTGAGCGCACATCCGGCCAAGACACAAAATGTGGTAGGCATCTTTTAACAGACACTGGGCCAAGAAGAAGTCCTTGTGCCAAAAAAAGGTTCTCTGTGGTGGTTCTGGCAGACACAGAGTCCAATCTAATCAAAGTTGTCAATCATGAATGCAGGGCAATTTTCAGTACATATCATTAGTTGTGTTTCCAAATAGTTTCAAAATCAAACTTTTGAAACAATTTTACATCAAGACAAGCCACTGAGTCATGCTCTTTTTGATAACCTGTCATAAAGAAGTGGGCAATTTGATTCTCTATTGGCATGTTGATACATATTTTTTGTTTGGCCCACTTGATGAGTCTAGTAAAGGATTGTTATTTATCTGAATGTTTGTTGCTTTAGGAACACACACACACACACACACACACACACACACACATATATACATATATGTACAGCTCTAGAAAAAATTAAAAGACCACTGCAATTTTTTGCTAAAATCAGCATCTCTACAAATATGGAAGCCATTCCATTGCATTGTCTGCTGAATCCCAACACAGGCACATCTCATTCTGCTGAATGAGGTGCTCCCCGCCTGCACAACCAAACCTCTGCAGCTGATCCAGAATGCAGCGGCAAGAGTGGTCTTTAATGAACCAAAGAGAGCGCACGTATCTCCTCTATTCATTAGGTTACACTGGCTCCTGGTTGACGCCCGCATCAAGTTCAAAGCTATGCTCTTGGCCTACAAAACCACCTCTGGTTCTGCACCCCCATACCTCCACTCACTAATACAGACCTACGTTCCTACCAGATCCCTGCGCTCTGCAAATGAACAACGTCTGGTGGTACCGTCCCAAAAAGGTACAAAATCACTCTCACGTACCTTCTCTGGCTCTGTTCCACATTGGTGGAATGATCTACCTGCAGCTACAAGATCAGCAGATTCTGTAGCCATCTTTAAAAACACCTGAAAACACATCTCTTCCACAACACCTGACTGACAAACACTGAGCCCTACTTCCTTTCTATCGATTCCTTTCAAAAAAAAAAAAAAAAAAAAAAATTCTCTTATCCTTAGCATCGTATACTGCGCTGGGTTTAAACTGACTAGTTTTTGTGCACTTATGCTTTTTGTACCTTGTGTTGCTAAAGTTGCTTCCATTGTTATCCTCACTTGTAAGTCGCTTTGGATAAAAGTGTCTGCTAAATGACTAAATGTAAATGTAAATGTGATTAGGTGATCACCTTAACCAAATCTTATTTAATAAGGAAAAGTTATAAAAAAAAAACACTTCAGTGGTCATCACTATCCTCTTACAAACAAATGCTCTAAATTACAATATTTTATTTGGAATTTGGGAAAAATGTTGTCAGTGGTAAACCAGAGAAACTGATAATTTTGAAGTGGTCTCTTAATTTTTTCCAGAGCTGTATATAAACTATATGTGTACAAAATTGAAACAAGTGAAAAAGACAGAAGAAGTCATAACATTCATCACAACATTCAATAAACAAACTGCCTTTGTCTACTGGAAAACTAAGGCTCCTCAGACCCTAGTGAAGAGTCTTTCTAGTTCAATTATTTTCTCTTTCTGTTTTGTACTTGTGCTTCTCAGAGCAGATAAACTGAGCACTGCCAGAGAAAACACACTCACTTTTTTTGAGCATGCAACCATCTGGAGATATTAAAATAAAACTCTTATACTCCATTAGTATTAGTATTGTTGTTACAATATTTAACAAAGTTGTAAAAGTGATATAAAAGTCTCAAGTTAACAAGAGAGACAGCTTTGAAAGGAAGGTTGAATGAACACTGTACTACGTCACCTCACATGCCCCGTCGTAAGGTTATTCTAGTACAGTGAAGCGACGTTTGTGAGCATGTATTCATAAAAGAGCAAGAGGATATTAAAGCCAATGATATTTCTGTTCCCCCTCAAGTCAATGGCGGGTGACAGTCGCCTTTCTTTTTACATTAAAGCCTTTGTTCTTGAACAGAATAACTCTTAGTCGACTCAATTCACTATTTAAAAAGGGTTTGTGACTAACTATATCCCCCAAGACACTTCTGGGTTTGAATTAAGGCCTTAATATAAAAGGTATAGGTCAGAAAAATCAAACTGAATACATCTTCAAAGGTGTGTATTTCTTATCAAGGAAATAACAGCATTCAAAGTGTGCATGTGTGTGTGAGACAGAGACTGGTGCAATATCAAGCAGGAGACTTCAAGGAAAAATGGAGACCTTTAAAAGTCAGTTGCTGCCATCGCTATTTCTCTGACGCAGACTTTTATCTTGTATTCATTGAATCTGTAAACAGCGTTCGCTACTCCTGCCACAAGTGTCCCTCTGATCTAGACTCAGATTGGACCGTGTTTTGCTGCTTGCGTCTTCTGCAACAATGAGCAACACAGTACCAATGCCCCAAACAAATGAATACTCAATTTCCACCCAGCAGGATGGTATGGTTCAGTTTAGTATCACACACTGTTAGCTGTACTTTTATTGTCAAAAAGTGGAGAAGAGGTGCCAAAATAAGCATAGTCCTGCTTTCTGATCATACTATTAGGGTATTGACAGTAAAATGCCAACTAAAAGGTCTTGCTAAACACTGCAGTTGGATGATTGGGCAACAGAGAACACTAACCTCAGAAAATCAGAAAGTTTTTGCGACCCGTTGCATGTTCGGTCCAATGGTGTAGAAGTGCTAACAGTTATGGGTGTGTTTCAGGTTTGACAATAAAGTAAGTGTAAAAAATATGGCAATGCTCTGACTGGATACAATTGCTCTTACTGGCAGGTGGATTTCTGAAGTACTCATCCTTCGTTTTGCAAACGCTTTCTTTGGAGGCCCTTGAGTCAGGTTACCATTGAAGTGTACAAGTGGGCACATTTGCATTTGTTTAAGACCACCTTTGTTTGATGTTTAAAATATGCTGTATATAACTTTAGCCACTACTTCCTGAAATCTATAAAACTCCAAGGGAAATTTGTTTATTTATTATTATTTTTTAGTTAAGAAAGCTGCAAAACAACAATTAGCTAAAATGTGGTTTAACTTAGGAAAGTTTTGTTGCTTTTACAGTATTGTTCAAAATAATAGCAGTACAGTGTGACTAACCAGAATAATCCAGGTTTTTAGTATATTTTTATTGCTAAGTGGCAAACAAGTTACCAGTAGGTGCAGTTGATTCCCAAAAACAAACAAGACCCAGTATTCATGATATGCACACTCTTAAGGCTGTGCAATTGGACAATTAGCAGTGTGGCATTCAATCACTGAGGTCATCAATTTTGTGAAAAAACAGGTGTGAATCAGGTGGTTCCTATTTAAGGATGACGCCACCAGCACTTGTTGAACATGCATTTGAAAGCCTGAGGAAAATGGATTGTTTAAGACATTGTTCAGAAGAACAGTATACTTTGATTAAAAAGTTGATTGGAGTAGGGGAAAACCTATAAAGAGGTGCAAAAAATTATAGGCTGTTCAGCAAAAATGCCTTAAAATGGAGAGCAAAACCAGAGAGAGTTGAAGAAATGGAAGACAACCATCAAAATTGATTGAAGAATAACCAGAATTGCAAAGGCTCAGCCAATGATCAGCTCCAGGATGATCAAAGACAGTCTGGAGTTACCTGTAAGTACTGTGACAGTTAGAAGACGTCTGTGTGAAGCTAATCTATTTTCAAGAATCCCCCGCAAAGTCCCCCTGTTTAAAAAAAAGGCAAGTGCAGAAGACGTTACAATTTGCCAAAGAACACATCAACTGGCCTAAAGAGAAATGGAGGAACATTTTGTGGACTGATGAGAGTAAAATTGTTCTTTTTGGGTCCAAGGACCCCCAAACTCTGTATTTAAGCCACAGTACACAGTGAAGAGAGTGAAGCAAGCATCATGATATGGGCATGTTTCTCCTACTATGGTGTTGGGCCTATTTATCGCATACCAGGGATCATGGATCTGTTTGCATTTGTCAAAATACTTGAAGAGGTCATGTTGCCTTATGCTGAAGAGGACATGTTTTTGAAATGTTTGTTTCAACAAGACATTGACCTAGGGTGACCAGATTTCTCAGAGTGGAATACGGGACAGACACAGAACCCACAGACCCACAACACCTACTGCACACATACAAGTATTTACACTTAATACTATTGTTAGCTATGTAAAAAAATACAGTAAATGTAGACTTACATAAAACTATGGCCATGAATAACAGAACGATATGCAAAAAGTCCTTCACTTGCATGCACTTTATCAGATTCGCAACTTTGCTTCACAAAAAATTCGCTGACACTTGGAGTAGCACACTTACTTTTAGCAGCGTCCATGTGCTTTTTTGTGTGCATATGCTGCGTAATGTCAGCTCGCCCTCCGTGAGCAATGGAAAAGCGATCCCCGCAAATGTTGCATCTTAATTTACTTGCCTTTGATAGTGACTCTCTTTCGAGAAATTTAAACTCTTTTTGAAGATCGTCGTTAAATGTACACGCACGCTTCTTTGACATCTTTGCACCTGAGGCAAGCTTATCCGTCCTCTCATCTCATATACTGTACACTTAACTGTGACGGCGGATTCCGCCTTCACTAACTGCACGTTGATTAAGGGAATTGTGATTGGATGGAATTGTCCTTCTGCCTTCTCTTATTGGATGGAAATTTTTTTTTCTCTAAAATATACTATAAGGTGATTTGCTAGTTTTATTATGTTATTCCGTATGAAAGGAGTACTCACGCTATCACTCAGCAAAAAAAAAAAAAAATATATATATATATATATATATATATTAACGATGAAATACGGGACAAAACATGATTTTTTCATAATAAGTCGGGACACTAAAATTTGAGTTGAAATACGGGACTGTCCCGGGAAAAACGGGACGTCTGGTCACCCTACATTGACCCCAAACACACGAGTAAACGAGCAAAGTCTTGGTTCCAAACCAACAAAATTAATGTTATGGAGTGGCCAGCCCAATCCCCAGACCTTAATCCAATTGAAAACTTGTGGGGTGATATCAAAAATGCTGTTTCTGAAGCAAAACCAAGAAATGTAAATGAATTGTGGAACGTTGTTAAAGAATCATTGAGTGGAATAACAGCTGAGAGGTGCCACAAGTTTGTGCCACACAGATGTGAAGCAGTTTTAAAAAACTGTGGTCATACAACTAAATATTAGTTTAGTGATTCACAAGGATTGCTAAATCCTAGAAACAAAAACATTTTACAAAATAGTTTTGAGTTTGTACAGTCAATGGCAGACACTGCTATTTTTTTGAACACACCCCTTTCAACTAATTGTCCATTTGCACAGCCTTAAGAGCGCGCATATCATGAATGCTGGGTCTTGTTTGTTTTTTGGGAATCAACTGCACCTACTGGTAACTTGTTTGCCACTTAGCAATAAAAAAATATACTAAAAACCTGGATTATTCTGGTTAGTCAAATTGTACCGCTATTATTTTGAACAATACTGTACATTTAAGTACAGTATACCGGATTTCCAGTCACAAGATTGTAAACAAATCTGGCACCTTGACACATCCTTTTAGTGCTCATTAGTGAGGTATATTCTCAAAGTAGTAATAGGGAATTCCACTTTGTGAGGACAAAATTCTTTTCAAAATAGGTACACAACCGCATTTTAAAAGTGGTGGAACAAGTTTGGTAAAATTTTATATATACTATATTAACTCATTCATCTGGTATGACATCACTGTTAACCCTGAAAGTCAGATCAGAGTTGGCTGTTTTAAACCATGCTGTACTCAACTAAACCGTACCTTGGTGCAAACAGGGCTTTATGTCATTGCTCCCTTTGAACGTCCTTGCCCCTTTGATATGTTTCCCCCATTGGTCTCATCAGGCCGGCGATGCACACGAAGCCTTCAGACTTCAGTTGGGATTTTAATTGGCCCTCCACAATCAACAGCACGGCTCCTCCAAGATATGTTGTGCTCCTCAGCCAGGCAACACTCAAGGACCAGCGCGCCGTTTTGAAGTGGCCTCATGCCGAGTTTTGGAAACCACTCAGAGGCACAGACTTTGAAAAATAGATAAGAGCCACGGGGTATAGGGTTTTATGTATCTTATATCTATGGTAAGAAAATGACTTTTTCAGTGGTGGGTGTTGCCTCATATATTCACGATAGATGATGATGTGTGTTGGTAGATATGGCGCTATAGGTACGACAATGGAGAACTGATTACAAGAGATTTATCTTCATTCCATCCACTTGAATAAACAGGGACTGGAATTAGAATGGCTGGCAAAGCAATTATCAAACCAAACTGAAATTTCAAGGAAAAATATTTTGAGTAAACTCGAGGCTTATTGACATTTAAAAACTGATAAATATAAACCTGTAGAGTCTGAGGTTGTAAAACAATATAACAATTACTGAAAGAGGCAAAAACAGTGTGCCCTCTGTAGAGTTTGTCAAAGTTTGTCTTCATCGGGGCGATATCTTTTTTGACATCTTTTTGACTTTCCCACCCACTGAAGCACTCCTTATTGTTCCTTTTTTCTCAAAATAAAATATATTTTAGAGTTGTGTTTAGGCATGAAAAACACCAGGTTAAGTTAAAGACTCCTTATAGTCTATTAAGAAAAGCGTACAAGTTATGTGTATAGTTTATCCTTTTATATATTCTCAAATATAACCTTGTAAGTGAGATCTATATGGAAATGTTGCATCTGTATGTCCATAAGGATTCATGCATATGTTCAAGACTGTGTTGAAACAACAGAAGTAGGAGTAATGTGTCGGTTTTTGATGCTTGTAAACTGCATGTCTCAGGTCTGGGTGTGAAACTCACCTGGAGCCTCAATAAGCTGTTTGTAGATTCCCAGGAACGCCGACTCGGCCTCCTTACTGCGCTTGTTTAGGGCGACCACCTGCCGAGAACGAGATGCCAGTAGGATTAACAGGGACCAATAGCATATATGCAAATAATATCATGAATGATTTCATACAGAGTGAAGCACAAAGGTCAAAATCACTGCAACTTGCAGATAAATAAGACAAATGTTGTCTCTTACCTTCATTACTGTATATAAAAAGTGCACTTTCATATCTACTTTGTGTCACAAATGTTTTTTATTCATTATTGTTGGCAATTTCCACTTGAAAATTTGCTTAACAGAAAAGCATGTTTTGAAAATGAAAAGTTGAAGACAGAGCAGGCAAATAATACTGATTGGAATTAATCTGGCCACAATTATCTCTGCTTTAGTTTAAACTACACTCCACTACAGCAGGCCCAGAGGGTCAAAACTCAAACCTAAAAAAACATTCTTTTTAGTATATTTTAACTGGAAACTACTTTCTAAATTTCTAGGTTTACAGGACATGTGTGAACATTGTATGCACATTGGCAGAGACAGCTTTTGTAGTGTCACCCCTGTCCACCTGCCAAGCGGCAGCATGTAGTGAGGTGACATTTGGCCCGTTAAACGTAGGTGCGTGAGGACTCTCGCCAATGATGGTGGGCCTCATCATCGACAGCGCTCGCCGCCTGCTACGCTCAGCTCGGCAGGTGACGCAAACCAATTAACGATTCATTATGAGGGACAAAGAAAACGAATTAGCCACCACCTGGTCCCACCTGCACTGGTGGATATGTGGGTTAGCGGCTCCCAACTCCCGCTAGGACCCCGGTCCTGTTTGGAAGTCACATCAACCCCCTCCTGGTGTCCTCTGCTCTGTAAACCCGATTGTCACAATGACCCCCCACGTCGAGAGCAGACTGTATTCAAATTATTGTCATCTATTGTCCGTGTCATATCTGTCACTGTTGATAACTGCCTTCGTTCGATTGTCTCTGCAGAGCCCACACTGGAGGGTCAAGTGCATCGTATAGCAGAGCTGGGGCCGCTCCTCAACGCTATGACTGCACTTGAAAAGCATTCATTTGGCAAAGCCTGAAAACACTTATGAGAATGGCGGCGTATGTGGCAGCGGCGGCTGTTTAGTGGGGTTATAAATAAGGTGTGCGGAAAACAGCGAGCTACAGAGAGCCTTTGATTTACTGGAAATGGTTGGCGTTTTCCCCAGAGAGGCATAACGACAGCATCATGTTTAAAGAAATATCATAAAGATCAAGCAAATCCCCCCATCACTCCCACTCAGTGTGGCTCGGAGGAGTTCATGGAAAATGGAAAAGGCTGAAGCACGATCGATACAGATGCAATAGTCTGCAGTTGTGAGCCGGCTCGCTGCTACACTGCACTGTTGTCTCACTCAGCCCAATTCAACCCCCCTCTCTTACCCTCCACTTTCGGGACATGACTTAATGCTGTCAGGCTGGCGCTCGGGCGGTGAAAATGTGTGAAGCAGACAGGCTTTATAAACAGCTGTTGAAGCTTAATGTGTGGGTTAGGACCAGTTAACCGAGGTCAGCTTTTCAACTGCCGTGGATCTGCAGTGAAACTCAAATTGGAAGTTTGAAGATCTGTTGTGGAACTCTAAGACAAATAAAACTTCTGACTTAATATGGTATCTTATAGGGTTTTTACGGTAGCTTGTTTTGCACATTGTTTTTGTTTGTTTAAAGTGAAATATTATTATGTGGTAATTGGTCTTGGCCATTATTTTGGATACTATAATGCGTTCAAACCTTTTTCTTCCAGTTGTGTCATAGTGCCACTGAGCAATATTTTTTGACCTTTTACTCCTAGCTACTGTAGCCTCTAAGATTTGACTTCTGCATAAACAATCAGAAAGGTCTGGATTTGGCCCATGTCCATGAGTTTGACACGTCTGCCCACAGCCCATTTTCTCTTTTCACTGATAAGGAGTATAAGTGTGACAGCACAGACAAACTACAGCAGCCTGAGCGTCTGGTGGAGCGACATGGCCACTACAGCAGGAGGCTGAACTGCTGCTCCTCACTGACACAGACCGGTGGACGGCCTTCCTTTTTTGATGTATACTACGTCAAACGAGACTACCCGCTGCATATGGAAAGGCATCAGAGGTATGGCCACATCTCAGCGGCGTACTGGGTCCTGTGGCCCTTTATCATCCTTTAACGAGAGAACACGGAGATTACCTCCACAATCACACCATTAACCTGCCTACAGAAGCTGGCATAGACATCAATCACACGCCTGCCGGATGCTGCGCAAGTTAGCACCTGCTTTAATGCGTACAGACATATATATACCCACCGCAGTCATCATAAAGTACTCAGCGGTGTCAGGCATAATATGGACTGATCAGGAAGTCATCTTGATACACTCACGCTAGATATGATAAAATAAGAATGTAAATCTACACAAAGACAAAACAAGAGCAGAGAGTCTTTAGGGTAAAACTGGGAGGAGGTAGTCTGAGGAAGATGTGCTGATGTACCGCTACCAAATTTCTTCTCCTCCTTCAGCTGCAAGATATGGCACTAGCCCTGGCTTCTAGCTCACAGCTAATTCTTTTTTTGGAGCCGTTTTGTGATAAAGGATATGACTGCCGAGGGAACAGGCTTGGCCGCGGGTTGATTTTACAAGCAGGAGTAAAGCCTGGGGCAGACTAGCAACACAGACACAAAGGAAACCTGTTAGTGCTGCTCCATAACTCTTCATAAGGCAATGGTAGCACAAGGCTGCCGGAAAATACTTAATGATAAACCTCGGAGAATACCTACTGTACCTGCTATAAGGGGGGGATGTAACAGAAATGTTACAGAATGGGTCATTACAGATAAAAATAAAGCAAAACATAACACAAATAGCTTGGCTCTTATGGTACATTCATGTGGTTAAAAAACATTTTTTTATTAAAAGTGAAGTTTAACTGTTACATCTTAATATAGAAAACTCAACTCTAATAAACACTTTAAACCTTTAAATAACTTCTAACTGGTCTTGGCCATGTGGGAAAAAAACATAGAACATCGACAGAAATGTGGGTTCCGAAAATAAACTCACACTTCCTGTTCCAACTGTCACAGTATACCCTAAGGTCCCTTGAAGTTTTTGTAAAAAAAAGCACAAGAGTGCACAGACCAAAGCCAAATTAAATTACAGAAATTGAACAATGCTCTCCACATCACGTCTTAGGGGCCATTTTTTTACACCAAAAATAGTGTAATCAAAATGTTGCACATTCGAAAGCATATGCCCATCTGTTGAGAATGCTGTAGTATGTCTACCCTGCCTCTGCTAACACTACAGGCTTAAACTCAAAAGGAAGTAATGGTAAAGAATATATTAACTTTTGGCATTTTCTGGAGCCACGGTCATTAACTATGAGATCTCAGAATGGATTTCTATATCTACTAATAATATATTATCACAACAATTAGCACAAGAACACCAGAAGCCAATGCTCTCATTGGTCATTGCTTTCACAGAGGATGGCATCTTCCCAGTTTACACAACGGCGGAGCTGCAACAATAAAAAAACAACATATTTGCCCGATTTAAAGTTTGCTTTTTCTCAGAATAAGAATGACGTCTTTGCATACATGATCAGAATCTTTTAGTTTTGATGAAATGCGTACACTTTTTGTAGCAATGTTTACTAAACCCTTGCTAGGATTAATAGAAAATCCACTACAGCAGATTATAGGGCATGTACATAGCTTTTAAAAAAGGTCAACCAAGAAACTTGGTTATCAATTTGATTTTACCTTTGACTGGTAATACATTTTACATTTTGGCAGGTTGCTCCTTTTGTCACCCATTGCTTTGCGTTGCTTAGAAACAACAGTCGCTTTGTTTGAAATGTCATAACAAAAGAAATCAAATCGTGAGTGACGTCCATAAGTGAAGTCAGGTCTGATGCACTCTTGTGGAAGGGGTACATGACCAAGTAAAGTTCAACTGCGGTTAACTGAGGCCCACTATGCACCCCTTGGAGTGAACGACACTTGGGAGGCACATGGTAACACCGTAATAATGTGAGACGGTAATGCCCTGTATGATCCAAAGCAATCGTTATAGCTGCGGGCACCATTATAACCCCTGGTGACTGCCCAGTGTAAACAAGCAAACAGGGGACATGTGTTACAAATATGAAATAAATGACAGAGGAGGGAACAAATCCACAGTGAAGTAGCAGAGCGAGACAACCAAAAGAGAGGTTCCCATACAGAGTGCAATTAGCAATTATGCAGTCATCAATTACAATTATCACAACTGGTGATTATGCAATTATTACTCTAAATCATGGTTTCCCCCTTCTGCCGTACCAGTTTGCCACCCCCTGTGATTTGGTTGTTGGGAGGAAGGCTTGTGATGTTGCAGGTGATTAGAGAGTTTGTCGTGTCAAAGGCGTCGGTGCACGTCGGCGGAGTGTGTGAGAGCCCGGAGCGTGTCTGCGTATGTGTCTCAGATTCAAACAAAGTGTGCAGACTGTGCCACAAGGGTCTGTCAATCACCAGAATAACAGAAGATGTAGTTAAAGTCAATGAGGTAATACGGTAAAGCCAATGGGCTGTGACACAAGGCGGCTGCCAAAACAAAAAGGCAATATCCAAGTGTTAATGTGTTCACAGTCCTACTTTACTTTACTTTTCTTATGAAATTTGATGGATTTGAGAGACTATGTTCACACAAACACATTTTTATTTACAACGGATCTCTGCTCTAACCTTTTAAAAATGACCCGTGTAAGTACAGAGTAAAATGTACAAAACTCAGGATTCTTATTATGTCTTACCACTCTACAGCATTAAAATAAACCAATATAATAAACTGAATATAATCTTTGTGCCGTTTTACCAAACATTACTATGTTTATGTTCTCTAAACATAGGGCACTACAGAAACACATACCGGGGTACTTCTTTAATTGCCTTGGAGCGTTGCAGTTTTCATGGATGCACTGCCTCCGTCTGAAGGTTGGCTGGAGCTGTGGGTGGTTTGGGGACAGTGAATGTATGGTTCCCCCAGTCCCTGAGGCCTCTAAATTACCTGTCATCTCTCCCATGATGCAAAGGTCAGTGCACAATCATCGGGAGTCCATCCTACTGCGCTGCTCAGTGAGAGTCAGTCCGGCCCACAGGCTGACAGGATGTCACAACAACCCCGGTCCCACGCCATGCTTATTAGGACTAAACAGTAGGAAGCCCACCAGCACCACAACCCAACATGTCATAACACCTTCCACCGGTATCCACCAGCTCCTGACAAACACTCACTTCTGGGGTTAGGAAAGATAAAAAATTATGGTCTGTACTGCAGCAACTGTGGCCAGGACGTCATTAGGCCCGAGCCGGTGATGGCCGGGAGGGCCTATTGTTTTGCTCGGATTTTTTTTTTTTTTTTTTTTTTTTTTTTTTTTTATCTTTCTTGTCGACCTATGATCCTAAATTTGACCCAGTGAACATGCACGAAAAGTCATTATATTGGTCCCAGACTTCAAGCTCAGCGAAAAATTTATGTATTTGAAGTCGCCAAAAAAATACGAAAAATGACTCAGTGGCGACCCCTACAAAATCAAATACATTGGGCCTATGGAAAGTGAAAGTAACTTTTTCCAACGTAGAAAAATGAAACTTGGTATATCCATAGGACACCTCAGGGCAAACAGAAAAGTCAATGACAGTCACACCCTAAACTTAACAGGAAGTCCGCCATGTGGGTGAAACGCTGCCACTAAAATCGCACTTTGCGCAGAAAGATGCAAATCATTGTGTTTTAATCTAAATGGCCCCAAATTTGGTGAGTATCATCTAGACACGTGTGCCAACCAAAGTTGTGACTTTGTTGTTGATATCTTATCGGGTATGGGTGTGGCAAGCCTGTAACGAGGTGGCCATTTTTGTGAAAATAAAACGCGTCTCTTAACTCTCAAACGGCTTCTCGGATCGAGTTGGACCCAAAAAGGCGTTTGTGCACATTCATGACCTGAACACAAAATATGTAAATAAAAGGGTTATCTTTAGAAATGGCTCTCCAGCGCCCCTACAAACTTATAATGGACCCAAGAATTTAGTTTGTCATAGAGACATAAAATTTTGTACACACATCTCTTATGTCATGACGAGCATAAAAGCCAATGACAACCACCCCTATCTATAAATGTGTTGCCATAGCAACGCCCCAAAAATGTGAAAAAGTCAATGGGAAGTGGAAATTTTTAGTTTGTTGTAGGCAAATAAAACTTGGTACACACATCCACCATGGGCTTATGAACAAAAAGCCAATGGGGACCACACCCTATCACACACAGGAAGGCGGCCATTTTGAATTGAAAATTTGGTCCGACTTAGAATACACCTCTTTTTTAAAAACAACAAAAATAGCTGCTTCATTCCACAGACACCAAACTTGGGCAAATGAGCTAAACACATGTATGTAAATGAGACAAGTGTTTTTCTAGACTTTTTGCTCGAGTTATATTTTTTTTATTATAATTCGGTATATATTTTTTATTATAATTTTTCTGCAAAATGATTCTCAATTTGACCCAGTAAACCAACAACTAAAAGTCATTTTTATTGGTCCCAGACTTCAAGCCCGGCGAAAAATTTATGTATTTGAAGTCCGAAAAAAAAATGAAAAATGACTCAGTGGCGACCCCTAGAAAAGTCAAAATACATTGGGCCTATGGAAAGTGAAAGTAACTTTTTCCAACGTAGAAAAATGAAACTTAGTACATCAATAGGACACCTCAGGGCAAACAGAAAAGTCTATGACAGCCACACCCTAAACTAAACAGGAAGTCCGCCATGTGGGGTGAAACGCATGGCCACTAAAATCGCACTTTGCGCAAGAAGATGCAAATCATTGTGTTTTAATTTAAATGGCCCCAAATTTGGTGAGTATCATCTAGACACGTGTGCCAACCAAATTTGTGAAGACTGGCTTTATCTGAATCTGGAGACACTCAGGCAACAGTCTCCTAACTGTCAGGACCGCTCACAGATGATTTTCCCATCAGTTTTGGTCCGGTGTTTGTGGGGCCCTTGCATGTTATTGAACTGTACACTACAAAATCTTACACAATTCACCACTTATTTGTCTGAGAAGCATGCACAATTTTACTCAGACTAGCCTTGGCTTTTGATATTGTATTTTTTTTTACTAGTGAACCCTACCTACCCTTCCTTGCCCTGAAACTACCTTTACCAATTACACCAATTATTCCTCGGCATTTGATACAGTTTTATAATTACTACAGTTTTATAATTACAAGAAGTAGCATAAAATGATAACACTGGATGAGGTTCATTTGGCATCTTAAAATTACCAGTAAATGAAAACTGCAGTATATATACTGTGCCTTTTTCTTATATTGCTAAGCATTCATATTCCAAACTAATTTTCCTTCACAAGAGGGAGAAGGCCATGTTTTAGCCGACCACCCGCATTTGAGCAGCTGTCACCCTTGGCGATTGTTTAGTGTCTAGTGTGTGTTCAGAGGAGATGAGTTGGCGTGGAGTGACTGATGAGTGGGTGGAGGAGAGGGGCAGAGGTAAACACTATTGCAATACGGCCTGGGCGGTGGAGGCCTGTTCCTCCCACCCCACGCACCCACCTACGCGCAGCCGAGCCATGCAAACACACTAGTCCAGATCCCCTCCAGGAGACTGTTTGAGGGCCGATTTAATCATGCTGACACCCGTCTCGGAGCCGCGGTGGTAGAAGCGTGGCAGTGGCCGTCGCCCGATGCCCGCCGAGATGAGCAGTCACAGCACTGACACACATCTCGTCTCCACGTCAATTCCAATCAGTGGAGCCTGTCAGTCAAAGCGCCGGGCTCAAAACGCACTGACGCCGCCGCCACTATGCCACTGCAGAGCTGCCGTCTCAGCCAAATAAATGGGCAAAGCTGACCACACCAATATTCTTATGTACCATTTATCTGCTTCTGATGTGGACACATGCAGTGACAAATTCAGAGAAGATGGCTGTGATTCATGAGAGCCTGAAGGAAGGAGCTCCACCAGCATTTGAATTAAGTTTGAAGGATATACATGACGGATCAAAAAAGGAATATAGGCTACAGCCCTCTCAGTAGTGACTTTTCTGTTGAATCGGCCATATTGGTTGGCAAAGTATCTCAGTGTGCATGTCTGCCAATCAAATGGCATCATGCAAGAGGAGCATTGGTGTGGCTGTTGTCATGTTAAGATATGACCATTTTAAGATGAGGCAAAGTAAGTGAGACCTGGGTTTTGGTAATGGCCCTCGCCAAGAGCAGAACACTCCACAGATCAAGGAGCGGCTGACGTAATCCTGGCGGCCCTGGCACTCGGAGCAGCATGAGAGACAGAACATGGCACGACATTAAACCCAGATCAAAGCGCCTGCTGTCTCACCACGCCGCAGGTGCCTTCTGGGTCCCCCCTTTGCCATCAACAGGCAGCAAACCACCACGCAGCTACCCGCCCGCTTCACGAAACTCAAAAAGCAAACCCCCTCAAAGTCGTGGCAAAGTCAAAGTCAAGAGGCGCTCAGAGACAAACGGAGGGGGGAAAACAAACCTTTTTTCGAACGTCTTTGTAGTTCAAAAAGACTGCAGTTGTCATATTCTTTAAACTTGCACTTTCAAATGTTTGATGCGGGGAATGACCTAAACCTTGAGAAAAGCTAAAAAACGTATCTATCGGTGCACAAAGGGAGGGAACGAGAGGGAATGGGAGGGCCTGCTGGGCCCAAGATGAAGGTGCGGTTGATGTGTTGAAAGTCATAATGATTGCACCTGGACTAGATTTCAGAGAAGAGTTAAGAGAGGAGAAGTGTAGGTAAGAGCTAATTATAAAAATAAAGTGCCCCCATTATGGAGCCGCTGTACGGCTGTGGTGAACAAAGCTACAACAGATGGGGTGTCACGGGTAAGTGTGCCAAACTGTGCCAAAGCCCTGGAGTGGAAGGACCCCGGCAAGCCACTGGTGGAGCGGCACTGGCAAAGGGGGAGTTGGCGCTGCGTGTCTAGCACTCACACACATGTTGACAGTGTTTCTCTAGCCTTGCCTACACTAGTCAAGGTGAGACAGCATGACACGAGGGGAGCGGGGGCGGAGAGAGAGCGCTCCACTATGATGGATAGCGCTCTCCAACCACCTTTCCTCGCTCTCTCCTCTTACAAGGCTGGTGACTTTCCAGTGAGGCAATTATCATTGTGGAATGCATAATAGCCTAATTAATTACAGGTGTCAGCGCCTCCTTTGTTTCACTGTGAAGGAACATCATGCCAACGCCGCATCCGCTAAAAAGCACCGCGTTGATGAACGAGCGTCCAACCTCGGCAAGAAGAGCACAGCTGACGGAGAAAAACCAAAACGTTGCAGAGACGGCTCGAAATGTGCCAAACAATCCACAACACACAAGATGGATTGGAAACACATGTCGCAGAAATTAGGTCTATTATTTGCTTGATAAATCTGCAGCTGTCAATCGAGGAGCCAGAAGGAAGATCTCAGGTAGGGCCGTGTGCACTAGAAAATGGCTCTGTGGGTAATTTCACTTCAAGTAACGCAGGACAGTGGCAGAGCTATCAACAAGCCCCCTTTTACTCGGCGCTCCTGACAAACATGGCACATCATTTGTCCTGTCAGATTTGCCAATTTCATTCATTGTGGCGAGGAAGCTGGAAAGCAGACAATTGCTGGGGAGTGAGAGAGAGAAGAGAGTGAACAGGTCGCGGGAAGCAGCGCGTTGAATGATGAGGTGACTGTAGTAGCCGAGACAGCAGCGGAGACCCCAGTGAGTTGACTCCTTAAACAAGCATACATTAGTCCCTTATATAATGTCTTTTCATTCCAGGATATTTACATCTTTTTACACCTTCACCCAAAAGAGTCTAGAGAAGTGTAAAGTCGTACCTCCTTTAAAAAGGCTCACTCAATGTCAAAGCCATGGGGTATAACAAGGACGAAAACACAAATAACTCATGGATATTTTATATATTTTGTATATTTATGAACCTTGTAATGTGCTTTTGGGTTTGAATTTCAAAGACTATTGTTCGTTAATTTTGCGACATTGTGTAAAGACCATTCTTAACATAATGCCACAGCAGTAAATAGGACACAGGCAAAGACAGGATATTGCTGCGACAAATTACTGCAATTATCTTGGAAAGGATCTTAAAAGGAGCAATAGAGACAGAACTAACCAACAGATCTCGTTTTGGGCAAAGCGTGTGTAATGTATAGTTTGTGGGGGGTCGTGGCGGCAGTCAGATAATCCCTCCATGCCCGCAGGCAGTGGGGGCTCATTGTAGACTACATTGAGTCTAACAGGAGCAGGCGCTGCTCCCACTGTGAGAGGAGTTTTACATAATTAATGACTGTTGATGTTTCCCAGGTAGTCGCCCTGCAAATTCACTCCCGACTTGTCGCTGGCTCCTCAGAGAATGAGCGACACCAGAGCAGACAACTTACATTACAGGCATAAATAAGGCAATTTTGTACAGTGTCTTCAGACATTACCGTGAAGGCCCGATGATTCAACTTGCTTCAGAAAGAGCTTTTCTATGTCTGGAGTCTACTGAGAATTTGTGCTTGATGCGAGGAAAACGGCTTCTTTTAGTGTTGGTTTATAATTCTGTATGCTGTTAGAAACACAGCACATCGCAGCACATTAAGCTGACGGCTCCAGACGGATGATCATTCACGTCTGCACGAATGATCTAATCTGAATGTCGATCTTCATTCATAAAGCCTGGTGGTCTCGTTTGTACGCCTCAGACCGCTGCCAGTCTGCAAAGGCCTTGGAGCCCAGCAGCACATACGGCTGAAGGCAGTCCACTTTTCTACTGAACATGTTAAATTAAACATTTAAACACGACACCAAGGGAAGGCTATTTTTTACTGCTCTCTGCCCACTACTCATTATTAATTTGTAATAACCTTTAAGGCTTTTTGATGTCATACATATTTTACAGAGAGATATCACTCCCAGCAGACAGAAAGGGCCTGTCGATGACAGATCACCAGAGTGCCAGCGCTGTGTGCCTTCCACTGCTATAATTAGGACCAGGTGAAGGTTGAGAGTGATCTTTGCACTGCGCCTGTACTTGACTAGTGTTAATGCATCAGAGAGTTGAGGTGTCTTTACCGAAGCATCCTAAAGTAAAGTAGAAAATATTATCTGTATAGTCAGAAGAGCAGAATGAGTGCAGTGTCTAACTGGGAGTGACCTGATAATCAATGGGGAATATTTTAGGTATTTCTAAAAGCCCAGTGTAGTGAGTTCAGCTGCACATAAATTAGCACTAAGGCTGACCATTAGAGAGGAAAAGGGCAGATCCTTCTAACCCCTCTGTTAGGGCTGGCCAAGGTCCTTGTACAGTGCTCAGGCAGGAGGCCTGCGTGCCCGTTGGATGCCAGCCTAAAGCTCATGTTTGCTGGCACCAACACGCCACTAAAAGCTGTAAAACTAATGAGCTCTCGTTGGTTTATGTACACTGATTGACCTCTGCTGCCAGGCATTGGATGTCATGATTGTAATGACCAGCTCTGCGCCTGATCACTCATATACAATGTGACAGGCGCAAGGTTGCATTGGGTTTGAGTGAACAGAGGCTGATCAGAAGAGACGCCTTCAGCAATAACAACTATGCTTTCACAGAAGACTGGCCTTAGCAACTATAACAGGGTTTCTACAGGTTTTGTTTGGTCTCTAACAAATGCTCAAAGTAATAGGTCCTTAGACTGGGGTCAGTGGCTCATGTGGTAGAGCAGGTTGTCCCACTCCCCCCATTTCATACTGTTGTTGTGTCCTTGGACACTTCACCCACCTGGCATCCAGTGTCTGTAGCACTGGTGTATGACAGTGTGAGAATGTTTGGTGGTTGTCGGAGAGTCCGTAGGCGTGATAAGGATGGCTGTGGTTATAGAGGTAGTTTACTACAGTGTGAATGTGTGAGTGAATGAATAATGGACTCAACTGTGAAGCGCTTTGATACTTGCACTGATACCTACATTCAGTAAAATTAGAGCTATTCTTCCAACACTAATTTCCATAATACAAACCCTGCCAGTGATCAATGGAATTTTGGTACATACTCAAAAAACTACTTCTGTGTCAGTACCGGACAACATTTCCCATCATGCAGTGAGCATGTGTAGTCTTTAGAGCTGGGAGCAGACAGAGAAGAGCAACTGTGGCTGTCTGGCTCTTAAAAGATTTTTGTTACATGAAGAAATAAAACAATATTTACCGGAGATAAACTATAAAGTTTTTAGGTTTAATGAAAGTCTCTATCTCTGTATCTTCACTGTCTATGTTCAGTCCAAGTGTACTCTACCTGCAGCATAAAACTCCTTATAATTATTATGAACTATCCTTTTAGAAACATACCTAGCCTCTCCACCTACTCTCTCTTTCTCATGTTACATCACAGTGAAGCAGACTTTCAGGGGCAGCACTAAATCAATCTTAAGCAGCCTCAGAAACAACTCTTCAGCACACTTTATATATAGGCCCTGACTTATCTATTGGATGCTGCGAGTTACATAAGCCTCCATATGCTCCGAGTGTAGGACAATCCCGTACGGGTTATAAATAAAGAAACCTGACGCATGGCTGCAGCCACTGTGATTTGGGCAACTTCTCACATGGGATGTCATAGTTCTGCAGCGCTAGCCCCACTGCTATTTTAGGCTCTACCTCATTAGAACATCCGCCGTGAGTGAACAGGAAAAAATATGTAACAGTCTGTACAAACGACGTTTCATTAGAAAAGAGAAAGCATGAAGGGAGTGTTCAGACCCTCTGCCATGCTCGACTCAGGGTCAATGCCAGACAATTTAGTCATTTAAGATGAAGCCCAGTGTAGTTCAGAAAGTGTAGAATCAAATACACTGTAAAATGGATAGTTAAAGGTTAGTTTGTGCCTATGACTGAACAGTTTACATCTATGCAACACAGTGCAGTGTGCTGAGAGATAACAGGAGAAAGTTAGAGCAAATGGAGACAAACAATTTCTGCTAAAGCCAAACAGTAAAATCACTCACTGGTGACGTTACAGACAGTTGCCACAAACATTCTCTAAATCATCAAATATTTTACATTCAGCATCATTTGTGATTTAAATTTGACTTTTCTCTGAACTCTTTATGACAGTGTACTGAGGTTGATCTTAAATCTCATTGTCTTTTGATTGCTTGTCAGCCCTGTTCATGCTAAAACTAAAGATCACTTCATTTATAAAATTCTATTTGGAGCTGCTAAACTCTAAAATTACACACAGCAGAAAATGGTGAAACATAAAGTTATTTAGAGTTCAGACAAGCTCACACTACAAATAAACCTAAATGACCTCAATTCAGGTTTTATTAAAATGAATGTTTTAGTCCTATGTATAACCTCAGTGTACAATATTGCAATTAAATAAAAAAGCATTCACTATTTTCATTTATTAGATTAGATTAGAAGTACTTTATTAATCCTCAAGGGGAAATTCATTTAATGTGGATCATAAGACACGTATACATAATGGACACACAAAGATTACAAACCACACTATGCAGCCCGCATTTTTTCATTCAGGCGCAATGTTCTTCAGGAAAATGAACTAGAGTATTGCAAATGTACAGACATAACACGCAGTAATAACTACTGTTGCTGTAACAACAAACGGAACCATAACATACAGACATCAGACAGCAGCAGGATAACAGCACACGTGGTCACGTGATGGTTGGTTTAGGATGATGTTAGGATAGAAAGGGCAGGCGTCTGTGAGATGTTTAGGCGGTGCTGATGTGTGAGCTCAGTGGCCTTGTCCTTAATGGGAACAGGGAGTACCAGGAGGACAAGATAAGACCCAGCTGCTGGCCAGACGTCTAATCGAGAGAAGGGACTTGGGTATAGGGAAGGGAGACAGAAATTGTAAATTGTCTTTGGTAATTTATCCGGATCATAATCAATCAGTTCTGGTTCTCAGCGTCAGTGTGTCCATTTTGTGGAGTAACTTTGATGTTTCCTGTTTCATGGTCAGACCCGTAATACCGTGTAGCAGCTCACCGGTCTGTTTCTCGGTGTTATCCACTCTTCTCTGGATGTCCTCAGTTCGGGCCGAGATGTTTCGAATCAGCTCTTCGATTTGTGTGCCCCATTGTTGTAACTCCTTCATATCCGTTAAGCCGCGCAGCAGCTCACAGGTCTGACACTCGGTGTTGTCCATTCTTTTTTGTATGTCCACAGTCCGTGCTGAGATGTCCCGAGTCAGTTCCTCGGACTGTGCGTCTGTCTGTTCTAATCTCTTCAGCCTGTCACTCACGTCATGTCACAGAAGCACTGTAGTTTAAGGCAGTCCCCAGACCAATGAGCAGAACCCCACTATCATAAATCCAAAAACAAATACATGCTCAACGTCCTCAACGGACAGAACTTCTAAACAGAACTTGCCAGTTCTTCCAGGCGTCCTATGTGTAGCCTACCGCAAAGGTCCCGCCAGAGCAAATGGGTTCTCCCGGTGCACCCTTCTTATGGGAAAAAATTGTGTCAATTGCGCTCAGAGACCAGGTAATCAGATCCATTTCCAGGTCTTAGGAGTCCAGCAAGCAGTCTATGTTTTAAAGGAGATATAACTTAAAAAATAGTGACAGACATTAATTAATTTCAGACAAATGACATTAAAATGGCACAGGTATGTTTTTTGTAAATCTAGGTATATCTTTACACTACATTTTCACAAATATCATGTATTGGGATATCACGATTGTGACACATTATCATATTGGGATAAATTGTGATATCGAGATGTATTGTGATACCGTCATGTATCCTGGATAGAAATCGTATATCTTCATGTCGTACTATGTTACTCCCACCACTAATGAGAAACCTAACCTAGTCGCATGACTTCTGTAAAGTCAAAGACAGCCTCGCGCCTGCTGCCAGTTTCCACCTGGTCCATTATTGTCTGAACTATCTGAACACAGCACACACAGCCTATTTGCTGAGTTCTCACTTCACGAGAAACCAAATACACTCTCTGTTGCAAAGCAGATGGACTGGGACAATGTTACTGACTGAACACACTCAACATTAATGTCTGTTTGAATAGAGAGCTAATTCACTCATCATTATTGTTTAATTTCTATTACATACTTCAGCAAAAATAATAGGCTTTACATTACTGTATGCTTCCTCAAACAAAAACGAAAAAAGGTATGCTACCGTGCGTCTTTGTATTTCTGTGTCATATGGTCCCATAAGGAAGAGGTCTGCTGGCCTCAGTGACAGGGCCACAAACACGCAACATGCCACAATGACTGCAATTACCCCACATCCAGTGCTTTCAGCTGCCGGGAGCAGGACATGTGATTTGCGGAGGTCTAAAAGCGCACACGGACATTGTTGCGTGACTGCTGCTACCTGGCTGTGTGATTGTTCGATGGTGTTTTCATGTGTCTCTCTCACCACCGTGCTGGATAATTTAGTTAGGGAATAGCTGGCTGTCCTTCAGGTGAATGGACAGAGATTGGTCTCAATATGAAATGTAATAAAACAAGCCCATCACCACACCTTCGCTTGTCCTTCACATGTCTGGTCATAACGCACACAAACGCACACAGCTCCGCAAGGCAATGGTTCCTCTGAGGTTTGAAGGATTGCTTTTCAGTAACTTTAGATTGCTGGCAAATATTTATTTATATCAGAATGGAGTTTCCAGTCTGACCACAACACGTGCTCTGTCCACCTCACAGACAGCACTCAGAGTGCAGCACAAATCTGATTTTGTAGCAACATCTTGTTTGTTGAACATGACCATTTAAATAACCCCAGGCTGGGTACACCTGAGCCTTTCAAACAAGACCCCAGAATCATTCAAATATGGGGTCTAGGTTTTGTTCTTTCAGTTCTTCATATTAAAATCCAACACCTCACATTTCTCTTTTGTCTCTCATTCTTCTCTTTGACATGTGCACGTAAGTCTTTTGCAGCTTGTTTGTATTTTACTTTGGCCACTGTGATGAAGTGGTAGAGCGGCCATCCTAAACCGGAAGGATGATGGTTCAATTCCTGTTCTCCCCGGTTTATACTGTTGTTGTGTCCTTGTGCAAAACACACAACAGTGCCACAGCACTGCTGTATGAATATGTGTGATTGTAGAGGTGAGTTTGGCCCTATCTTCTACAAGTATGAATGCATACTCTGAAGACATCCTCCAGAGGACATGCGAGAAAAGGTCTTTCAACTATGTACAATTTACACAGTGCACCTTTAATGTTCCTTATTTTCTAAATGTTTACGACACAAGCCATTAAGAAGTCTATATTATGTCCAACACAATATTAGAGTAATTAGTGTTTGGATGAATTTGTAATTAAATAATAAAACTTTAGCTATGTCCTTTCTGTCGTTGCCAACCTAACAGTGCCTCTGTGTCTGAACTGCAGAGCTTCACCTATCCAGTCCCATCCTGCAGATCTCGAGTTTGGTCCCTAACATCTTCTTCCCCTTTGTCCATGTCCCAGGGCTCAGCTTTAGCCTGAGTCCGGGTCCTTCACATCTGTGGCTCTCCTGCTTTTAAATCCACCGAGACCCAATTACAGAGACAGCAGGAGAGATCATGAGAAAGATGCAAAGTTACTTTTCTTTAATTGAGGATGTGTTTAACGCTCTCCTCAGGCCACCGCAGCCACTTTATGCCTCTGATAAAAACAGAGGCACGCAGTGGGATTTAAAAAACATATATCTGTATTTAACAAAGGCAAAGAAGGCTCTGATCTGTGGGGCTTGGATATTTCAGGCCACGGGTTGTGATTTAAGACGTCTGGATTTTTATGTAAACCCGAATAAAATAAGCTGGTCTCTTAAAAGTAAAAACACATTTGATTTGTGGATGAGAAAGTTGCACTTCAGTGTTGGCTGTTCATCAGAGGAGTCGCTTCCTGCTCATTTTAATAGAGCCACACGTTAATTAGCATTGAAGTTAATCCCATATTAAAGAGACCCAAACTGTCAGGTCAAATTATAAACAATCGGTCCAAATGTTCGTGCATGTGACATTTGCAGCCGCTATCTATTCTCACAAAATGTTCCCTAGGTACTAATTGGCCTACTTTACGCTGTCTTTCTTTGAATTGCCACTTTCTTTATCATTGGGGATATTACCCTTGACAAGCGTCATCCCATTTTACATATAGAAGCTGCATTATGCGATTTTTATGTGTTTTTTTTTTGCAAAGGGACAGCAGAAATGAGTGAACACGATTAACACTGCTACCTTCATGTTATATTAAATACAATATGAAAGAAGAATAAGTTCACCCACTTAGCCAGCAGCAAAGTAAGTGTAACTTTTTCTCCACTTGCATTATTTAAGATGGGCTCCATCATTTTATCAATCTATCGATCTCGCACCAGAAAGATGAAAATGGAAAAATAATGAGGCCGATGAACGCTGTGTAAAGAACATCAATGTGCAAAATTTAATTATCTGTGCTGGAAAGAGAAAGAAAACGTGTCGGCTGTTTTCTAAAACAAAAAGAAGTAGAAGAAAAAAAAGGAGCAGTTAATATTTTTCCCTCTCTGCATATTTTAATTACCAGATCAATCATAACTACGTACCGCAGCACTGCAGAGAAAAGAAAATTGCAAGTCTAAATGAAAAACAATAGATTTGCTTTAAAGTCTTGGCTCTTTTGAAGTCTAAATTAAAATTTTCAGGTGCCTTTACAAGAGGCTTCTTTGCAAAGTTATGATATTTAATTAGCGTGTTTAGATTTTGCTGGAATTAAACTTTAAAGCTGAGCATCATGTGAAATGAAGAGTGGTATCCCCAGGCTGCGGGGGCAAAGGGGAAACGGGGATTTCAATCACTTTGGCACACAAGATGTCTGTATCCTGTGACGGTAACATAGAGGAAAGCGAAAGGTAGCTATAGTGGAGTTCTTTTTTCATTAACTTACTGTCCTGTCCATGAGGAAGCTATCTCTCAAAATGCACCTTTTTCTGTTTGTTTTTGGTCTCCCGTTAACAGTGTTTAAGGTCACAAAAAAAGTGCAGCAATATTGTTTTGTGTAATAAGCAAATTTAGTTTAGTTTAAAACTGATAGCCTCATCACTATTTGTTGTCAGATGAGGTCATGTCTGGTCCTGCTGCATTCATTGTCTTCACCTAGTGTCCTGGTGGACATATGAGAGTGTCTACAATTGTCTCTTGGGGATTGGGACTTAAAACTGAATAATTCCATCATGGCAAATCTGATACTTCCTGGTCATTCCTATTTTACAGAAGCACTATGGGAGTAAAATGACTGAAAAGGGGCTAACAGTGATGAGATGAAGGTATGGACACATGCTAATCATAGTTAAAGTGTGAAAAGAGGTGAAACCTATTCAATGATTTTGGCTAACGTTGTTTTTTTGTTTATTTGCTGGAACAGAAGGAAGGTAGCCACAACACTGACAATAAACTAAGCCTACTGATCTTACAAACATACATATACCTACTGTAGAGTTAATCTATTACGCTACTACTACTCACTATGCATAAGCAGCCTGATGTTGAGTGAATGGACAATGAGAAAATATGTGTATGTTGGTTGCAAAGCAGAGGGACTGGGACTGTTACTGTAAAAGTAAATAGTAAACAGTAAATACCCCTATATAAAGTAAGCTAAAACTTTTTTTTGTCATGTATAAAAATGCATTTGGGTTGAATAGGATTTATTTGAGATCATGCAGACTGAAATCTTCCCTACCAATAGCCTGTCTCAGTCAGCTTAATACTTTTCACTATAATACAATAAATTACATACAAGGAAAAGATTTAGAAACCAATGCAAACACAAACAATATAATGTAGCATCACATACATATGCCATACTCATTTTTGAGAACTTAACGTTACACTTATTTTTAAAAAGTGATTGATTTCCTCTAATGCTGAGCTGTCCTATTTATGCTTGAGCTATCTTGACTTGTCTCACCTTTGTGACGCAAATGTTACTAAAATAACGATTGGCACGGCACCATTTTGAAAGAGGCAAAATGTAAGCGCTTTAGTCATTGTTTGGTCACATTCATCATTACAAATAATTAAAAGCCATATTGTGAGTGAATAAACTGTAATGTATATTGTTAAACATCAGTACTGTGGCATCCCATTTACTGGCTGGGATGCTACAATACCCGCCTTAGGAAAATGTAAATTTCCTAAGGTATTATAGAATTTAAAGAAAAAAAGTCACATTGCTTGGTCATAACCCCATGTTGTTTGACTGGTGCCACTGTTTATTTGATCCGATGCAGGTCTCTGTGTTTAGCCAAAAGGAGAAACAACTTTGCTCTCAAGCTGTGTCTCAAATCGGACAATCGTGGCGTAGAATTGGCAGAGCAGCTCTCCCGTTATGCCTTTTCCTCCTCACACAAGCCCTTCCTGTTTTGTACCGATGCTGATGTTTATTTCTCCTGGCATGTCCTCGCCGGCGCCGAGCCACCAATTTCACACGTTTTTATTGGCTAATTTGACTGTGCTCTTGCCAGCAGCTGCAAGGGAGCCAGCAGTCGGGGAATCTCATGGAAAAAAGGCTTTACTGCGTCTCCTTGACTTTTTGAGGCTGGAGGCATTTGCAAAGGGGGGGAGGGGGGTCTTACCTGTCTGATAACATGAAGCTGACCACCACAAAGTGGCTCTAACATCTGACCTAAATATAGAGGATAATATTCATGTTTTCAACAAGACTCAAACATTGGCTACCATGGTTCACAGGATTTTACAGATAAAGCTGATACATTTATTGGAAAATAAGTGATATATTTTTAATCAATTTAGAGCTAAAATGCAAAATATGTAAAGAGACAATTCTGCTATGTGAGGGTTTAATCAGTAACATGGGTGTCTCAGTTAATAAAAGAAGTATACATTTTCTGGTATCCCATCACCTGTAATCCAATCAGAAGCAAGTACCCAGTAATTATGTTGCAATTTACCGCAAAAACATCCAAGCAATGCATCTAGTTTGTCCGGTGTGATTGTAAATGTCCAATAAAAAAAGTGAAAATGTTTCATTTGTAACTGGGATTAGAGACTCAGTTAGCTAACATTTTATTCTTGTTAGCATTGGATTTCAACATGAAGCACAGAAGTAATGGAAAAAGGGATGTATTTATCTCAAAAAGGACAAGCAGTAAAATCAAATATGGACAACAAAAATTTTATCGCAACACTTTTGTTTTTGCACCCAATTTTTATGAGCTGAACTAATGCTGACTATTACTATGTTCACAAAATGCCTATTTCTCTCAAATATTCTTCAGAAATCTGTCCAAATCTGTGTTAGTGAGCACTTCTCCTTTGCCAAGATAATCCATGCACCTCACAAGTGTGGCATATCAAGATGCTGATTAGAACAGGTTTATTGCACATGTGTGCCTTAGGCTGGCCACAATAAAAGGCCACTCTTAAATGTGCAGTTTTATCACACAGCACACTGCCACAAATGTTGCAAGTGGGTAGCGGTTTCCTGATGTTGCTGTGGATCGAGTGGCCCATGGTGGCGGCGGCGTTATGGTATGGGCAGGCGTATGTTATGGACAACGAACACAGGTGCATTGTATTGCCATCTTGAATGCACAGAGATATCGTGACGAGATCCTGAGGCCCATTGTTGTGCCATTCATCCACGACCATCACCTCATGTTGGAGCATGGTAATGCACGGCCTAGGGCTGGGCGATATGGCAAAAATGTGATCTCGAAATAAAATATCCATATTGAACGATAACGATTTTCGATATTTGATACAAGTTGTTAATGCTTCCAGCTTAAAAATAGTTATAATTTGTAAACATTACAGTTTTTTTCCAACCAGAAGACTAACTGTAAACAGTGTCTGGCGTTAAGAGGTACATTAAATGTGCAAAATATAAACATAAAAATATACAACTTCTAGCAAGTGCACACAATTTGTAAAACTTTCAGTTGTATTTTTTTATTCTTTTTTTGCCAGGAAGACTGGTCTGTAAAAAGTGTCTGGATTTAAGAGGTATTTTAAATGTGCAAAACGTAAACATGAAAAATATACAACAACTAGCTAGTGCACACAATTTGTAAAACTTTTACAGGTTTTTTGCCAGAAACACTAGTATGTCCACAGTGTCTGGCTTTAAAGCTGCCCTGTGGCAGGACACTATATTACCACCTGTGCTAAAAGCACGCTCTGAGGGTGAGCTGGTGGCAGGAATACACAGGTAACGTTTTGCCAGGAGGCTCACTCTGGGGTATATTGCTGAATTGATCTTCCACCATTCCAGGGGGTTGGTCTCGCTGTCTGCATCTCCTTTCTGTTTCCTGTATGAGATGTGGCGGAATGCATGCGCGGTCTACACAAAAATGAACGACTCGCTCTCTGAGATGACTAGTTGTTCCCGAGTCATATTAAAGACTCGTTCAAAAAGAACGAATCGTTCATGAACGACTCATCATTAGGGGTGAACAACTCCTGCTCTGACTGCAGCTGGGAGGGGCTGCTGTGCGAGGACTGGGCCGACTATGAGTGCTTTGGGATGGGGTGGGGCCCGCGGCAGCACCCGCTGCTCATTGATTAGAGTAAGAACGATGTGTGCTTTCACTTCAGAAAGTCTCCAAAAGTCTCCAATAACTCCAGAAAAAGTCGCTAGATTTGTCGCTAGTCGCTTTTTTGAAAATTTGTCGCTAGAGGGGTCTGAAAACTCGCTAAATATAGCGACAAAGTCGCTAAGGTTGCAACACTGCTGACGTGCACGCTGCTGTCGCATATTTCTGCTGTGTGATTGGTTCTTGGATCTTTTTCTTCTTCTCTAGTATTATTGGCGGATCGCAACCAATTGTTTCCGGTGCATACCGCCACCTACTGTACCGGAGTGTGTAATTCATGTTCTAGTACTTCCGGTTATGGTTCATGGATCAATCCATATCGAGTGAAAATGTCCGGAGCTTATCATCGTTATCGATTTAAATTTTAGCGCGATTCGATGTGATATCGTTTATCGGCCCAGCCCTAGCACGGCCCCATGTTGCAAGGATCCGTATACAGTGCCTGAAAGCTGAAAACATCCCAGATCTTGCATACTCACTAGACATGTCACCCATTCAGCATTTTTGGGATGCTGACTGGTTTTTGAACTCCCTATTACCGCAAAACTGCACATTTTAGAGTGGCCTTTTATTGTGGCCAGCCTAAGGCACACCTGTGCAATAATCAGGCTCTCTAATCAGCTTCTTGATATGCTACACCTGTGAGGTGGATGGATTAACTCGGCAAAGAGGAAGCACTCATTAACATAGATTTGGACAGATTTGAGAATATACACAAAACATACACAAAATAACAGAAATGAATCCAAACAGCATGTTTATGTTCTTGTTTGTAGCTGCAGGACTTTTAGCAGACCTCTATAGCCCAGTTGGGTAATAGCATGGTAATAGTAAAGTAATGATAATAATATAGTACTCAGTTAAAAGAATTTCCAACAGGTATAACTTGTTATAACTACTTTTAGAAAAAAAGGTATTGCTTATGCTTATTCCAAATATTGCACTTTATTGACTGACAACATTTCAATCCCTTAAGGATCTTCCTCAGGTCCAACTTATTATCATGCATCATATAAAAATATACTTGCTGTTTTCTATTTTGTATGATGAAATATTTTTGTACGTCCAAATATTTATGAACTGTTTTTGTAAAGAATCTGCCACTAATGGTATAATTTATATTTATATACAAGTCGAAAATTGAACGCACCTGTTACCCCTTGACCAGTGAACCAATTGGTGTACAGAACGTATATATGGGAGAAAATGTTGGACCTGAGGAAGATCCGTAGGGGATCGAAATATTACCTGTTTTTTCTGAATGCTATAGTCAATAGTTGTGCACCTGGTGACTAGAAACTGCTTTCAAACCTACTACTTTAAACCATAATTAATGTGTTATTATCTGTCTATTATTCCATTATGTTAACATTAACACTGGTGGATTAAGATTAACAAACAATTAAAAATATATTCCAATGTAGATGGACTGAACACAACAGTGATTTTTGAAAAAAGAGCAATTTAACTCCTATTTTATTACGAATATATCACTAGCTTCTCCTTTCAATCTGCCTCTCAGATTATTTACTGTCAGCCGCCGAGTGTGTGTTTGGTCAGGGTCAGCAGAGGGACGTGATAGCTTGTCTCTTAAAGTGACGGAGGATTAAAGGAGCGGACATACAGCCAGTCAAATGGCTTTGCATCCAGCCTTATGCGTACGTCCATCCTCAAACATGGCTAACATTTGCACAGCAGCAGCAGTCAGGCGTGACGTCTCCGGGCGCCGAGGTTTGTGCTGTCAGGACGCTCGAAATTAAACCTGGCATTGCAGAGCCAAATGTGCTGAAACTCATCAATTCCACATGGCTAGAGAGCCAAAGTGCCTATTTATAACCACCCCCTCCTCTTTCTTTACCTGGTGTGCATCCCTGGCTCTAAACACGCATCCATAATGATGAATATGCCCAACTGGGACGCTCCGACAGGGCATCAGTCAGGACAGGAAAACAAACACGCCAACACACACGGCGTCAGATCACAGCAGAGCGGCGCAGGGAAAAGTCAGACACCGGGAAAGGGGCTGATGGAAAGGTTGAAAAGGTTCGACGTAAAAACTGCATCGCCATGATCAGTCACAACATGGAAAACAAACAGGGCCGGCAGATATATTAAACTTCTTCAAAAGGCCTGGTCCTGAGCTGAAAGATGGCCGCGTCGGTAAAACAGTGCCACCCATCAAAAAGCTTTGTTTATGGATTAATTTACTGAATTGATGACATTTCGTTTAATCGTTTTTTATCCCTGCTTTTGGGGAAGAGACAGGAAACTATTTGCAGGAACTTTTTTAATATCCATTTGATAGGATTGACTTGGTGTTTGCAAACTGAGATGTTGGGTAGTTCATATTTAGAAAAATGTCAGTCAAGATTTACAGAGTTATTTAATTTCTTCGTATTTACATCTATGTACAAATGCAATTCAACTATAGAGAGACACAGCACTAGAGGTGGGGCCTTACATTGGAAAACAAATAAGGCCAGTGTTCAATGTGAAGAGACTAGTATACATTTTTGTTGATGTTTGCCAGGAAAATTTTTGTTAAATTTTTGGGGTCCACCAGACATTGCTTAACAGAGAAAGGATACTGCACAATGCATAATGTGCATTTGAAAACAGGTAATTCAATATGGTAAAGATATAATAGACAAAGGATAAACTGTCTCAATTTTAAATTTCACATGTAAAGGTAGCTTGTGTAAATAAAGGTGAGTATTTTAAATATACCCAGTATTAGGGCTGGGCGATATGGACAAAAAGTCATATCCCGATATATTTCTTCACCTGGTTCATAATTAAATGCTCAGCTTTTTAAAAAAATCAAAGCTCCATAAGGTGCACATTCAAATAAAAAAATATCTTAAAAATAGCCTATAAAATAAGGCCAATCTTTTTCCGAAATAAATAGATTTATATGAGAAAAGTACATTATCAAAAACTATAAATGGCTTATTAAAATCCAAAAACAGATTTTATTCTCCTTTCTAACAAATCCACAGATGCAAATAACGAACATTACAAAAGAATATGACAAACCCTAGTAACTTAAGGGCAGCATTTACATATAAAGAAAGAACAAAATAAAGTGCTCAGTTTAAGAACATTTTTTTTAAACATCAGCTTGAGATTACCTTTTCCTTTTTGTTAACTCAATTTCTTATCTGAACAGTCTTAACCAGTTGCACAAGAAACTTGAGGTAGACATTAGAAGACAGACAAGCGTATCCTCCTTCGCTTAAAGATTTTGTGCGAAACGCCAGCCTGTCAACAGCATCCGGCTGGTCAACGCAAAATGGGTCACGTGCAGCCAGTCAGCAAGGCTCTGTCTGATTTCAGTGTACATTTGCGTGCAAAGTAGTTGCGACTGGCAAAAAGCTTATATCTCGGGTCCAAAATTTTCAGTAGCTTTTGAATCCGACTTGTTCCACAGTTGCAACGGGACCATATCTTTAGCAATGTGGAGTTTGCAGTGAGCTTTGTTTCGGGCTGGAGCTTTTTGGGTTGTCGATGGTTTATGCGTGTGGCTTCTGCAGCGCGCAGTTTCAAAGACTCTACGTACTGCAGTTATTGCCACTGTTTAAGGCGGTGAAAAAGATTTGTAGTGCTTCTACCCGTCGATAACTTGTTTATTGCACTCCCTACAAATAACGTGATGTTGTTGCTCATCTGATACTTTGAATCCGAACCATCTCCAAATTACTGAGCCACTGCTTTTTCTTTTACCTACCAATTCCTCCGTGCGCTCCGCAGACGTAGTTGCTTCCTCCATGTTTGTTGTTGGCTCTGTGCCTGCCCCCTCCCACCCTCGAAGAGGAGGGGCGGTGGCGCGGGGAGCAGCGCAAATGTATATGTGAACTATATCGATATATGCGATATGGTCTAATTCCATATCTCGTCTAAAAATATATATCGATATAAAAAAATATATCGATATATCGCCCAGCCCTACCCAGTATACTCCATTTTTATACTATATTTTTTTAGAGGTACTTTCAAAAAAATGTGTTTGCTATTTTAGTTCTTTACTCCAGTATTTCTTGTAATCACAGCTCATGCCCTAACCCCTGTTTTAGGCAGTTAGCAGCAGTTGTAAACAATCCGATGAACTTAGAATGACTCATAGCTGTATATGGACTGCTAATATTTAATTTAATATCCACATATGAGCTGTTCGGCATTGATCAAAATTAATACAAGTAAACTTGAAAGTACATTAAGTACATGCTGCAACAGTAGAGAGCAGAATGTATTGAGGACAAGACCAAGACAAAGTATGATACATTGAAAAGATACCAAGGAACAGTTGTAAAAATCCAAACACTAAAAGTTTGCATCTGGTGATGCATCCCAAAGTTAGAACGTTTACGTTCCTCGTATAAAATTAAATTTCATCAAATTACAAGAATGATGTGGTCATGTGAATCTGTTGTGGTCTTAGTTGGTTTTAAGTCCAAAACAAGTGCAAAACCTACAAAAAGTGGTCTTGAGATTGGTCTCAAGGGGTGCCTTTTCAAGTCAAAGCAGTTTACGTGGTGAACAGTTCCCTCTAGAGACACAGCCATTGTAAAGACTCCAGCAAGGTATTATCTAATGTCCAATTACACCCCTCTGCCGCCCCCTGCCCCTCCCCCGCTCTGTGCTTGCCATCCTGCCTCCCACCTTCCTCATCCGCTCCTCAGGATGAAGAGGACACAAGTGATAAAGCCGGAGTAGAGAGCCACTGCTTTACATGGCCCAGGAGCCCATTATGTTGGCCACAAAAGGCTGGAGACCCGGACGTGCCGTGCATCGCCAATGGCCCGGAGATCCTCGGCCCGCTCGGAGTGCTCAATGAGGCTGACACATGGAGCAGGAGCTTTAGATACTCTCAGTGCAATGGTCAAGGCAGCAATATGGCCATTGCCATGGGGGCAGTGAGAGAACTAGGGAAAAGTAAATGTCCCTTACGTAAGGTAGGCCATGAATAATAATACCAAGGGGATATTCAAAAGAAACAGAGAGGCATGGTGCTTGGAAATATGGACCAATAATGCATCATACTTCCCAGTCTATAAAGAAATAATTTTTAGGATATTTCCAGGATTTCTTTTTATTTTAGAAAATTTCAGGTTGTTGTTAGGATGTATGGGAACCTTATAATAGTAATTATGAAGTAAGGCTGCAATACTTGTGGATAGATGAACAATTTCATGTATCCACTCTGGTTAGCGCAGCCTACAAGTCAACTCAAAAAAGAGCTAGACAAACAAACGTGTCTACCACATGAACGCTACAATTTTACAACATATCATCTGTTTTACTGGTAAAACAGATGATATGTTGGGAACTATTTTGTGTCCTATTATTCTGAAAGACTAAAAAACAGGAGAAACACAGCAATAACAACCATGACAATATCAATTTGAAAGTAGTCTGGTCCAGGAACAGTCTGTCTCAACCACACCTTTATAAGTTAGCCATCCACTTCAGCAATCTGTGGCTAATATCACAAGGTTTAGTTCTTGATGAAGATCTGTCTTCACTGGCCTGGAAAAGCTGTAGCATTTTTCCTAACGGCACAGTCCCTCATCTCTGAAAGCGCCTTAGAGCCCCTCAGACAATTAGGCATGGAAAAGCTTTATGACCGTTAGTCTCTCACCGGCAGCCTCGCCAGGAGCGCTGGCTCGTGCAGAAAGGTAATTACGAAGCTTCTCATAATGACACGGAGGAAGCTTGCGTCATAACACCCACAGTCTTTTATCACAGCGCCGTAATTAATTATCATCTTTTTACTCTTTGATTCATTCCACTATTCATAACATATTCATACATTCAAGAGAAAGTATCATCTCCTCCAGGAATTAATCAGAAGCAGGAAGAACTGGTCGGCTCTCGATGGATGATCAAAGTTGGCGTTTGTCTACCTCGCTGTGTCTGGGGTGAGACACTGGGCAAGGTTTACTAGAAACTCAGGTCAAACCATCTGCAAATCTCTAGCACATGACTGGGGCGAGTCAGAAAACACAGCTGTAGCTTCAACAAAACCACACACAGTCAGGAGTTCTGTTGTTCTTTAAGTTCTTCAATGTTTTCAAAGTATTAATATTATTATTATTGTTAACACTGTTTGGATTGCTGGATAGATTCATGTAATAAAGCAGAAGGTATGCTGGTATGCATATTTAAATTGTAAGCCATAAGAATGTTTATTAGCATGGTAGGTTTACTTTTAGAGTTAAAGAAAGCGAAAGGAGCTTACTGCTTACTGAATTGAGTAAGTTACTGACTTCCGCTTTAACAGAAATAACATATGATTGATCAAGGTTTAAATTTGAATTAATTAATTTACTATTATTAAATTTTTGGTGGGTCAGAGAGGCATAGAGACAATCCCAGCTCCTGTGGCTGTGAGGCAGGGTACACTCTGGACACTCACCCGTTAACTGCAAGGCTAACACTGGTGAAAAAAAAGTAAATGAAGCACATCTCCAGGGAGACAGCTCCCGAGAAAGAGCAGAGAAGGAAGGGGCTGGGAGTGAAGCATTAAGTGATATAAACCTTAGTGTAGGGATGGTTTTTGGGGCTGATGGCAGGAAACACTCTGAATGAATGTTCTGTTGTCAGCCCATGGCCATGTAAACTTTACATGAGTTTTGTTATTAAACTATATTAAACTTAAGCTACTGAATCAGTGTCTTTTCAATCATCACTTTAAATTAAATGAACATGAGACTTCTTTCACAAAATGAATGTATTGGTAATGCACTTTAAGTTACTATATTTTATAAAGGTAGCTCAGTGGGTCGAGCGGTCGTCTTTCAACCGGAAGGTAGGCGGTTCGATTCCCGCTCTCCCCACAGTTCATACTGTCGTTGTGTCCTTGGGCAAGACACTTAACCCACCTTGCCTCCAGTGACTGTAACACTGGTAATGTAATGTAAGTCGCTTTGGATAAAAGCGTCTGCTAAATGAATAAATGTAAATGTAAATGTTTCTCATTTATATCACCACGGCTCTGGTGTATGAATGTGTGACTGTGGAGGTGAGTTTGGTGGTAGTCGGAGAAGTTTTTGAGTGTCTTGTGTTTGGAAGCCCCCCCCCCCTTCTGTCTGCCCCAGGGGTGAGTGTGGGTGAATGAAAGCATCATGTTAAGTGTTTTGGAGCAGCCAGGTACATAAAGTGCGCCATATAAATGTATACCATTCACCATTTAAGTTATTTGTAAAATTATTTGTGCATCCATAAACTGGGCTTAGTTTAAATGATTAAAAATAAAGTTAATTACCTTCTGAGTCTGTGTTTATTAAAAGTTGACAAGTTATTATTTATCATTATTTACAGCCAGACTTAATTAGTACATTTTTTAAATTAATTCACAGCCCTAGTTAAAATGCCTTATTAGTGTTTGATGCGTGCTCATTTCACCTTTATGGATATAAACATTAACTACCATTGTACCATCATTGTATTGGTTCCTTATTAGTCCACCCAGATTGACCCCTCTGTCCACACACCTCTGACAAGGCTACCTTGTGTGTCTCATCCTTCCTTGTGACAGGCCCTAAAGCTTAAAGGCTGCAGCCATTTTGGGACTATTTTATAGGGTTTTAAAAAGCTGCTGCACTGTCAAACACCTCTCTTTGAAAATGCATGGCAACAACAAAAACAAGACGCACAAAAACAATGTCTTCCCCCACATCATCACTTTCCAACCTCAGGGGAAAAAATGGCACAGTTAGGCTCATAAACAGGTGTCCGCCGGCCCCCCGTTTGCAGTGCTTTAATAGCTGTTTGATGTTTTTGATGTCTAGTCAGCTCCATCGTACCTTGCTGCTTGATAATGAGGGCCAATAATGATTCCTGAGCTTGAGGGGTTAATGGTATGTAACCGGGAGAGCTGCTAATTACACGTTACAAACTATTTATCAGAATCTCCATCTGCGCTCGAGCACCACAACTCTCATTGTGCACGCTAAATTACTCCACGGATTATCATTGTAAAGCAAGTTTCAGTAATTAGGGACTGTTTTCTTTCTCGGAGCGCGCCAAACGACGTGGAGAGGAGAGAAAATAGAATGACTGGTTAATTCAGGGCCATATTCAAATAGGCCGGATGTGAAGAGAAATGTGGCACCAACAAAGAAAGGCCCTGTTCGGACTTTGTTTTAAAGCAACACTATCTACCTTTGTACCTTCAAATACATAGACTTGAAATAATTCAAATGTGTCTGTTTTTGTTGGTTCCTCGGCATAAAAAATAGGGAATGTATCACTGCCACTTTCAAACATCCAGTGTGGGCGAAATCGGGGTTATTTCACCCGGCCACAATCTGCATGTTGTTGTTTACATGTGTAGATTAAGTCCGCAAAACGGCCGTTCTGTGTTTTGTTCCAAAACTTGATAAAAATATAATTTTTTTAAATCCAAAAAACAGTCACACACACTTCAGATTTTCTTCACAAACAATATAAATTAAGACTGTACAGAGAAAATCCAACTTAAACTCTTGACTTTAAACATGATTTAGAGAAACAAAACAAACATGGCCATCCACGTTCCTTTACTGAAGAAAACAAAAGAAAAAACGTTGTATGCTTCACTTCAACTGTAAGTTTAAATCAGAATCAGAACAATCAAGCGTATTGCCAGGCATTAAAAAAAAAAAAAATCCCCTTTGACTTGTTCCACGGCTTGAGTGATGCAAAGACAATAGTCTAAAGTTGTGCTTCAAACTGCTCTCATTTTCTACTTGCTTTTGTCTGTCCTCTGTTCCCGTTCACACAACAGCAAAACAACAGATTTTCTTGTAGTATCTTATAGAATATCAGTGTATTTAAATTACTTAATCGATGCCATGTGTCAGTTACTTACACATTTTTGAGAAGAATCCCAAGCTCCATATGCATTTTAAGTGATCATACCTGAGAACACTGTATTTAATCCCAGGTTTGAGCGAGGACAAAAAGCTTCAAGTACATGATATATGCCAGATTTTTTTTTACACCTCACAAAGGTTTATCCTGGGGGGTTAACACTCCTAAGTGCGAGGCAGGTGTAAATTGCACAGAGAAAGCCAACATAGTCTTGGTGAGACTTGGTGTAGACAGTTTTCTGTATTTTCAGATGGCAGCGAGTGCTCGTGTGAAGGTTGTGTGAACGGTGCGGTCCGATGTGCTCGTCTCTCCCGTGATTGGTTATTTGAGAAATAACTGTCATATCCCTAGGCCCCAAAGGTGTGCCTGGGACCGCGGAGACATGTACCATCTCCTCTTCTCCGCAGTAAATTTTTATTAAAATTACCTTCATTATAAGACAGTGTTCATTATAAAACCAAAAACGCCGGTCTCCCAGGGCCCAGTGGATTAATAAGGACAGCGGTGTATTTTAAGCCGTAAACTCGACTCCTCACTGTCCTTAATCTCCTTCCTACTTCACAAGGCCAAATTAACACCTCTCGCAGCTCTGACGGGACCTCATTAGCAAACTTCCAGGGAAAGAAAGAGAACAGCAGAACGAAAAGGAGGAAAAGAAGGAGGGAAGCGACCAATGACAGTCACCAGCTCTGGGATTAACTCTTTCTCCTCCTTCACGAGCTCCTTTGGAAAAATCTAGGTCGTGCTTCTAATCATTCGCCTGGTTAGCGATAATTAGACGGCGAGATTGGACGGAAGAACCAAGAGAGTGGAAGTGGGTGGGAAACATTGAAATGAAAAAAAGAAAAGAAAGAAAACCTGTCATGTCGCAAATACTTCAAACGATACCGAGCTTTAGAAGTGGCACAACGAGGGTCCAAATACCAGAAGGCGCTCCTCTGGGCATTTCAAACGGCAGGAGGGAGGCGGGTTGGGGCAGGATGGCACTGCAAGACCCACTTCATGTATCCTAACATATTTGAAGAGTTTTCCGTAGTTCGCCACCTGTACTACACAGCTGCGGGGAGCTTCAGTCCGTCCCAAACCACACAGCCAAACACTGACTCCTCGGCAGCAGCAGTAGGTCTAGGTCCCACGGCTTTTACACTGAGGTCGCACAGACTACCGCTGGGTAAAGTTCACAAGCTTCCGCAAGCTGTTTGACATTCCCAATAAGGTCAAAGTGTATCAGAAAACACCCGAGGATTATATTATTATGGTGTGCCGAGCTGCAAGCTGCACTTCGACATAAAAACAATTTTTTTCATTTTCTACACTGAAAGCTGAGGCTGGTTTCATAAAAGTGCTTGGGAGCAGCCAATAACATTATAACAGTCACAAGGTTTACATGCAGGTAGAGAAAAACAAATTATTGCCTTTCTCCCATTTTAATTGGAGTTTTAAACTGCATGTATACACCTTACTCCGATTAGGGGGACAGTCATTAAAATTTCTTGAAATCAGAGTATCACACCTAGATAATTCGGTTTGTTGTCAGATTACTGCTTACTCGGATTAAGGTCAACACTGAGCATGCGCCTGAGCCGGACAGAAGTACAAAGTCACACAAGTAAAGAGATAAACACTAAGAACAGTGTTTAGAGGCATACTCACTCCATGTTTCACTCATAGTTAGTGGTTGGGTGAAGCCATTAATTAATTAATCATCCAACTTAGGCCAAAAAGCACAAAGACAAGCCTCAAAACTTATGGAACAAAGTTAATTTGAAATAATGAGACCAAATTTGAACTTTTTGTCCATAACCATAAATGTTACATTTGTAGAGGAGTCAACAAGGTCTATGATGAAAGGTACACCGTTCCTACTGTGAAACATGGAGGTGGATCACTGATGTTTTGGGGATGTGTGAGCTACAAAGGCACAGGAAACATTGTTAGAATTGATGGCAAGTTGAAGGCAGCATGTTATCAGAAAATATTGGAGAAATATTTGCACTAATCAGCCCGGAAGCTGCGCATGGACGTTGACAACAATCTAAAGCACAAGGTCAAGTCGACCTGTGCTTTGGTTCTGGACTGTCCATCTCAGTCTCATGACCTCAATATCATTGAACCACTCTGGAGAGATCTCAAACATGCAGTTCATGCAAGACAGACCAAGAATTTACAGGAACTGGAGGCTTTTTGCCAAAAAGAATGGGCAGCTTTACCATCTGAGAAAATAAAGAGCCTCATCCACAACTACCACAAAAGACTTCAAACTGTCATTGAGGTGGCAATACATAATATTAAGAATAAAATTCTATGTATGAGCATACCTATAAGCACAACTGTATATAGGGTAAGGCTGCCATTGGGTATTCTGTTTGTCGGTTCTTGTGCTTTCTCATGTTGTAAAAAGTTTAGAAGAACAAGCTAGTTTGTCGGACACCTCAGTTTCAGAGTAATGAACGTGTTGTTCTTAGTTTGTTGTGTTTATGATATATGGTATATTAAAATTCAACTCTATGAACGAGGAAGATTAAACATTAGTTTCTTTAATCCTTTAAACAACGACTTAATACTGTGAAATACTAAGGACACATGAATGCATAATCAGCCCGAGCAGACAGAGGACTTTGGTTCTCTCTCAGGTGTGTATACACAGACAAGGTGTGAACTCCAGTTGCAAAGGCTGTGATTCTTAGTGATTCTTAAAGGTGCATTTCGTAAACTGCTGAAAAGATTGTAACACACCAGTCTTGTTACATATCTTATCACACCAGTTGACATGATAATGCATTATCACATCAAAGTAAAACATATTGTTGTGAAATCACCATCAGAACAATAAATGACTGATATTTTAGCAATATCAGTCTTTTAAAAGTATTTCATACCAACTGTTTTGCACGTTAATAACTTGATAATATGATAGCACAACTAGTTTTTTTCCTTATAGGCTATTTAGACTATATTCAGAGGTATTTAATTATTTACGGCCGTTATTTTAATGTTATGTTAACTTGTGTTTTTAATAGGCTACCTTTTCTCGAACTGCCACTAATAGAATAATAATTGCTAGCTACTTTAACTGTATTAACCCTTTGAAAATAACATTGGCAAATTTTTGCCATTCTTGTTTTTATGATTTTGAATTTTCCAAATTTCCCACAAAACACATGAACGCACCAAAGTTTGAAGAACGACTTTCTAACTCAGATACTCCAAGTTCCCGAGGACCACTTATATGCATCATTAATTAAACATTTCAACTGTTCACTTTTGACGCAGCCCAGAACAATGTAGACCGGGTTTTGCAACATATTGTGCAGCCTTCTCTGATTTGTTGCACCTTATCAAGACTATAGCCTGAACTAATGTATGGCATTCTTGTCTAAGTATAAACTTTCATAATAATTACTTACACTGAAATCTATCTAATTTTTATGCAAAATATATCATAAAATTTTATATTGATCAAAATGTAAAAAAAACAGCATCATTCCTAAAAGTGTGGACATTCTTTTAATTCCCAAAGTACTGTTATTTATTCCTACTACTTTTTGGACTTTTAAATATATCTGTTGACTGATGATGTTTGTAAAAAAAAAATCTGAACATAATAAAAGACCAACCTTGCGTTTACCTCGGGTTTACTTTTCAAAGTGTAGCACGTGGGTCTAAGAAAGTTACACAAGAGAGACTGCTGGTACCAAGAGGCTTGCAGCTAAAAAAAATCATAGCTCATTATCAGCCATCTATTTTATCTACTATGAAATATCTCTCGACTCCCAGTTGTCAGACATCAATGGTGCTTAAATTAATCCTGTGGGTTCCTGTTTGCACAATAAAGATATGGAAGGGTGCTTCTGATATTTGTGAGACTTTACAGTGAGAGTAATTGAATTAGCACACAAATCAGGCACGCAGCATTGTGGAGTGTTGTATTGAATGTGATAGCTCCTGCCAGTGTAGCACGCTCGCTCAGACACAGTCAATTATAAAGCATTAAAAAGAGGCTGCCAATAATCACTTCTAAGAGAACTGAACAATCCATGCTGAGCGTTCTCATGTTTGCAGATGATGATGCTTTCAGGTTAGGCCCCAGCTAGAGTTTAGAGGGCAAAGCAAGACCGGTGGAAACATATTTGCGGTATCATTTCCATAAGCCAGTGCTTTGCGGACCATAACGCAGCTCACAAATGTGATTTATGACCTTGGTTTAATGGCTGGAGCAGAGTCTTGGTAGGTATCAGATGACTTTTTCAATATGGCGACGTCAGCTGGGGCACGCTGAATGCACCATCACAACAGGAAATGAGGGCTTGTCTCAGCCAAGAAAATATGAGAAGCCAGATATCTGATCATCTAATGGCAGATAGACGCTACTTCACTTTGACAGAAAAGGCATCAGTCAATACGCAGCAGATGAGTAGCAACATGGAAAAAACGATGCCATGGATTACGCTCTATCTATCAAATCATTAATTTGTATTGCACAGTCATTTGGTCTGTGCCGTGTGTGTATATAATTCTGCATCAAGACCATCTCCTGTTTCAGTAAATGTAGGTAACCATTGATTTCATTGAAGTGAAAAGCCCAGACCTTTTGTATACATTCACACTAAGGAGAAAGTGGCCCAGAGTTGACTTTTTGAGACACTTTGTCTTGGGTGTTTACATTCCTTGTGTTCCATTGAATCCTGAATGGAAACTTTTTTAATTTTAAAGGAGAAGTAAGTCATTTTCAGATTTGCAGTTATCACCGCAATTCATTGTTAACCAAAGTAATAACACAATGACAATCTATAATTGACAATTCTAACTTACTGAGTTAACACATACACATTCCTGTTTTGACCTGCTCCACGAAAGTTTGAACCCTGTAAACATGCAGACCGTCTATAGTTGAGTTATTTTTTCTGATTGGATAAAAGGGAGTGGGATACCAGAAAGATGCAAAACAGAGGGACTGGGCACTGATTATTACTTAAGGAACACTCTCTAACAGTTTCTGAATAGAATCCTTTAACCATTATGTTATTGAAATATATCACTTACTTCTCCTTTAATTATATAGTTTAAATTATGTCATCTCCCATAATCAAAGCTGTCTACATCAGAAAAGGGTGATTGATGTTAAAATGACAGACCTTTGCTACAATTACAAATCATATCTTATTTTAATTCAAAGGTCATTAAAGAGGTATATAGTTTGGCCTGTTCACACACGTGAGCACATCTCATCTGGGACACTTTTTAAGGCCAGTGTGATGCAGCCTCAGTGTTATTCTGCTGTACCTGTACATGTACAAAGATAGAGGACTCACCTGGGCTTGAAAACTCTTGAGAACAGGTGCCACCATCTCCCGGACTTCCTGCACACACAAAAATAAACACCACCTCAGCATTTTTTATGTTTGCAAATGCTCCACCTGTTTCAGTCTGGCCCCAATGAGGCACAAAAAGCTCCATACAAAAGATGTTAATGGACTCTCCTTTGCTGTCAGAGTTCAAACACTTTAAAAAAATCACTTTCCAGGACATTTCCAGGACTTTTCTCGATGATTCAGCCATCTTCTCAATAACGGTCAAATTCTTTGCAACTGTAAACTGTACAATAAGGTCTCTTTTTATTACATCATTACAGGTTTTTCCAGGACACGTTATATGGCCTGTTGGTATTAGTGTACCTATGGTTATTTTTGCAAAGTAGGGCTTTCCAGTAGTTGGTTTAAAGCCTTAGATCTAGACTTGACTGCCTCAGGTAAAGGGATTGTGCTGCCAGTCGTGACAGTCTGATCCCGTCTTAAATGCCTGTGTTATACTGACAAGATTACAGCGCTATACCTCAGACTCAAACTGATATAGACAGGCAGCGGAGCCACAGCAAATAGCCCCGGGGATCATTTATAAAATATCAAAATATTCCCTTTGACTTTAGCCAAGATGTCAATGCATGAGCGTTTGAAAGTAGATGATAAAAAAAGGACACAATCACATCTGTATCATTCATAGCGTTAGTCTTTTATGTATTCTCTTCACACTAGACTAAAGGCCATTTTGGCTTACAAAAGTGAGCTGGATTAAGGACAACATGTTTCAGAGATTATAAAATATATATGTGCAATTAAAGATGACAGCGCACTTCCGCTACGAATACACACAATTCTTCATAGAGCATTAATAAATACAGTGATACCTACCTACTAAAAAAAGTTACTATATTGGATTTGAGTTGTAAAGGTCTATAAACAGACACTAACCAAGGCTGTGATATCAATTTATGTGACAATATAGTTTTAAAACATTATGTATTTTAATAACAAAGTCAAAGGTCTTCGCTCACTAAAGCCTACAGGACTGTGTTTCATCTGCTCTGACAAATGGGATTGCAAGTATTACACTGAGGTCATGTCATAAAATTTGAGATATTTTTACGATTGTTTGAAATGAATGAACAGATGAAAGGTGATACCCCTGAGTGGACTAAATAACTTAATATTTTACATAAAGCTCTAGGCGCACTGTCAGCAGTTTAACATTTGTACATCCTTTTACATTACAGTCTATGCAGGCAATGTATTTTCTTATTGCAGTACTGTGAGTGGCCACAAGTGGAGTCATAGCTAACAGCGATTATCTAAAATAGTAAATAGTGTGCATTTTTAAAGCACTTTTACATGATGCTTCCATTCACCCCTGGGGCAGACAGAGGGGGGTCTGCCATACACACAGTGCTCACATTCTTCTCAGATCTTCACCAAACTCACCCTCATTCATACACCAGAGCTGTGCCGCTGGAGGCAAGGTGGGTTTAGTGTCTTGCCCAAGGACACAACAACAGTATGAACCAGGGAGAGCGAGAATCAAACCACCAACCTTCCGATTATAGGACAACCACTCTACCACCTGAGCCACTGCGCCCCGTTAAAAGCCTTTTAAATAAAAATATTATTAAATATAAAAATAGTTATTTCCTGGTATGTTAATGAGCCTTATATGGGGTTTAATGAAATGTGTCATTTTGCCGTAACCAAGTAAAATATAATAAATCATACAGTAAATGATAAAAGCTGTTGGAGTAAAGCAAAAAACACTTATCAAATTAGGGCTTTTTCACAGAAGAGGTACAGAATAAGCAGACCATACTACTTTGGTTTGAACATTGTGGTAGTGTTATTGAGAAGCAAGATCAACACTGCAGACCCGTGATAAATAGTTATATACCAAAAAAGAAAGAATGCTAAATCTTACTGTACTATACTTTTTTATTCTATTATATTATATATATTATATATATTATATATATATATATTATATTATAATTTGGGCATTTTATATGTTAGGCTTTAAGGGCTGAACAAGTCAAGATGGCAACCAGCAGGAATATTAAAATGTAAAAATATGCAGTTTTTGTCTTTTTGCCATTAATATTTTTTTTCATAAAGTCTGTTTGAGTGAATCTTGATGAGGAGCAGTGCAGTAGGGGTTTTGTCTTCATTAGCATTTGTCAGGCTGTGTTTGGTCCTGCTCCACACAGCTTTGGACAGACCCTGTTTTTGATACATTACTACAATTCGGGAAAAAGTAAAAAAATAAAAATTACACAAGTATACAGAATTTATGCTTTTGAGCTGAGTTGTGCTACCTGTTGCTACATGAGCCCCTGTCTTCTCATTCCTTTGCAGAGGCTAACAATTAAAACAAGGACTTGGCATTTCAATATTAACTGAGCTGCAAGAGACATTTAATCCCTTAGTATACACAGGTTTATGTTTTACGCTGCCGTTTATTCTCCTTGTGTGTAATCAACATGGTGCAATTCATAGTATCCCTACTGTCCTGGCAGACATACTACAAGGGTTTCAATATTTGTGTTGGCTTTGAAGTCATAAGCAGCCCTTCAACTGTTAGACCTTCTCCTCAGATAACAAGCAAGTTTGTTTGTTGTATGCTGCTTTTGTATAAGGACATGTCTGCCCTAAATGCAAACTTTACAATGGAGGGTGTCTTTATTAACTTGTGCATTGATAGTTTATTTGTATACAGCCAAAGGTGTTCCTAACTGATTAAACAGCTAAATCACTTTGTAAGGATGAACTACAACCTTCCTTTATTTTTGTTTAATTTTATGTTTAAATGAAACATTACTGAATTTTAGCAGATCTTTTCAGATACATACCATTTTTGCAATTTAGAGTATAGTATAGAGTAGCAAATAAAGAATATTGAGCCTGAGCAGTATTTATCTTACATAATACGGCCAGTTCAATTTTAGCACATCTGCATTTGTGTATTCCAGCAGGAACATTAGGTCTGGGGTAAACATAGTTCAAAATCTGAAAATAACATTAAAATATACCTATATAAACATGAAAAGTGAATTAACTGAAAGTGTAATTTTTAATTTTGATAATATGGGTCAAGTAATAGAAACTTTATTATTTTTGAAACTGTTTTTTTTTTTTTCAGATTTACTGTACATTTTCACTTTACATTACATCTACTGTGGGGCAGTGTCTGCAAACTGGGCATTTTTCGATGAAAGAAGAGTTATTTGCCCTATTTCATCTAGAAAACCATCAAACTGATATTAAGGCCATAACTTTGCAGGTAAAAAGTGATGTAAATTTGTTTCGAGGACAGGTATGACATTAAAGTAGAAAAAATAAAAGAGGTGTGTTAGTTTGCTCGACTCACCTCCGGGACATTTCTCTTGAACTCTCTGCTCAGCTCCACCAGGTGCTTGTGGGAATCTTCGCTCTCCTCTTGTCGACCCGCCAGCTCAGACGCTACAGAGTTTAGCTCCCTCTATATGATAAGAACACACACACAAAAGAGAGAGAAGAAAAAAAAAACAGTGAGTGAAGAGAGACGGCACTTTAGGGATCCTGCCAACGCTCATCCTGTAAAGCTTGGGAGTGTACATAAATAAAAATACACTGCTGAATATTAACAATGTAATTCTTCATGATCTCACAGCAGCAATACTTACAGCTAGCCTAGGCCCATAAATAATTAAGCCAAAATAAATCCAATGCCTACAGTAGCAGAGGCCTTTTAGATAATCAGTATTTGAAATAATCGATATGCTTGCAACAGCTACGGAGTCAGAGAGAGTGGGGGGGTAAATAGAGTAAGATAGACAAAGAGGCTGTTTGGGTCACGTGTGGAGAGACCCAATAAACCGACAAACACCTTCACAATCAAACGCAGCGTTTTCTCAGATGGACGTTTTTGAAAAAGCCTGGGCAAGACCTCGCATAATTAAAACAGGTCAAATCTATTCAATTCCTTTGCTCTTCTGCAAACGTCGTTTTATTGACCCCACAGTGATTTTCAATACAGCAGCAAGCTCCTCTATGGATTTTACATTTTTGCAACAACAAAAACCCAAGGCCATTAAGGTTTGGACATCAGCTCTTTACTTTTTTTTCACAAATGCAAACTCCACCCTTTTGACAGTATGTCCGATCCACTGAGCCATCATACAAACCTTGCATTCATGCTGTACTCAGCTGCACCCACCACAGCACGCCATCCACAAATCCGATATTATCGATTCGTCATCCAATTCCCGGCTCTTTTAGCTAACAGAAAAAAAAAGGAAAGCTACTTCCCTGCACTGAGAAGCAAGCATTGAAACAAACATGTACAATCACACCCTCTCCATTTGAATCTTCTCAGAAAAATGTAATACAAAAGTGAAGAGTGGAGGGATTCAATTACCACTGTGAATTTATATATGAAGCCTGGAAATTAAATTGACTGTGTTTTAATTAATCTGCAGTCTTACTTAAAGGCAATTTAATAAATCATCCACTCAGGGAAAAAAATGGATGAAGAAGGAAGGATGAAACTTTAACCGCATGGCCTGTTGGGAGAGTTGAAGTCTTGCTGATCAGTTAAGTGGAGTGTTAATTGAAGGGCTGCTGGTTCAAGTCCCAGGACTGACGCTGCGGCTCAAGTTGGAAATAGGGGAAAGGTATTAAGCAAGAAACTAACAGCATGCTAAATATGTCTTAACAAAGTTAACCATGTCCTGTGTTTTTAAGAGAAATGACCTGTTTTCTTGTATTTGAGAAAAAATGATATAGCATTACAGCAGTGTTAATTTTGTTGACAAAAACTGTGACAAAAATATTTTGTCAACCAAGTTTTTTGCAGACGAAAACTAAACAAAAACTAAATAAAAAAGACTTCATAGTGACTAAAACAATAACTAAATATTTCTGACTGACATTTTCTTCAACAAATAAAAGACGAGACGAAAAGAACTTGTGACAAAAACCAGTCAGAAGACGGGAAACATTAAGTGGAACAGTCAATGGATGAACAGTCAGTGGATGAGTCAAGTAAGCCAATCAGAGCGCGCCTTGTTGTTACGCAGCGGTGCCGAGAAGTTAACCAGAGACGCATGAAGACGACAGAGAAACAAACTGTTAGCATTTGATCTTTTGGCAATGTCAGCTTCTCAGTGGCTCAGTGGTAGAGCGGTCGTCCTTTAACCGGAAGGTAGGTGGTTCGATTCCCGCTCTCCTCACAGTTCATACTGTCGTTGTGTCCTTGGGCAAGACACTTAACCCACCTTGCCTCCGGTGTTGTTCCAGCTGTAACACTAGTGAATGGAACCTTCATGTAAGTCGCTTTGGATAAAAGCGTCAGCTAAATGACTAAATGTAAATGTCTGATACAGAAGGTCAAAATTATTAACTCGTGAATTTTTGGGGGATTTTAGTCGACTAAATCTATTTTAATTTTAGTTGACTAAAATTGCATGACATTTTAGTTGACTAAAACTAGACTAAAACTAAAACAAATTAAATGACTGAAATGAGACTAAAACTAAAATTAATTTTAGTCAAAAAAGCAAAACATAAATAGTGAAAAGGGAAGCATTCACACAATGTTTAACAAGGCAGAGGTAGATGCAGGATCAGATCGGGCTGACACTGAACTCAGAGCTAAAAATTTAACATAAGCTCTAAACTTAAGTTTGATATTATGTATTATTATTATTTATTATTATTATTGTATTTGTATTGAACGAGTTTGACTTTATTTAATAAAATAAAAGAAGGAAAGGTCACTATGCTGCTGTTGAGGGGTAAGGGTGAGTTTGGCACCATGGCGGTACTAATTAGTAATTAATCTTCCTCTTTCTGACAGTAAACATACAAATAACAAAGAGGCTTTATATTTTAAAGATTTTTGAGGCGGTAGAACTTAGGGTAAAACACAACATAGCTGCTTTATGTTTGCAGTCCTCAAACCTTAATCATTTGTCTCAGTTTGGCTCCATCGCAGCGCTATTGTTTTTTGATACAGCTCAGTGCTTTGCCTCAAAGGGTGTTGTCTGAAGAAACTGCATCAAGTTGCTTTGGGCAGGACTGACAGCAACGCCGACAGACAGTAAACTCTGCAAAACTTGTCAATAGTTCATTATAATGTAAAAGTTTCACATATAAGGCATCACAGGTAACATTACGTCAAGCCTTAATGTGTTCAAATATTTATAAAAGGTTAATCCACTTGGCTTAAAGCTTCTGGGTTGTACTGCCACTAAAAAAATCCTGTTAGTCTCTTATAAGGCATCTGGGATGAGACTTCTGGAGATTAAAGAGACTGCTTCAGAGGCTGGCCAACCTCCGGCAGAATCAAATGGCCTCGGACCAGCTAATCTTGCCAAGAGGAAAATTCCTCCAGAAGTGACTTTGAGTGGATTTTAGAAGTACTTAAGATATAACAGTGTGGTGATACTAAAGTATTGTAATTAAGACCATGGTAACCAAGACCAAGTGCATAAAACATGAACAAAAAAATCCAGGGTGAGATTGTACAAGTTCAAATAATAAGACAGAAACGGGTTAGGGGTAATATTGTTATAGATATCCCAAAAGTAGTAAGTAGGAATGATCAGAGATGTACCAGAGTAGTATGGACACTATATGAAAACACTGCAAAGTTATGCCTTTTATAATTGAAACTCATTAATCCGTACAAAGGCGCAGGGCAGAGCAGCTTCCACTTCTTATTGCAGCTTGGTTCATGCTGTATGCACTGCAAACTGAGCAGTCATAATGGTGTGGTTATTTTGAACGCACCCCCACAGTTTGTAGACCATTATAAGGGAGGGGAGCCTGGCCAACAGCCCGTCAAATGAAACCTACTGTCTATCTTTTGGCGAGGAAGTCAAGCAGAACAGACAGTTTGTGTGCGTTGACTTGCTCAGACTGATGATGGGAGGAACTGCACCGTGTTTGCCCAAGCTTTCTCCTGAGACCCGAGGCTGAAAGAGAAATATTCTTTTTTTTTTTTTTTGACTTTTTTGACTTGATCCATTTCAGCGTACAGTCAAGGCCAGGCAGGGTAAAGCTCACTTAGTCGCTTCCATTATGTTGAGCGTCTTACTTCAGAAAATCATTTGCATTTGAACATTACGTGATCCTCTAAACGCTAAACCACAATGAAGTTCAAGTCACTGTAGAGGACTTTCTGAAGAATCATATGATGGGATTTAAAAAGGGCGATTGGGACCGGGTTTTCAGTGTGTAGCAGTCGGGTCAATAGCCAGCTCCTGTCATTAAGGCACTGCCAGTCAAAGACCCAGCCATAATTGATGAGTGTCCCCCAGAGGCGGAGCTGTCGCTGGGGCCGTGGAGGGGGCATATGAGGAAGGTTTTAAACATGGACACAGGTCTATAGTGAGTTAAGGTTGCTAAGAAAAAAAGGATGTTGTGATATGAGGAATAGCTTTTGACTTCAACATGGTGGATGTTCAGCTACTTCATATTGGCTACATACCCTTGACTCTAGTGTAAAAGCGTCTCAATCTGGGCTCTTTTGCCTTTTTAAGTTAGGTTAGTTAATAATGTAAATACATTTTTTGATAAATACCTAAAATGTTATGTTTTTTTTCTCAGTTACCTCAGGTCTAAGTCTTGTCAACCTGGAAATAGTCATTGGCAGGACCAGATGACTAAACCATGAATACAATTCTATTCATGACCCATGTTTATCTTAATTTCTGTCAGTTTATAGAAATGGCATGGTCTTTCCGTGGCAACATTGGTTTATCACAGAGTTGGCCTTACATGATGTATGCACACACAACCAAAAAAAAAGACTGAACTGTAACACCTGGACACCACCAGTAACTGTAGTAGAGTCCTGAGGAGTCTGGTAACACTCATGCTAAGTGGCTGATATTTGGCTTGTCGTGGTGCACTCTGAGTGAGGAAAAATCATACAAGGTGAAGCAAACCTGACCATGGCCATATCTGTCACATTGTTTAAACATGTCATTCAAACCTGGACCAATACCAGAATCTATCACAACTCATTTACTAGTCAGGTCTTTTCATCTATTAAGACACCACTGATTATGTTTGGTCCAGTAAAGATGATGAAAAGTCAAACTGTATTAGATTTAAATTGAGTGACAAACAGCACATTGTGTACGTTAAAGGCAGGTACAAGATGATTCTCCAAACAAAGACCTGCGCCAAAACAAGAGACAATAGCAACAACGTGAGTTAAGTGGCACGCTGCTTGGGTGAGTGTTTTAGGTAAAATGTGGGACTCACTAATGCATTGTGCCGGAGTAGATTTGACATTGATTCATTAAACCTCGCTCGTCTTGATTACATCTGTAGTGGTAAGCTATTTTCTGGCCTTACACAAAGACAACCCATGGTGGAAAATGTTGACAACTGAGGAAAAAACTAGCACGGTACTGCAGTGAGGTAGAGTCCAAATCACTATTGTGTGCAGTGGGCTTGGACAGCACAAATTAAAGAGGGAAAAATAGGAGGTGGAGGAGAGGGGAAAATGCAGATGGGGTATTATTTCTCTTTTTGTATCCCATCTAATTGCAATCATAGGCAGATGTCTGAGAGTGTGACAGCATCAGCAGAATAGCTGCTGAGAGCACACAATCTTTGTCTAAAAATAATCAGACATTCTGTGTGCCGCTGTTTGTTATAATGGTAATCGATGCTGGAGGCTTTGAATTCCATCAATTTATAGATCCACTCTGTTCTGCCTGGTGACTGTACTGCCTACACCCCCACCACACGCTAGGCCTCGCACAAAGGAGCGGCCGCGCGTGCACCGAGACACACGTGCGCTGACACAGGAGTGTGCACGTCGCCGGGCCGGGCAGGGACTAGCGTGTGTGATTAAGATAAGTGTAGCTTCTTTTCATACATTCCTTATCGCCTCCCATTTTCTGCGAGATTGTCCATAGCCGCCGCAGATTAGCCCCGCATCCGAGACGCCACATTTGAGAGGGGGGACTGATCAATAAATCAAATCACAGCGATCAATGCTCCCAATCACTGCAGTCTCGTCTGGCCTCAACATTGTTACGGGCAGCCCTCCTCCCCCGTCGCAGTTTAGAGAGAGCACACACCGGCTGTTGTCTATTGGAAGCGTCAAAAAGGAAGCGTTATCTACCTCCTTGGGCTGAGCGTCAGACTGGGACGTCCAGACAGAGAGGGACCCCCAGTGGGAGGGGCTTCTGACCTCTGTGACCCGGGACTGGGAACATGCGGCCTGTGACAGAGCAGCACTAGGGGCCGTATCACCTGGCATCTCCTCCATCTGTTTCCCACAGACGGCCGCTCCATCACTTTCAGTCTGCCTTCGCTCTGACCAAACTGACCTAAATCACATTAGATCTAAGACTTGTTTCGGTATGGGTCCGATCAGTTTTCACTGTCAAAAGGAGTACAAAGTGTCCCAAAAAGGATTGTACAACTTCGGAAACCCCTAGGCTTTTGGTTCCAGTGCAGTATGCTTACTAAAAGGTGACAATAGAGACACCTCACAAGTCTGTCAGTTACAGTATTTTGGTTAGTTTCTTGCCAGTTTTTATAGTTACTAGTAGAGTTTGCCATTAGCCAAAGCAGTAATAGAGAGCAGTAGTTATTTTCTCTCAAATAATTACAATTAAATCATACAGTTGCAACAAACCTAACATACTGAGCTAACTAACAGCTACATGGCTACTGTAGAGTCAGATACAGCTCACCTGCTGCTATTTTTCACCTGCTTCCAACCCTGTCACTGCATGTATTTGCTGAGTTCTTGTTCCTGGTTAGATAAAAAGAAAAATGGGATACCGGTAAGTACTGTATATCCTCTGGGACTTCCATTTAATAGACTGGACACAAATTCATTCAAGCATTAGAGCAGGTCACAAGTTCAATATGTTACTTGAGATGGCACTATAGATTTGATGGTTAAGTTATCTGAAAAGCGAAAATATAGTTTATGTGCATTTTTACCGCTCAAATGTATCTAATAATCCTCGGTGTGTTGGTGGAAACCGCTGTCACCCTGAGGCGACTCCACAGATGCTGCTTGTGGCCAGGTTATAGCACTAGCATAGACAGCCCTTCTCAGAAACACATAAGGTAGTGTATATGGATCGTGTGGACTTACCGACGAGGAAAATCACATCTCATTCTGACACCTCTCTAAACTCTGGACTGGTAAGTCTGATAAATCATCCAAAATAATTAATCCCCAGTCAGTCAGGCTGTCTTCAAACAGCATGCTAAATCTTACAAAGGGAAGACGAAGCGTGTGAGCGTTACAACCATCAGCAAAAGGTGTGACTGGTGTTGTCAGCCATTATTCGTCATACCCGACTTCATTTTAAGAGTTTTTTGGCGCTTGATGCATTAGAGCACAGCCTACTTGTCAACACTTCTCTCTTTAATTCGTAGACGCATTTGCACAGATTTCTCTTTTTTTTTTTCTTGCTAATAATCTGGTAACACTTTCACAACTTGCATTTATTTAAAGTAGTATCATGAACACATCTTTTAACAGTCCTCTCAAAACACCCAGTATCCACTCGGATACCGATGAACAACTTTAAATGTCCTCCAATTAGAAACTTCAAATTACAATGTGTGACTGAATGCTCCAAACCAAGGCCAATTACAACATCTTATTAATCATCATTAGAGTCCACCATTGTTCTGCTTCTTTCAAACTCTGTGGTTACAATCAGTGTGTCTATTGTGCTTCTGTGGTACATGCAGGGGGACTAATTGCACAGTCCTATGATTCATTAGCAGAGTAGTGGGTTGAAACCTGCGCAAAGACACCATAACCTCAGTGATCGACTTAAAGGGAAAAGATTGACGGGGCGGTTCGACAAAACTCAAGAGCAGCATATATCTTTTAATAGTCACCTGCTGTGCTTTTTTTGCTTAAGTACAATCTATTTTTGATCATATAAAAGATCTACATAAAAGCTGCTCCAAAAGCTGCAGCCTGATGGGAGTATTTTTCTACAAAAGTTTGCAAATCCCCACAAGAATAAAAATCTGACACAAGATTTTCAAGATTTTGTCAGGTCACAAATTACTTTTACAGAGACGGGTAAAATCTAGTCAATTCTAGAACAGCCAATTAGAAAACCACTTGGAGGGCATCAAGACCAAAGGGTGAGAACTGAGAGGTCTCACTAACCAATCAGAGCACAGTGTGCTGGAGGGAGGGGCCTTAAACAGACACTATGAGAGCACTTTTATTCACAGCCTTGTGAATGCTTTAAAAATGTAATGTTGCTATCCAAAAAGAGAGCAATGGGGACACGATAGGCAGTAGGCAAAACAGGTTGTTCAAACTTGAATGCTACAATTGGGGACAGTGTTTGTTTTCCTGTTTTAATGTTGAAAAAGAGGAATGCACTGTGGAGAACTGCACCATCGAGGTCAGTTTGTCTTCTTAGAAGCAGCCATCACCGCGATGGCCCACTTTCACCTGAAACGACGAACTGAAGCCATGCTAACCTGCGATTGTTTATTCTCTCTAAAGAAATGTCAATCTGTTAGCTCTCAGGTGTGCTGCTCTTCCTCTTGTTTTTGTTGTTTTCTCCCCCTGACTCGCTCCTGTTCCCATGTTGATTGCACCAAGATCAAAGCGACGCCGCTGGAAGAATCTGAATATTTCAGGTGTGGAGAGATGGCTGCGTTTCACACCACCTGTGTAGTGCAGAGAAGACGGTCCCTCCTCTCGCTCAGACTCTGTTAGAGGGGCCCCAGGGGCCCAGCGACACAAACCGGGGCCACCTGTCTGAGAGAGGAGCGCTCCTTTACCCTCCTCCTTTGTATCACACTTCCATTTTACAGCATTTGAACCAAAAATAAATGAATCTAAATAGAGCGGTGAGAGTGGGAATAAACGATGCTGACAACAAGCAGCTGAGAGCTTTGAGCTTCTTCACAAAGGCTTTGGCAGAAGACTTCCAACGCTGCAGAACGAGAGGAGAAACACTTGAAAGGGCAGTTTATACATGAATCAGTGTATAATTCACCCTGTTCTGCCACAGAAGGTAGCACTTATATTTTAAAAGAAAAGGCTGGACAAGAGAAGCACTAGGATTACTTCAGGTCTGAGATGATTCTCATCACATTGTCAGGGCCGCCATTTCTGACCCAAAGCAAATAATAAGTATCCCTGAAGTCCAGGCCAGCCTTAGCTCTTTGATGTAGCGCTCCCCACTGAGGGCAGTGCGCCTTGACATGTTTGCATGTGTAAGCACTTGTGTAGCCTGTGTATGTGCGCCGGTTACACACTGCCGGTTCACAGCCACGTCTCTCAAAAGGGCCGTAAAGTCTTTACAGCAAATTCCTTACATTCATCTGTGTCAGAGCACTCGGCACACATTAGACGTTTACACGCGAGGAAACACAATCTATTTGATGCTACACTGCCCACACATCAGAGCCTGTTCCCTCACTGAGATTCACAGTGTTTAACTTCCATTTCATATTCTGAACAGGCAGGCAGACAGGCAGTCGCGCGCCGGGAATGGACTCCATCTTGCTGTAAATCAGCGTTTAAACATTGGGCTAAATGTAATCTGGAGCGAGTCAACAAGAGGCTTGTGCATTACGCTGCTCAAGATTTGTTTGTATTTATTCTGGAATGTGCAATTGATTTTTGTTGTTCGCCTAATGATGTATGCAAACGGTGAACTGAAAAAAGTCACACTTCATTTTTCGCCGACTGCTGAGGCTCCCATCTTTTAATATCAGTGGTGCTTATGAGAACAAGTGGAGGTTAATCTGGGGAGCAGGTCAAAGCCAGCCCGCTCTTTGTAAATGTCAGCCGGGAGATACAGGCCGTTCTTATTACCGCACTAAACCAACAGGGCTGACGGCTCCAAGACAGATGCATGACTCCGAGGTGTCCCCCTCCTCTCGGGCTCGCCGCCATCACCAACCAACCCCATCACAGAAAACCTTATTAATCAATTGATTTATCGCCATAAATCAGGCCAGGCTTTGATTGTATCAGCAAGTCATGCAATCAATCAATTAGTTGGGATCTAGCGGCCCAATTTGCCTAAAGAAAGATGAATGCTCCCCCACATCATCCATTTGGCTGTCGGTTTACCCATCAAACACGGTTGCTGTTGACTCCCAAGACCAACATGCATCCTTTTATCGATCGCTGCAGATTAAACTTGCAAAGAATCAAAGGACTGAGAATAATTCTGCTTTCTTCATTTGTATTGAAGTACATTTTGCACGTTCTCGTCTTTGATAGTGTTGGCTCATATTGTCAAAACAAACAGTGTTGACATTCAAATATAGAAAACAACAGGCTTACAAATGATTTAGACGTGGAAAAGGAGAGATGTTGTAGGGAACTTTGTTCAACAGTGGAATATGGGCATTGGAACTGTAAAAAGAATAGGTCAATCAAAACCATGTTATGGTACAGCATTGGCAGATTTTATATTGATGTTCAGACAGTGGACATAATTCTTGTTCCACACATTATTTGCCCAGTCTGTCCTTGTATTTCCCTGTTTACTCCCCATTGTGACATGTTGGGGACATTACTAGCCGCTAGATAGCTTTAGTATGACCCAGTTGCAGAGGAATTATACTACCAAACAGTTAACAATACATGGATATAACTTGTTCATTAGTCTGAGTAAAGCCTCACTTTTACCTGCTACAAGCAAGAAGATGGGACATGCTTTCTTCTCAGGTGAGCACTATAAATGGTGAGCAATTTGTGGGATAGACAATGTAGCAGAGTTAGCTTTCAATATAGTCTGTGCGTTACCATATGCTGAACGCAACTATCGGCAATTCTTTTTTCTTTTTAAACAATGCAGCAGGGCGCAGATATTGTAATAAAAAAATAGAATTTGTAATATAATTCATGATGTGGTGGTGTGATCCATGTTGCGCCTTTATAATTCCACCGGTGGCTAATTATATGCAATAAAAATTATCAGGTGGCCAAATAATACTCTTTTGCTGTTGCTACATCAGTGCACTAAACAACTGCCAAGGCCATATTGAGCAGTTCAAAAATAACAAATGACCCAATAAGCAACAATAATGTTCATCAAACAGTCTGTACAAGGCTCGCTGGTCATCTAGAGTCATCTAATAAGGCTAAAATACTAACTCAAATAAAACCCAGATTAATATTTAGGAGCTGCTTCCCACTACATGACGTTTCTCAAAGAAATGACAGTTGTAATATGAGTGGGTTTGGTTCAACAGCCGTGTCATAGCAGTTATAGCAAAGATCTGGCACCAGCTTAACCTTGGTGACCTTTCTGAACTTGAGACTGCAAATGTTAGCTGGCTTTGAAAAAGGGGTTCAGTGTTTACCACAGGAAATTTGTAGGATATGGTGGTAGCTACAAATTCTTTATCTACAGAGGCATGTTGTCATGGGCGGCAGTAGCTCAGTGGGTAGAGCAGACGTCCTTCGACCGGCGGGTGGGCGGTTTGATCCCCGCTCGAAACATCCCAAAACATCATAACATCCTGCTCTCCCCCACATACTGTTGTTGTGTCCTTGGGCAAGACACTTAACCTACATTGCCTCCTGTGAGTGTTCTGTAACACTGGTAAAGCGCTTTGAGTGCCTACTACAGTAGGTGGAAAAGTGCTAAATAAAAATTATTATGTTATTTATACACTTTATTCAACCAAGTGCCTAGCCTTACTTTGCCACTGATCTAGGCACACAAATGCACTACAATATAAATTAAAGGTTAATTCAATACAAAGACTGATATAACATAGGCTTTGTCACTACATCAGACAATAGTAAAGGTGGTGACATTAACTAAGACTGCTGTGGAAAATATGGCAGATTTATAAATAAGTAGGTGCAGCAGCCATCTTTGACTTCATTTGAGTTGCATTAGATCTATGCTGAAGTGCCTACTTCTGATTCTTTTAATGAATTATCTGTATGCGCTCATTGAGAAAATTCTGTCTTTACTCACTTTAAATAATCCTATTGGGTATTGTGTATTGAAATAGTCACATAGTTGCTCTGGCATCCATAAATACCATATACACGGGAGGCCTGGGTTTGATTCACGCTCAAGTTATTTGTCTAATGTCACTCCTTTCATCCTGTTTTCATGTCTGTCTATCTACAGTCCTGTCAAGTAAAAGCAAAATGGCCATTAAAATTATCTCTAAAAAGAAAAATAGAAATGTTTTTCGTCATCAAGGTATACTAAATTTGATTTCACAAGTTTAGCTCATGTTTAATGCTTTTATTTCATTAAGCAAAAGCCTTATAAAGCAGTATATAAAACTATTGAGTTGTTATGTATTATAATAGTTGATTAATAGCTTAATTAATAAGCGGTATTTGGGATGCATGGTACCCATTTAAACAATGGAAATGCCTGTAAAAGAATGCTGTCCGATACAACACTTCAATGGAAATGTGCCTACAGCGACCCAAGTATGTCTGGCAAGTCCAAGGCTAGTGGTGCGGTCTGTGCGAGAAAGCATCTGTGTGAACAAACTGTGAAAAACATATGTATAATGACATATTTGTTTCATATTTTATCCCAGCTGTGAATTCCAATCCACGTCGTGACACCAGTAGCTGCGGTCCAATGCCTCCCATCTGCAACTCGGTGTCAGGACGTCTCCCAGGAACCAGCGTCGAAACTTTGGGGACGACAGCGAGCGACAGGAGCAAGTAGAGCACAACAGAGTGGTCTGCTCTCCCCCAGCGGTCGTCGGCAGGGAGTGTGGCGGACTGTGGAGAGGAACGAACACCGGGTGGGTCCCAGGAGAAGCGTCTGCAGTGGGATTACAGCCCTGACAAACCTGGTTTTGCTTCAAACCCCGCTGATTTACAGCCAGGGGGCCCACCGAGGTAAACTATCTATGGGGCTTTGCAGTTCTGCCCAATCTCCCCAAGCCTCACCATGTAATTAGAGATAAAGACAGGGGGCTCGCCTACTCAACCTCAATTCTCCAGGCTTCACACAAGGCTGCTCAGCTGTAGCCCCCAGAGGAAGTGCACAATACGACCACTACAGCGGCACCTGTAAACGAAGCCAGCTCAAATTCTATCATCATCTGAGTGAATGTTCCACAGGCTAAACATTTAAGATACTTCATGCAACATACTAGAGCAAGATTGGCGTCTAATAATGCAGGATATGTCCTGGAGTCAGTGCACCATTATACAATAACAGCATAACTTCAATTCAATATATTACTAGTGTAGTTAATATAGGTGCATTACCACTGAAGACACAGAAATCACAGAGTTACTGTTTCCTCTTTGTAAAATGGTGTAACTTATATTCAATGTGTTGCTATTACAGCATCAAGCTATTTATTAGCACTCTATGCGCTCTTATTTTCTTATGTATTTGAACTGCTGTATCTAGCCACAGCAATATACTTTGAGGGCAAAGAAGTCGTCTTAAAAATATGAGTTGTAAGAGCAGATTTTCTGAAATACATGGAAACTTATGTGTGCAATTCATACCTTTTATTCGAATGAGTCAGTTTCCACCTGCATTTATATGTGTCTTCCTAAATCCTCTAAAAACTGCAGCAAATTGGATCTCACTTTTGTTATGACTGCACGATTTCAGAAAAGCAAGTGTTATAGTTTTAGTATGTGGAATATTTTGATAACACTTTGACCTGGAATATTTGGATACCCCTTTTGATATTTTACATTTGACACAAGTAAATTTAAATTTATGAAGAAACACAAGGCTCTATACTAACTTCCATGCTCAAAAACTGTGACTAAATCAAAACTAAACAAAGACTAAGCCCAGTACTAAACCAAGACCTTTTGAACTTTTTTTACTTTGATTTAAGGCTTTGATTGGACAATTATTTTAGAATTGGGACAGTGCGAGTCACATGATTCAAGCAGTTCTTTGCAGTTCTTGTATTGCATGTGCTGATATTTGCGATATCCTGCAGAAATCTCCAAAACAATTAGCCCAGATCTTTTTGCATGCCTTTAGTACTGGCATTAACAGTGGTCTGATAATCTGTGCTGAGTGTAAAGAAAATATTCAAAGACTGGATAAATGCAATCATTTTCATATCAAATGTTTTCTAACTAGTTAAGGTACAAAAGCCACATACTGACTCAGGATTGATTGTCAGTGTAATGCACTTTATCCTGAAGTCACTGCACCATGATACACAATGACAGTGAGCCCTCACATCCCACATATTATCCGTGTTGAGGCTTCATTTTGTAAAAAAAAACCAAACAGGTAAACAATAAACAGTAAGTAATTTTTCTTCATACTCTCTCCTCTGAAACTTCACGCAAACGGGGAGGGGATAAATTTAAAAAAGAAACTCTCGACTATATTCAAGAAACACAAAATTATACTATGGAGGGATCCATTATTCATCTCGGATACATTTTTCATTTAAAACTGGGCTGGATATGAGCAATGATGAATGCATCGCCGAGGATGCAATTTGTATGTAAAATAACAGAAGATTACAGTGTATGTTTTAAGTGCAAATGTGTTTTGTTGCGTTCAGAGGAAAATGTAAGAAATAAGAACTGATCCACATGATGCTGCCTCATAAAATCACTTAGCCCGTAGCCAGACCACATGCAGGTCCTTATAGAGGGTTACAACGCGAGCTCAAGTGATGAATGAGCCGACTGGAGGAGATTTTCATTCATGTAATACATGCTATTTCCCCATCTACTTTTTTCCCAGTCCACATGGAATACTTTCCCCAGAACAAGCTTCTTATTGGTTAACAATAGGACAAATAAGCTTTTGTTGTTTATAAGACACCAAAACTATTAGAACACAATGCATGCACTCTCTTTTGCTGTGCACTTGATAAATCCACTCTAGAATTTTAAATGTGCACTCTGAAATTCTTCAGTGATTATCAGATTATGTGGCAACACATGGCAAACCATATTAATGATTTCAAACATAATTAAGCACTCAAATGAGATACCTTCAGTGGTTTAAGTGCTCTTTTAAAGCAGACCAGGGTGCATTCCATTACAGATATTATCATTCAGTGTGCACTGAGTAACTTCACACCTGACATTTACACCTGACGTTCATGCATGTTAGCGCCAGGTGTAAACAGAGGCTATAGCTAAATCAAGGCTGCAGTGTGTTTCCTTATGTGTTGAATACCCACAGTGCACTGGCAAACATACAGTTAGATACATGTCTCTGCTCAAGTGCTCTCGAACATACAGCAATGCCTCTCTCTCGCTGCTGCCAGGCACCACATGCTCCTCCCGGACGAGTACTCTGCTCATCAGGCTCACTCGCTGCACATCGTCTCAATTCAGTGGCTCTCAAAGACAACACAAAGAGCCAAGAGATTGAATATAGACTCGAACACGAGACATGCCCACCGCAGAGCATGTAATACAACTCATTACTGGGCGAGCGGGCCGCACAGGGCTGTGATGGGAGAGACAGGCACGTTGAGGAAGAGTACAGGAGGCCTATCCGCCGACGTCTCCATCTCTCCCCACAGCTAACAGAGCCTTAAAAAACAGCCTTAATAACTAAAGCAACCCCATTGATTTTTGGAAGTTCTACAGAAGAAAAAAAAGTGTGCAGGAGAAAAGAAATACTATTTACACATTAGGTGAGAGTGCCACAACAAAGACCTTTGGGCAACTCTGTGTTCAGCAGGCCATCCTCTTAGAGCTAACCCCTCACCGGAGAGTCTTCAGACATTTGCTTTAGCAATGACTTTTCTTTAAATGGTAAGACATCAAAAGCTAAATAGGTAAAAATGCTATTCACTATATCAAACACTAACCCCCTAACCCTGTTCAAAATAGATATTGTACCTTTTTGTCACTTCCTATGCCAAAAAATCTCATAATGACTAAAAATCATCTAGAATTGGTTGTAAGAAAAGTTAAGTTAAAAATACAACATGAGAAAAACAAAACTCAGCAGGCCCAAAACAGTACTGAGCATTCTCTATGGGTGGCATAGCCCAGAAATAATCCTGGAAACTTTAGAGCCTATGCACCAATTAGCAACTTATGTGAAAACAAACTACCACAGCCATGTTTATTCTATGGACTATGGCCCAGTCCATTCAATTCATTGTCTTTTCAAGATTTAAAAATCTCAAAGTGAGATTTCCACTGACTTCTACAAGCCAAAATTTGTACATCTTTATAGATTTTTTAAACGCTCCATTGACGCTGTGGTTCAATAGGGGTCACACACTACATTTTTCTGACTGTCACATAGTGTACAATAAAAATTTAAGTCTTTACACTGAACAGCCAAATTGGATTAGACACAGTTCTGAATCAGATCCAGCTGTGGTGTTTACAAGCTAGCTTTAACACCTCCATCCAAAAGCGGTTGACCCACAAGCAGCACTGTGTCCAATCCCAAAAAGGCAAAGGGCAGCCTATGTGGGTCAGGCCATTGATCCCAGCGCTCCTCCCGCTCCGAGGTCAGGGTTTTGTGTGTTGACATGAGGGCACTAGGTTTGGTTTGGACCACGTGGTGCAAACAAGGGAAAGTGTAGATGTGTGCTGTCATTTATCCCTGCTTGTGTCCATGTTGCAGAAGAGAGTATGACAGCAAAAATAAACATATGACTCTGTACTGCTTTTTAGTGTCACATATATTAAACAATCAATGGGGCAAATTTGAAAAATTATTAGAAATGAGCAATAATCACAATATTTCCATAAATCAAGAAAAATAGACTGTGCTTGTCTCATTAACAGTATTGGCCCTTTTTCTCACAATTACTATGACATTGATTTGTCATAATGTAAGACATAGGGCATTTTATAGGTTCTAGGTAGCTAGACAGTAAATCAATGTAGAGAAAGAAGGAACGGCATGGAGGAATCAGACCTGATCCGGTAATCGAACCCAGGTCCATGTGCTCTACCAGGTGAACCACAGAGTTGTCCAGTAAATCATGTCATTTGTAATTTTCTGTATTCCAGTTCATTCTTTCAAATTAGCCATGTGGATTTAAGTTTCAATTTCACATAGTGCTTTTTGGTATCAATTATAAGTTATATCGCTATATCTTATATATTATATAAATTTCTTGGAAGGTGTCTATATTATACACATCAGTGGCCTATTTTACAGAACGTTAACGATGGAATGTCTATTTGTTTTCTTGTCCACTTTGTCCATAAACGCCACAATAGCAAATGAACACAATTATCACCAATATAACTTTAAAGTGGCTAATATTATCATGGGCTTGTGTTTAAGGTGCAGGCAGAGGGAGGAGGAGAATAGCGGATTGGCTAATGCAGCACTGCACACAGCCTGATGAACCTTCCTTAACCCCAGGGCAATCGCATGACCCGAGGCGAGGCATTACACACATTAAAAAGACATGAAGTTCAGAGCATCAGAGTTCCAGCACGCAATCAATGGGGCCACAGGTGCAAACATTTTCTCCACTGCCAATGTAGTGCCCTTTTTTCTCCTCTCACAGGATTACAGGGGAACCTGTTTTTGCACCGCGTTCATGTTAATGTCAGCCATAATAAAGACCTGCAACACGAGAAACAATAAAAAACCAGCGTCGGTCTGGAGACAGCTTTCGGAGGTGGGCTGAAAAGCGGCGCGGGGAGTCAGGATGTGAGGAGTCTTGTCAACTTCTCTCTGTCTGCTCCTGTGTTCGCTCGCCTCAGACTGAGGGGAGCAAATATGGGCCTAATTCTCACTAGCGGTGTGAGTGTCTGTGCTGTCTAACTGCGTGAGCGGGAATTAGATCTATGGTTTGTAGCCTTCATCCCTTCCCAGACAGACTTGTTCCGGCTCAGAGGCGCTGCCTAATCCGCACCTCTCTCCCGCTTGCACTCCCGGAAAATGACTTCACACAGCTGCCTCAAACGCCCAACGCAGCAATTCTCGTCTGACTGAACTCCCCTCCAGTAAGAAAAAAAAAAAAAACCTGCAAACCTCCCATAGCTCATTTAACATACCAATTCCTACTCTTCCCAAAGCCCACCCGGCCTCCCTCCTCGGAGATGGAAACAACAAGGAAAACAACTACAGCCCCACTTGATAATTTAAGGGCCCTCGTCTCCAGAGAGCTGTCAAAGTCAGCCGTGCAGGGGGAGGAATTCACAGAGCGAGGAGGTGCCCTGCTTGTGCACTCAAGTATGTTTCAGATAGCTAGCTACAATATACATGACATTTAGGAGGCAGTACAGTATGGGATTTGTGTTTCACACTGTTTGCCTCCCATAAGTAAAACTATAAAAAAAAGACATGATGCAGTGTGTCCGTTACATTGACTGATTACTGTAAATTTTGACCAAAATGTATCTTAAAGTTTGAGCTTATCAGGAAATATCTTGTTATTTAAGAGAGATAACTGTTGTGGCAATGTACTAGGTGGTTTAACAATGCAAACAAGCTAAGTGCAATAACATGACAGAACGTAACATGAGGTAACATAACGTAACAACACTGAAGGGCACTTTCAGCATCAGTTGAGAATGATAATCAAACATGCAGAGGCTTCAGGGAACTAGATACTAAATAAAGACTACATTTTTTAAAACCTACTTTTACTTAATTTGTACATTAAAACTAAATACTTAAATGGAATACTTCACAGAATACTGTTACTCAAGTAAGAAATTAGTCATTGAACTTTTACTTAAATGCAGATTTTGACCCCCTCTATTGACCTCATTTTACGCATTTTAAAGGCTGAAATCTGATTTATTGCAACTTTAGGCGTCTCTTGAGCTCTGCCTGAATCTGTCCACACTTCTGTCCAAGCAAACGAGGAATGAATTACTTTGAATGTCGCTCCACATTAAGAGCTCTGGGAACCACAAGCCAAGTGAGTTCTCACATTGAAGCCATGGTCTTGGCCAGGTGTTTCATCAATTTGTTTTTTGTTATCAAGGACAACACGGAGATAGAACAGGCAGGATATTCGGGTCGTGGAGGGTAACTCTGTATAATGGCGTTAACACTCAGACAGACACTCCAGCCTTGAGGACAGGAAACTGGGAGAGGTCCTCTGCATAAAGCAAAGCCTAACTAATAGTTTTCATGTGTCGCATGAATACCAGACTGAGCTGTAAAGCTGTGCACTTTTTTACCTTCCTTTGAGAAAAAAGGCTGCTCATGAAAGGTTTCCACTCTAAAGAGAAGATGTCTGGAATAGGAACTAAATGGCTTATTGACAAACTGTTAGCTGATGTTAGAATGTACCTTTCAGCCACAAATGATAGACATTACAATGCTAATATAAGAGTTTCACATTATTTAAAATCAATTCACAAATTACAAGACATTTCTAATAGGCCTTGGAGCAGAGAAACCTCACGTGTGATTTCAAAGTTGTGCGAGTGGGGCTCATGACTCCATCTAGTGGTACAAAGAAGTACAACAGGCCACTCAGGACAGCACTCACTCAATACAATTTTACAGGACAATATGAGCCTTATTTCCAGTGGTTCCCAAGAAAACTACGGAAAACTTTTCATTTTTAAATGTTTCAGTAATGGTCTTATTTGTACCAGTCTCAGAGGATGTTGTTCTTACGTGAGGCCCAGCAGGTCAGCCGGCAGGACATCTTCCAGGTGAAAAATGTTGTGGATTCTTTTAAAACATCTATCTTCCATGTCAATAGAAAGCTAAAGGATACTGCATATTAAAAGTGTGTTGCAATATACAGGCCGTTTAGATGTCTTGAGGATGATTACTGAAAGTATTTTAGGAAAAAGACAAAAAATGTTTTCCACTAGTCTTCAGACTTTGCAGTGAAGTGATGCAGCACTGCACTTCTCAGCTCCAGGAAAACGAGTGATAGAACAAGAAAAGGGGAATGATTAAAGCCTAATATGGCATAGTGGAGGGGAGAGAAGGCTGATTTATCCCTTCACGGCCTTTTGACACTAAATTAAACTGTTGAGTCCATTCCCCCGTGCCAGCTAGTTATCTTTCCAGGCTAATTTAACACTATAATTTACATTCCATATAAAATACATCCTGATGCGCTGCTGTCAAGGCCGTACATCATTTGCAGAGAGTGCTCCAGTTTCACTGAAAAGGACAGAATTAGATCATATTCATGATGCAATTAAACACTTCAGTGGGAATCGATGTAAAACCGATGAGCCCTGAAAACAATGCATATGGCTGAGAACATTAGAAGACATTACCTTCCCTCGGATCCACAGACGCAATTTAAAATCCTCCACCACTCCACTCTCCATCTCTCTCCAGATTCATAACGCACAGCGATAATAAATGAATTTTTCACAAAATTATTCAACTACTAAATTGCCCATGGTAACTGAGTATCAGATGAAAGTGATGTGAATTATTAAGTAGGGAAACTGTTTGTTCTCGCCACGGGTGTAATAATCGGCCAAATGAGGAGCAGAAGGCATGCAAGAGGGATAGGTTACAGTAAAGGGAGATCTCATAATAAACATGAGCGTTGATGTAAAAATGGGAAACCTCAGTCTGCCGCCTGAGCCTCCAGCTGGGTTGATGGTATCGACCATTTTCCCTCGGGCGGCACTGTGGGTTTTCTTAAGGATACCGACGGAGAGAGGGGAGAGCATTACTAAGCATTGCCGCACGTACTCATGTAAAACTGGCAGCGGACCTCCGAAGCTGGCAAAAGACTGCAACAGGCCGCCAGAGTTACACCCGCTCACCACACTTTACATAATCAGAACGACAGCGCAGCAGACCACACAGTTGCAGCGCGCAGCTCAGCATCTCATCCACTACCTGTCACACAGCAACATCAGGCTGACGGGCCGACAAACCAAAACCAATGGTGTAAAAAAACTATGAAAAGCACAGTTTGAATTTATGTTTGTAATTATTGAAAACTAGGCGACAACAGATCAAACAGAGGTTTAAGCCATTCAATGTGCCTAGTATTCAGACTTTGCATGTCTGTATATTACAATCTAAATATGGGAAGCAAATAATCTTTGCTGAAAGAACTAAAACCATGTCATAGAATAGACTGAACAGCAGCAAAGCTAGATATTGTCCTGTTTGTATAAAAATAATAATATACACATCTAAGCTTTGAAAAAAGTCCACAAGACTTAGTAGCGCAGCCCAAACTAAAAATTAGGTGAAAAATCAGACACAATGCAAGGCCACAATATTATTTACTAGAAAAGTAGAACTCTATAACTGTGTATAAGACATATTTGCTTTAAAAGTGCAGTGTGTATTCCATACTTCACTTTGTTCCTGCCTGCATCCTGTGAACACCTATGGAAGCCCAGCAGGGACATTCTGCTGCGTATGACAAAACTTTCTAGAAATGGCTGATAGAAATTACTTTAGAAACGAGTTCATTAATGTCTCAAGCTTTCATGTAACACTGTGTGTTCAAATCAGAAAATGTGCTTTCCCTACAGCAGTGCTCAGTTTGTCCAGTCTAGGTAGTTGTATAAACAGATGTAAATTTCCACTAGGTTTCAATATATACCAAATTCTACACGATGTACCATAAAGCAGGAGGAAATAGTTAGAAATGGACTAGAAAATTGCACTGATTAGCAATGCATACGAATGCTTTTAATGTTGATGCTAAAACAACGTAAGGCTCCCATTTCCATTGCACATTATTTGTCTCTGTCTTATCTTTTGTAATTGTACATATTTTATTTTCAAAAGCTGTACTTGTTGATGGTAAGAAAGAGAACAAATGTAATGAAATTCAGATTTTAAGAGCAGTACAAAGTGCAAAGGTGCAGCAATTTGTAACCATTTCTGACGGGATGAGTTGGCCTCTCCAACTGAAATAGTAATTATACTTAATGGTCCTTTAATCTGTCCATCAGGCGTGAGGTGAGCAGCCGGGTCAGCTTAAAGTGCTCCAGGCTTCACCGTGTAGTCAGAGGCAGAGGAACCAGGACGGCTTTGGCACAGACCATCTCTGAACACATACACAGGCGTTGTAGACTAGCCAAAATATGCGGTTGTATGCTGTTTTATTAATATTTCTTTTCAGACTTTATTTTTGATTTAGAAATAGACAGAACTGGCTGGAACAAGAAAACACTGGATGGGACAAGGAAACATGAAGCAAATATTGTTAAAATGTTGCTACAGTTTAGGACAAAAATCATTTAATTAGGCTACAATTTTCAGGAATGCTGTTGTTGTGTGAATAATTGCGAGTACTTTCTAACAACTGTCCCACACCCCTTTCAGCACCTGCTACCTGCACAAAACTGCTGAGACATAAACCACTAGGAAGCAGATAAATCATTCAGGAAAAATGTGGGTTTGGTGTAATTTGACTAAATCCTACTCAATGTGGTATAAATAATGTGGTATGAATAATATTTCACTCTGTTTTGGGCTGAGATATTGTCCAGCTGGGGCCCTGGCCCACTGCCATTCCAGTTAATATTTAACTCCTTTAGTTTGGGCACAAATTAAAGCTGATGAAAGCGGATAATTCAAGTTTACTTAAAAAATCCCAGGTCCTATCCCACACATAACTCCAGAGTGAGGCATGTCTATAATAAAGCATTCCAAGCAGAGAAATGGCACTGGGTCAGTCTCAATAGTAAAAGCAAAGACAGCAGGCCCATACCAAAATGATGAGGAACAAATAGTACCTTTGTACTGGGGAGTCATTTGTACTCGGCTCAGGCACCCGGCTATCTCCGAGCCTGGCAGATAGTGCTTCTCGTCCGGGCTCTGCATCTGCACTTGGGCTGTATTTGTTATCTTGGACAAGCATTCTGCCTCACCGTTCACTGGCCAAATAGAGAAGGGGGAGAAAACGAATCACTCCTAACCCCACTGCTGTTGTTCCCTCAGCTGTCAACACTTCTCACAGAGCTCACCCCCGCCTCGCTGCATCGATACTGAGAAGTGACTGCCATTTGCTTTATGATTGCCTTGTTTTATTCTCTCGGCCGGGCTTTTTCTCAGCTCTAATCAGACCGCCTCGCCTGGACAACAGAGCCATTGTCTCTTTAAGTGAAAGAGGCAGCGGATCAGAGAATCCCGTTCCATTTCCCCGCTTTATTAGCCCGCCGGCACACTACTGTTTATACTAGTGGGTATTCTGTGTTTGCTGAGAACAATTACAGTATGACAAATGATCCGTCAATGCCATCTATCAGGCCAGAGCTGACAGGAATCCTATAGACAGGCCAGCCATTCGTCCCCCGCTCCCCATCTCTGGGGTCCCATGCTTTAGTATCCATGACAACGTGCAAGCCACTTGCCACGCTTGCCACTTCACAGTGAGAGATGAGCGCCCGTGAGTGGCTTTGAAAATTAGCCTTTGACACCCCATGTAGCAGTGCTCTCCCACCTCCAAGGCCAAAGTACAACCCCTTTGGGGGCCTCCCAACAGTACCGGCCCTTCGTCACATTCAGCCTCAGAAACACAAAGACAGACAGTGCCAGGCATAGCCGTAAACAGGGCTCTTCAGGTTTTAGGGAATAAATTTTATTGTGCCAAAGTCATACGATTCTCTACATTAACCTCACAGCTACATTACCTACATTACCAAAGCGATGGAAGAGACCGAGCTGCAGCAGCAGGGCCAAGCTCTGGAAAAAAGGGCCAAACATAAAACTTCTCAAATAGAAAGAGACACTGCAGAGTTTCTAAATGAACCCAATTATCCATCAAGAAAAAGAGATAACAAAGTTTGCAGTTTATGTGGCAACTTCCTCCATATAACCTCCACATTTCTGGGCCAGTGCTTTATCATCAGTAATACCAAATTTACATTAATTTATTATTAGCAGCTAATATATTACAATACTCACATGCACAGGCAATAGTGTGTTCTCGAGTCTGGGTTCATCTTGATCTCAGGCATAACTTGGCTGTTTTTGTGATCTTGAACTTTACTTTATTAGTGGTGCACACTAATTGATACCTGGCAATAAACAGCTTTGGTGTGGCAGAGTATTGAGGCACACAACTTTAAATAAATTCAGGAACCTTACCCACAACAAAAATAAAGCTGAGGTGATAAATATTGTTGAGAAATTTTACAAAACTCTTCAGGAAATAAAGAAAATATTGCATCCAGTATGTAACGCTTAACCTTTTTATCTTAACAAGCCCCCAAGTTTTGGGAATGGATTACATTATGAACGCATTACTGACTGTAATTTAGACAAAGGACTCTGAAGCAAAAAGTGTGATTCAAGCTGCATTTATGCCTGAAAAATCTTGTAACAGTAATATAACCAAGAAAATAAGGGGTCACAGTTGAAAAATGGAGAAATATTAACGCTAAAACCCTCCCTGGTTCAACATTGTTTTAAGCAGAGCATGAAAAATGTTTACGGCCAGGCTACAACTCCTGTTTGACTCACAGACACACCTCTTCAGGGCTGTAAACTCGTCTTGGCAGCTGAGGATCATATTAGTAGCATGAAACAAACAAACAAAGCTGTGGTGCACTGTCAGAAGCAACCGTTTTAAAGCTTGTGATTAATCATATTTGGAGAAACATTAAAGGAAAAGGCGGAAACTGGCTCCAACACTAGGAGGTAAGGGTGTCAACTGATATAACCCACCGCTGACATCAAGCAGCGGCAGCTCGCTCATTGATGTGGCAGCGTCTCATTTTCACCAGTTTGGAAGCAGACAGTTTTGCAGCGCCTTGCGGTTCTTAATTATCTTCCGACTTTGTCTAATTCAATCAACACAACTCAGATCTGGCTGCGAAATGGCACTCACATCCCCTCGAGCTCAGCAAGTCAAAAAACACTGAATAAGTGGAACAGTCAAACTGACAAAATGGCAAAGCACATGAGAAATAAGTGCTATTTTATCTCCCGGGCTGAGACCTTTTTCACAGCGCAGGGACGAGAGGAGGCTGAGAGAGCGGCCAATCAGCTTTTGTTTTAAGTTACAAGGCTGTGTTCAGGGGGGACACAGGAGTCAAGTGCTTTGATGACGCTGCAGATGCTGCCTTCGCTGAGCAGTGTGAGGTCACTCTGTTAACAGTGGTCCCTCGCTCAGATGGAGAACCTGATATCCTGCACAGATCATGCTTCTAACGCCACTGTCACACAGGAACATCGGTTAAAGAGGGACTGTTTACAGCTTCCACTTACAAAAAGCAGAAAACATTTTCTAATAGTTTTGTTTTAGTGAAGACCAACAATGAGTGACAAAAGAAGATAAAGGCTTTGGGAGACAACCTGATTCCAAGAAAGACAACTCACATTACTTACAGCTACCTCTCTATACCTCTAAGTCTATGCATATACACTGAAATTGCAGCTTAGCTTGCTTACAGTAAACATAAAGCATAGAGCATAAAACTAATCCAAAACAAGGTAGGCCAAAGACAACAGCACAAACCCTGGTCTGATTTAGAGTTTGATGCAGACTTTCAGATGTGAAAATGTTAGCATTATTAACAATATTATTAAAAACACTTTTATGAGTGTGACATAAAAGAGTGGTAGCATGGCCTTTTTGCGTGGAGTCTGCTTATCAAGACACTTCAGAAACAGTGAAGTGGTGATTGATTGAATGAATGAGTGTCTCTTTATGTTAGGTCTGCAATTAGCTGGTGATTTTCCAGGCGGCTTGGGTAGGCTAACCTTGCGCTGCAGCTGGATGCTCGCAAGATTTGTGAGATTACCAACTCACAAAAATATATCTTGAACTGCTCCAATCAAAGTATTATAACCATCCCAACCATGGCCATTGATGTGGCAGCACTGACAGGTCTGGGCATGTTTGAGGTTTGAAGATGTAGCGACCGTTTTACGGTTATGGAAGGTAAACAACATGGTGCTGCTCTGAGACAGATTAGGGATAGGCTCCAGCCACTCATAAAGTATAGTAAGTAGAAAATGAATGGATATTAACTGTTTGAATAACTTACAAACAAATAGTGACTTTTAAATAGTTAAAAATAAATAGGTAATAGTTATAAGGTTAAAAAAAGCTTAAAATATGTATACTTACTATTGAAGGCCATTAGGGATTAAAATCTTTGCCTATTATTCGTCTGAGTGACATTATCATAGGCAGAGGCTGAACCCACCAACCCCCAAAAGCCTTTTTTCTGCACAGCCACCGTTCCCACCCATTTACCTCCCATCTCATTGCGAGGGCCACAGCATTATTACATTTTGACATTATTAGCTCAAATAGCAGAGAGGCCCTGCTGTCATTATAAAGCCTTTACTTTCGCGCTGACTGCCAAATCTGTTTTGCACTAGCTCCACACTGCCAAAGCCAACAATGGCAGATTAGTGAAGCTTTCTCCTGTTGCAGCAGAGGTTAATATGAAGCGACAGGGCTAAGTCCGCTCCGATTAAGTATGCTGAGCGATATTACAGCAGTTTGTTACATCAGATCGTTATTGGATTAAACAGCATGCACAACAATGAAAGTTTAATTTTCATTTTCTGTAGGAATATAAAACAGGCTTCAGAGAGAGTTCCTGTCAGAACAAAGCCGTGTATTACAATACCTGCGTGTTTTTACCATCTACAGAGTGGCAGACATAAAAAGCATGATGCTAAGTGAGGATGTCAACCTTTAGCTAATGCATTATTTATAAGGCAAACTTACTAACTCTATTCTCCAAACTCAACTTTATTCCACAAACTACAGTCAACCTAAACGAGGAGGTGCAAACATGCCCTTTGGGGCAAGGGACATAAAACTGCTGCAGGAGACTAGAGCTTTGTGCCCTAAACCGATTTTAATGTAAGTCTTGGTCTTGGTGTCTTGTGTCTGACTTAAACTGATTTTTACATGGTCTTGTCTCAGTCTAGAATATAATGCTCTTGGGACACAAGTGGTTTATTTGCCCAAAGTGTGATTGTTAATTTGAAGCAACACTATGTAATATCTTAACTGTATAGCATAAAAAACTCTAAAAGGCACTTTTTCAGTCCACTGCAGACACTGCAGACTGAAACCTAAATCAAAACAGTTTTACTCTATAACAACAACACCTGAATGGAGCAGTGACACTAACGACTCACCTGAGCCTTTAACGACTCTCACGTCAGGAGTCACACTGTCCTTTCAAGGTAACGACTATAAGACCAGAACAGCCTGTTCCAGTCAGAGTTAGTTTCAGGTCAAACCCCTCCCTCTAGAGATTAAGCTCAGTTGAACTCAGAATTGAAATAGTCTCTTGGAATTAAGAGACAAAACGTCTTCACCTAAAAACCAAGTCCAGATGCTTTTGCTTTAACCTTTTCTTCCTAAAGCTTAATCTAAAACACTAATCTTAAATTAAATGCAATTTTGCCTCATAGAAAATACAATTAGGTATTTACACTCACCTAAAATAGGCAAACTTACTAACTCTATTCTCAAACTGCTTTATTCCACAAACTACAGTCAACCTAAACGAGGAGGTGCAAACATGCCCTTTGGGGCAAAGGGACATAAAACTGCTGCCAGAGACTAAAGATGCTTTGTGCCTAAGATCTGATTTTAATGTAAGGGGGTGGGGGCATTTTAGTACAGTCAGTGAACTCATTGTCATGTTCAAGAAACCAATTTTAAATAATTCGAGCTTTGTGACATGGTGCATTATCCTGCTGGAAGTCAGAGGATGGGTACATGGTGGTCATAAAGGGATGGACATGGTCAGAAACAATGCTCAGGTAGGCCGTGGCATTTAAACGATGCCCAATTGGCACTAAGGGGTCTAAAGTGTGACAAGAAAACATCCCCCACACCATTACACCACCACCACCAGCAGCCTGCACAGTGGTAACAAGGTATGATGGATCCATGTTCTCTTTCTGTTTACCCCAAATTCTGACTATACCATCTGAATGTCTCAACAGAAATCTCATTAGACCAGGCAACATTTTTCCAGTCTTCAACTGTCCAATTTTGGTGAGCTTGTGCAAATTGTAGTCTCTTTTTCCTATTTTTAGTGGAGATGAGTGGTACCCGGTGGGGTCTGCTGTTGTAGCCCATCCGCCTCAAGGATGTGCGTGTTGTGGCTTCACAAATGCTTTGCTGAATACCTCGGTCAGTCAAAGTTGCTCTTTAATCTTTGAATCAGTCGACCCATTCTCCTCTGACCTCTAGCATCATCAAGGCATTTTCGCCCACCGGACTGCTGCATACTGGATGTTTTTCCTTTTCACACCATTCTTTGTAAACCCTAGAAATGGTTGTGAATGAAAATCCCAGTAACTGAGCAGATTGTGAAATACTCAGACCGGCCCGTCTGGCACCAACAACCATGCCACGCTCAAAATTGCTTAAATGACCTTTCTTTCCCATTCTGACATTCTGTTGGGAGTTCAGGAGATTGTCTTGACCAGGACCACACCCCTAAATGCACTGAAGCAGCTCCCATGTGATTGGTTGATTAGATTCTTGCATTAATGAGAAATTGAACTGGTGTTCCTAATATTCCGTTAGGTGAGTGTATTTACACAAACAGAAAATAAAGTTATATTCTCAACATAGGTCTTTCTTTGATCTCCTTTAAGGGCCACTGCTAAGTTTTATTCCTTTATTTCGGTGAGTGTTTATTGCCTGGATTGTGTCCTGCTGTGCTGAATGAAAGGAGAGCCCAGTTGGCTGCTGTGAAGAGGTCACAGCCCCTGCCCAATAAGCTGTTATTAATCCTTACAGAGGCATCCATTAGCCCGTCCGATTTTTATGGCCCTCTTCTTTACTATGAGCTATCAGCTGTCTATACCTGACAGAAATATGGACTTCCTCTTCTCAACTTAACGCTTTCCCAGAAGGTGTCAGTTGGACGAGCCAGGTACGAGTGGACTTGCCAGAGCAGCAGAGATGGTGTGTTGGGACAGGTGGTCTGAAGATCTGAATCTGCCAGTCTCCCGGGGTATTCCCCACTGTCCCGTTACCTCCGATAAATCTTTGTGTTTTACGATTAGGTACATAAAATGAGTCATAGATCTGGAAGGTAAATAAGAGCTTGTCAGAGGAGCTGACGCCGCTCTCCCTCCCACTCGGCCAGATAGTCCCTCTGAACCCTGGCCATCAGACTGCCGCTATTGAGCTGGGGCTAAAAAGGCTCCAATAAATAAGGCTGATATTTCCCTTAGGACAGCGGCGGAGCCACCCTGCAGCATGCTTATATACACTGGACAAACAGAAAGATCCAGATGCTAGTTACGAACCAATTTATAGACCCGTTTTTTTTTTGAGAGTGTGTGGAGTCTATCCAAATTTATCACAGAAAGGGAGAAAGCAACAGAGGTATAGTGTGCTGGCTTGAGTTTAAAAGGGTCAAGCCGACAGAAAACAGGGTCAGTCCCAGAAATTGTCAGGCTTGACACCAACCATCTTTTTTTACAAAACAACTTATACTACAAAATATATAATTTGTGGATTTATATTGTGTCGCTTGTTGAATTTAAATGGGAAACAAAGCTGGAAAACAGAATATTGGTGGGACAGATTTAGCCAAAAACCAAGAAAGAGAGTTTAAGAGAGGCTTTTAATTGTCCCATCTTGAATGTAGTATGCATATTGAGACAACAAGCATAGTTTTGTAAATAATAGCAGCTCAAAAAGCTCATGAAGAGGACATGTTGCTTAGTAGCTAGCCTGTTTGGTGTTCACAGAGGCACAGTTACATCATGTTTGGTTTTCTAAATGCCACTTGGCCTGCACAGTTTTAGCCCACAGAAACCAGGATAGTATATATCCACAACTCCTCATTTTGAGAGTTCCCAAAAAACTACCAGAGGCTTTACCCATTTCTGACTAATGTTTAAAAAACAAGGAGACAAAAACGGACACTTAAATCCATGTAAACTCCCTCTATGGTATAATCCTTGTTGTTCAAATAATATTTAAAATAGCATTGCACTCTGTCTGTAATTACTTCTCTTAAATAGGAAAGCCAGGAAGTCAATGGATCAATCCATCTCGAGCATATTCAAACTGTAGCCGGACTCCGAGACACTGATGTTTTTTAATGGACCTTCGATCCATACTTGCAATTAAGCATGCAAAATCTGCCATTAAGTAACTCCACTTACAGTGTATTTACCCCACTGCTGTTTGGGTGTTTTTCAAAGTGGGTCTTTTTCAAGGCCCAGATGACCTGAGGGAGGAGCGCCGGTCTCCCAATGCACTAACACAATGATGGACACTTCCTCTGCAGCGCCAGCTAATCATTGTAGCCGATTCGTTTACACTGGTCCGAAATGACTCCCCGAATGACCGCCTTTGCATATTAAACAGACAAACAGACAACAGGGACGCACTGAAGGAGGACATGCGAAGAGCTAGCCCTGTCACGACAGTCTGGGGATGGCCGGACTCATAAAACTGTACATACAAACGGGACTCCACCAGCTGATGGATAGCATATTAAACGCAATAGTGCAAGCTTCACCCACTGCATATTTTTGACAAGGCACCTGCAAAATTGTTTTCAACACACATCAGCACCTATTCAGCATATCTGAAGTGCAACGCATCTTTCGCTTCTAGTTAAGAGAAAAAACAGGCAATAAGGAGGAAGGGGTCTGCAGAGAAAGTGAATGGCTACGGGCTGCAATCAGCTGCGAATTGAAAATATTGCCCAGTTTGTGCCGTTCTATAATCAGAGTGCAAAGAAGGAAAACAACACCAAAAGCACATCGGCGCAGAGAGGTTCAAAAAACATTTTCATTAGTGAGCAAAAAAAAAATATGTACAAATCGGTGAAGACTCCAGTTCGTTTTGCATGAGTTTGATGTTTTAGAGGAGATTAGATGGAGCACATGTCTGCAGTTATCCCTTTTGTGTTTTGCTCCTGCTCGTGTTGTCAGACGGAGACTAGAGCATCAAAACTTCTGCTTCTCCCTAATTACCCTTGACTTGTAACAGATTTGTAACTGTTCACACTTTCAAAGAAAACACTCAGAGATGAATAGTCAAGAGTCTGTTTGAATGTGGTCGTGTCAGTCATGAGGTTTGAATACTTCCGTTAATAGGTGTTTTTCAGACTTCATTTAGAGAAACAGTCGCAGTGCATCGGCACAGTGAACTAGCACTATCAGCTCAAAGCAAGAAAGTCCTGGGAGCAAACTAGTTACAACATTATTTAATACAAGCTTGTTTCAGAGGGTTTTGTTTCACAGTAAAATGTTGATATTTCACATACTCAGTGTCACAGAAACTTCACGTAGCTAATTTAGGGTATAGGGACATAGGTTCACCATGGACTATTACTTCCAGAATATCCCATTGTCCTTTCACTTAAGTGTGTCTGTTGAATCAGTTTATGGCTGCTTCTCTACTACACGTATCTCTGGCAGCAGTGACGGTAACCAACCCGTGATGCAACTAAACTCGAGTTACTTTCCTTCAGGATGCCATATATTTATACAGTATATCCCAGTCACTATCCCATTACACTAGTGTCAATAAGCCGAAGATAAGATTCTGTCAAAATGTCAATACATCACCACTAATGCTGCAGTCCGAAATCTAAAAAATAGCAATATGCCACTATCTTAATATGTGACAAGTGTCTGTTTACATCATCGTGTTTTAATATAAGTCAACAGGTTGCTGCTTTAACAAGAATGCTGTTATGCCATAACATTGTGCTACTTTATCTTGTGTCAATATCTAATGATGCCAAAATGTTATAAAACCAATCTGTGAGAGTGGCATCATGAAAAAGTGGTGAAATTGAAATTGTATGATGTGATCTAGATGAGTAGTACACTTTTACATCAATTACTTAGAAGTAGAAGTAAAAGTAACTGACTAAATGCAGTAAAATCTACTTAAGTAAGTACAATTAATTAAAAGCTTTTAGTTTGTACTTACCATAAACTATAGGTTTTAAAGGGGACTGTATATTGTATCTTCAGAACAGAGAGATTAATCCATATCATTTCTTCAGTGTTTTTGTCAACAACTGTCCCTCTCAAATTAAAGCCTGCGTCCATGTACAGCACAGGGACAAGCTCTTCCCACACTTTATTATTATCTTAGCATCAGCGCGGCTCTAACCTTGTGTTTATTTTCTTTTATTTCACTTTTTCCATCACAGTCTCAGTGTCCTTCTGTTGTATCGATCTCCTGCATGTCATCTGCTCAGTCTTTTATCTCCGAGCTGTTAAGGCCCTACAAAACAGTTATGAAAGAAGAAAATGTACATGCAAATTACATATTACAAACATTTTTTTTTAGAATGACAGTGTTGCAATCAACTTAATGATGTTTTTCAATCTGCTGAGTTGTATGAAGTAAGACTGTGTATTTGTAAGGTAAGGTGTATTATATACCTAAATTATGTGATTATCCAGTAGACATACAGATGTAGCTCAGTTGGTTAAGTTTGTTTGCTCATGCTACAGCTGCCAAAAAAGTTATTCATAAACAACTTATTTTAGATAAACTTTCCTCTCTTTTAGCACTATCCATTTTCAGTGGTATCATTATATTCAATCAGGTTCCAGGTAAAGACCAGTCTCATAGTAAATATTGTGAAATGGTGCGGAGCTCACTGTGTGTCATCTTATTGATTCAACATTTTGACTTTGATAAATTGATCGAGTCCATCAGGACACAGACAATCGATTTAAACTGCACTGTTTGACCTTGTTTACTCAAACATTTCCCCAACAAAGATACATTTGCTGTATTGTGACCAAAAAATTCACAAAATGTCTACTGTGTATGTAGATTTATATTATACAAACCTTTTTTATATTTTACAACACATATCCCAGATAATCATTAACAATAATAATAATAATATGACTTTTGTGAAAAACATACTGTTTGTTTTAAAGAAGGCTGGTCAACTACACACGCTTTTAGCCCTTGACATAATTCATATTTACTCATGTGGCCCTTCATCAATATGAGTCTGACACTGCTGCTTTAACTCATCATTCAAAGAACATTTAGGAGCTGGTGTTTAAGGAGCAGATGTGCAGAAACGAGACCATCTGAAGCAGGATTATCTCCTCATAATTCTGCCTATGTCCCGAGTCATAACTAGACGCCGTCAGCAGTTCTGAACATTAAGTTTATGGGCTCCTCATTATTTAACATGTTAGGGTGTCCCCACAGTCCAATGAAATTTTGATGACAATATTACAGCGAGCTAGTTGCCTCTCCACTCCTACTCAGTGCTTATGCAGATGGGGAAGAAAACGCCTTTGACAAAAACACACTCAGTTATCCACCGTTTTTTCTGATAGAAACCATTTACCATTGAGGGGTGGATGTGCGTCGTCCCTTCTGGTTGGTGTTACTGACAGACATGCGTGATGAGACCGCAGTGGCGCAGTGACCTGAGCCAGTCATTTCCTGCCTCTCAATCTGCATACAGTAAAAAACAAACATTCCTGTAAATAAAGACGGCTGTCCGGCAACTGTCTTCCCAGCGACAGTGGTATTGACCGTAGTCAGATGCTCTGCTGATTAAAAATTGATCCATTTTGAAAAATCTAATCAACTGAATAGGATTCTTTCATATGGGGTGGGGTTGTTTTGGGATGGGGGCGGGAGGTGTGAGTGGGAGACCTGTCATTAACCCTTGCACCTCTGAGCACCCTTCACATCCCCCCGGCCCCGGGACGAGATGCAGCCCAGACGTTTTGAATTATTCAGCAGTCTGATAGCTGCTCTGGACACTCGGTCTATTAAAAGCTGGCGGGAGAGGCCAGTGGCTGTAATGGCCAGGCCAGAGGAGCCCCTGGTCCCAGCGGAGACGCGGGTGGCTGCGAACGCCAGGCTGTAGGGGATGTGAGAGCAAATACATCAGGGGCCCGGGTCACAGCAGGTTAATGACGCTGCACGTCTAGACGGACGCTGAACTCAAACCCAAAAGGCAGCGGGGTTGGGCAAGGCCAGGATGCAATAATATTTTTATCTTTCAAAGAGAAAAAATCCTGCCATATTAAGTCTTCAGGCTTATTTACAATAGAACAGCATTGTTGACTCTAGCCCTGATCCACCAATGACCCAAAGGTTGAAACAACAAAGCGCTGCATATCTCCAAAGCCAATGATTGGGCCATACTTCAAGTTACATTCCACTAGTCCACATTTTATTGGTGCTAAATGAAAAGGAAGTGAACTAAGAAACATTTATCACAAACAGATAAAATGTACTGACATCACTGAACAACATTCATAATGGAGAGATTAAAAGATTGTCTACACAACCCCGCTCTGATTGCTCACAGCCCCTTATCATCGCAGCACAAACAATCCCAACAGCTGGAGAGGCCCTCGACCCCAGCCGAGTCACTCAGTAATCAGGGCATCTTCCCCAGAGAGACAGGGCAAGACGCTCCCGCATGGGACGCTCGCTCTGAGGAGGCGCTCCATCAGCCCAGCAAACGGGCCCATCCCAAACACAACCAAAGTGGTAGCCCCTAGACCGCAGTGAAATTAAATTTGTTTCTCAAATCAGATAAACACAGTTTCCACACAGTTAAAGCTTGTGCACAACGTGAGGCTCTCTCATTTGATGTGACAGATTGAGTGTAGAATCAAAGATATACTATGAAAAAGATGGATTTTTGTCAACAATTGTCGACAATTGTGTGTGATACAATTTGTGACAGCACTGGAGGACCTTATGTTTTGAGCTGCCTAGTATTGTGACAAAAAATGTGTAGTAAGCATATGATATCTAGCCCAGAGTTGTAGCATTTGTGACCATTGTTGGTCTACAGACTGGTCCTAACTCTGCCTCCTTACCCAAATGAGTTGAATTTGGTCTAAGACTGGACTGTTTTCATTACATACAACAATTCCCTGGTCCCCTTGGTCTTGTCTTGATCTTGATATTCTCTGGTCTTGGATAGTGTCGACTGACTACAACACTAATCTAGACTTTGACCTATCTCCAGGCTGGGCTCATGAAGTAGACAATGGAAACTAATGGCTACTGACAGATGTACATTAATTTCTGCAATGTAGAACTGCATAATATAGACACAGGCCTATATGAATTTAAACAAGAACACATATGAGACAGTGATTACATTGTTATGATGACATACCTTGCAATAACTTTATTTTGTTGTTGTTGTTGGCTAATGTAACAGTGTTAACATCTTTCTGCAGTGTAGTCAGCCGTTATGAGTAGACTGTAACATGGTATATTCATTTAACCAGATCCATTCTATTGAAAGATTTGTATTTTTTGTGAATTTCAAGCTTCTAAAATGATTCAGGATTCAAAAAAATGAAGAAGACAATGGCAGCTCACCTGGAGAGCTCCTATAAGAGAAAGCTCTCAGACAAAAAGTAATCACAGTAGCGACTGAGCACTCAGCCATCCTTCACAGTGAGGACAAACATGTTATAAAGTCCAGGCATACGGCAGAGGAAGGTATTCTTATAATCATCCACTGGAGATTTATGCACTTCAAGGTTGGGCTTTTTGAGCGAGTGGGCTCAATAAGTCTGATGAAGCGGAATGAGTTTAGCCTTCAGTACAAACTATCTGCACCGGACCGCGCAGCCTCCATCACGTTCCAACCTTATGCAGGATCTGATGCCAAGCACATTTACGGCTGAGGTCAACATCACCCATGATTGAACCAAATCAAGGGCATCCCGTCAAGTCTACAGGGGACACATCCCGCACCCATTTACACAAATGTAATTTCCTTAGCTCCCCTCGGTCAAGGTGACCACCAACATAACTCAAAGATCCACATGGAGCTGCCTTGATAGGCCCTGTCAGTGGTGAGGATGGGCCCTGCACCACACTGTTCAAAATAAAGGCTCCTCCTTTTTTACTTTGTTTACTGTGTGACTGTAATCAGGCTCCTCAAAGACACCTCATTATTCCCAACAGCTTAAAGGTATAATATGCAGGATTTTGTAAAAAGAAAAAACATGCACTATACCCGATTTATTCTTTTAAACAAACTCTATTGGCACTTCTTGCAATTAGCTTTCATCTCTGTGCAGTGATTGGCTGAAAGCTACAGACTCAAAGACAACCCTTCCATGTACAGTATTGTTCAAAATAATAGCAGTACAATGTGACTAACAGAAAAATCCAGGTTTTTTGTATATTTTTTATTGCTACGTGTCAAACAACTTACCAGTAGGTGCAGTAGATTCTCAGAAAACAAACAAGACCCAGCATTTATGATATGTACGCTCTTAAGGCTGTGCAATTGGGCAAATAGTTGAAAGAGGTGTGTTCAAATAAATAGCAGTGTCTGTCGTTGACTGTACAAACTCAAACCTATTTTGTACAAATGTTTTTATTTCTAGGATTTAGCAATCCTGTGAATCACTAAACTAATATTTAGTTGTATGAGCACAGTTTTTAAAACTGCTTCACATTTGTGTGGCACCAACTTGTGGCACCTCTCAGCTGTTATTGCAATCCATGATTCCAGGATAACCAGGATAGTCCCACTGAGATTACAAATCTCTTTTGCAGGGGAGTCCTGGCCCCATGTGTGTTTGGGGGGGGACTGTTGTACATGTTTTTGGTGGTAGGGGAAACCGGAGTAAACGGAGGAAACCTACGCAGACACTGGGAGAACATGCAAACTCCACAGAAAGGCCCTGCCCTGGATGGGAATCGAACCCAGGACCTTCTTGCTGTGAGGTAGGAGCGCTAACCACTCTGCCACTATGCCACCAAATTCATTTACATTTCTTGGTTTTGATTCAGAAACAGCTTCTCGATTGGATTAAGGTCCAGGGATTGGGCTGGCCACTCCATAACATTAATTTTGTTGGTTTGGCTTTGTGGTGGATTCTTAAAAATGATGAGCTTCACACAGACGTCTTCTAACTGTCACAGTACCTACAGGTAACTCCAGACTGTCTTTGATCATCCTGGAGCTGATCATTGGCTGAGCCTTTGTCATTCTGGTTATTCTTCGATCCATTTTGGTTGTCTTCCGTTTTCTTCCACGTCTCTCTGGTTTTGCTCTCCATTTTAAGGCATTGGAGATTATTTTAGCTGAACTATAATGTTTTGCACCTCTTTAAAGGTTTTCCCCTACTTCAATCAACTTTTTAATCAACATACGCTGTTCTTCTGAACAATGTCTTGAACGACCCATTTTCCTCAGTGCTGACTTCATCCTTAAATAGGGGCCACCTGATTCACACCACAAAATGAATGACCTCAGTGATTGAATGGCACACTGCTATTTTTTTTAACACACCCCTTTTAGTCACATTGTACTGCTATTATTTTGAACAATAATGTAAATAAGGAAAAATGGTGAAATACAGGCAGAAAGCCCTCAGATACAGATACATTTACCTTAATGTTGTTTAAAAGGAGGAAAGGAGAGGAATACAATAGATTTCAAAAAGGATACTTTAAAAAAAAATCCTGCATATTAAACCTTTAACAACACAAAAAGCAACTCTGGAACAGAAACTTTATTGATTTGATCTTAATCAATGCCGACCTGTAAAGTAGAATACTGGACAGAAAAACATATATTCAACAAAATGAAAATTTCCATATATAGTTTATGCATTAGGGTCTTGCTTTCACACTAACTCCCATTTCAGTCACTATATGGACAGTAATGTCAAGTTATGTTGTAGCTGTTCTGCCTGCTGTACTGAAGTGTGGAGCATGTGCAAATCCCCAATGTCTGTTTAGGTTTCATTTATAACTAAGAGGTTTAAAAAATATATATATATATTTATATATATATATATATATACACATATATATATATATATATACATATATATATATATATATATATACATAAAATATATAAATATATACACATGATATATATAAATATATATATATATATGTGTGTGTGTGTGTGTATATGTATATGGATTTAGTCAGATTACATCAAGTTAAGGTGCTGACTGTTACATGGCCAAACAAACTGGCACAGACACACTTACAGTATATCAGTGAAAATATATGGCAGATGGTGACTTGGATAAACAAGCTGGGGAGAAAAGCTACACATTAAGTCACACAACACTTTAAGTATATTGGAGAGGTTTAGTTCAGTTTAAGTTTTAGCCCATCTCATAGTAAAATAATTAGTGGGTGGGACTTATATCATAGACCGCAGGTAGTTGGGGCAATACCTGACACAGTTACAGCTCTTGTGACCCAAACTGAACCAGAATGACTCTCATTTAAACAAACAGGACATCTATTCAGTCCAAATGTGGAAAATGCCCAGCAAAGAACCACATGCATAGATAATTATTTTTCTTGGCTAAGTTTAAAAATCATACACTTACTTATGATAAAGAAACACTGTATCCCTGTCTAAATATTGAGACTGCATTAATAGTAAATTGCAGTCATTTCCATATAGCATCATGCTAAGCTAAATTATTGGGAAGATAAACAGTCCACTGAGGTCCCGGTCGCCCCAGGAGAGAACTCTAATCCACTTCACATGCAGGTCTCCTTTTCGTTTTTCGTACAACTCAAATGCCCCCTTCCCAAAATCCAAACCACAGTTTCCTGAGGCAAACTCATCCCCCTGCTGCATACAGCACAAGCCTGAAGCAATGTTTAGCTAAACCTGCTGGCCTACGTAGGCAGGGAAAGTCCCCAGAGGGCTGAACAATCAGACAATTTCAAGATCATGAAGCATTAAACCAATCCCGGCAGGGTACACTAATTAAACAGCCGAGCCCTGCACAGCCAACCAATCCCCACAGAGCAATTAAATCCATCCCCTCTAAAACACTGTGGAACCTGTCTGGGGAAAACTGCCGAGGAGTAGAGAGAGGGGGAAGCAAAGGGGGAATATCATAAAATTCATCTCAAAAGGAAAAAGAAAAAACTATAGGGGGAATGCAGTAGAAGGCTAACAAGGGAATCTGAAAAAAGAGACTCTATTCAGCTCTTTGTTCTTAACCATTAAGATTCCAAATGTCCAAACAAACCTTCTCTCTCGACTCAGGGGGTGACCACACATTAAAATGCGTGGATGGTGACCCTGTTGCGATAAAAGTTTCATATTTAATTAAGATTACAAGGTCTGGGAAGCACTCGTGAGACTGCGAGGGAAGGCGGCGTATAGCCTTAAGGCCTATATTACACAGCGGCAGAGCTGCTAACACAGTTGCAAATCCAGATCGATAGCCCAATGCCCTCACTACCAAAGTAAATGAACAGGTGACAATGGAGGCATGACATCACCAGGCTTTTCAGGCAACAACAAAAGCAGATAAGCCGAGAGGCACAAAAAGAGGCAACCAGGAGACCCATACCAGCTGGTATTAAAGATCTATGATTTTGCTAAGGTTTCTTTAAATCAACAGACACATGCATTAAAGCCAAAGTGTAAGATATCTGCATTTACAAATATATGCAATCGGGCGCAATGTTATCGTTTTATATGAGGATTTTTCAAAAGACAAGGTTGGGGAGGTGGATAGAGGACACTAGAAAAGACATAGACAATGAAACTGTTTTGGGTAAGTTTTAGGGTTTTTGCGGAAAGGTTATATGTACAGGTTCCTATATTCATTCCTTATATTTCTGCATTTGCAGCCTTGTCTAGATGGCTTGTGTCTATTCACAACATTAACTGGGTGTTGTTTTGCCTACACAGAACACGTCTGTTGTTACATTTGTTTCAAGCTTTTCAAAATCTGACAAAATGACAGATTGCAGAAATATGAGGGATAGTGCAATGAGCTATATCATTTAATCCCTTAAAACACTGATCTGTATTAGTGACTTACAGCTGTTCAAACAATAGATTAGAGACACCTGATTCAAGAGACGGGATTGGTTCTTTGGAGCCTGACCTACGGGAGGCAGATGTTTCTCTTGTGCCTTTTGGCTGAGGATGCCCTGACAAAGTGCAAGAGTATTTTGGTGGTGTTGAAGAGAAGCTGAGAAGCAGAGCGGGAGCACAACCCAAAGGTGTGGACAGGGAGATAGACTTCCCTCTTCTCTCCCACCTCGCTGAATGAGGCGCTGTATAAATCACACCGTGCCGCTTCACGTCTACACTTCCTGTTCCCTCTCCATTAAAAATGATAAACTGTACGTCTTGAAGCCAATCGCCAGCTTTAGGGTCCCAGTCTGCACCGTTTTCTGGTGAAGAAGTGCCGCTCAGATTTATTCCACTCCTATTGTGGGGGGATGAATAAGAGAGTAATTAACTGCGTGGGGGTAGCAGCTGCACAAAGAGCAACCCAATGCAACAAGCCTGATCCGTTTTGTTATAACACACCTCTTGTGTTATTTTGATAAATAAGACCACATCTGCTTAGTCATAACAAATGCCGCTTTAATCCTCCGAAGACCAACAAGAGGCCGTCTTGCCCGGGTCTTTTCCTCGTTCTGCTTAAATGAGGACAAATGGGTGCCGTGCAAAGGACTCCTCCAGCCTGGTAAACACTTGGTGAGCAGTGGCACATAATGAGAGCGCTGCGATCCCCGCAGACAACCTGCAGAAGGTTAGTGAGGCATTGATCTCAGGAGTGCACTGGGCCCAGGAGCACCCTTCACTTCACAACAGGACAAACCTGGCTACAAGACAGCACAACACAAAAAAGGAAAAGGCTTGGTCATTTCAGGTTCCTTTTTGAGGATTGTATTTTGTAATTTGGGTCAGATAGTATATTTCGGCTGCAATACCTTGAGTAGCCACAGGTGTAAATAGTTTTATGGCAGGGGATATTATAACACATCCTGTTTTGTATATTACATCCACTGTGAAAGTACAGCTTTCCTGCTAGTACTACTACGTACATACATAAATATGCTTTTTGTCCTTTTTTTGCTTCTGACCAGTTAAAACTGATGCCAGAATTTTGTATTCTCTGAATGATGCAAAGCAGTTTTTGAATATAGGACATTTAAGCACTTTTGTCTAAGGACAAAACAAACAGAAGAGAAATTAGAAAAAAAACAGCGAGCAGAGAACCTGCCAAAGACAGCTGAGACAGAATGATGAGAGCGATCGAGAGCGGGGCACAGGGATTCATTGTAAACCCAGTAAAATGAACAAGAAAGGACTGGTGCTCGATACGTCTGCAGTGGCGTCAGACAGTCAAAACAAATAAAGCCAAGGCCGCTCTGGAGAAAAAGCTGCTCAATATGGACTTGCTGGGCTGGGAGACTGGCTGTCAGCGGGAAGATAGGACACTGCTTTATATCCATGCCCAATAGCCATTAGTTCTCCCCTCCGGACGCACCTTGCTGTGAAGGAAGAACAGGCCGCCCCGCACCACCCAGACGTCCTCCTGCAGACTAATGTGTCCCTGAAGTTTTGTTAAAGCTGGTTATTTACTCCTGCGAAGCAATTGCACCAGCCTAGGGGCAGCGGGAACTGAGGACGCGGCGCTATGAAAAATCTGGCGTCTCCTGCTATGAACCTCTGTCAGCTACCATGAGGGTGGTCCCACACGGGCGACTGGGGGCTTCTGCCTTTGTATGAACTACAACAAACAATGGAAATCATTCATCCCTCAAATATAAAGCAGAAGATTCAAACACGCTCCAGGAAAATGACCCCGGCAACCAGAGCTATTAGTGATCAATATCCTAAGTCCTATTTTAGCTTTCTGTTTAAAAGGGTCAGATCATACAAATTAGAAAAGCACTGATTGTATTTGAACTTACCTTGCACGATAATCTTTGATTTAGGTGAAATGCAAATCAGGCTCAACAAGGATGTCAGTGAAGGCTTCCATGCAGTACACAAAAGAAAAAGAGCTGCCAATATACAATATAGAAGAATTGGCAACCAGTAACCAGTCCTAAATAACATGCAAACTAATGAATATTATGAGAGCAAACTTTAAATTAAAATACAATACAATACAAATATTGTTGATTGGCAAAAAAAGTGACCCCAGAAAAAAAATTATGGTCTCTAGTTAAAATACAACGCACAAACAAAAGACCATTCTTTTGTCCATGGGGTGTACAATACAATGTTATTATCATTTGAGTTTATCTGTCTGTAAGATGTTTAAATAATTATCATCATGATTGGGTTTAGGCAGAGAAAAACCTGGTCATGGGTAAGGGCAAGACTTAAGGGCTTTGCGTAACAGAAAATGTAAATTATATGAATCAGCTTTATCAGTTCAATTTTTACACTTAACCATGCCGTATCCTCAATGTAGTGATGAAAAATATCTACCACTTATCAACAGCCCCTGTTATGCTCCTATATTCATATCGCTGGGAAGTTCTTTTACCAATATCCCATCTCAGTTAGCCTTGTGCCCCATTTACTGTATGCTCCACCAGCAGCAGATATTGTCTATGGTGGTTTTTATAGGTCTATCAATTTTACTGTGAAGCACTACGGGCGCAGCAAAGACAAAATTTCCAATGAAGACAATTAGGTATTTGATATTGTACAACAAAAAGGCAAGCCACAGTACCCTTTTAACATTCATTGTATATAAAACATATCAAGCCACTAAGGTCACATACTATGTCGTTAAACAAGCTCTTTTCATAACAGGGCAAATGTTAGAAACAACGCCAAAAAAGTGCTCTTACAATAAGGCAAGACAAGAATATCCCGCAATGAAAAGTGAGCATAAAACATATGACAAGCCACAGTGATAGGTAGCACTAGAGAGTAAAGGAAAATGGCTGTCTTGTGTATAATTTGCCTGAACCAACTGCTTAACTGGAATCACCGAGACAGTTCAAGTCAAAAAACTGCTGTAGACTGTAACATCATCAGACATGGGCTTATCATATCAGCACATAGAGTGGTGTGCAAGCAGCGGTGCCCAGGCACGGCTAAATGATTGGATAGGTATGGAAATCTACTTGAAGGAAGGTCAAAGTGATTAAGCTGACATTAATGACAGGCCTAGTCTTCCTGCGAGAATGCTCACCGTAGCTGTCTCTAAACCCATTTGTCATTCCGCTTCCAAACGCCGGAGCGTCTGCTTTGAAGTCTCTACCACTAATGCTACATGGAGAGGTTAAACAGCTTAATGTTGAAGCCTGTTCCACTCCTCTCGCTCTAATGTTCCCCCACGTTTTATGTAGCAGGGTTATAGCTCTTGGATTTCACATCTCAATTTGCCCCAGATTGTCCCGTTAAAAAAATAATGAAAAAATTAACCTTGCTCTTTCTTATTTTCTTTGTTGTTACTGTCAAAGGAAGATAAGGGCAACCCGAAGGATGTAGGAGGGTGACAGACATGCCCCACCCTTCGATTAAAAAGAAGTGGTCGTAATGAAAGCATGTTAAGAAATGTTTATACGAGAGATGAATGCTGGCGAGGACAAGCTACAAGACAAGACAACAAAAGACGGGAAAAATATAACAAGCGCTGCGACGCAACCAGGGGTCATCTTTTAAGTGTTTTCAAAGAGTGAATGAAACCATGCACTTATTATGATAAATAATACAATAACAGAGACTTACTTATTCATATTCCAATGAGATTATTGTGACGCATGTGACATTACCGATATCAGCAAACAAATATATGAAAGCATGAATGAAAGGGGAGACAGAGACCAATTTTCACAGCCAATTTGAGATTGCCGGCTCGTTGTATGTGTGTGTGGGAGCTACTGGCAAACAGCACACAGAGCGGGCTGGCAGCGGAGGCAGCCAGGCTCGCAGGCTGCAAAGCAATTTCACTGTTTGGCAATACTGTTGTCTGTGTGTGTGTGTGGATTAGAGCTGACACCAGAGCAACTGAGTCATGCTAAATGTAGTACAATCACAAGCTTTTGTTCCTGATCTAAGGCCCTGCTGCAACAGGGATTGTGGAAACAAGGCTGAGAGAACAGCAACAAATAAAATGCTATTTCGCCGTATGAGGCCAGCATTGCGACATCTGAAAAGAATAGAAGGGATTGAAGGAAAGGCAACAACCACAAGTTCATTACCATTCTATCTAAAGAAGTGCTAGCTTTGATGCTACCTTTGTTCATTTACTTAAAGGGACAACTTAAAGCAAATATTAAGCAAAATATTAAAGAATGAGTAAGTAATATATTTGTTATGAAGTCAATTTTAAAAACAAACATTGTGATTATAGTTATTATAGTTATAGTGATTATGTTCAGTCAGTAGCACGGCAACAAACATACAATACGTTCACTGGTATCCCGTTTGCTTTCATCCAATCAGAAGAGAGAACTCATGAAATAGTATACAATAATATTTGTAGTCAATGAGAAAGTAGCATCAGATGAGGCATACTTAACAATCTGGAGATTATTAGCTCAACAGGTTAAGTTTGTTGTCATTTGTAGGAAATGCTCTCAGTTACTACTTTGTTTGTTATTGTGGTTACATGCAAGTTATTCTTTTCTTAGTATAACTATTATCAAACTTTTGGAAACATGAATAATGCAATTCTCTTTGGAAGGCACACTTGTCAAGTCAAGAATACATTGCTAGTCATAAATAAACCATTGATTACCTAGTATTGTAGCCTAGTTGATTAGCATTTAACGCTTCAAACAAGTCAGACTTAACGTTAGCTTCCTTTCTCTTTTTAACTAAAGATGAATGCTATTAAATACAAAGACCACATGAATACATTATGACCCTGAGCAGAGCACTGTGGACTCAACAGTTTGATTCTCCGCTGTGCATGTGCACTCAGACAATGACAAAAGTCCAGTTAGATGGCTTAATAGAGCTATGAGCATTGTCCGACTAAAACTGTGCATGTACTGTGTAAAATGCTAACTGCAAAAACTGGCACAAAGTTGGCCCAAGTTTTCTGAAGAACTATCTAAAGAACTGCTTTGATGCTATCTTTGTAAATCCCTTTAGTGAACACTTAAAGGGCAACTTAAGGTAAAAAAAAAAAAGAGTGATAAATTAACACTACAAAATTTTAGCTGACAACATTAAACAAATTCGACCACACCTCTCCTCTCTTTCTCTCTCCAGGTACAGCATTGGCCCAGAGTTGTTTTTCGGGGGCTGGCAGGACCTGGCAGGACAGACCCTGACCCGTCCTTTTCCTGCTCGCCCACGGAAATGCCATCTGGCTGGTGTGAATGATTACCACAGCAACGGCCGGGCGACCTGCAGCCAGCGGGAACCAAGGTCACTCCACCTCAGCGCTTCGCACTTTCGCTGCCCTCTTTCATCCAGCCTGCAGGTGAATTATTCATCCTGTAACACGCGGAGGCACGAGCACAAAAAAACTGCACACTGATGATAACCATTAATGAGAAAACAAACCTTTTGACAGCTTTGAACTACTTAAAGAGCTCACAGATGTCCTCGGATACAGCAGGAATACTCTTCACGTGCTGTAATGATTAGATGCAGGCCAATTTCAACCATGACTAAAGGAGAAATAACTGAATTAATTGATTTCTGACAACTACAAGACACTATACATAACATCCCAATACAACACATATGATCATCTTAATCCAATGGCCAACATCTCACAAGTGCCTGGTGTGTTCAAACATATTGGTGTCACATCTAAAATAATCATTACCCCCAGCCTGGCATGCACTTTATGATTGAAAAAGATCGTATGAGGAGTGTCAAGAAGTGCTCTCTTCTTTACAAGACAGGCCACAGCAATAAGGCACTGTTTTGAGCAGCTGGACACCAAATCACAACACAGGAAGGGTTTGGATAAATATTTGAAGTAAAGGTGCGGTAATATTAGAGCTACTAAAGTCAATGATGCTACTACTGCTGAATAGTGATGTTGAGTAGAATGAAATGACAATGCAACGACAATAATTCTTGATGTATTGTGCAACTACATCCTACCATTTTTTGGCTTCCTAATATTGTTGTATTAGCAAATGTATATCATAAAAACAGAACTAGGCTATTACAAGATCAGAAATTGTTTTTTTTTTTTTTTTTGCTTGTTTGGATAAAGCGGAGTCTGGTTTTTGGGACTGAGGTTACTGTGCACCTCTCATGGGCAGCTCTCCAGGCTTTTGTTGTTTTTACAGTGATAATAAAGCCTTATATTGGTAATTCAGCGGTGTTGTGTTTTGGTAAGCCGTTCAGTGTTATATGTAAGCTAGTTATAATAAAACTATGGAAACTAATTTGGTTATTTGAAGCATTACTGTTTTTACTGTTGCAATACATCCATAGGTTATCGTTATGGCAGTGCATAGCTTGTATGTAGTCCTCCTGAGGCACAGTTTTGCCTGTGGAGATTAGGATTCAAAAGCCCACAGAGCAACCTTTATTGGAGTATATCTGTCTGTTCTTATTAATGTGATGCTTGATAGTAAGAGAAAACCATTTTAAATCAGGATTGAGTCATTCAAGTGAATGCAAGTGTGACTTATACAGTAGCCTATGTGTTTTGATTCATCTATAATAAAGACTACACTATGATGGCTACAGAGTAGCTAACCATTTTTACTATGCACTTACATCACCACCCCTGACACAGGATAATGGCTTGGGCATCCTTAAGGGGCATTTCAAGTTTAGCTCACTGCTCAGTAAAAAGGTAAAACCTTCAATGCACATCATATCAAAAGCAAAAAAAGACACTCCTATCAACATGGAGCACTAACAACAATAGCTGCATGTGGATCCCAGCCCGGAGGAGACACAGAGGTCCAGCCATTCACTCGACCGAGGCAAGGCAAGACAAGCGAGAGCAGAGCCACAAGATCTGATTTCTCTTCCTCGGCAGGCTTTTCCAATGCGAGGGACCCGGGCTGCCATGCTCCTGTCATTTCTCATGTTACAGAACATCAGTCAAGCGGCAGAGACGGTGCCCTTGCGCTGGCCGAGCCTGATTTACAAACATTAGCGGGGAATACAATTACACAGCCCCCCCTGGCCGGCCGAGCGGCAGCCTTATGCGGCTTGAGGAAAGAGCAGAGGCGGGGGGACGTGGACACCGGATGGGAGCAGCGTTTAGCTTTTATTGCAACATTTGCTTTCAGCCAGGAACACCAGTCTACTACTACCTGTCAGCATTGTGGTTTATAAAGCCAACTTTTAGCCCCGCAGTGGTTAAGCTGACTTGACATTTGAGTCTAATATGTTACATGGAAAGGGCAGCCACACAAACAAACAGCTCACCTGCCGTAGCCTCCACGTTTTCACTTAGAGACATTTTGTGCCAGTGACAACAGTCCGTCGCTTCGGTGTTAAAATACAGGTTCAAAACGTGTATAATCGCGTTAGTAGTCCATACTCTGCTTCGAATATAATATTTCTTTATTTAATCCCTGAAGACAAGCAATATCGCTCTTGAAATTAACTTTCCTAGTCGCAAATAAAACTTCTCTACGCGCTAAGGCTTCAAAAATGCAAGAATGCTGTAGCATGTGTATGGAAAGATGCAGTGGAAAGCTCGTCGACACAGACCGCATAAAAAACATAAGCTCGGGGAAAAAGTTACAGCCTACGTCCAAGAGCAGAGATTCACAGGCGCATTAAAAGTTTCCATGCATGTAACAGCCGTGCTTGTCAGGGATAATAAAGAGTAAAATGCAAGAAAAAAGCTAGGTATGCGAAGTATAGAGCAGTGCTGTCCGCGGTGCTGATCCCAGATCGGTGTGAGGCTGTGCTGCTCAACGGTCGCTCCACCGCTGATCAATGACTGAACTGAACAAAGCAGAGGGATCAATTTCTAATAACTATCGATGCAAACACCGCTATCTTTCGCTTTACATTCGCCCAAACGAGTTAACACACAAGCCAACAAAGCAACAAGACATGCCGCTTGAATAATAAAGCAAGAAAGGTGAGAATAGTACTAACCTGAAGCCGCCGTAGATCAAATTTCTTCCAATATTGAAACATCGATCCTACATCGGCGGCCATCTTGGGGGATATTGAGGAGATTTTTTTCAGCGGCTGCAATAAATATGTGGGCTGGATTCCCCCTTGTTTAACCAGGTCCTACTTTAGAAAAAAGTAGCGACTCCTCAAGAGAAAGTCCACGGATATGTTTGACAAGTCTGCCAGCATGTTTTAGGAGTAAGAAAACCAAAAAAGTAAGAGATGTTTAGGGGAAAAGTGCCCGAGTCGCTACAAAAAGTAGACGAGCGACTGTATCCGCGCCGCCGTCCACGACATTAGCTGGACAATTGCACTTGATTTTGCTTTGGCAAAGTTATCAATACTGACGTAAAGCCCGGGCTTGATCGATACCGTCTGGGAAAAAGGGGGAAGGAGATGATGTGTAGATTAGCGGAGTTCAGGGAAATTAGCCAAGCCTCCTTTTTAGCGTGTCTATTGTAAGAGGCAGGAATTTAAATAGCCTACATTACCCTGTACTTTATATTACAGGCATTAAGACTTAATTTACTTAATTATTAACATAGACTACTATTTAGCATTAGGACAGGCGTAAATACACTTAATGTCCACATCCTGAATATAGCCTAGCTAAAATTCACTTTACTTTATTTAGAAGTGTGTCTCTTAGCTGTACAGAAACTTAAATGCGATCTTTAACGAAGCAATGGACAGAAATAGCTTATTCCCAACAAATTGTATACATAATAAATAAAAAAATTAAGAAAAATTAAACACATCATACAATACATTCAGGTTTCTGCTATTGCACAATTCCTAAAGTTGTTTGGTAACCAAAAAACTGCATATAAATACAAATATTTACATTATAATACAATAGCACATTTATTAAACGTAAATGTATTAAGCACATATATTTTGACTTAAAACATTGGTAACAAAAGCGTTTGTACCTTTACTTACCTACAGAATATTTAATCATATCTAGTTATAATAATTTGGTTTTATTTAGGCTATAAAATTTTGCGTTTAAACGTTGCCTTTGTGCCCAAGAAGCAACTTTTGAGCCACGAGTTTTATTGATTTGCATTAATTTTAAGACGAACCGCAGATTCACAACTAGATGTTCGACTGAAGCATGAGGAGAGTCTGCGTAAATAAACTCATTCTTGTGGTCAGGAACACGCAGGCAAAACTCTCTGCCTTGTGCGCCCTCTGCTGACTCTATTGGGTAACACAACCAAGGTTATGTGCGCAATGCAACGTCTAATTTCCCCCATTAATTACAGCTTTGTGACAGAGTGAATGTTTCCATCAAAAGCAGAGGTTTAATCCACTTTGCATGCCCGTTCAGCCTCTCCGTGCACAACAACTTCTAGCTGTTCTCGCTGATATGCCTTATGAAAATCAGCTTGAGCTGGAAAAAATAATATTCTCATGAGTCATATTTTTAGTACCTCAGGGGACAATGACATATTTCTCTGCCATAGACAAACACCTGAGGAGAATAGGAAGCAGGGTTATTAAAAGTTTTGCTTATTGCATTTTATTTGTGGCTCTAGGGTAAGGCTAAAATGTGAGATTTAAATACAACCAGAAAGACAGTGATGCATCAGAGCTTCACTATTTGCATTACAGCTATTGGCACAGTTTTAAGTTTATATAACTTATGAAGAAGTGTTTTGATGACAAAAAATGTGTGGCTCTTGTAAAACCTTCTTCAGACCAAATTGTATTATACTTATAATAACAATTGTTGTATAGTGTTGCAGTGCAGTGTAAAGTATCTGCAAAATATAAAGTGACTGTGAAGTAAGATGGTCCCAAATAGATTTGATTGCTTCTCCAATGATTTTAGGGACCTACATGCCAAATGAAGATGTGATCCAATATTACAACATGAGCCATTTTCTCTTTATCTTACAGCTTGTGTAGCTGATAATGTAACCACATAGACAAACTGTATGTTTTTTCATTACAAATTTTAAAAGGTACAAAGGTACAGTGTTTATTATCCTCTCTAATCAAACGCATGCCCTACTACACTCAGTCAACCCCATAATAAGTGAGGCTGATGAAAGAAGCAGGTTGTGATTGCACCATTAGTGTTGAATCTTATTACAGTGTCATTTTAGTCTCTGGAGTTATTTTTGGGCAATATGGAGCAAAAATGCAACATTCCTGCATGTGAGAGCATGTGAACAGCTATGGTAGCCCTTCTGGTAATAGGTAAAATGTGAAGGACTCATCAGTTTTGTTCCATAAAACTTTAAATCAAAGTTTCAGGTGTCTATTCATACTCGTTGGTAAATTGGTTGAATGCGCTTCTCCTCCAGCAGTGCGCAGTTTGTTAATTGTAGAACAGAAAGTGGAGCTTTCGGTGTCTATTTTTCAAAGATAGACAATTGGAAAGAGCGTTTTTATGTGAATATAGACTATTGAATCCATCCTATCTACAATATTTGAAACCATGCACCTTCAAGTATATACATTTAACATTCTCCTTGACTTTAGTTGGTCTCTTGAAAGGACACACCCAAAAAGGCCTTAATTTTTCCAAATAATGCAGAGTGGTGTTTTTTAACAGCAGACCTTCTCTGACACCAGTTAGGATAGGAACACACTGTTCTAGTAATTCCACAGAAATATGGAGCACCAAGGCCCATCGGGGACCCAGGTGGAACTTACACCCACCAAATCTACCGCCAAAAGGTTGGTATTGTCTGTGGGTCCTTTTTGATAAATGGCAAATATCATGGCCTCAATCAGTCTTTTACATATTCTCCTAACCGTATACTGACTCCACAAAACACCACAGTTCTCCTCTGTAAACGTGTCGCCCCGTTCAGAATGATACATTCTGTTAAAAGTGATGCACAGTTACTTAAAAAGAATGCGCAAAGGTACAGTGTTTATTATCCTCTAATCAAACGCATGCCCTACTACACTCAGTCAACCCCATAATAAGTGAGGCTGAATTGAATTTTGAATTTTATTACAGTGTCATTGTCAAATGTTGCAGGTTGAGCAGTACAGGAGAACTTCTATGTTGAGGATTTTAGAGTTTGTAAACTTTTGAGCATGCATACTTCTTTAGGAGGCAGTCTATATTTAAAGGATCCAAGAAAAAAAAAAACAACATGATTTTAGCAGCCCAACTGAAACAGAGTAATTGGAATACCCTGTTAGCATGTACCTCTTAAAGCTCCAAAAAACCAAATGAATCAATTGAAAATTTAAAAATATCAGATGGCACCAAAGGCTAGGTGCACCTGGATTAAAATGGCTAGAACAACACAACTAATCCTCTACCATGAGAGATGATTTTTAATGATAGTCCACGATTTTTGAAGTACAGTCAGTTGTAGTTATAGTTAAGTAGTACATGTTTGGTACATGTTTATTATTATATTTATTGTATATAATTATTTCATTTAAAAAGCAGCTGAAAAATGGAATGCCAGTGTTTGGTGACCATGGTGACTAGATCATGTGACATCACATAGAATCTTCAGTCCATGTGACATCATGGATCAGTGAAAGATCTCTCTACTAGAAGGTAAACCACGCATTTTCTGCAGTTTTAGAAAACACTTCGATAGAAGCAACATAGTTCAGCTTGTGTTAACACAACAGATCCACAACAGCGAATAAAATGACTTCGACTACTTTATTACCGGAAGAAATCCCCTCCAAGCTCAACAAATACACCGTGTTGAAGATTCTTGGGGAGGGAGGCTTTGGAATGGTTGCCAAATGCGTCAACGTCCACACCTCTGAGGTGGTAGCTATAAAGATCCTAAAGGACAACCAGAAAAGTAGCTTAAAACGAGAGGTATCCATTCTCCAGGCACTTAGTGTGACAGATCCTGACCAAACCAATATGTCAGGTTAATTGACTTTTCAGATGGGACAGTTATCATTGCATGGTGTTTGAAATGCTGGACCGCAGCCTGTATGACCTGATGGAACAGCGGCAGTCGAGGTTTGAGCTGAGTGAAATTCGACCCATCACACAGCAGCTTCTGGTGGCGTTTGAGGCCCTTAAGAGCAAAGGCATCCTACACCGACCTGAAGCCGGACAACGTCATGCTTACTAATCATAAGGACCAGCCCCTAAAAGTCAAACTGATTGACTTTGGTCTGGCGGGACACCGCTCTGAATTAGCGCCTGGCATGATGTTTCAGTGCACTGGTTACCGGGCACCAGAGGTCACGCTGGGCCTCCCACTGTCCGAGGCTTTGGACATGTGGTCTTTGGGCTGCTGCTTAGGGGAGTTGTACTTAGGCCACAGCATCTTCTCTGAAAGTTCCTGCTATAACAACCTGAGGACCATTGTACACCTTCTGGGACAACCAAACGATGAACTGTTGAACAAAGGCCAGTTCACCGAAGAGTTCTTTGTTCAGACAAATGGTTCTCCACAGTGGAGATTGAAAACCCCTCAAGAATACACGGCCACAACTGGAGAGCTGCCCTATGTTGAGAAGAGTCCTCTTGATGCGATGTTAGATTTAGATGACGCCATAAAAAAGATCAGATCCACCATCAAGTTTCCAGAGTTCAGAGACAGAATGGCTTTTCTGAGCCTTCTCAAAAACCTGCTCCATCTTGATCCGGAAAAAAGGATGACACCAAGCGAAGCGCTCCGGCATCCCTTCATCACAATGGAGAATCTGGTCATGACCAAAACAGATTATGCACAGGAGGCACGTGACCTAATGACCGTCACTCTTAGAGACTTAACACCTGAATGTGCTCCTCAAGATGGAAGCAGAGAAGAAGATTTGGAACCAGAGAAGAGCAAAAATGAGGCTAGAACCAACAAGAGAGACCAGACCGCCCCACAACCAACTGGCTCAACACCAGGGTCAGAAAAAGAGTCTAATCTCGCTGATATCCCATGGCTCACTGAGACAGGCAACCAGATTGAAGCTGACTCCCCTGAAGACCCCTGCATCAATCAACGTAGGGACCAGGAAGAGGAATCCGCCGTCCAACACGAAGCTGTTCCTGGTCTCATTGACATTGAAACCCAGACTGGAGTCAATCGACCTAGGAACAAGCAAGAATCCCCCATTCAACAGATGATTGAAGCTGACTCCCCTGAAGAACCCTGCATCGATCAACGTAGGGACCAGGAAGACGAATCTGCCGTCCAACACGAAGCTGTTCCTGGTCTCATTGAGATAGAAACCCAGACTGGAGTTACGATCCGGATAAATCAATGTAAAGACAGGCAAGAACGAGCCAGCATCCAACACAAACATGTTTCTTGTGTCATTGAGATTGATACCGAGACTGGAGTTAGGATCCTCTTAAATCAACATAAGGACAAGCATGAACAAGCCACCGTTCAACACAAAAATATTCCTTGTCCTATTGAGAGCGACAACCAGACTGAAGTCAATCAACCTAGGGACAAGCAGGAATCCCCCATTCAACAGGAACACGTTCCTTGTCTCACTGGGATGATTGAAGCTGACTCTCATGAAGATATCAAACAAAGTAAGGAAGAGGAAGAGAGATCCGCCCATCGATCCCATCAGCACACAGCTGACACCTGTGGTGCTTCAAATACGGCTGGCTCAAGTGAGAACAACATTCAAAGCACAGTTAACCCGAGTCCAAGTTACAAAAGTTACATCACAACTGCAGCCACGATAGTGCGGACCTTGCTGTACGCTGCATATTTGGGCATTTTTGTTCTTGTTGCAACTGTTTTATTTGCTTTTTGTCTTATCGATACATTGATCACGAAGCCACAGTCACCTAATCCTGACTCGCACACTGCCTCCAGGACCACTCCAACCACAACACGACGCCCCTCAAGATCTTCGTCAAAGGGGCGCTAAAGCCCGTCCACAGAATGATCCACACACTGGTCCTGTGTGATCACCTCCAGCTTCAACAAACATATGGACCATCAACCTCTCTTACACCTGATGAGGTTTACTCAATATAAACAATGTCTGTGAATGTTCTCTTAAAGAAAAAGTTAAAGCAAAGGATCTGGACTTAGTTTTCAAGGTAATGACGTTCCATTTCTTGCCCAGGGGACATTGTCAATTTTGAGATCAATTGATAAAGAATTGGAAAAGTCTCTTGGAATTTAGAGATGAAATGTCTGCACCTTGAAAAGTATAAGTCCAGATGTCTTTACTTTAACCTTTTCTATAAGCAATAATAAAAATTCCAAAAAATAAATTTTTGTAAATTTTATTTTAGTCTATGGAGTTATTTTTGGGCAATATGGAGCAAAATGCAACATTCCTGCATGTGAGAGCATGTGAACAGCTATGGTAGCTCTTCTGGTAATAGGTAAAATGTGAAGGACTCATCAGTTTTGTTCCATAAGACTTTAAATCAAAGTTTCAGGTGTCTATTCATACTCGTTGGTAAATTGGTTGAATGCGCTTCTTCTCCAGCAGTGCGCAGTTTGTCAATTGTAGAACAGAAAGTGGAGCTTTCGGTGTCTATTTTTCAAAGATAGACAATTGGAAAGAGTGTTTTTTATGTGAATATAGACTATTGAATCCATCCTATCTACAATATTTGAAACCATGCACCTTCAAGTATATAAATTTAACATTCTCCTTGACTTTAGTTGGTCTCTTGAAAGGACACACCCAAAAAGGCCTTCATTTGTCCAAATAATGCAGAGTGGTGTTTTTTAACAGCAGACCTTCTCTGACACCAGTTAGGATAGGAACACACTGTTCTAGTAATGCCACAGAAATATGGAGCACCAAGGCCCATCGGGGACCCAGGTGGAACTTACACCCACCAAATCTACCGCCAAAAGGTTGGTATTGTCTGTGGGTCCTTTTTGATAAATGGCAAATATCATAACCCTCAATCAGTCTTTTACATATTCTCCTAACCGTATACTGACTCCACAAAACACCACAGTTCTCCTCTGTAAACTTGTCGCCCCGTTCAGAATGATACATTCTGTTAAAAGTGATGCACAGTTACTTAAAAAGAATGCGCAAAGGTACAGTGTTTATTATCCTCTAATCAAACGCATGCCCTACTACACTCAGTCAACCCCATAATAAGTGAGGCTGAATTGAATTTTGAATTTTATTACAGTGTCATTGTCAAATGTTGCAGGTTGAGCAGTACAGGAGAACTTCTATGTTGAGGATTTTAGAGTTTGTAAACTTTTGAGCATGCATACTTCTTTAGGAGGCAGTCTATATTTAAAGGATCCAAGACAAAAAAAACAACAACATGATTTTAGCAGCCCAACTGAAACAGAGTAATTGGAATACCCTGTTAGCATGTACCTCTTAAAGCTCCAAAAAACCAAATGAATCAATTGAAAATTTAAAAATATCAGATGGCACCAAAGGCTAGGTGCACCTGGATTAAAATGGCTAGAACAACACAACTAATCCTCTACCATGAGAGATGATTTTTAATGATAGTCCACGATTTTTGAAGTACAGTCAGTTGTAGTTATAGTTAAGTAGTACATGTTTGGTACATGTTTATTATTATATTTATTGTATATAATTATTTCATTTAAAAGCAGCTGAAAAATGGAATGCCAGTGTTTGGTGACCATGGTGACTAGATCATGTGACATCACATAGAATCTTCAGTCCATGTGACATCATGGATCAGTGAAAGATCTCTACTAGAAGGTAAAACCGCATTTTCTGCAGTTTTAGAAAACACTTCGATAGAAGCAACATAGTTCAGCTTGTGTTAACACAACAGATCCACAACAGCGAATAAAATGACTTCGACTACTTTATTACCGGAAGAAATCCCCTCCAAGCTCAACAAATACACCGTGTTGAAGATTCTTGGGGAGGGAGGCTTTGGAATGGTTGCCAAATGCGTCAACGTCCACACCTCTGAGGTGGTAGCTATAAAGATCCTAAAGGACAACCAGAAAAGTAGCTTAAAACGAGAGGTATCCATTCTCCAGGCACTTAGTGTGACAGATCCTGACCAAACCAACATTGTCAGGTTAATTGACTTTTTCAGATGGGACAGTTATCATTGCATGGTGTTTGAAATGCTGGACCGCAGCCTGTATGACCTGATGGAACAGCGGCAGTCGAGGTTTGAGCTGAGTGAAATTCGACCCATCACACAGCAGCTTCTGGTGGCGTTTGAGGCCCTTAAGAGCAAAGGCATCCTACACACCGACCTGAAGCCGGACAACGTCATGCTTACTAATCATAAGGACCAGCCCCTAAAAGTCAAACTGATTGACTTTGGTCTGGCGGGACACCGCTCTGAATTAGCGCCTGGCATGATGTTTCAGTGCACTGGTTACCGGGCACCAGAGGTCACGCTGGGCCTCCCACTGTCCGAGGCTTTGGACATGTGGTCTTTGGGCTGCTGCTTAGGGGAGTTGTACTTAGGCCACAGCATCTTCTCTGAAAGTTCCTGCTATAACAACCTGAGGACCATTGTACACCTTCTGGGACAACGCGATGAACTGTTGAACAAAGGCCAGTTCACCGAAGAGTTCTTTGTTCAGACAAATGGTTCTCCACAGTGGAGATTGAAAACCCCTCAAGAATACACGGCCACAACTGGAGAGCTGCCCTATGTTGAGAAGAGTCCTCTTGATGCGATGTTAGATTTAGATGACGCCATAAAAAAGATCAGATCCACCATCAAGTTTCCAGAGTTCAGAGACAGAATGGCTTTTCTGAGCCTTCTCAAAAACCTGCTCCATCTTGATCCGGAAAAAAGGATGACACCAAGCGAAGCGCTCCGGCATCCCTTCATCACAATGGAGAATCTGGTCATGACCAAAACAGATTATGCACAGGAGGCACGTGACCTAATGACCGTCACTCTTAGAGACTTAACACCTGAATGTGCTCCTCAAGATGGAAGCAGAGAAGAAGATTTGGAACCAGAGAAGAGCAAAAATGAGGCTAGAACCAACAAGAGAGACCAGACCGCCCCACAACCAACTGGCTCAACACCAGGGTCAGAAAAAGAGTCTAATCTCGCTGATATCCCATGGCTCACTGAGACAGGCAACCAGATTGAAGCTGACTCCCCTGAAGACCCCTGCATCAATCAACGTAGGGACCAGGAAGAGGAATCCGCCGTCCAACACGAAGCTGTTCCTGGTCTCATTGACATTGAAACCCAGACTGGAGTCAATCGACCTAGGAACAAGCAAGAATCCCCCATTCAACAGATGATTGAAGCTGACTCCCCTGAAGAACCCTGCATCGATCAACGTAGGGACCAGGAAGACGAATCTGCCGTCCAACACGAAGCTGTTCCTGGTCTCATTGAGATAGAAACCCAGACTGGAGTTACGATCCGGATAAATCAATGTAAAGACAGGCAAGAACGAGCCAGCATCCAACACAAACATGTTTCTTGTGTCATTGAGATTGATACCGAGACTGGAGTTAGGATCCTCTTAAATCAACATAAGGACAAGCATGAACAAGCCACCGTTCAACACAAAAATATTCCTTGTCCTATTGAGAGCGACAACCAGACTGAAGTCAATCAACCTAGGGACAAGCAGGAATCCCCCATTCAACAGGAACACGTTCCTTGTCTCACTGGGATGATTGAAGCTGACTCTCATGAAGATATCAAACAAAGTAAGGAAGAGGAAGAGAGATCCGCCCATCGATCCCATCAGCACACAGCTGACACCTGTGGTGCTTCAAATACGGCTGGCTCAAGTGAGAACAACATTCAAAGCACAGTTAACCCGAGTCCAAGTTACAAAAGTTACATCACAACTGCAGCCACGATAGTGCGGACCTTGCTGTACGCTGCATATTTGGGCATTTTGTTCTTGTTGCAACTGTTTTATTTGCTTTTTGTCTTATCGATACATTGATCACGGCCACAGTCACCTAATCCTGACTCGCACACTGCCTCCAGGACCACTCCAACCACAACACGACGCCTCAAGATCTTCGTCAAAGGGGCGCTAAAGCCCGTCCACAGAATGATCCACACACTGGTCCTGTGTGATCACCTCCAGCTTCAACAAACATATGGACCATCAACCTCTCTTACACCTGATGAGGTTTACTCAATATAAACAATGTCTGTGAATGTTCTCTTAAAGAAAAAGTTAAAGCAAAGGATCTGGACTTAGTTTTCAAGGTAATGACGTTCCATTTCTTGCCCAGGGGACATTGTCAATTTTGAGATCAATTGATAAAGAATTGGAAAAGTCTCTTGGAATTTAGAGATGAAATGTCTGCACCTTGAAAAGTATAAGTCCAGATGTCTTTACTTTAACCTTTTCTATAAGCAATAATAAAAATTCCAAAAAATAAATTTTTGTAAATTTTATTTTAGTCTATGGAGTTATTTTTGGGCAATATGGAGCAAAAATGCAACATTCCTGCATGTGAGAGCATGTGAACAGCTATGGTAGCTCTTCTGGTAATAGGTAAAATGTGAAGTACTCATCAGTTTTGTTCCATAAGACTTTAAATCAAAGTTTCAGGTGTCTATTCATACTCGTTGGTAAATTGGTTGAATGCGCTTCTTCTCCAGCAGTGCGCAGTTTGTCAATTGTAGAACAGAAAGTGGAGCTTTCGGTGTCTATTTTTCAAAGATAGACAATTGGAAAGAGTGTTTTTTATGTGAATATAGACTATTGAATCCATCCTATCTACAATATTTGAAACCATGCACCTTCAAGTATATAAATTTAACATTCTCCTTGACTTTAGTTGGTCTCTTGAAAGGACACACCCAAAAAGGCCTTCATTTGTCCAAATAATGCAGAGTGGTGTTTTTTAACAGCAGACCTTCTCTGACACCAGTTAGGATAGGAACACACTGTTCTAGTAATGCCACAGAAATATGGAGCACCAAGGCCCATCGGGGACCCAGGTGGAACTTACACCCACCAAATCTACCGCCAAAAGGTTGGTATTGTCTGTGGGTCCTTTTGATAAATGGCAAATATCATAACCCTCAATCAGTCTTTTACATATTCTCCTAACCGTATACTGACTCCACAAAACACCACAGTTCTCCTCTGTAAACTTGTCGCCTGCTCAGAATGATACATTCTGTTAAAAGTGATGCACAGTTACTTAAAAAGAATGCGCAAAGGTACAGTGTTTATTATCCTCTAATCAAACGCATGCCCTACTACACTCAGTCAACCCCATAATAAGTGAGGCTGAATTGAATTTTGAATTTGATTACAGTGTCATTGTCAAATGTTGCAGGTTGAGCAGTACAGGAGAACTTCTATGTTGAGGATTTTAGAGTTTGTAAACTTTTGAGCATGCATACTTCTTTAGGAGGCAGTCTATATTTAAAGGATCCAAGACAAAAAAAACAACAACATGATTTTAGCAGCCCAACTGAAACAGAGTAATTGGAATACCCTGTTAGCATGTACCTCTTAAAGCTCCAAAAAACCAAATGAATCAATTGAAAATTTAAAAATATCAGATGGCACCAAAGGCTAGGTGCACCTGGATTAAAATGGCTAGAACAACACAACTAATCCTCTACCATGAGAGATGATTTTTAATGATAGTCCACGATTTTTGAAGTACAGTCAGTTGTAGTTATAGTTAAGTAGTACATGTTTGGTACATGTTTATTATTATATTTATTGTATATAATTATTTCATTTAAAAAGCAGCTGAAAAATGGAATGCCAGTGTTTGGTGACCATGGTGACTAGATCATGTGACATCACATAGAATCTTCAGTCCATGTGACATCATGGATCAGTGAAAGATCTCTCTACTAGAAGGTAAACCACGCATTTTCTGCAGTTTTAGAAAACACTTCGATAGAAGCAACATAGTTCAGCTTGTGTTAACACAACAGATCCACAACAGCGAATAAAATGACTTCGACTACTTTATTACGGAAGAAATCCTCCAAGCTCAACAAATACACCGTGTTGAAGATTCTTGGGGAGGGAGGCTTTGGAATGGTTGCCAAATGCGTCAACGTCCACACCTCTGAGGTGGTAGCTATAAAGATCCTAAAGGACAACCAGAAAAGTAGCTTAAAACGAGAGGTATCCATTCTCCAGGCACTTAGTGTGACAGATCCTGACCAAACCAACATTGTCAGGTTAATTGACTTTTTCAGATGGGACAGTTATCATTGCATGGTGTTTGAAATGCTGGACCGCAGCCTGTATGACCTGATGGAACAGCGGCAGTCGAGGTTTGAGCTGAGTGAAATTCGACCCATCACACAGCAGCTTCTGGTGGCGTTTGAGGCCCTTAAGAGCAAAGGCATCCTACACACCGACCTGAAGCCGGACAACGTCATGCTTACTAATCATAAGGACCAGCCCCTAAAAGTCAAACTGATTGACTTTGGTCTGGCGGGACACCGCTCTGAATTAGCGCCTGGCATGATGTTTCAGTGCACTGGTTACCGGGCACCAGAGGTCACGCTGGGCCTCCCACTGTCCGAGGCTTTGGACATGTGGTCTTTGGGCTGCTGCTTAGGGGAGTTGTACTTAGGCCACAGCATCTTCTCTGAAAGTTCCTGCTATAACAACCTGAGGACCATTGTACACCTTCTGGGACAACCAAACGATGAACTGTTGAACAAAGGCCAGTTCATCGAAGAGTTCTTTGTTCAGACAAATGGTTCTCCACAGTGGAGATTAAAAACCCCTCAAGAATACACGGCCACAACTGGAGAGCACCCTATGTTGAGAAGAGTCCTCTTGATGCGATGTCAGATTTAGATGACGCCATACAAAAGATCGGATCCACCATCAAGTTTCCAGAGTTCAGAGACAGAATGGCTTTTCTGAGCCTTCTCAAAAACCTGCTCCATCTTGATCCGGAAAAAAGGATGACACCAAGCGAAGCGCTCCGGCATCCCTTCATCACAATGGATTATCTGGTCCAGACCAAAACAGATTATGCACAGGAGGCACGTGACCTAATGACCGTCACTCTTAGGGACTTAACACCTGGATGTGCTCCTCAAGATGGATGCAGAGAAGAAGATTTGGAACCAGAGAAGAGCAAAAATGAGGCTAGAACCAACAAGAGAGACCAGACCGCCCCACAACCAACTGGCTCAACACCAGGGTCAGAAAAAGAGTCCAATCTCGCCGATATCCCATGGCTCACTGAGACAGGCAACCAGATTGAAGCTGACTCCCCTGAAGACCCCTGCATCAATCAACATAGGGACCAGGAAGAGGAATCCGCCGTCCAACACGAAGCTGTTCCTGGTCTCATTGAGATTGAAAACCAGACTGGAGTCAATCGACCTAGAAACAAGCAGGACTCCCCCATTCAACAGAGGATTGAAGCTGACTCCCCTGAAGAACCCTGCATCGATCAACGTAGGGACCAGGAAGAGGAATCTGCCGTCCAACACGAAGCTGTTCCTGGTCTCATTGAGATAGAAACCCAGACTGGAGTTACGATCCGGATAAATCAATGTAAAGACAGGCAAGAACGAGCCAGCATCCAACACAAACATGTTTCTTGTGTCATTGAGATTGATACCGAGACTGGAGTTAGGATCCTCATAAATCAACAAAAGGACAAGCAAGAACAAGCCACCGTTCAACACAAAAATATTTCTTGTCCTATTGAGAGCGACAACCAGACTGAAGTCAATCAACCTAGGGACAAGCAGGAATCCCCCATTCAACAGGAACACGTTCCTTGTCTCACTGGGATGATTGAAGCTGACTCTCATGAAGATATCAAACAAAGTAAGGAAGAGGAAGAGAGATCAACCCATCAATCCCATCAGCCCACAGCTGAAACCTGTGGTGCTTCAAATACGGCTGGCTCAAGTGAGAACAACATTCAAAGCACAGTTAACCTGAGTCCAAGTTACAAAAGTTACATCACAACTGCAGCCACGATAGTGCGGTTCTTGCTGTACGCTGCATATTTGGGCATTTTTGTTCTTGTTGCAACTGTTTTATTTGCTTTTTGTCTTATCGATACATTGATCACGAAGCCACAGTCACCTAATCCTGACTCGCACCCTCCAGGACCACTCCAACCACAACACGACGCCCCTCAAGATCTTCGTCAAAGGGGCGCTAAAGCCCGTCCACAGAATGATCCACACACTGGTCCTGTGTGATCACCTCCAGCTTCAACAAACATATGGACCATCAACCTCTCTTACACCTGATGAGGTTTACTCAATATAAACAATGTCTGTGAATGTTCTCTTGAAGAAAAAGTTAAAGCAAAGGATCTGGACTTAGTTTTCAAGGTAATGACGTTCCATTTCTTGCCCAGGGGACATTGTCAATTTTGAGATCAATTGATAAAGAATTGGAAAAGTCTCTTGGAATTTAGAGATGAAATGTCTGCACCTTGAAAAGTATAAGTCCAAATGTCTTTACTTTAACATTTTCTATAAGCAATAATAAAAATTCCAAAAAATAATTTTTTGTAAATTTTATTTTAGTCTATGGAGTTATTTTTGGGCAATATGGAGCAAAAATGCAACATTCCTGCATGTGAGAGCATGTGAACAGCTATGGTAGCTCTTCTGGTAATAGGTCAAATGTGAAGGACTCATCAGTTTTGTTCCATAAAACTTTAAATCAAAGTTTCAGGTGTCTATTCATACTCGTTGGTAAATTGGTTGAATGCGCTTCTCCTCCAGCAGTGCGCAGTTTGTCAATTGTAGAACAGAAAGTGGAGCTTTCGGTGTCTATTTTTTAAAGACAGACAACTGGAAAGAGTGTTTTTTTATGTGAATATAGACTATTGAATCCATCCTATCTACAATATTTGAAACCATGCACCTTCAAGTATATAAATTTCAAACATTCTCCTTGACTTTAGTTGGTCTCTTGAAAGGACACACCCAAAAAGGCCTTCATTTGTCCAAATAATGCAGAGTGGTGTTTTTTAACAGCAGACCTTCTCTGACACCAGTTAGGATAGGAACACACTGTTCTAGTAATGCCACAGAAATATGGAGCACCAAGGCCCATCGGGGACCCAGGTGGAACTTACACCCACCAAATCTACCGCCAAAAGGTTGGTATTGTCTGTGGGTCCTTTTTGATAAATGGCAAATATCATGGCCTCAATCAGTCTTTTACATATTCTCCTAACCGTATACTGACTCCACAAAACACCACAGTTCTCCTCTGTAAACTTGTCGCTTCGTTCAGAATAATACATTCTGTTAAAAGTGATGCACAGTTACTTAAAAAGAATGTGCAAAGGGTGAACATAAAAAGTACATGTTTTGAGGCTAGGGTTGGAGCATTTAAGTGTTTGTCAGGGGAAATTACAGGATATCTCGTGGAAAAAGCTGACTGTGCATATTACCTGACATGGCACTTTGCTGGGTAGTGAATAATGGCTTTGTTTGTGGTTTTGTAGAAGTATAAAAGCAAAGTAATAACCACAGAGAAACAAGATAAGGTTGCAAGTGTAAATGTCAATTGAGAGATACTTTAAGTAATAAAGAATCTAGTTCATCTCTTCACGCCGACTGCTGTTTAAGTTATTTACAGTTTATCAAATTATAATAAAAGAACTACCAGAAAGACCCTGCATAAACCAATCACCATTATTACCAACCTAATATTACTTACTGCTCTTATACCAAAAAAGTCATTTCCAAATGTGTTCCCAGAGGTGATTAGTGGACCATATAAAACTTGAGTTAAATATTCATTATTAAGTGTGATAATCTCTTACAATTTTAATAAGAGGAGTAGAAATTAGCACAGACTACATTACAATAATTAATACCTCACCTTAAAAATTAGGCTAATGTTAAAATACTAGAGGAAAAAAGCTCATAAATAATAAGGAAATTGGATGTACAGTAAGTCTTCAAAGACAAGAGGAAGAAACAGGAAATAGCGATGCAGTGGTTGAGAGCACAGCCTACTGGACAGAAATGATATGTGTGAGAATGAATGAATATGTTATTATAACAGACTTCTACTACTATGAATATGCAAGTAAAGATTTTTATTTTTAAACCTGTATCTCAAACACATTACAACTAGTAATTATTTAGACTTTGGCATAGAATACACTTCCAAAGAGTCATATTGGATGTAATCACATATTCAGATCAAAATTAATTCATGATATTGTTATTGGATGTAACATTATAATATATTATATTAAGGTTATATTTTTTAAATGTTTCTTTGTAACTCTTTCTATGCAGCATCATGCACTTGTCCCTCTGTCTTCTTGGCACACTCTGGTCTCTCTTTACGTGGGTTTGACTACAACACTCATGCCCTTCAAAGTTTGTCTTGAACCAATACTCATTTAGATAAGCTCTAAATCTCAGACTGGTGAGACCTTGAAGAATGAGTGGTCACATTCACCTGGACCTCTGCCTAAACAAGACAGTGAGGTTATTTATTATAGACCACAAGCAGCTTTATTACAGACTGTGGTATATATCTGGGCCTTGTTTTGAATGTGGCTCCAATACAAAGGCCTCTCTTGGTTCTCGTCTAGAATTAATGGAAAGCGGATGGACCATAGCCATATTACCTACTTATTTCCTGTCATAACATGTTTGGATGAATGATGCATCTTGCTCAAACCAGTGATAAGCAATCGTTAAACGAGATGCCGATATGCTGAAGGAGCTAAATACAAATCAGCTCAAATAATCATCAATAGGACAGATGTCCCGTTGATGGCTCATTGATGATTAGGGCCCATTCATAATGCAGCTTAATAAATATCTTATTAGGGGCAACAGGTGCAGTAGGCAGAACTGACCCTCCCTTGCCCAAATCAGCAAGGTCGCGAGGAGGGGAGGGAAATGGGTCAAATGTCTTAATCCAGTGAAAATAGCTTTTCCACCTCTCATTTTCTCACCTATTTTTCATTTTAATATGTATTGCCCAGATTCCTGTCCTTGATGAGCCAAAATTAAAACCGTCATCCCCAACAAGCAATTGAGGAGAGGCCCATGAATCCTTTGCATGATTTTTTTTTTGGTATTCAGGCTGACATGTAAATACCTTGACATAATCCTTGCCTCCGAGGGATTTCTGATCAAACAGGCCTCAGTGGGGCGACCTGTCATTACATGGGCCCTATAGAATAATCCTCATGTGATCCTGGGACTAGGGCGGACCACACCCTACCCAGGCTGCATTCCCATAAAAAAACTGAATGCTTGAGTAATATTTCCATAACAGAGTGTTACAGTGTTTATTATCCTCTCTAATGAAACGCATGCCCTACACTCAGTCAACCCCATAATGAGTGAGGCTGATGAGAGAAGCAGGTGGTGATTGCACCATTAGTGTTGAATCTTATTACAGTGTCATTGTCAAATGTTGCAGGTTGAGCAGTATGCCATGAGAGATGATTTTTAATGATAGTCCACGATTTTTGAAGTACAGTCAGTTGAAGTTATAGTTAAGTAGTACATGTTTGTGGTGAGTGTATTAGGCTACCTGTAGATTATTGTCTGTGTGGATACAGTCAGGAGAAGTGGCTAGGCTCACAAAAGCAGTAACTGTGTAAGGGCAGTTTATAGAATCAGGGGAAAATTTGTTGTACTCGGTTGAGAATAAAGACAAAAAACATTTTCAACAATTTAACTTGTTTTGCTAATTAATTCATTTTAGAATATACAGTATATTGGCAATCAGCCTAGTTACTCCTAACAATAACTATTAAGTAATATGTAAACTACATTGAGAATGACCAATGAAACCTGCTAATCTAATTGGCAGCCAAGAAGAAGGGGACTGTAAAATGGGCCCTTCTACGGTCAATGAGAACACCTGTTCAACTTTCTAGTACAGTTTGCCCAAGTCTACACTCTGGCCGGTACAACATTAACAACAATTAATTGCAGAAGAGGCTTTGGAAGAGATTTGTGACAGTGTCTTTCAAACCTTATTTGAGTTTCAGGTATTTTCTGTACCTCAATTTAAACTCAGAGAGATGTCCCCCCATTTGGTTTGCCACATAAATGTAAACATGCCAGATTGTAACCTAAGGCTAATATCTGGCATGTTGTCCCATATGTTATCTCTTAACATTTTACATTATGCACATTTAAATAGAATATGTGTGTTTTGTTTGTCTTTTGTCTCAATTCCCCACAACAAGCTCTTTTTACAAAATAAGTCTCTAGAATCCTGCCTATGTCTATGTCTATCGTTTTACTTGTCACATGTGGCTTTATCAGAGCTTAAATTTCTTCTATAGGCCTAATCCATAAAGTAGATTAGCTAAAATAGACATATAGTATGTATGTATGTATGGCCGCTTTAAAGGTCCTTTTGTTTTACCCATTTCCGTGTTTGCTTTATTTGCGCTGTTTTTCCCTCCCAGTGCTCTAGGGGGCGGTGTAAAGCCTCCACCAGAAGCCTCCTTGTAGCCGCTGGCTGGATGTACAAGGTGCGGCAGCGGCAGAAAAAAGGGGACCATCGCAAGCTAAGATCCATTGCGATAGACGTTTAAATTTAGTCCTTTTATAGGCAATACTAGTGTTTAAATATATGTTTTTGTTTTGCAATGACCTAGACGGTTATTAGATAGTTAAACGTCCAAAGGAGCAGCTAAACAAAAACAGGGTCGCCTCAGCGAAGCTAACGTTAGCGGCACAAGCTAAAAGGTTAGCTTTCGAACTGTGTCAACGCCAAACCCTACATTTTGACAGTTGTTTTTTTGTATTTTTTATTTATTTTTTTACACAAACGCTGCAATGGCCGATGTTGACAAGCTCAACATAGACAGCATCATCCAACGCCTTTTAGAAGGTAAGGACACGGTATAGCTAATGTAATTGTAAAATGCAACAATAACTGCGAAACGGTGAAAACAGCGGCTAGTGGGGCTAATAATACACACACTGAGAAATAGTGACACTGTCAGTTTTGTGTTTTTGCGTTATTTTAGTTATAATTTAATTTGAATGCTTTCCGTAGGCTATCAGTAAAGGAATTTTTAAGCAAACAGCCCTTATTTGTCGCACGCAAACACCACCACATGCGTAAAAGCGCATCTGTTTACCTCCTGTCCTTTAGAAAATGTCAAAGAAGCGGGAAGAGTGCATATCACACATGGCCGTAAATACTGAGCTCCAAAAATTGAAGACAAAACTTGTCTACATTAAAATTAGCGTTTAAGATGTTTGTAGAATTCATTAATAATGTCTTATAGCCCAAACGAGAGGCTTTTCATTATCATTTGTATGTTGACCTATATGGAGTTTCTCACCTATATCTGTCATAACAATTGTTTTAGATTTGGTCCCTTTTTCATACTGTTTGTGGAATGCTGCCTTTCACAGTGCTTTGGACTATATATAACTATACTTGAAACAAATGATTTTTCTATTCTTCTATCTCATTTCCCCCTAACTTGGAAACTAACCATCCAAGGAGTCCTTTAAAAGTTTATGAACCATCCGGTCATAAACCGGCATGCTGTATGTGTTGTTCATGACATGTTTGTTGTTGTTGCAGTGAGAGGAGCAAAACCTGGTAAGAATGTGCAGCTGCAGGAGAGTGAAATTCGTGGATTATGCCTCAAGTCCAGGGAGATCTTTCTCAGTCAGCCAATTCTCCTGGAGTTGGAGGCTCCACTCAAGATTTGTGGTGAGTTAAGTCACTTATCTTTGGATCTATTGTGCAGCAAGTATAAATAATTAACCTTTGTTGTAATTTTAGCACAGGTCTAGTGTGCAGTGCAACATTTATATTAAACATTAAAACTAAATACACATTTTTAAATAGATGCAGTTGATTGTACTGCTGTGTTTTCAGGGGATATCCACGGGCAATACTATGACTTGCTGAGGCTGTTCGAGTATGGGGGCTTCCCTCCCGAGAGCAACTACCTGTTTCTGGGGGACTACGTGGACAGGGGGAAGCAGTCTCTGGAAACCATCTGTCTTCTGCTCGCCTACAAAATCAAATACCCCGAAAACTTCTTCCTGCTGAGGGGTAACCACGAGTGCGCTTCGATTAACAGAATATATGGTTTCTATGATGAGTGTGAGTAATCTTCTAAGCTTTTACATTTTGTGTGGTTGTGGGGTGGGGAACCACTATTGGCCACTAAATACATTTGGATGTGCAACAACCCTGATCATTGTGCTTTAATATTGTTTGTTGATATTGCAATAAGGGTTAAGTTGAAATATATTGTGACCTCCTAGTACATGCATATTAAGATCACAAAACACAACCAGACAAGAAAAAGTTACCCAGTACAAGTTGCCCAGGCTATTATAAAATCCAACTATAACCTTAACTCTCTGTTGGCACACAAAGTTGTTCATGCACCTAATTTAATCTATAAAAAACATTCCTCCTTGTTTCAGGTAAAAGAAGGTACAACATCAAACTCTGGAAAACCTTCACAGATTGTTTTAACTGCCTCCCTATTGCTGCAATTGTGGATGAAAAGATATTTTGCTGCCATGGAGGTGGGTGTTATTCATTAATACATTGATTTTAAACAAATACAGGCTTCCCTTGAAAAACATGTGATTCAAAACTAATTAGAGGGTATTTTTCCAATCATAGAAATGACCTTGGAATTGATTAAAATGACAAAAATGTCCTAGAAATATTGTATCTTGTATATTTTTTTTGGGCTTAGGTGAAAAAATGCTATCCTGAATGGTAAAAAGAAAAGTCATTGTAAATTTCCTCAAAAATAAAGAGTGAGAACCCTGAGATCAAGAGTAAATAATGCTGTATCTAAATCTGTGCAGTCCAAGGTAGTTGCTGGCGTCAGACGTGACAGAAGTTAAAGTGTTGTCCTAAATATCTCTGTATTTGTTTGTCTTTTTGTTGCTGACTGCAGGGTTGTCCCCCGACCTTCAGTCCATGGAGCAGATCCGACGTATCATGCGCCCCACTGACGTACCTGACCAGGGACTGCTGTGCGATTTGCTCTGGTCTGATCCAGATAAAGATGTCCTGGGCTGGGGCGAGAACGACAGGGGTGTTTCTTTTACGTTTGGCTCTGAGGTGGTCGCCAAGTTCCTACACAAACATGACCTGGATCTAATCTGCCGTGCCCATCAGGTAATGAGTACAAATGTTAACTGACTGAATGACTTTTATTGTGTGTGTTTGGTGTCATAAAGTTCAACTGCAGCAGTTTTTTTTTTTTTTGTTCTGTTGTTGGGTCTTAGCATCTCATTTTTATTCATTTTTTTTAGTCTTGGACGTAGAGGTCCCGGGATTTTAACTCGAGACCAGCCGAGACCACACATTTGTCTAGTATAGGTATATTACTACATACACTCACCTAAAGGATTATTAGGAACACCAGTTAAATTTCTTATTAATGCAAGAATCTAATCAACCAATCACATGGGAGCTGCTTCAGTGCATTTAGGGGTGTGGTCCTGGTCAAGACAATCGCCTGAACTCCAAACTGAATGTCCGAATGGGAAAGAAAGGTGATTTAAGCAATTTTGAGCGTGGCATGGTTGTTGGTGCCAGACGGGCCGGTCTGAGTATTTCACAATCTGCTCAGTTACTGGGATTTTCATTCGCAACCATTTCTAGGGTTTACAAAGAATGGTGTGAAAAGGGAAAAACATCCAGTATGCAGCAGTCCTGTGGGCGAAAATGTCTTGTTTATGCTAGAGGTCAGAGGAGAATGGGTCGACTGATTCAAGCTGATAGAAGAGCAAATTTGACTGAAATAACCACTCGTTACAACCGAGGTATTCAGCAAAGCATTTGTGAAGCCACAACACGCACAACCTTGAGGTGGATGGGCTCCAACAGCAGAAGACCCCACCGGGTACCACTCATCTCCACTACAAATAGGAAAAAGAGGCTACAATTTGCAAGAGCTCATCAAAATTGGACAGTTGAAGACTGTAAAAATGTTGCCTGGTCTAATGAGATTTCTGTTGAGACATTCAGATGGTAGAGTCAGAATTTGGCGTAAACAGAATGAGAACATGGATCCATTATGCCTTGTTACCACTGTGCAGGCTGGTGGTGGTGTAATGGTGTGGGGGATGTTTTCTTGTCACACTTTAGGCCCCTTAGTGCCAATTGGGCATTGTTTAAATGCCACGGCCTACCTTAGCATTGTTTCTGACCATGTCCATCCCTTTATGACCACCATGTACCCATCCTCTGACTTCCAGCAGAATAATGCACCAGGACACAAAGCTCGAATCATTTCAAATTGGTTTCTTGAACATGACAATGAGTTCACTAAAATGGCCCCCACAGTCACCAGATCTTAACCCAATAGAGCATCTTTGGGATGTGGTGGAACGGGAGCTTCGTGCCCTGGATGTGCATCCCACAAATCTCCATCAACTGCATAATACTAACCTATCAATATGGGCCAACATTTCTAAAGAATGCTTTCAGCACCTTGTTGAATCAATGCCACGTAGAATTAAGGCAGTTCTTAAGGCGAAAGGGGGTCAAACAGTATTAGTATGGTGTTCCTAATAATCCTTTAGGTGAGTGTATTGTGATTGGATGATTGAATCAAATGCACTTTTATTATTTGAGCTTAATCTATAAAAACTGTCCCTCTGTCTCTGCCTCCTTTACAAAAACACTGGCACACCATGACTCTGGACTTGACCTAAGACAGGATTTGTATTGTTTTTCATAAAATAATTGTTCCATGGACTCTCTTCCAATGTAGTCTTGTCTTGGTCTCAGTTAACCTGGCCTGGACTACAACACTCCTGGTGATCTAAGAAGCTGTCAAATGCATTCCACCTTCACATAATGCACCATAATTAGAAATCCAAAACTACTATGTAGTTTACAAAGATTGGCTTTACTACAACAGGTAAAGTAAATATAAGATGTGTGACCAGTGTGTATCATTCACTGGTCTTGGTCTCAGCTTTGTCTCTCTATACACTCGTCACGATTTGGACTTTGTTAGTGTGGTCTGCAACAGTTTTCTAACCAAGTATGCCTTGCTTGCAGGTTGTTGAAGATGGCTATGAGTTTTTCGCAAAGAGGCAGCTTGTGACTTTGTTTTCAGCTCCTAACTATTGTGGAGAGTTTGACAATGCTGGTGCCATGATGAGTGTGGATGAGACCCTAATGTGCTCTTTTCAGGTAGAACATTCTCATCTTTTGCTCAAAACCAAACTAACAAAAGGGTAATTTGCATAAATCATCTTGAATATGGTGTCCATTGCTTACTAAATTTTCCCCGCTAGATTCTGAAACCAGCTGAGAAGAAAAAGCCAAACGGCAGCCGTCCTGTGACTCCTCCTCGCAACATGGTCACCAAACAGGCTAAAAAATGATTTGAGGGGTGCTGGAGTCCCATTCCTAACCTTTGCTTTTGTCTTCTGCATTTGAAGGGTGGTTTATCCTTCATGCTGCCAATATCCACTCCTACTCGATGAAAGCAAAATATTTTGTTTTGTCCACAGGGGTAATGTCATCATGAAAACCTCAGGTGTTTTGCACTCCATTTTGCAGCTAGTCTTTGCCACATATGACTGTTCAATCAGGAAAATGTTAACAATATGGCTACTTAATGCACAGGAATGCCTTGTTTAAAGCTGTGCACAATTTCTTCAAGTTTATTTCATTATTCAATTGTCATTTCCTCACTGTCGGTAATGATTATAAATGGCTGTAAAAAAACAATAAGATGGTCACAAACACCTGTTTACTTAGGAATTTCTTTCCATTTTTTTTTACAGTTGGTGTCATAGTACATCAACTGTACACTGCATCACATTTTTAATTAAGTCTTGTGCGAAGTTAAACCAATAAAAGGCACTATTGTAATGTTCAAATCTTTCTAATAAACTGAGTGTATTTTAGGGGGAAACTTGTATTTGAATTTTCTTTTTGTATTATGTTTTATGCTTTTAAAACTGCAATAATTACAATACATGATGTAATATCAAACCCAACAGTTCATTCCTGTCTTTACTAAAAATATAAACTAACTTATTTTTATTCCATTTTTTTCTTCCAAGCATTGCTACACACATAGAGTATCAGAGAGTTTAGTTCAGAAAAGTCCTAACAAAACATAACATTTACAAAAAAGAATTAGAAGTGGGCATCATGATAATAATGGCGTTATGTACTATTTTTCTAGCTAACGGTGCATCTATTTTAAAGTAGTTTGTCCAATGTTTTAGTGCCTATCCATTAAGATTAGAAAAGGAATATAATTCAACGATGATTAAAAATCAACTCCATAATTATTCAGGTTACATACTCCAATACAGTAGGCGGCGTCTCGTATCTTTATCGTTGGCTTAAATCCACCGGAAATCTAAAAACAAGAGTGTCTTACGTCCTTATTTGGAAAAACGAGGTTGCGTAATGGTGCTTGACGTCACGGCAGTCACAAGACCTCTAGCGTGCGCTGCCACCGGGTTGCATCTGGTCTACCTTTCACGTTGTGTAGCGTTTCTTATGGTGGAACCGGCACCATGGCTGTGAAGAACAAATGCTCAAGGTTGTTTTTAATTTGATAGGACGATTAATTTCTGTAAACTTTCAGTGAGGACTTTAAACTTGTAAACAGCTGACGGCTTTGTGTGTAACCGAGCCCACCTTGAGCAAGTCAACGTTGTGCGCTGCTTACAACGGCGCTAAGCTGCAGAGAGGTGCTAGCTTGGCCGGTGGAGTATATTTTTTGGAGGTGGTAGGTGATGTTGTCCGTGCTTTCCTACGGTAGACTTGTTGCCAGAGCTGTCATTGGCGGACTTTCTCAGACAGACAGCCGCGACTACAGCCTGGTGACGGCGAGCTGTGGCTTCGGGAAGGACTTTCGTAAAGGCATCCTAAAGAAAGGCATGTGCTATGGGGACGACGCGTGTTTTATTGCCCGACATAGGACTGCAGATGTTTTGGGTAAGTGTTTGCCGCTGTGTTTGCCATGGTTTTACAACTAAACATTGCAGTATAACATTGGCCGTGACGTGAATCGGAGGTCAAAGATCAGCTCTTTTTATCTAAAACTGTCTGGCGGTTAGCGTAGGGTTAGTACAAAGAGACATGTACCAGCATACTACAAATTGTTGTGATTAGTGATACTATTCTAGTTAGGTAAGGATCTACATTTTTACTGTATTGGATTATATCATTTGTCAGCATTTATGAATTTATAAAACAATAGTCACTGAAACTTATTTAACCTACATTTGCTATGGTAACTTTTCTAAAAGAGGCGTTGCCAGGCATAAAACAAAAATGTTTATGTTTGACATATTAGCATACATGACTAATATGCCTAATATGAGGGTCCAATGATAACAACGGTTGTTGTGATACTGGGCTAACTACATAATTAAATTGAGTTGAAAATTCAGAACCAATAATTTGTTTGGCATACAAACTACATTTATGACAATACAAATTACTGTACATAATTCACAAGTGAGTTTTTGTGCTGAGGTACATGGCTGTACGGAACAATGAGGTCTGAGGTCCAGTCTGTTTAACTCCACTGTCAATATTTAATAAATTTTGACATTATTATAACTTTTATATAATATTAGTGGTTATTTTGTAGTTTTATTTCTTTTTCATGTTCAAATGGAAATATTGTACTCTTTAGTTAGTTTTGTAATGACTGAAATAAATTTAACTAAACTAATATTTCCATTTTTGTCTAAAACATTGTAAAAATGCATGAAGAACAAGCTGTGTGTTTTTAAATCCTGTGTTCAGCCTTCTTCTTTTCAAAAACAAGAAATGGCAGGAATCGGAATCTAAAAACCGCCTCACTTTCTAATGTGTGATTAGTTACAAGGCTGTGTTTACTGTGTGTATGTGTGTGTGTTATCTGCTATCAAGTGATTAGGCACAGAGGACCAGCCTTGTATGGTCAGTGGAGCAGCTCTGCTTTTGTCTGGGGAATGAGAAGACTAGAGTTTCCCTTTTCTAGGAAAACCTTCAAACAGCCTGTTATCCTGTGAGAACATGTCGTCTTATTAACCTACAAACAGAAAAAAAACTGCAGTGGGAAGAGTAATGGAAGAGTGGACTACAGAGACACGAGATAAAACATTAACAATAACATGTAACAGTCAAAACGGAAAAAAGTCTTGACGATTGACGAAGATCCTTCTGTATGAAAATGCAATGCTTTTGTGCTACTCGCTGCTTCTACAAACTAGCTGTATTGATTATTATTCATCCCAAGTATCTCATAGACCCTAATTTTATAAAAGACTCCCTAAATATCTAAATAATGGGGTAGAAAATAGCTTGAAGGAAATGATTGTGTAATAGTCACAATAGACAATATAGAGTGCTATAACTGACTAAAGGAAGAGTGTTTCCTGTGTTGTATCACTGTTAATAATGACCCTGGTTTTAGGAGTTGCGGATGGCGTAGGCGGTTGGCGGGACTATGGTGTGGACCCGTCTCTGTTTTCGGGGACACTGATGAAGACGTGCGAGAGGCTGGTGAAGGAGGGACGCTTCGTGCCCAGTAACCCTGTGGGAGTCCTTACGACCAGCTACTACGAGCTGCTACAAAACAAAGTACCACTGCTGGGTTAGTAACGGCTCACATAACATGCACCCAGTTTGATTTATATCTGAATTTAACCCTTACCCTTAGTAGCCCAGAGAGGAGGTTTAACACATTTGGCACATTACAACAATACATTCCAAACCAGAGGTATCGGTGCTTAAATGGTATGTTAAAACAGAAAACAACGAAAGAGTCTATCAACAGAATAATACTATTAAAAACTGAATAATGTTGGTTTGACTGTGCAAAACATCCCCTTTTAGAGAAAAAAGTGGATTCTGTCATGGCCTTTGTGATAAAACCATTGAATTCAGAACTAGTGGACAATACACAATTGAACAGCTGTGAGCAGAGACAATAATAAACAGACTCGGTTCAGTATGTGTCAAAATAACAGCTGCTGGACAAGGACTGAGGTTTTGTATTTTGACAATGTCTTGTATCTACAGGACTAAAAAAGAAACCCATGAGAGGAGGAACAATGTACTTGACTATAAAAAAAGTAACAAAACACTGTAAATATGAACACTAATGAAATATTTAACAATGTAGATGGTATGGCTGCACGATTTTTAAGATGACATGTGAGTACCATTAGAATACAATTTGTAATACAATTTCTACATTTTCTACTGCTTATTCTTTATGAAATGCGTCAGGCTGGGACGCATTTCCCAGCCACTTTGGTCACAAGGTACACAATTGACAGTTAATCGCAGGGCTAACACTTGGGGACATATACACTGATATACCCTTACAGGGTCTGATATAAGCCATGTCTGCTTTGAGTTGGAGTTCACTTCTTAGGGCTATGGTATTTGGTTTTCTGTGTTAGCTCAATAGAGAGTTTTGCATTGTGAGTCATGGAGTAGACACTTCCCATTAAAAATGCTGGGAATGTCCCATGTTCCGGCTTGCCTTCTGCAGTTACTTAACTTTTAGATTGGCTTTTCCTCCTTTTTACGGGACTTCCTGATAATGAAGCCTGCATAAACATGTCTCATCGGGGGGATAAACGTTCCAGGAGCATATCACAGTACTTTTCCACCCGTGTCTTGATGGAACAACACTGTATTGTGCCCCACTCTTTCACATGCTCACAATTTTCTTGAGGCTGGCTGTGTGTAATTGTGCTTTGGAACAAAAGCAGAGAAAAAGACTGGAGTGAGTCACAGAGTGCGTGAGGGTTTTTTTAGAAGGTTGGTCCCGGCAGAGCATATTTTAGTTTGAGTCTTCAGCAGCAGCAGCAGGGTGTGGCTGTACGCTGGCTGCCTGTTACAGCGGCTCGTGTTTCCTCCATTTCTTTAATGATCGACCGCCGGAGTCATGTCAGAGTTTGATTTGAGACAGTGTACAATAACATTATCATCTTCTGTTGATCAATAACAAAAACACAAATTAATTAATTCATATGTTATATTTTGTGTCTTTTTAACTTCCGCGCCCATGAATGAATGGGAAATACAGATGCTTTTGTTTCAGTGTTGGGCTTGTATCTTTTTGACGGCCTCTCTTGTGAAAGGGTCCATAACTGGGTTTATTTAATTAGATTAGGTGACTAGAAAATTTTACATACTATTTAATCAAACTATTGTTCCCCTGTCTAAAATGCAGCGGCCTGGTGTTTGTGTCCACAGGCAGCAGCACGGCCTGTATCGTGGTCTTGGACCGACAGAGCCACCAGCTGCACACGGCCAACCTCGGAGACTCAGGTTTTCTGGTGGTTCGCGGGGGAGAAGTGGTCCACCGATCGGACGAGCAGCAGCATTACTTCAACACACCCTTCCAGCTTTCCATAGTTCCCCCTGGGTCCGAGGGGGCAGTCCTCAGCGACAGGTACAATGCCGACTACAAACAACCTGTTATTTTCAACACAACACCAATGAATGTAAATATATTAGTGTTGTATTATAGACCAGTCTTTAATTTTAAATTAGTTTAAAGACCACTTTTAGGAGTTTTCTTAAGCAACTAAGACAAAAAATATATATATATATATATATATATATATATATATATATATATATATAATGAGAGTACAAGGCTTCCATGCACTCCGCTTACAGCACCAGTCACACGATATAAACCTCACCAACAAACATTTACAACACGCCCACTCTTCTGGAGGTTCAGTGGATGTAATTTCTACTGGAAGTACTTCAGTTGGAGTACTTCATGTACTACGTCACCAGAAAGATATCAGGCATGCACCCACTCTGAATGAAGAGCTGTTTGACTTGTGTACTGTGGTCTGGCCTGGACATGGTTTCAATCAGTAAATGTCCTGATTTGGTCTGGTTTCTTGGTCACGGTTACTGTTTTCTTGCCTACAACAAAAATTGTGGGCACAACAATTTGGCCACAAAGGAAGTCTGTTTTTCTCATTAGTTTTATTTTGATGATTTTTGGACTGATGAGTGGAAAGAGTTACAGAGTATCAATGCACACAATGCATATGTTGCCCATAACATTCATTCACTTAGTTATAACTAAGAGGTACCAAATAAATAATGGCAAGCAAACTGAATAATTAAGTTGAGTAAATAACCGTCTTTATTGGTATAATAATATCACATTAAACTTTAACTTCTCTTTTATTGTGGTATGTTTCTCCCATGTGTCACTGAGCGTCTGTGAATGCACCGTCTGTGAGTTCAGCTGAAGCGTAACAGGGCCATGTGCTGCCATGTCTCGTTGTCGTTCTGTGCAAAGTCTGAATACAGTAGACGTCAGAGTAGAGCGCAGAGCGGCTGCTGGATGTTTGCCAACCCTCCGCTCGACTCAGGTCAGAGTCTGAGAGGCTCAGGGGAATACAGAGGTCCCCAGCCAGGGATTTTCACTAATCTAAAAGTATTAATTAACTTTTTTTTTAGGAAGTTTACAATACAAATGCAAAGGAAGCTGGCGTTAATATTAACATCATAATCATAATATTAAAAAGCTAAAAGAGAAAACCATATCTGAGAAGTCATGCAACACTGTTCAAAATGGTTATACATTTCATCTATGCAGATACGATATGTATTTTTTGATCTTGATGGTGTTTTAAATATTTACAATACAATAACAGAACCCATTATCGATTGCAGGTAGAGTCAGGATTATTTGTACATTTGAAGTGTTTTGAACTATGCACTTGGACTGAACTTGAACCTGTAAAGAGTCTTATCTCATTAAGGACTAAAGACAACCATTATCTCTTCTTGAAGTGTTTTAGTTGATTAAAAACACTCTTCTCTCGAATGGAAAGCATTTTAATCCAGGCTTATGTTTTAATTTTGAATTGGTTTCATTAAATACGTGTTATTTTCCAATGACAACAAAATGCAAATAGCGTTATTTACTGTATATCTACATATTCTGTTCTAAAATACAGCACTGCAGTTTTCAAACTGCAGTGGTTTTAAAAGAGTACGGATGCACTGGCAACCGGAGAATTTAGTAATTTGCCAAAAGGAGGACCTCCCCTAAATAATCTTAGATAATTCAACCAATTCCTGTTCAGCTGTTGCAAGTAAACCTAGCAACTTAAAATTAGCTGTCTTAGCACCCATCCTACTTGTTCCCCAGATACTTACAAATAGGACATTCTTTCTTTATTCTATGTAGCATGTTATTTTGCAGAAACCAGAACCATTGTAGAAATGTAATACAGGAACAGTTTTATTGAGCTAGATTAAATTTGGAAAGATACAAATGTATATTTTATGTTTGACAAATGGTAGAAATGAAAATGTGCATCTGTTAGTCCAGAAGCATGTCAGTCATCCAGGACCAGAGCAGAGTACAGTTTGTTCCAGTGAGCCTCGTGTGTCCTGATGTAGTCCAGTGAACGGAAATAGTCATCAAAAATATCTGCCACAGGGGGCAACAGAAGAGCATCTTCTTAGAAGTAAATTTGACACTGGGCTAACTTTGATCCTCTAGTATGTTGTATTTAAGATCAGAGCAACACATGCAGTGTATGAAACTGACCTTTTCAAAATGAAAATGTAGCCTTTTTTTCATTCACTTTCCGTTAAACTTTTATTTACTTGATTCTCAAATGAATGCCAATGGCCACTTTCACTTTCACTAACTGGCAGGGCTTTCTTTGAGGAGAGAGCTAATTTCGAGATTATACTGTCAGGCTAGACTCTCGAGGAAGTAGAAGAGTAAGAGAGAATTTGAAACTTGAATACACAAAATGTAGCTTACCCTCAAAACAGATGGTTCATTGTTTACAAGAATAAACCAAGCAAACGTCATTTTAGGAAAGAAACACAAAACGCAGATCAATATCAAATATGAAAAGTGTGTGCGTTCTACTTGTTGTTGTTATTATTATTAGTATTATTATTGACTTGTTTTTGATTTTTTTTCTTAAATGCGATTCCTAAATTGTGTTGTCTTTTTTGTTAACAGCCCGGACGCTGCCGACAGCTCTTCCTTTGACGTCCAACTTGGGGACATTATCCTCACTGCGAGCGATGGGCTTTTTGACAACATGCCCGACTACATGATCCTCCAGGAGCTTAAAAAACTTAAGGTATTTTCTAACCAAGGTCTCCTCCAGATCTGGTACTTAGGTGATCAAAAGTGTCCATCTTTAATGTGGGATGTGAATTTGCTAAATAAAATGTAAATCAGAATGTGTCCTGAGAGAAAGACAGATGAAATTGCAATGTCTGTCCAAAGAAACCATTTGCAAAGGTCTTTGTATAAACAAGTTGAACATCATTGCTTTGTTGTTCTTTTGCTCCCCAGAACTCCAACTATGAGAGCATCCAGCAGACAGCCAGGAGCATTGCAGAGCAGGCCCATGACCTGGCCTACGACCCCAACTACATGTCGCCTTTCGCACAGTTCGCATGTGACAACGGCCTGAATGTAAGAGGTACGTGTCTCGAGTTCATTCTTGATGTGGGAAAAGTCTTCAGTGGAATGAAAGAGCAGGTTGTATTTTCATCAGTAGTACCTGTATATAGTTAACTTAACTTCTGCACCCTCACTGGGTCCTCAGTTTTGACCCCCTGAGGCTGCTGTAGTTTAAACCAAAGCACAGAAAAATAGATTAATTCCATGTGGCAGCAACTCTCAGGCATAAAACTGGGTCTGTTGTTAATCCTGACTTTTAATGAGAAAATGTTGTCCAGAATTGTATATGTCAAGAAATGTCTAGAGTAACATGATTGCTATCATCTTCTTTGTTTGCAGGAGGAAAGCCCGACGACATCACGGTGTTGTTGTCCATCGTGGCTGAGTACACAGACTAGTGTTTTCAATGTAACTGACCGGTCTAACTCCTGCTGGACAGGACGCACTTATGTGGGATGTTTCTTCACATCCTTATACCTCGTCCATCATAACTCCTTGCCTGTTTCAAAATAAACATGCACACTTCTCTGTTGTCATGGAAATGGAATATCTTTGATCATTCCATCGTCAGAGAGAACGCACAAGTTGCAGGGCAGGGAAAAGGCGGCGGCTTGGCTAAAGAGGAAAAGTTAGCTTGATGGTAGGTGTTAGTCAAAATGGACTCCTGTCGAGCTCCGGCAGTGGAAAGAATCGGTGTCATGAAGGGAACTGCACAGGAATTTGGATTTTAAAAAATGTGTATGCAGGCAGAAAAAATCCTTTATAACAAAGGGTGTATGTGTTTATGTTGTATGGAAATAGCGCGTGAACAAACGGTAAACGGAAAAGGTAATGAGAGTAAAATGTCCCCTTTTAAATCTTTCAGTTGAACATTTTGGCTTGCATTTCAGATTAGATTAGATTCATTGAGAGAGGGAAAGTTCATTCAAACGTCAATGTAAAACTGAATTTGACTTTTACTGGTGATTTGACTTTTACACAATGTTTGTATAATTTCAGGGAAAGCCTACCTCCTACATCACTGGTTAGTTTCCAAATGGAGTGTCTCATAGTTATGAAAAGGGCTCTTCATATACCACAATATATTTATGCAAAATAAATGGTTCAGACTTTGGATTGAAGTGAAAGTAATACAATATGTAAAGATACAGCTTTTAGAGTTGCCTTTTAAGGGAACTGTTTTTACATATTTGTTCATATTGTCTTTTACGGAGGATGAGTACGACAATACAAGTAGCAGTGGAATTTTTCCAAACCTGTGCAATTCAAGGTTGTGCAGTTTTGTAGTTTGATACAAGCGTTTTACACAGTAGTCTAAGTGTCTCTAGAATTGGTGTCAAGTGAAAGCCCTCCCTTTAAACTGGCTGCTGCTACTGCTGCTAAACTCTTGATTGTGACTGAATGTGATGTGTGAACGAGCCCGTGATGAATGTCCTTGTGTTTGTCTGTCAGTTTGTGTAATTATGATGCGAAGGCTGCAGACATTTTATATCCACTGGGTTGAATCATTCTGGCAGCCCTTTAAACGCACAACCAAATGCATCTAACAAAGGAGTGGAAGTTGGTCGTGTGTGACCAAAATATATTTTTGTATCTTTGACTGGTGGCATTTTCCACCTGATTACTGTCAGATTAGCTTTAAAACCTCTACACAGTTAGTTTTTAGTTTCTTTCCCATCCCTCTGCTTCATACAATATTGTAAAAATGACTTGGCAAAATATATATATTTTTTTTTGCCAAGTCATTTTTCTTCTCCTAAAGCTTAAAGTCTGACAGGGTTTCTAATGCCTTCACTGCACAAAGTGAATAGGTATGGCTGGCCAGTCTTTAGTGTTGGATTTCTCTGTTTAAGACCAACAATTAATTCTTCTCTCTTCCCTTCTGTACAAAGAGCTAGCAAACTGTCCACACGTGGTATGATTGATCAAAATCAAAAGCATTTCTGTAAAAACAAGTGAAATGGAACAAATACACGTGTATTGAAAACTAAATGTCCTACTATAGTATAGGTAGCAAGGGTGAGGCCAACTCCCTAAAAGTCATTTCTACAGCACTATTTCATTGCAAAGCATCTATCCCACACTTAGAAAGTCCTCCCTGTCTGTTTTAAATCGCTCTTTAAAATCTGCAATTTTGAAAAAACAAACATTTCTAATATTTCAAGAGACTGAAATGTTACTTTGTAAAAGGGCTTGGAGCAAACTTGCATGGAATAAATTGATTGTACATTCAATGAGGACAATCTAAGCAGCCTTAAATTTAACAAAACAGTTCTCCAAGCTGACATTTTGGTCACTTTTAAGTTCTCATATCTTAACTTCTCTTGCTCTTTATTCTGACATTTTTCGAGCAGAGCATGCGTCTATATATATTTGGGTGTTCAAGATCAATGCAGATCTGTGTTCTGTAAAAACACTTTAAGATTGTACAGTGTTGTACAATATTTAATAAAGAGACATATTTATTATCTTGTACTAGTTGTCTGTGGTATTTTGTAGTCATTGGAAAAGCCCTTTCTATTCCCATCAATGCAACTTTTAGTCATTATTTCAAAAGCAGGCTTAGCGAAGTAATTTTCTATATGGTAACTGGGACAGTTGCTTTATGAAATTCATGTTTGTCTGTGTCCTCGTGTTACTGGAGCCACAACAGATAAATGGTAAAGGAAACACACAATGTGAGTGCTCCACATTCCTCAGACAACTACAGTCGAGTTACCCACAGCAGACAGGTGTGGCCTTTCTGTGCTAAACGTGTCTTCACAGGTGACACCAAAACAAACACAGGTGGTAAAGAGAAATTACATTTATAAATATATATTACAACTGTGAAAAAACAATCTTAATTTACAAAGCTACTGTTTAAATTAAATACAATACCAATTTTTATTTTATGCAAACCTGTAATAAAAACATACTGAATATCTAAAGCTAAAAAACATATCTGAACTCTTGAATAGAAAACAAATAGATCTAAAAAAGCTATTACACTGACAAGCTTTTGATAATTTAAGTTAAATATATTCTGCTCAGAGCAAGGTGCTCCTGATGTCTTCTTCCATATCCTCCTCTTCGTCACTGAAATACACCAGGACTCGGGGCGAGGCACTGCTGTCATCGTCAGTTTGTGCAGACAAAGCCTTAAAGAGGAGCGAGCAGATCTACAGACAGTGAAAATTTTATTTAAGCAGGTTTATAATGTTTTCACGTTTATTTGTAGTTTTACAAAGCATACAGCATTGTTACAATTAAGTCAAATGCAACCATTATTGTGTTTGTAAGATGTCCAGCTATTGGCCTCATCAAATATTAGGTCACATGCTCTGAAAAGGCCCATTCTACACAACTGTTTATGAAAAGTCCTGTAATCTAAAACAAAAAGGCAATAATCTGCTTCTCTTTGGTGTTAGATGCTGGCTCATTTCATCTTGTAGTATGAGCCAGGCTTGTATCGACTTTTTAAAGACACCTCAGACAGTGACGCAGGAGAAATATTTGGGCAGTTTTCCAGTTCAAGTGAAAGAAAAACACTTTGTACTTTGGCACACTACTGATCTGTTAAAGCTTCAGGGGAAAATGATGCTTTTAAACTTTCACCTAGTTATTAATGCAGGTCAAGTGATAAATACAGTGAATGTCAAATAGAAATACAAGTGTTCAATAACAACCAGAGGTGAGTAGTCAAAATCTGTACTCAAATAAAGAAACTGTAAACGTTTGCTGTTCTGTGTTACCGCTGAAGGAGCAGGAGACGGAGCAGCATTAGCACAGGCCTCACTGGGTTCACCGTGTCCTTTCATTGGCTCGCTCTGAGAGGGGCACAGTACTAGACATGCTGGGGGGTTTATGGGACTGCCCTGGCTTGAGGCTATCATCTCTGTTACTGTGGAAATGTCCTGAGGATGGTTGGTGTTTGGCTCAGTTGTTTCTACAGCTTCATCTGTTGCCCTGAAATTATGCAGTAAATGTATGATATTAATGTGGTGACATGTACTATGTCTTACACAAGCAAAATCTAAAGAAGTATGTTTTTTGTGGATCTGCATCAAACCTACTAAAGCATACCTAGCTACCTAGAAGCCTAATTAAACTAGAAGAAAGTAATTAATACTAATAATACATAATAAGGTGATACTTTATTTTACACTATGCTTGATACATTGTATCTGCCTCCTTGTGTTACTAACTGTAATAACATGTAACTACAAAGTACATAGAGGGGTTCATGTGGCAGAGTGGTTAGTGCTCCTGCAAGAAGGTGAGTGCAAACCCCAGCTGACTCAGTCCTTGGTCAAATCGGGCCGTTCTGTGAGGAGTCTGCATGTCCCCCCGTGTTACTGTGGGTTCTCTCCGGGTACTCCGGCTTCCTCCCTAGTGAATGACTGTGAGAGTGAATAGTTATCTGTCATTGTCTGTCCCTAAGTGTTAGCTCTGCAACTAACTGGCATTGTCTGGGGTGAACCCAAGGCCCTGCATAAGGTGTATCCTGCCTGTGTGAGCTGATGGGCTCCAGTCACCCGCAATGATGAAAGAAAATGAATGAATGAATAGTACATACATGATGGAATTATTAAATGGTTAGGTTATTTGTTAAATGTTACTTTGTACTTAATGAGGTCGATACTATCAAGTGTAGTGTCAAATAAAGTGTTACCAATATGACACTAATACACATTTAACAATGGAAAAGCAGCCAAACAACCCAGTTTTGTTGTCTATGTCTAAAAAAATCTAGACTAGACAGTTTTTATTTTTCTTGATAAAACCAGAGGACCCGGGAGGAAACCCACTCAAGCACAGAGAGAACATGCAAACTCCACCCAGGAAGGTCCTGTCCAACCCTGAAATCAGACAATGAACAGTTCTGGGCCTAAAGTAGATAGTATATATATATAATAATATATATAATAATAAAACCTTTCATTTGCCAGATATGTACCTGTCTACCTATGTAACCTAGGTTTTTGATTGGTATATAAATTGACATTATTTGTTCATAAACTGTGATAAATTGAATTGAACGGTGAGTCTAGTTTGAAATAATCTGTACATTTCTCTGCTTTAAGGAGCGAAGCCTTAAAAACTGCATGTTCATCAATGACATCAGTGCTTCTTGAGGATATGTCACTGTGGACAGTATGAGGACAGTGAGTCTGCAGCGTGGTCACGAGCCTTGTAGCGTAGAGGCATGAGGGGATTATACTCAGTTTGTCAGGCAGACAGAGTAATGCCCACATGACCTGCTGTGCCCTATTTATCTCCGCTACAGCCACAAGACCGGCTTCTGTAACACGATGCCCACTTAAGAAGCTAAGAACAGCCAATGAGAGCAAACTATTTTGACCAAAAGCCAGGACTGAAGCTCAGGTACTAAAGCCCTGTGGGAATTTAATTAGACCTTACTATATCCTGCCACTGTAAAAGAAACTGTGATTTACTTTGTATTTTTTTATGGTATTAGTATATAGTTTTTTTTATTATAGTTTTACTATACTGTTGGCTTAAATGTCCAAATATGAAGATGCATTTTTACTGATTGTCCCCTCCTGTCTTTGCTCACATCCCCTCAGAGTTTTGGGACAGGAGGCAATGTGGTGCTAAAAAGGTCTGGTTCAAGTGAGGATCGAGGTGCACGGCAAAAGAAATTGATTAAAACGTATCGATGTTTCTCTGTGTTCCTGTCTTTACCTGATTGTAGTTGGGAGAGGAGTCCCTGTGGGTTGAGACGGGGTCCTGCTGTCAGCGTCGATCAGAGTTGCTAAAACAACTGTTGCCTCCAATACAATGTCCTCTATGGAGAAGCACACTGGCCTGAGAACGACATTTCAAAAAAATGTCAAGTCAAAAAAAAGTAAGCTCGGGTTGTTTTTTGGCTTGTGAACAGATTTTTTAGATATTTTTACTTGTTTACTGCCATTCACCAGTTGTTCCTCTGTCTCATTCTCCAAAGAGGACAAGGACTGTAAAGGTGTTTGACTATTCTGATGTGTGACTAGGACTAGACTTACTTTCCTGCAGCCCCAAAGTAGACAGACACTGGCAGGCAATGTGACTCTGCAAAAGACAGTAATCCCTGAAACACAGCAAAACAAGAAACTATTTATTAATCTTTACACAAAAACAGTTTTATCTTGGTTTTTAGATTTTCAGAGAAATACACACAGAGGTTCATTATCTGGGGAAATTCACAATTTTAGCCTGTACTCTGCTCAACCTGACCTCACCTGACTTTTACACTAGGAGGACAACATGGCTGGCTAATGAGAAGCCTCTCAGCAGGATGCCTCAGAAACGTCCATGACATTAGGGACATGAGTCTTGAAACAGGTCAAGTCTTCACAACAAAACCAGTGAGCCGTACGAGTGCACTGACCATTATGCCTGAATAAAACTCCTCACTACAACTATTTAACACATCAACTTATGTATTTGGTTAAACAGCTTAATTCATTCAGTTTTTTATGCCTTGAGCCCAGTGTAGAAACCTTATCAGTAAATATCTCACAGTCAACATTTCAAAGAGTCTCGTCTCATCTTATATTTAAAAGATGCCTAAATCAAACAGTTGAGAAATCTGAGTAAAATTGGCAGGTTTATTTTGGCTGAAGTAGTTCAAGTAATATGGGTCAGTAAGGACATGCTGTCTTCACAATAAAGATGAGTAACAGCAGTGAGGGCATAGTTCATGATAGGGTTAATGATCTGGAAAGCTGGATACCGAGGCTTAAAGCTCACTGGGAAACATAACCCTTTCCTTGTGAAACCCCACTGGTGCGTTACACACATATGCATACTCCACAGGAATAAACGCACATATAATACTCTCATGTGACACGATAAAAGCCAAATATAACCCAGTTACCCTCAGCTCTTTGAGACAGAAAGTTATGTCCGACTCGGCTCCGACCTGAAAGTAGTCGAACTCGTCTGGGTGCAAGGACATCTCAGTGTGCATCATCTTCATGTGATCTTTGACACAAGCAAAACCAGGTTATACATAACATAAAAGCAGCATATGTTTTTGGATTTGGTTAGTGTTTACTTGTGGTCACTTTCTTTCCTCAAATGTGCCTCAAAATGTGCAAAATCTACCCACACACTTAATTATTTTAACTTGATATTGTCCAAAACTAAGAGATGTCACCAGACAACATTTTGAAATAAGTTAATGAGTTAGAGTAACTTAGACATTGGTGACAAGGTGGGTGGGTTAGTTGTAGTAGTTGTAGCAGTATTAGTATTTTATTTGTCCAATAAATCAAGCCATTATTTGAGTAGATAAGTCAGCTATAAAAATAAAATCAAAAATCACTGTTTAATTTTTTTAGTCTGTTGCGTTTTTTACCGTGTTTTCAGTTTGGACTATGTTAAAGGACTCTGTGCCATTTACTCACCACTTGCCCCATTATAATAATTTCTCAGACTGACTTTTACAGGAGATATTGACAATGTAATTTCTTCTTGGCAAACTGGAAAATGCAACACCATATCAGCAAGAAGCCTGCAGAAGAATACAGAAAATCCAACAAAGTCAACAAAAAGTCATTTTCATAATTGAAAATGTCCAGGTTTTTTAATACACATGGAAGCCTGTTCATTTAAAGGCAGGACAAACGCTAAGCTTGCTTGTGTTGACCTGGCTGGAGCCTTTAGGATGTTGGGGCAGAGATGGGAGGCAAACACAGCCTGCAAAGCATCACTTTCCTGGAAATGCAGGTTGTGGGTTTTGATGATGCCTATCACAGAAACAGAAAACAGAATTATTTGAACACACTGCCACCTAGTGCTGGAAATATTTTAAAACACAGCTAAAGTGGGTAAGAGAAGTTATATTATTGCCTGAAAGTGCTTACCAATGTCTAGCACTTTACATGTGAAACAACTAGTAATTAAAATAGAATAGTTTGTTTCTTACCATGTTTGCAGAAAAACTTGATTTTTACTAGATCGTCACTTATTGAGATCTGACAGCGCTGCACATTGCGCTCAAGTGAAGGCAAATAGCGAAAAAGGGGCAGTACAGACTAAAAGAAAATATAAATTAATTATCTAATATATCATTCTTGAGCATTGCTTTGGTTGATCATGGTTGGTTGATGTCTTGATGCATTTATTCTGCTGATGATACCTTCATGAGTAGTTTACATTTAATACTTTCACTGCCCTTCTCTGTTGCTGAGGCCAGGCTGTATTGCTGGAAAAACAGTGGTGAGAAAAGAAAACAGGAGTAGGCAGAGTGGGCAGAATTCACTGATCTCAGAGCCAGCTTTTACAAAAAAGAAAAGAAGGATTTAATTAGACAATGGTGCAGACAATGGAGATAATAAGAACATTATTTTTCATCTGTGTCTTCCTTAGCTGCTCACCCCTTTGGGCATGGGATCCAGCCACAGCTCATCTCCAAGACGTGACAGGGCATGAATAGCCCTCCCAAAAGCTGGAACATAAACTGATCTTTATACTTCAAAATAAAACCTTTCTTGGCTTCAGACAACCTTAGCATGTATAATCCATAAACTTTTTCAGGACTTTCAGCTGTAGTAAAGGTGGCTAGTATTTAATTTATTATATATAATATAAATTATATATAGATAAATATTTATCATAATTCTTAGTCAGAAAGCTATTTGCTGAGAAATGTATTATTTTTATATAAAAATGAAACTGTATGTTAAGTTAAGTAGGATAGCTATTTCATTGATGCAATCTGTTATTTCTGGACAGTTGTGTTATATATAGAAAAATAAACTTATTTAGGTTAATTTATTACATTAAAGCTAAGACAGATTGTACAAAAAATTGTAGCATTAGCATTATTTTGCTAAATATACTGGGTAGCTAATCCTGTGAGTCAGCTAAACACTTACATTTAGAATTTAATTTATTAGTCTTCATGGTAAATAAATCATAGCATTTTGTGATCAGCCGTGATTCAGTCTGTTTACCTTTAACACAGTTTCCCTCGACGATACAATTCATTTTGTGTCTCACAAGTTGGAACAATTTGAGGCGCCTTAGTATTAGCTCAGCACAGCAGTAACTAGCTAACTAGCTAGCTTAGCTTAGCCACGGCCAAGTTTTAAAACTATGTGACACAAAGACACAAAAGTGATTTTTTGTTTTTTTGTAATGTTGGCCTTTCATAAATAGGGTTTCAAATAATAAATTATAAATAAATTCCATAGGAGAGTGAAATTGAAGTATGAACAGTTTATTGCCGTTTTAGAGGGTGAAACACTAACTTTGTGCACTTGGATTATAACTACATACTTAACAAAAACCCATGCAAAAATGATCGCATAACTCATTATTTCAGTAGTAACTTGCAAAAAGGGCAAAGTCTGCCGCCTTATTGATTCAAAACTCCTACATGTGGGCTTTGGGGGCCCCTTCCAGCTTGGATCCGTTGTCAATTGCTTGGCAAAATAAGAAACTGGTGACCATATTTCCAAACTTTGTTGGGACATATTGTCCCATATAAGCATGGGAAGGACAATTACATTACATTCAATTACAACACAGTGCACATGTCAGGTTTTATGTTAGCTTTTATGTTAGTTCAAAAGCACCAATGCAATTTTGTGGATAACTGTATTGTTTGCAAAGCATGTGTAGAATTAGTTTAGGGGAGTTTTTTTTTTTTTTTATTAGCAAGAACGAATAAAACTACTTTATAGCCTAATTATAACTGTCGCCGATTGATTAGTTTTGGAAGTCTGACGTTAGAATTGCTGCCACTTTTCTTTTGTAATTGTGGCTTTGCTCTTGTTGTATCCGTTTGAGAATCTTGTCTCAGCGTCTGTGTCCCTTTGTGTTGAAGATCTCCACATCTTCTGCTGACAGAAATCTGACCTGGGAGCCACAGAAGCACAACACAACATGAGAGCCTGTTTCACAAAGCAGGTTCAATGTATTTATGGTATCTGTATCTGTAAAAAAAAAAAAAAAAAGGCCCAAGTTATTTCAGTCAACTCTGACTGTTTAGATGAGAGAAAAAAATAAATCATCAGTGAAGCCAAGAAAAGAGATGTCATCATGGCTGTGGTAATCAAATAGAGGCTGCCTTTTTAGACAAGGGTTAAAGTCAAAGGTCTTTTCAGATCAACCAGAGTTTGGTCTCAAATACAGGAACTATGTTCACAGAAAACACAGGAATCTTGGACCCATCAATTTGGCCAGCACCAACACCACTGGCAGAAATCAAGCTTTTCTTGGTCGTCCATTCTGATTTTATGTGGATATAAAGAGCTTTATGTTTAGTTATAAGTCATATAAAAATACCTACTCAGGCTATAGCTGATAATAAGCATCACTTCTCTGCCATTTAGCTGAGTTTAAGTGTAATAAGAGAGTTTTCACATGCAGCACAGAAAGAACACCTGCCAGTGACAAGGTACGGTTAAAATTTACTTTGAGTTTGGACTAAACTTGTAACTTTAAACAGGGCCTAAGTGTCTTGGCTTGGTTTGATTTCTTTGAGGGCCAAACCTGATTGGAGACAATTATGTAGTACATCCAGGTAGGGCCGTTTCATCTGCCGCCTCATCGGCTCCGTGCTGTAAATGTTGGCAATGCTGCAAAGATAGCGCCTCTGTCCTGCTGTGAGAGAGGGGTGCTAAGAAAAGGACAAATAATGCTGTGATGTTAATGTAGTGACAACAATACAGTTACGCAGTGGCTCAGTGGTAGAGCAGTCGTCCTATAACCAGAAGGTTGGTGGTTCGATTCCCTCTCCCTTGTTCATACCGCCGTTGTGTCCTTCCCTCCAGTGTCCATGGCACTGCTGTATGAATGTGTCTCTGTAGAGGTGAGTTTGGTGGTAATTGGAGAAGGCTGTGAGCGCTCTGTGTATGGCAGCCCCCCCTCTCTGTCTGCCCCTGGTGTGAGTGTGTGTGAATGGGGTGAGTGGAAGCACGATGTAAAGCCCGAGAAGGGTGCAATAAAGCTCTATATAAATGCATGCCATTTACCATGGCTATGTTCACAATGCAGACACCTGTTTTTTTCAAAATCAGGTTTAGAGATGAAGTCCGGTGTCCTTAGTTGCTAAAACTAAAAAACAAGAGCACCTTGTACGCTACCTGTAAGAAGGGTGCAGTCGTCATGTATTTGGGAAAGTGAAGTATTTTCTTTTGACTTCCCGCTGAGATGCACAAGTGAGACCCTCTGTCTCTTGCTTGTTGACAGGATGCATACTTACAGCCTGAAAAATCATAATGTTCAAACATACTGTTACTGGTAAAACACTCCTGCTGCTCAGTTTATGGGTTGTGCTATACAAAACTGCCTTTCCACAAAATGTATACATTACATTATTGTTTATATAGTTCTAATAGCTCTCGACTCACCGCTTGAAGACTCTTTGCTTGCCTCTGCAGACCTATAAACAAGGACCTCATTGCATAAAAGAAATTCTTAACTAAAATGGCTGTGTTGTGGTCTTACCTTGTTTCTGCTTGTCTGCCTTCATATTTTATTCCATTGTCTTCTACAAATGTGACTCACTTCCTCATTTTTAAATAAAATATTTACAGTGTGATAACTTTGATGGGTTATTTTATGGACCCTGTGTGTTGCATTTAGCACAGCCCACAAGTGTGAAACTGAACCAGTCTTGAAACTGGACACTATTCCCAGGCTTCCTATTACAGTGCAGGGGTCTGTGCACTTGAATCCATGTGCATGAATGAATGTGTGTTCTCATTCAAAATGTAAAAGAGGAAAACAAAACAAGTAATTTTGTTCTTGGTTTACGCACTTTATTGAGCATCATGTCAAATATACATTGCATTACACAAAATGGAAAAAAAATAAAAATAAAATAATGTTATGGTTTGGGGTGGATTACCTGGAGACACCATTTTGATAGCGTATTGCTTAATGACTTTTCAAACGCACCGAATCTGTGCAAAAACAGTGAACACCGGTCAGAGGAGGTCATGGTAGGTTTGAGGATCCAAAGACTTCAAATGGTTGTGTTAAGAGCAGTAATGTGTGCTGAACACTTAGCACTCTCACAATTTACCCATAGCCTACTCGAACCAAACCTGATTGCATGCACCAAAAGTGAATTCTTTGATGCAAGTAACAATGTTAAAAATCTAGATTGATGTCAACATGGCTAACTAGTAACACCATCAATGCAGATAAAGACCGATTGTTTCCAGACTCCACCCAAACACAACTGTTCATTTGCTTTTAAAATAAGTCTAAATGTGGGTACATTTGAAAATGGAATTTATATTATATAAATAATTCCCTTTTCAAATGTACCCACATTTAGACTATAGCGGCCTGAATGTAGAATTATGATCCAAAATGGAAAATATTGACAGAATTACCCAATTTCCTTAAAAGTCTAAACCCACAAGAGACGCGACTTACAAATAACTTAACTCACCCACTGATAGAGAGCCAAGTGTGAACACAAAGTAAGAACAATTACCCTTAATCAACTTTGGACAACACCCCCATGTTATAGGAGTAATACAATATTGACCAGTTCTGTTCTGTTAACAGAGGTAAGCTCAGATGGCAGTTAACAAGTACACACAACATGTTCACAGCTTAGCAAAGTTAGACTGTTTTTGGTTGTCAATGATTTGTCTATCGAGTAACTAGCAGACTTCTTTTTTGACAGCGAGGGTTTTGTCATGTGTAACGGGCATTAGGGGTCTGTCTCACTGATGCAGACACTAATAGATTTTGAGCTGAGGTTATTCCTGAGAAGTTGGGACAGTTCTCCTGTTACCATCCAAGGCTAGTGCAAATCAATGTCATAAAATAAAACGTTAGGGAAGCCATTCAGTTTAAATTAACAGCAACAACCAATACAAAGATCATGCATGTTTGGGAATTAGGGTGTAATATCTTAATGATGTGCACTAGCATTAGTATGATGCTAACAGGAGTCTGTTTCTCAGAAAACAGTATGAAGACAAAGTCGCTTTAAAATAGTCTCAACACATGTGAATAAACGTCTGTAATACCAGAGCCATTACGAGAAAGTGAAGCCCGAAAAGACAACAATGATTGAGCGACAGCGTTGAAAATAATCACATATATTAAACAGATTTGTCAGGGCAATGTTGCTGTGATGTTGAAAACGCAGTAAGAAGGACAAGGGATGACCTAACGACAACAGGCTTTCATTTGTTTTACACAATCCTGACCCTTAAATTGCATAAGAAACCTGGTATAAAGTAGAAACTGTTCAGCAGCAGATAAAAAAGCAAGTTCATTTACAGTAGTGACATATCTTACATCATTATTCTTTCAAAATAAATAAAATTAAATATACAATTCCAGGTAGGAACAGGTAAATTTCGCTGGTAGGATTCTCAAATTGGCTCATCTAGCGGAAAATGACTACCATTGACAGAAACATGGTTGAAACCAACCAATTCCTTTGACTGGCAAAACATAGGGGACAAAAGGCTTTTGCTGAAACTTTCCCTCTGAAGGCATTTCCTTTAACTGAAAGAGAGAACTTATTTACAATACCAATTTCTAAAGCACAATTAATTCAGTCTGTTACTAGTGTAGTGTGATTAACTTACCCTGGAATTTACAATTGTTTTTCTAATCAAACGCCATTTCTTGACTTTTTCTTACACAGCGAGCCACCTTCCTCTTGAATTCACCATTGGGGTCCTCCCTCCACTCTTTCTGTTGGAGTAGATTGTAACACAAAACATAACACATCTTGTAATAAATCATTGCAAGTCTCAGATTCAATCCAGAATTGTAAGCAATACAATTTCCAAGGCTTTCTAGCTTTTTTTCTCACCACTATAGCAGCCTCAAAAAACAGTCATATTGGTTTTATTTTTAAGCTAGCAGAGGGTATTCTCTGGGCCATGTATACCTGCCATATCAGAACTTACAGCAGTGGGGAGATTTGTGATATATGAAAACAATACCTTGCTTTGATATTGCTCAGCCTCTATTAGAGAGTATCACTCACCGCAGCATCCACATTGGCTGGTGAATCACTGTTGGGGTCAGCCAGCATGGAGATAACGCTAATCATGATTGTCTCTACTGTGTGAATGGGAAGCCAGCGCTCCTCAGGCTTTTCGTAGCCAAACTTGTCCTCTCCAGGCTCATGCAGAATAGAAATGCAAACATCCCCGTTCTTTGCAACTGCAAGAGATAAAAAACATTATACATTAAACTGAATAATATTGAAGTAAAAGATCTTGATTATTGATTGCATGCACACATTCACACGTCTTACCATTTGGATGCCAGATTTCAGTGATAAACTTCATCTTTGGAGGCCGTAACGGATAGTCATAAGGAAAGGTGAGATAAGCTTTGAAAAAACCTCCTTCACTGTAACATAAACACAAAAAACAACAGTTATAAAGAGATCATGACTGACAAAAATGTTTGAATCTTATATTATACATAACGCTTACAAAAGGGTGTCTTGTGGCCCAATTATCACAACTTCCCATTTGTAGATGTCATCGTCATCTATTAGGCCGGCTGAAAAGCCCTCCACAGGGTTCTTGTTGAGCTCTGGGGAAGAAGTAATTTATAGTAAGTATGTAGACTAAGGCTATGTCCACACGAAGCCAGTGCATCCCCTATCCGATCTTGAGACGGCGTCGTCTCAAGAAAATATCTGCGTACACACGACCGGCTGAAAACGATGTAGTATATATGCCCGACCAGTATGGGGCGCTGTAATTCTGCCACAGATATACACTATACACGAAGAAGAAGACTTTGAGCATGCGCATAACCTTGCGCGCTGCAGAAGAAGACGAAGACCTAAATATTTATTTTCTAATAAAAACAAGTTCTCAAATTGTTGCAGTCATATATTTAGAGTGTAGTAATTGGTGCCCTCATGTTTGTTGTTTGCTCTTCAATATACGGACTGAGTTCTGAGTGCTTTGGACATGCGGAAATTCTCTCTCCATTCATTTTCTCCTGGTTGCTCTCCTGGTTCTCTTCGGTGGATCTAAGAGCATGTGGATGGTGCTGTCCATTATCGCTTGTTGCTCACCACAACTGCATAGAAGCAATAGATTTTGCTGTAATAAAGCTAGTAGGCTTAGTAGCTTCTGCAGCACGAACTCAATCATGTAGTCTGCCATTATTGTTGTTGCTGTTACGTGTGACGAGGCCGACACGTGATGCGATGACATCATCGTTTTCACAAAATATACGGATTGGCTGTACACACGACACCGCAAGGGTGTCACCAAGGTGTTGTCGAAAGATTTATCCACTTTAGAACCCTGTTTCAAAAAATAGCGGATACAGTCTCCCAAAACACCGGATCCGTGTGGACGAAAGGCCAATACGATACAAAATGTATATGGATACAGTGATTTGTGTCTCCGTGTAGACAGCCCCTAAGTATGTAGACTAAGTAAGTATGGAAATACGGCAATAAAGGCGGCAGTAGCTCAGTGGGTAGAGCGGTCGTCTTTCAACCGGAAGGTAGGCGGTTCGATTCCCGCTCTCCCCACAGTTCATACTGTCGTTGTGTCCTTGGGCAAGACACTTAACCCACCTTGCCTCCAGTGATTGTAACACTGGTAATGTAATGTAATGTAAGTCGCTTTGGATAAAAGCGTCTGCTAAATGAATAAATGTAAATGTAAATAACAGTAGTACAACAAGCTAATCTCCCCAAATTACTTGAAATGGATTTGAGGTGATGCAATCTAGCTACTGCAATATCCATATCACAATAATGTTATGCGATTTTCAGACATTCTCCCTTTGCATGTCAAAATAACTGGCTTTAACTCAGACTGTGATGTGAGAAAATGTAAAGGTTAGTGGCACCAGCAGAACAAGTGGAAGTCTTGAGGTTGTATCTTTTTATATATTTCAATGCAAAGTTTAAAAAAAAAGGAGACATTTAAATATTACAGGTTATATCTTTTTAGCAATATTTGAAAGAACATTTGTATAAATTACTGCCGACTGCTGGATAAAGATAATTAAACTCGGATTCCTGACGATTAATAAAAATTATTGAATTTTATATGAAACTTCAAAAATATTTTTTTTACGTTTACGATGCTGTAAATTAGTTAATGAAAATGAGAGGAAAAAAATTTACTTTGTCAAAGATAATGTTTAATTTTACATTTGGCTAATTTCTGATAATACACGGTCAGAACTTAGAGGGCAATGCTGTGTGGAGGCCTGTAAAAATTATTCTTAGCGCCAGCAATCACAAAGATCATGCTCACAATAAAACCAGGACGGTTTTATTGTGAGCATGAGCAAGAGTTTCTTTACTTTGATTTGTGCGCTAAATCTGGGCCAGATGACACACGAAGGGCGAGACATATTTCCAAATATTTTGGCAGACAGACGTAACTATTTATTTTTGGTGACTTGCATTAAATATTATCACTGAAAAAAACAGTAGGCTAAAGTGTACGGGTGTAGAAGACTAAGTCATGAGAGAAGAAAGTCCCTGGATTCATTATTCCTTTGTTCCTGTGGCTATCACTAACGCCGAACTTGCTTATCTCTTTGGCGACGTTACATTTTTAATTTTGATCTAATAATATTGTAAATTGGACAAGTACGCTTCGAAATCATCTGTAAATTCATAAATAAATACGAGTTTGAGCAGGTTGACTATATAGTGAAAAGCAGTGATAAAGAAGTCATTTTTGATTGAAGCCTATGGCGTAAACATAGCTGCGCGGAGCTAAGAAAAGCTAATGTAGGCTGTCAGCTAACCGGTCTTTATGTCGATATTTTAAGGTTTAAAACAAAGTATTTGGATTACCTGCCAATTGTTTTCGAAGAAGTAACGCCGATTGTTCGGTCATGGTACGTGGACGTGAAATAAAACACTTTGTGTCGACAAATGCTGCCCGAAAAACAAAGCTAACGCTGCTGCGCTGCTCCCTCTGTGTTTTGACACAAGGTTCAGCTGCTGGTTTTAGCTATGCGCATGCGCGGCTGCAATTGTATTCTGTCTGTGCTTTAAGAACTTAAATGACTCCATATTACTCAAGTTCTTGCTTCATTTTTTTTTTTTATTATAGAGTCCAAAAATTGTAAGATTTTCCTTGTTCAATCAAAAGGAAAATTCTTCTCAGGTGTTGTCCACGAAAAAATACAATTAAAAATGGACATTGCACAGTATCTTGGCTTATTGTTACACATGTGAGTCATAAAGTCTCACCGCAGTAGACAGGAAGGACCTGCGGTAGAGCTCCTTCCTGCTGCACTGAGGGTGTCTCAGTCTGCTACTTAAAGAGCTGCTCAAAGCCTCCACAATCTGATGCAGGGGGTGAGTGAGAACTGTTGTCTCTGATGGATGTGAGCTTGGCCAACATCCTCCTCTCACTCACCTCCTCGATTGGGTCCAGTGGGCAGCCCAGGACCGAGCTGGCCCTCCTGACCAGCTACTACTAGCCTACTTAATATTCATTTAATAATTTATTTTCTTTCGCTTAGTCCCGTTAGGGGTCACGGGTGACTGGGGCCTATCCATGCAGCTCTGGGTCTAGTCACAGGGCTGATACTTAGACAGTGACAGACAACCATTCACTCTCACATTCATTCACTTTAGAGTTGCCAGTTATATATTCCAAATCTTTATTTAATTTCCTTTCATACTATTGTAACTTATAAGGATTTGTACTCCTTAAAGGACTCTATAACTGCACCGATTCTTATTATTTTGAGATGTACGAATAGTTGTGTCAGTTATATAGGGGAGTATCTTTTGTAAGCTGCATAGACTTAAGGTTATTTTTCCTTCAGGGAGCCATCAAAATGACTTTGAGGCTACTTACTTTATACTTAAATGGAACTTAAAGTTTTTATTTAAGTATTATTTAAACTATTCACCAACTGCACACACATAAAATTCTGTTGTAAATAATTCTTCTATGCACTATTTTATTTTTGTCAAATTAGATAAGTTCACACACAAACACTCTAGACTCATGGCTGTAGACAGTTATGAGGTCACACCACCAAATGTCACCAGTAAAAATAGTAAATAGCTTAATGGATAGGCAAATATGGAACAAAAGTTGGAGTTTATTTAGTTACAAACATGGGATCACACACACAAATTATGTAATTTATATTAATCCAGTTTTGTTGTCCTCTAAACACACCGCTCTTTCAACAGGTTTCCATTATAAACCTGAAAGTTGATGTATAATATGCCACTTGAATGAAACTTTCACTTTTATTACCATGGGAGTTATTTGACACGTATTTATTATATACTTTTAACAGCAAATATTCTGGACTTTACTAATTTCTAACTAGGAAAAAAATAAATCTGTAAAAAGTCAAGTGTAAGTGTATTATCCCAAAACAGCACTGCAGCAAAATACCATGATGGGTTCATATCTATCAGAGAAAAGGGACAGCAACATAAAAGGCAATGTTAAAATGACTATTTCTGTATTATTTTCAATTAAGACTTTAAAGTAATAAATAGTAAAATTGAAAATAAACAAGTTACTAAATCGTTAGTATATGGGACAAGTTTCATTTTCAAGCACAGTGGTTTAAAAAAAATTAGACAGAGCCCCTGAAGGCAACTGAACGCGGAAGGAAGGAAGTTCGTTGAGCGCCATATTTAATACGTTTAAGCTAGCTGTTAGCATTAGCTGTTTACAAGTTCAAACTATAAAGAAATCCAGGTGATAGTCCATTAGCTTTGCCAAAATGAACGTTATAGACCACGTCCGCGATATGGCTGCTGCTGGCCTTCACTCCAATGTCAGGATATTGAGCAGTTTGTTGTTGACGATGAGTAATAACAATCCGTAAGTAAACGTACAGTGGGGTTCGTCTATTTTCTGGCAAAAACGCCGTTGTTAGCTGCTGATTGCATAAACATAGCGGTTACTATCTTAAGGAACTTTAAGTAACAAAACCTTTTAAATGTTTGCTGCTTGACGCATCATGTTTGTGTCTAAAGTAATTTCCTTTTCTTTTAAGTACAGTTAGCTGGTGTTGTATTAAACGTAATGTATTAGCGATTTGAGAAATAGTCGTTGGCCTGTATTAGGAATGATTTCCACTGCATTGGATTAAGCTATGTGCTACATACATACATGTCTTTGTTTTAACATTTAACATAATATGCGATTACAAAGCACCACAGTTTCTTATTGTTTATTTTTTTCTGTGGTTCTAAAAAATTCTTTCTAAGTAACACTTCAGAAAATATTTGTCTCTCCAAGACTGCTTTTATGGCAGTACAATACAAAGCCCTATTTAATTGCATTTATAATATATAATACATTTATATTAGGGCTGGGAATCGATTAAAAAAATTAACTAATTAATTGCACATTTTCTGTAATTAATTGCAATTAATTGTGTTTTCCCCCAAGCTTGTTATCATCAATATTTAAATGTAGAATCACCTAATTAAATTAAACAAGTATAAGGCGTTATTTATTTTGTCTCTCTGGTCATCTTTATTAAAAGTATTGAAATAATGTATTAAAATATGTAAAAATAAGGCCTTAATTAGCATTAAAATGTCTTAAATCCATGTTTCAAACGTCCTAAAAATGAACCGACCAACGTAAAGAACATTTTATTTTCATTTTAAAATAATGTAACATCACCTTTGTGACGCAAAAAAAAAATTGGTCTTAAATTTAATTTTAGATGGTATTAAAAAGGTCTGAAAAAGTCTTAAATCTAAATCTTAGAAACCAGCAGATACCCTGTGATACCTAAGTGTTTTGTTTGAAAAACACAGAGACTACATTTGTACAAACCAGTTATTTATTGTTTTTACTTTACTACTATTTTACATATTTACTACAATTTCTGACATTACTTTGATTCCAGAGAGCTGTTCTCTCCGGCTCAAAAGTATCAGCTACTGGTTTACCATGCAGATGCCATCTTCCACGACAAAGAATACAGAAATGCAGCCTGCAAATACACTATGGCCCTGCAGCAGAGGAAAGTGCTCAGCAAAACATCTAAAGTCCGTACCTCGGCTGGAGGAGCTGCGTCCAACATACAAGCCCAGGTAATCGAAATATACAGATCTCAGTCTGTGGATGTAATTTTCAATCTTAATAGTGTAGACTATACACAGATGCATGTATAGTCTACACTATAGGTGAGTAAGTAAAAAAAAAAAAAAATTGAGATTGATCTACAAAAATATATTTTTGTGGTTTTAATGGTGTGACTTGCAGTGTTTGTTCACTAACCTGTCCTTGACTTATTCTGGCGGATAAACGTTAGTGACACGATTGTGCTTTTTTGCAGAGTTTGCCTTCAGAAATTGAGGTAAAGTACAAGATTGCTGAATGCTACACCATCCTGAAACTGGAAAAGGATGCTATTGCAGTGCTTGATGGGATTCCATCCAGACAGAGGACTCCAAAGGTACTTTTTACTTTCACAACAGAAAGAATAGTTACAAACCTATACAGTCACATGAAGCAGTTATGAGTGTTCTTTGTCATTTTGTGTCTTTGATCAGATCAACATGATGCTGGCAAACCTGTACAGAAAGGCTGGTCAGGAGCGATCTGCTGTGACAAGCTACAAAGAAGTGCTGCGACAGTGTCCCCTTGCTCTCGATGCAATTATTGGTATGAAATGTTATTTTAACCCCTTTTGTAGTAATTAATAAATTGTCAGCCATCATACTCTTTTTAAGAAATTATTTTATATTGTGTGATTGTAGGATGTTGACAAAGTCAGGTTACATTTTGTTTAATAAAAATAAAATAAAAAGACACACATTTCTCCTTTTCAAGTCCACTTCTGATCCTTGGTGTCTACAGTGAGCCCATGTTCCAGACTAGTGGCTATTTATTTATAAGTAAAACACAATATGTGGTATTAAGCCACATATAAAAGCCACAAAAAAGGGATTCCACAGTTCAAAAGTGTAAAATAAAATTAAAAGGTTCCCAAATATACTGTGGGGGACAAAAAACGGACCAAAAAAACCCAGACATTCCTACCTTATAAGATTGTCAAGATTGTTGGTTAAGTAGGTGTTTGTCTGGAAAATTCCTGAATTAAGAAACATTTTATTTCTGTTTCAGGCCTCCTCTCGCTGTCTGTAAAAGGAGCAGAAGTGTCATCTATGACTATGGATGTCATACAGACTATTCCAAACCTGGATTGGCTTTCTGTTTGGATCAAAGCCTATGCTTTTATTCATGCAGGGGACAATCAGCGAGCCATTAACACCATCTGGTAAAGTGGCCATTAGCTGCTGAGACAAGTACATTTATGACTTAACATTTATGAAATTTAACATTATTTCATGCATCTCTTCAGCTCTTTGGAGAAAAAGTCTCTGCTGGACAATGTGGACTTGCTGGTCAGCCTGGCAGATGTCTACTTTAGAGCTGGCGACACCAAAAACGCCATCCTCAAATTTGAGCAAGCTCAAATGTTAGACCCATATCTCATTAAAGGTAAGATGTTTGTGTCTTTGGTTATTTAAAAAAAAAAAAAGAAAAGAAAACAGTATCTTAAAATGTGGCATCTTTTCAATTCAGTATAATTATAAAAGTTATACAGTTTGTACTTTTTCAGAGAATATGAATGATAACACAAAAACCTTTCATTTCTTTCATTGTTAGTGGTTGGGTGAAGCCATTTATTGTCAAACAATTCTGTTTTACAATATCTGATAAAAAGTTTACATACCTCAGTTCTTAATACTGTATATTGCTACCTTTAACATCAATGCCAGCTGCCCATTCTTCTTGGCTGTAAATTCTTGGGCTGTCTTGCATAAACTGCAGGTTTGCAATCTCCCAGAGTGGCTCAATGATATTGAGGTCAGGAGACTGAGATGGTCAGTCCAGAACTTCCACTTTATGCTGCTGTAGCCAATGACAGGTCGATTTGGCCTTGTGCTTTGGATTGTTATTATGTTGGAACGTCCCATGCGCAGCTTCCGGGCTGATGAGTGTAAATTTTCCTCCGGTATTTTCTGATAACATGCTATATTTATCTTGCCATCAATTTTGACCAAGTTTCCTGTGCCTTTGTAGCTCACACATCCCCAAAACATCAGTGACCCACCTCCATGTTTCTCAGTAGGAATGGTGTATCTTTCATCATAGACCTTGTTGACTCTTCTCCAAATGTAACATTTATGGTTGTGGCCAAAAAGTTTAATTTTGGACTCATCACTCCAAATGACTTTGTTCCAGAAGTTTTGAGGCTTGTCTCTGTGCTGTTTGGTGCATTGTAATTACTATTTTTCTTGAAGCATCTTGAAAAAACCACACCACTTTTTTTCAGAGTCCTTTATTTCAGCTGAAATAAGTTGTGGGGTTTTCTTTGAATCCTGAACAATTTAATTAGAGTTTGAACACTGATGATTGGGATTCTCAATTAATTGGATATCTTTTTATATCCCTTTCCTGTTTTATACAGTTCAATTACCTTTTCCCACAGATCCTTAGACAATTATTTTGCTTTCCCCATGACTCAGAATAAAGAAACGTCATTGCAGCACTGGATGAAAGATACAAGGGTCTGTCAGGAGTCCAGAAACTCACTGACCTTTTATACACACACACTGATTACAAACAAACCGATCACAGGTGAGGATGGTTACCTTTAGTATCCATTCAAACCTGTTTGTGTCAACTTGTGCATGTTATAAGGCCAAAATCACCAACTGTAAACTTTTGATCAGGGTCATTTGGGTAGTTTTCTGTCGTCATGATTTAAAAAAGATTAAACTCAATTGTTTGACACTAAAAGGCTTCACCCAACCACTGACTAACTGAGTGGAAAAAAACGTTTTTGGTGTTATTCATATTCTCTGAAAAATGGCCAAAAAGATCACAAATTCTTTTTGGCAATTTTAAACTTATGAGCACAATTGTAGTTGTATATCTCCAAGGAAATTCCAAGATTACAAGTGCTTAGAAGTTTAGAACTTTAGAACAGCCTCAATCATCAGAGTGAGATGGGATTCAAACTTCATGTCACAACTTCTTCCGGAGCTATTTTCTTTTCCATTTTCCTATAAAAACCTGTGTATACATTAACATTACTATTGTTTGGTTGTTTTCCCAAGTGCAGAATCTGGACTATATGGGAATAGTATTGTGACATCACAATCACCACAGACTTCACAAAGTTATAAGTTGGCATTTCTGATTAATGTGCGTTGTGCTTGTAGGAATGGATGTGTACGGTTATCTCATGGCTCGTGAAGGACATTTAGAAGATGTTGAGGTCCTGGGAGGACGATTGTTTAATATCTCAGACCAACACGCTGAGCCCTGGGTGATCTCTGGGTGAGATGCATACATTTGTATACACAATTAGACTTTTGTCTGTTTTTTAATTGTTAACCCACCTTTCCTGTTTGTGTCTGTTGTTCAGCTGTCATAGCTTTTACAGTAAGCGTTACTCCAGAGCGCTTTACCTCGGAGCTAAGGCCATCCAGCTGAACAGCAACAGTGTTCAGGCGCTGCTCCTGAAGGGGGCAGCACTGAGAAACATGGGCAGAGTTCAAGAGGCCATTATTCATTTCAGAGAAGCAATGCGTTTGGCCCCCTGTAGACTTGACTGCTACGAAGGTAGGACTGGAAAACTAAAGGCTCTAAAAGTGTGACATACTGACTTAATAATCTCCTGGATCTCCTATGTGTTTCTGTAAATCTACAAATTGAATTTGTTTGTATTTTGCCAACTAACTGTTCTTTTGTAGGTCTGATTGACTGCTACTTGGCGTCCAATGGGATACGAGAAGCAATGGGGATGGCCAATAACATTTATAAGACTCTCGGCGCTAATGCTCAGACCCTGACCATTCTCGCCACCGTTTGCCTCGAAGACCCAGTGACTCAAGAGAAAGCCAAAACCTTGTTGGACAAAGCGCTCGCCCAGAGACCGGACTACACTAAAGCTGTTGTCAAGAAGGCTGAACTGCTGAGTAAGTCATGTTGCACCATAGGGTTAGGCTTATAGGGTATATTGTTCTCAAATTATGCCAAATGATGTGAATTGTGTTTTTCCCTAAGGTCGAGAACAGAAACATGAAGAAGGTATTGCTCTGCTGAGAAATGCATTGGCCAATCAGAGCGACTGTGTGCTGCACAGGATGTTGGGCGATTTTCTTGTAGCTGTTAATGACTATCAGGAAGCAATGGATCAGTACAGTATTGCTTTAAGGTAATCAGTTTGTTTTTAAATGTTTTATTTAGAGACATGCTACTCTACCAATTATGTGCTTTAAACCAGGGGTCCCCAACCCCGGGGGGTCATTTGGTACCGGGCCGCAGAGAAAGAATAAATAAGTTACATTATTTCCGTTTTATTTATTATCTGAGTCTGAACAATGTTTTATTTTGAAAAATGACCGGATTCCCTCTATTACATCCTTCACTCTTGACGCTTGTCCCGGTCACGTAATACGTTGCCGCTAAAATTAAACCCCCAAGCTAGCAAAAGAGTAAAAAACAAACGTCTTTGGAAAGTTTCTTCGCAAAGGGGAACAGACTAAGTGAGGAGACAGAAGAAGAGCATACGACTTCCAAGACAAAGTAAGCTGCATTTAACAGACAATACCAAGAGTCCTACTTAAAATATGGATTTATAGCGACCAGGGCCGGATTAACAATTTCCTGTGCCCTGGGTAACAAGACTCAAGGCCCCTGCCCCAACAATAGAATAGTTGCTATCACCAAGACCATATAGCCTATACTTCTATACTAACAATCAGGCTTCTGCATGGCTTAGTGCTGATGTATGTAATAGCCTCAACTTAAAGTGCATTCAAGAGACAGAACAGATGCACAAATGTTTAACATAACTTTTTACAATTAGAATTAAAACAAAGATTATTTCTAAAATGCTACAATGTGAAATTATGAAGCAGGCAATTAGTGTGTATTGCATAAAAGTCAACCATTACACTTTTACATGTAGTTTAAAGTCAAACTCATGTTTCACAATCAACTATATCAACATTTTATTTTGATGCACTACTGTATATTCTTATAATTTTATTTTAACAAATGAGCCTTACAACTGGCCTCCTTTCAAGATTGAACTCATAAACACCCAAACTTGTTAATTGAAGACATTAAATACATTAACACATATATTAATTCTTATCTTTTCTCTTCTTTTAACTGATGAGCCTAATTAACTGGCCTTCTTGACTTTGTACTCATACATTTCCCAATAAAGATAATGTTATATTTTATATTGTTTTAACAGGTGACCCTTAACACATTGGCCTTTTTGACTTTAATATAGGCCTACATTCATACCACAACTATCAACCCATATTATCTTCCCTGAGATACTGGCCTTAACATAAACATAAACATTGTGTAAACTCAAAACATTTAATGCTATCAAAGATTCATTTTTTCTTTAATTTCTTACAGCGCATTACTCAGTGGCCCTCCTTCTAGACTTTAAATATGCATTTGTGAGGGAGCGGGTCTGACACCCGAGCCCAGACTCCCTCACTGATGCTGGGTACCTGGCAGCCCGATTATGGAAGGCAGCGGGCCCTCTGTGGGTCGCTTCCCCCCTCAGCGTCTCTGTCAGGGCTCCCCATAGTGCCGGGTCTGACGGGAGCGTGAAGGTGCGGCCGGTGATGGGGCTGTCTCGGCTTCTTCAGTTGTACTTGCGTGTTCGTTGTGAGGCTGTTCATGCTCATCGTCCTCCTGCTCTTGGCTGTTGTTCCATGTTTTTAGCTTTTAGTGCTCCCGCTTAACCGCTTCTCCATCTTCCCACGGATTTCAAAGTGTCAAGTCACGTGATTAGACGTGTCAGCTTGCCCTTTGCTCGCTGCGCAGGAAGCTACAGTAACTGTTTTTGACGTGATTTAACATAATATTTTGAAAGGGCTGCCTACATATAATTAGGCAAGTGAGTACTGCATTTATAACGTGACTTATTCTAATATAATAACCTCTTTGATGGTTGCCAGGGCCCCTTAGATGCCCTATGCCCCTGGGCAAGTGACCAGTTGCCCTAATGGTTAATTCGGTCTTGATAGCGACAGGTGATTCCCGCGCACCAAGCCCGCTCATAATATGCGGCGGCCGGCTCTTTTATGAGGCAATGAAGCCTTCAAAACTGCTTCGCCACTTGGAGACCACGCATCTTGCATTAAAAAAACATGTTTATTAATATATTTAGAAAATATTACAGTTTTTATGCTGCTTGTATCATTTTATTTTGTGTATTTATCTGCCACACCTTAAAGACTGCTCCGTGAAAATAAACCGTTCATGTCAGTGCAGTTGACTGAGTGTGTGTCTTATTCCCCAGCCTGGACCCTAACGACCAGAAGTCTTTGGAGGGGATGCAGAAAATGGAGAAAGAGGAGAGTCCCACCACGCCACGGTGGAGCTGGACGGAGACGACATGGAGGGCAGCGGCGAGGACGGTGACCTCGAGGGCAGCGACAGCGAAGCCGCTCAGTGGGGCGACCAGGAGCAGTGGTTCGGGATGCAGTGACAAAGGCTTACGACGCCGGTGTAGGTCCCGGATCGGCTCACACAAAATGATTTGAATGGTTTGTGCGTTGGTGTGATTTATGTGGCAGCTAGGCATGGGACAATTTTAAAACTTCACTTTAAAAGTAGGAAATGTCAGAGTAAACTACTAATGACGCACTGTTTTAGGAATATGAGCTGATTTACAAAACAGCTTCTCTATTTAGCATAACTTCTGGGTAATGTAAGTGTTGGTGTGGAGAAAAGGAATAGGCCTAGCTATTCAACAGGATTGTATTTATTTATTTGGAAGAACTATATTAAGGTTGTCTTACCGTCCCATGCCTAGTGGCAGCATGAAATTGGCTGCACATCTGGAGATGTGACAGTAGCTATTTTTCTTTTTTCACATGCTGTGTCTAAACATACATCTGTTAATACACTCTTGTGAAATTATTGCAAACCTAACAATTGAAATGCAGTGGCTCACAGCAAAATAATCTCAGTAGCCTTGTTTGATTTCTTAACATTTGACTTTCTGTATATCCAGCTTGTTTTTATCATTTGTATATTTCATAATATAATAACATTGTATAGCCAACATCTGTATCACTTTTGCTTTTTGCTGTGGCTGCTGCTATTCTTTTTTTCAAACATGGCATCTCCTCCTCTGCTTTTTAAGAAGGCCCTTCTTGAATGTGTTGTGTTGTACCTTCAATTTAACAAAAATGAGGTGTGACAGATTGAGTAGTATACTTTTTCAAGGGCATTTAAACCAAGACATTGCTCTCATGATTTTTCTGTTGGTTGTTGTCATAAGCTCTGTTTATTAAAGAGATATTTCACTATTGCTAACTCAAAGACAGACAATATTTATACATCTTTGTGATCACTGCCTGAACCGTTCCGAGCCTACAATGGTCAAAGACCTCGGGGAAGTCAAATGAACTCCAATAGCCTGCTCCCCGCTAAAAAACTGTGCTTTAACACAACAGCAGCGTGTTGGAAACCCGTTTTTTTAATTTGTCTTTCAATTTTATTATGTTTATGGACCCAACGTTATTCTTCATTGCGAGTCATTGAGACTCTTCAACCACTTCACTGAAGAGCTACTCGAGGCTCTCCTCGGCACCAACAGACGCTCTCAGTTCAGCACTTCTCGTCATTAGTGGCTTTATTTTGAGTCGACAAAAACAATTGTCCGAGCCTCTCGATGTGAGAGTCAGAGTTAAAAGCATCAGATGGCTGTTACAAGAAAGAGGCTTGACTAAATGGTTCATGATTTGTATTTTGAAAATGGTCATAACAAAAATAGTTAGCTATAATTATATTACGTACAGGAGCTCAGTGAAAAATGTGACTTTGTACCATGTTATTGCTGCTGTTTTAAAAATGAAAATGTTAATTTGGAATATTGTTTTTTCACGTATTTTGTACTGTGTCATTATTGTGTTGTCTGCTTCCTGTTTTTCTAAATAACACTAGTGTTAAAGGTGGACTGAGCAATTCTTGACAAAGCTCTTCATCAGAAATTTATAAATTCAAACTCTACTTTGACAGCGATTGCCCCGACTCTATCACCAGAGTTTCTAAACTTCTCTTCTTGGACATTGGTTTTACGTGAAAGAATTGCTGACCTCACCTTTTCAAACTCGTAAAGTGTTACATAACCATTTCAGAAATATTGTTTATAGTATTTTTATACATATTTTTTAAGTGTATAATAAAATGTCTAATATGTGTGCATACCTTTACCTTTTACTTTGATGTAGAAAAAGTCTGTGTGGGGTTCTAAATTACCACAGTCATATTTTGTGATGTGATTATTGCTGCTGCAGAGACAGATGAATAATAAATGGTGCTGACCCAGTGTTTAGACTAGAAATGGTATTTTAAGGAGCATTGAGACACATTTTGTAGTGTTGAGTCGGAGTTTGTGTCAAAAGCTGCTATGCAGATGCTCAGACAATTGTGTAAGGGAACAGTTAGGTCTGCGGCGTTAGCAATGTTTAAATTTAACCCATAGCTGCTAAATAAAACAAGTTTTTTTAACATTACTTGGTGCAAATTGTAGATTGATAGTAGTAATTTTAGTTTTATCACTTCCTGTTTCTAGAACTGCAACAACAAACTGAGAAGCTTACATAGTGGCAAAGTGGTAAGCACTGTTGACTCACAGCATGAAGGCTCTGAGTTTGACTCCCAAGCCAGGCGGGCCTTTATTTAAAAATAAATTAAACAAAATGACCCATTTCTGGCTCAGATCTGGAGAGGGGCCCCGGGCTCTTGAGTGACTGCCCATCTGCCACTGGATGCCCCTTAACATTAATGAACTAACTTTATTTGGTTTCTAAATGTTTACACTGAGCCGTGATGTATTTTCACTGGGTTTGTTCATAGTGAACAACTTGTCCCTGCAGGGCTACTGTACTTGCAGTAAATAAGTTTAATGTCCCACAGTGGTTGGTGTGTGAGTAAATTAAAGACACTGCAGAGACCATTCAGAAACTCTTCATGTCCAACAGTTTTATTCATGTAGATATTGTACAATCTCTGAAAATACAGTACAACAGTTTGGCACGATTGCCTACAAAGGGACTGCCTGCTGTTCTTGTGGTTCTTTCACAGATCTAATGCACGTTTTGGTGCAAAAAGAGTCCGTTTGGTTTTCAGTGTCCCATGAAAGTATCTCCTTAAAAAGACGACCTGTGATTTTGAGCTTATTAACATAAGTACTATTTGACAAGTCTAATCTATTCACTGATACTATACACTATTTCACAAGTTTAAACAGATGGCTTACATGCTTTTCTGTACACAGTAAGATCGTTGTCTAAAACATGGCATGAGAATGGTGTTCATGCAAGAGCGACATCTGAGGTGAAACTGGTTCATTTGAATCAACATTTATTCCTGGCCTTTCTATGATTTCTATTTTTTTTTTTACTTAAACTGACATGCAGCGGTTTAAGATCTGCTGCTCCCAAAACACACATGCACAACACAAAACAAAACCAAAACTTCAGCGAGGAGCAGAGCTGGCTTTACTGGAACATCACTGTAAAAAGAAAGAGGAAGGAGTAAACAAAATGAGAAGAGGATGGACAAAGGTCAAAGGCCATGCCATGAGTAAGAAACATTTAGGGAGAAGTGATGCATTTTTGATAAAAGGCTTAAACATCTCTTCGTTCAGAGACAGCCAGCAACATGGTTGTCTTAGTCCTTTAACTTTACAAACAGAATACACTCTTCTGGTGTCCTGTCTGCTTTTATCCAATCAGAAAACACAAACAGAAATTAAACAATGGTCAAGCAGGTGAGCTGGTTTTGAAACTACAGCAGCAGTAGAGCTGCTCATTATTGACTTTTGTGTTGGCAAAAAGCAACCATTTTGTTGTTCTGGTCTACTGTAATTTATTACTTTTTTTATAGAAAGCCTAAAATCCTGTGCTTGGTGAATAACCAACGACCAAGACGTAGAATGTAAAGTTTTTTAAAGTATATAATCTGCAAGACCAAACCTTTATGGTTTGTTAGCTCCATAGGTTAGGTCTGTTGTCAGTGTACAACTTTATTGTACATACTGCCATCTATTCCTATGTCCTCAGTCCCTTACATCTTGAAAACAAAACTCAACACTGACCAACAAAACCAACAAAGAAAAAGCAGTAATATATAAACACATCCAAATGCTGCACAGTGATCTCTAGAATCTCCTGAATTCTACCTCAGGCTTGTGTGTTTTTTTTAATTTAATTATTAATATATCTTTATTAAATTGATTCACGTTGAAGGTTACACTGGCCATCGCTCAAGTCTTATGTGCATTCAGCAGATCCTGGCACTTGTGACATTAAAGGCATTTCCAAACAATCCTATATTCTTGTCCCGTAAGCATTATTCAAACACAACGTTCACCATTATTGCTCTGATTTTTAATAGGGTTATGACAAACTTAAAATCTTGCTCCATGCAGGACACACTCTTTATATAGTCGGAAGATTAAAGTATAAGGGCGGAAGTTAACGGATGAAATTGGATGTGATCGAAGTAGTGCATTTTTATCGTGCCTCCTTTTAATCCACATCCAGTTTGATCAGTTCATTAGCGTGACTTCCACCCCTCACATGAAAACATTCACTGGCCTCATATTATTGGAGCAGGCATGCAGAGGCTGCAGTGAACAACAGTGTAAGGGTTCATCAAAATAATCTATACAGTGTGCTATCTACAGATATACAGACTCCACAAAAGCCGCTCTCAGCAGTCCACCTTGTGCCTTTTTACATCTTCAAGTACAGTATGTGCACATTTTACATTATATTATATTGGAATCTGGTTTATGCTGCATTCAGGTGACAGTTTTGACGTGTTCATGTGCTTTTAGAAAAAAGTGGCATGTCGCTGTTGACAGGCTGACTTAATGCTTACAATGGTTGTTCATAAATAAACTTTTTTTTTCTCCAGACACCACATGAATGCAGCATAAAAAAAAAAAAGAACATTTTTGTTGTTAGACACTATTAAATAAAGCAAAGACAATATGTTAACAAGTACAAACCCAACAGCTGTATTAAAATAAAAGTGTAGTTTCACACATTAACTCATTCCTCAAAAAGACAATAAAAATACAGAGGAGAAATAAATAATTGATGTAAAAGGGATAGTTCAGTATTTTGAAAATGTGGTCTATAAGATACTTTTGTAGCTACTTTATTCCCCACAGCAGATAGTGGTCAGCACACGTCTAGTTCAGAGAAGCAGGAGCAATGAGAGTAAACCATGTACTGCAGTAAATGGAGCAAATGAAAATTCAGTATTATACATTATATTAATATTTAAACTGGCCTATTAGCAGCCATACATGACAAAAAGCTTGTGTCATTGCTCCTGTCTGCTTCTCCAAACTGGGTGTGAGCTACAATTATATGTAGAGAATACATTATCCATCCAAAAGTATCAGGAAGAGCTCCTTTCACAAAATACCGGACTAACCATTTGAACACAAAATGGTACTAACTCAAGGAAATTTACACTTTATTTAAAAGACTGTAAAGTTATCTTATAATCTGTCAATTTAACAACATTATCTGGTTAAAATATACTTTTAATATCTATTCAAGAACAAAACTATGTTTAACCATAGAAAAGTGTGAAGGTGTCAATGCAAAACAAATGGGTATGTACCTTATTTCAAATACATAACATGTTTGTTAAGACAAATGGGTGGTAATGGTTGATAACAGCGCTGAGGTAGCTGTGCTCTGCCTAATGCAGAAAATAATGTTCGGAGATGCACGGAGAACAGCAACAACAGCTATTAACTCCAGGAAAATTAAACTGAAAGTGATAAATCTGATTTTTAAGTGAATTAGCTTTGGGCAGCTAAAACTTTTATTAGATAACATTTACTGTGGTTGTGGTGCTATTATCAAGAGCCAGAACGAAAGCCTCACCAAAGTGTATATACAGTAGGTAAAGCCAAATAAAAACACCTTGTGAAATAAAATAAACAATCTACAATCATAAAGGCCTTTTCAGAACTGGACTTACTTAAAAGACTTATCACTTGAAGTTTACGCTCCAATGAAATGCATCTCTCCATTACCCAGTGCATTCCCATGCCCCCTCCCCAAATTACAAAATAGTTACCATTATAAAATAGTTAAGTGAATTCTCTGTACAGCTCTCATACAGTGGGCATGTCTACCTGCTCAAAATGGGACAAAGAGAAACACGCCTAACGTTGAAATAAAACCATGGGTCAGAATGTCAGTCGAAGTCCAACACCCGTCCCGACATGTGTACTGGTGAAAATGTCAACAAATAGTCTGTTTACAGTCATCCGTCAGACTTTTCCAGGTTAAAAGCTTAAATTAGTCGAGTGTTAATGTCCACTTCACACGGTGCACAGGGGCGGGAGGTGAACCGGAGTCAGTCAGGGCCAGAAAAACGAGGTGACGTTAGTGTCGGCGCAGTACACCCACAGCAAAAGGGGCAGTGAGACGGCCACAAAGGGCCACGAGATGCCGTCGGCGCATGCAGACAGAGAGCAGCCTTTTCGGGCCGGCCTCTCCAGCTGTTTACCGATCTCCAAGTAGTTCCTGGCCATGAACTTTAGCAGCTCGTCCAAAAGGATGACGGGCATCGAAATCTTGACCACCATCAGCCACTGAGTCACGTCCAGAGGAGTTATCTGGAAGATGACCTGCAAGAGACACATCAGGAAGAAATGACTCACCACTTTACTCATCGTTTTGTACTTTTAAACATTTTAACCCTTTATTATCCCCGCGAAATTCATTGTTGGCAGCCCAGGTACCCCGGTTATGTCACTAACTGGAGATTTGTAAAAAAATAGTGTCCCACCAACATGTTTTTGATGTTGGTGGGAATTTCAAATAAACCCAAGTCCTGGTGTGAAACTTACTGGCAGAGGCTCGACGTAGAGGATGAGGAAATGCAGAGACATGGAGAGGCAGATGGCCCCCAGCAGCCAGGGGTTCTCCCAGGGAGGCATTCTCAGCAAGGACTGGTTCTCCGACAAGCTACAAAACACAAAACACACATCAGTTTGATCCTTGGGACAATAGTACAGATCAGAAGAACGTGGTACTAACACTCACCTGTTGAGGGCGTTGCACATCTCGATGGTGACTAGCACAGACAGGGCCATAGTCATCGGGTATGGAGACTCAAAGACGTGGCAGTCTAGACCTTCAAAGTCTGGGTTGTCTGGGTCACACTGAAGGAAATGGCTCTGAGGACGAACAAGTCAGAGAGCAGTCAAAAAAAAAGCCATACCTCATAAAACTGTATCATAGCATATTACAAATACCAGCTATTTCATGAAACTCTACTTCTGTCTAATATTTAGTGATCAATAAGGAACTTTACAACAGCATTTAAACTAATTATGTTGATTCTTGTTCCTGTTCCCACAACTGCGGAGAGGATAAACTGGGCATTCCTTATTTTGTTGGCACTGCACCTTTAAGTGTCAGCTAAAAATTAGGCCCTCTCTCATGCAACACTTCTTTATTGTGTGAAATAAAAAAATAAGAGACAGACCTGTGGTAAAGTACAAACATTAAACAGACAAAGCCTCACCAGCTGGTAATAAGTGATTTGAGGTCCGTCTTCTGAGGAGATAAACCACCAGGCGGCAGCTCCCACCGTCGCAGCACCAACGTACCCTGAGACCAGACAGCAGTGCATTAAATCGAGGAACTTGTAGGAAAAAGAAGCCATAGTAATTTATGATTCTTTAGATGCTTATAAATGTCTAACTTAAACTGACCTCCAATGGCCAGGTATCTGAAGAAGAGCCATCCAGAGATGAGCGGCTCCTTGGCGCTGCGGGGAGGCTTCTCCATGATGTCCAGGTCTGGGGGGTTGAAGCCGAGGGCAGTGGCAGGGAGGCCGTCTGTGACCAGGTTCACCCACAGCAGCTGCACTGGAATCAATGCCTCAGGGAAACCGAGGGCAGCAGTGAGAAAAATGCTGCAAGAAATGGTAAAAAAAATTATAATTACATGGATACATTACATTATCTCCAGTCATTATTTCTATGTCTTTAAAGTCACTCTGAATTTCCAGATTTTCCAGGATGTGTGAGAAACCCTGTTGGACATAAGCATGTGCCAACTCACCAGACGACTTCGCCCACGTTTGACGAGATGAGGTATCTGATGAACTGCTTCATGTTGTTGTAAATGGCTCGTCCTTCTTCGACCGCGGACACGATGGAGGAAAAGTTGTCATCGGCGAGGACCATTTCAGAGGCGGATTTGGCCACGGCAGTTCCAGAGCCCATTGCGATGCCGATCTCCGCCTTCTTCAGAGCAGGGGCATCGTTCACACCGTCGCCTGTCTGCAGAAAAACACGTTAAGTTCACAGGCTTTAAGGTTACTATGAGTTCTAAGATATCATTTTACAGGATTGTTTGTGGACTGTAACCATATAAATGATTGTACACATTTATGTTTGGTTAATAACTGGTATATAAACTGTCCATTAGTTAAGAGAAAAGTGTATTAACTGAAAAAAAAGGTACGAGTTCCTTAGTCACTTACTTGTCTTTTAATTCAAATACATTTTCCTACTTTTTTAGCCGCTTTACGGACACTTATTACTTTATAACATTTACCATAGCGGTGATCTCGTCAAAGCCTTGCAGAAACTCGACAATCTTGGACTTGTGCGACGGCTCGACTCGCGCGAAACAGCGGGCATGAGTCACCGCATCTCGTTGAGCCGAGAGGGACAGATCGTCAAACTCTCGACCGGTGAAGGCCATGTGCTCCACGTCGTCCTCTTCGGACAGGATCCCGATGCGGCGGCAGATGGCCACCGCTGTGCCCTTGTTGTCCCCTGTGATCATGATGACGCGGATCCCAGCTTGGCGGCACAGTTTGATGGAGGCGGCAACCTCCTGTCTGGGGGGGTCCAACATCCCGACGCAGCCGACGAATGTTAGGTCGGCCTGGATAGACACACAAGAATGAGGAAAGATAGCTGCAGAATTGTTCAATAACTATTGGATATTTCCACTTGATTGTTTCATTACAACAACATTGAAGCAAGGGAAAAGAATCACATACATTGACTTCTGACATTAATAGTCAAAGACGTGCTGTTTGAGTTGAATATCATATGCCTACCTCATACTCGGAGAATTTGGTAGCGTCAGACAGAATCATGTCGTCTATCTTTGGTGGAGTGTCCCGTGTGGCCAGAGCCAGGCACCTCAGCGTGTCTCGGCCTGTCCCGTACTCGCGGATCACTGACATGATCTTCTCCTTGATGCCTTTAGTTATTGGGACTTTGGTGTTGCCCACTCGGACATGAGTGCATCTGTCTATCACTCCCTCTGGAGCCCCCTGTAGAAGATTCAACATTGAGTAGAATAAAGCCTGCAATGGTCTTTCAGTGCTGCATCCATTTCATTCGAGTGTCTAGTTGATAGGTTTGTGACACTATTACAAGACTTTTTATCTGTTATTTTGTAGCATCGTTTTACCTTGACAAACATCTTGCCCATGGAAGATCGTGATTTGTTGGGGGTACAGTAGACAGACATAGACTTCCTGTCTCGGGAAAACTCCAGGGTGAACTCTTTCTTCATCAGCTGCTTGATCACCTGATCAACACAAGGACAGACAGTGAGTATAAAACGCTGAGCTGGAGACGAGGAAACTGCAGTGTCTGTAGCCGAGGGACTGGTGCCACTCACAGAGTTGCAGGCGTTCGCTCTATCAGTCTTCGACAGGCTGTGCACTTCGGTGTCAAAGACGTTCATTTTTTCCACCAAACAGGTCAAAGCAGTCTCTGTGGATTCACCGATCTTTTCATACACTCCTTTCACCTGAAAAAACACAAGTTTACTAAAGATGACTGTTACTTTTCACGAACTAGAGCTAAAAAGAGAGGCTGTTGTTACCTCATTGAAATCCAGAGAGGAGTCATTGCAGAGAGCGCAGATTGTGGCCAGTTCAACCAGACCATCATACTGGGAGGACCGGACATGTTTGCCGTCATGGTAACTAAAAAAAAGCACAGAATTAACAACACATTTAATAATACATCTGCTTTTTAAATTATTGTAGACCTGAAGATATGAATGTTTGTCTTGAACAGAAATTGCAGAGGTCATAAAGAAATGCAAGAAAATAAAATAATCATTTCCTTTTTAGTTGTTTGATTATTTTAGTTTGTCAAGAACACTGATAATGTGTAACCTTATATTTCTAGTTCTTTCTGTCTGTCTGCACTTTTTCCACCATTGTTTGAGCTGCTATCAACTAAATTTGTCTGCTTTGAGATGAATAAAGTTCAGCTTCATCTTGTTTGTTGTTACACTCACACTTCTCCCTCTGGAGCGTAGGTCGACCCTGTGACAGTAAACTCCGTCAGAGAGCAGCTGTCCCCTTCGGCTTTGTTCAGAATAAACATCTGCGAAGCAAAAAAACAAACATCAGTTTTATCATCAGCTGACAATGCTCTCCTCTAATGTAGCAGCATTCAATCGAACGCTGTTTGTCATTTGTCACAGCAGGTGGCAGTATAAGCCCCAAAAATCACAAAATGGAGAGAGAAGTGCGTGCTCTGTTGAACATAAATGATCCTGCAGTGCTGAGTTTGTCAGGGCCAGGCCGGGGACATGCTGCACAATGTCAGTGTAGCCAAAGACAGCAGGAGGACAACAGGAGGACAGCAGGAGGACAACAGGAGGACGGTGTGACAGACTCAAGTAGAGCCTCACTTACAAACAATTAAAGTTCAGTGTCTTGTTTAAGATTATTATTACCCCACATCGAGGTTAGGATAAATGAGAATTCTGTGTGTTATGTATTAGAAGTAGAAATCACATAACTTGCATTTAAGGTGATATTGGAGAATGGACTAACTTTGTACAGCTGTAACATGTTCTTAGGCCTTAAACAAGTCATGATGATCTATTTTAAGTAGCAGTAAATTATTATTAAGTTGGTTAAATGAATGCATGGCACAGCTGCTGATCACTCTATCCTCACATTACTATAATATAATGTAATGTATTTGCTCTGAATGCAGACGATTTATTCCACCCGCTCTACTGTGGATTCAATATGCATGAATCTTCAAAGGCTTTCAGGTCCCAGAAGATAAACACACCCCCTTCACTGCTTTAATAAATGACTCGCTGCGAGCCCCTATAAATCACTAAAAGCAGAAGTAATTGAGTCTTTTATCAGCGCTGCGACAGCAATGGGCCCAAGCAAACTTTGATAATGTCACCGGTCACATTCAGATTTGGTGGAGGAGTGAGAAGCGAGGCAACAAAAAGGATTAAAGTTGAATAAATGCTGAACTGTCCGCTTCATGTGGGGCCGAGCTGCGGCAGGGTGCCACTGACAGACCGAGAGAGTGAAAAGGGAAAGGCTGGTTTGGGTTTTTTTTGGTGACGCATAGTAAGTTACACAACAGCAGCAGTGCGAGTCATCCAGTGGTTCATGAAGATTAGAGGCAGCGCTGTCAAATAACCCCCAGAAGAAACGCAGGCTCTTTCTATTTGCACATTTGACATTGTTTGCAATTTGGCTGCTGTCAACTTATTCGAACAAAAAAAAAAAAGACAAAACAAACAACAAAGCTCCAAGCTGTTCAGCAATGCACCAAATGTGTGAATAAGCCCCTGTTTTTAAGTCTTTTGAATGTGGGACATCTTTATCCTGCAGAGGGAGCTAGACACAGAGGCGAGGGGAGGATTCATAAATAAAAGGATTTACGGAAACTTAAAGACAAATAAGAATGAATGAATTACTTGTGTGTGTTGCTGTATCTAGCTTTAATCATGATGTGCTTTGGGAAATTGAAACCGAACATTACTAATTGACCTTTTCTTTTGTTGCTTTTGCCGACGACACTACATGTTACACTAGAAGGTGTTACGCTTCATTAAGGCCACATTAGATTTTTACTTTTGTAATCCAGATCACTTCATATTTTCACGAAGGAAGGTTGTATCAGGTCAAAGCAGATAAAGGAGGGATAAGGTGGCACACCTAGTTCAGAGCCTGTTTTGCATTATGGAAAAATCAATGACGCAACTTGTGTGGGGTGTAATATTTGAATGTTTAAGTGATTAGAGAAAAGAAAACATGATGAAATCGTTTGTTAATAGAATCTATTGGACGCCAGCTACAATGCACAGAATCTGTCTCTCCATGGTATTTCAAATAAATTTATTAACAAGACAGCCTCCTTTGAATTTCTTTGAGCTCTTGTTTTCTTTTGTTTATCAACAAATGGTTGACTTTGACGTGCAAGGCAGTATGTTGATTTCTAAAAAATATCTAAAAGGAAAGATTTATGAGATAAGTGGTTGCTTTTGGCCTTGTGATGTAGATATTCTGTTTAGTGCATTCATTCTCATACATACCTTTATAAAATATCATGAGCCTAATGTGATATTCAAGAATTTCTGAACTAGGGTATTATATTTATATGTGGTAAATTTTCATCAGAAGTAGTCATGACTATAAAGCAGTCTTCCATTAGTCATCTACTAAAAGGTCAAATACTACATTAGACCCTACTTCTAAAACCCAATAAAAGTGAGTGTGTTTCGTGTGGAGACTCACTCTGCAAACGGACATCTGGTTGGTGGTCAACGTCCCGTTTTGTCAGAGCAGATGACTGAGGTACAGCCCAGTGTCTCCACAGAGGGCAGGCTGCGGACAATGGCGTTTTTCTTGGCCATGCGGCGGGTTCCCAGGGCCAGGCAGGTGGTTATGACAGCGGGCAGCCCTTCGGGGATGGCAGCCACCGCCAGTGCCACAGCGATTTTGAAATAGTAGACAGCCCCCCGGATCCAGGAGCCGCCGTGGACTGGGTCGTTAAAGTGTCCGATGTTTATGATCCACACGGCAACGCAGATCAGGGAGATGACTTTGGAAAGTTGCTGTCCGAACTCGTCCAACTTCTGCTGCAGTGGCGTTTTCTCTTGCTCGGTTGCTGCCATTTCGTCACGAATCTTGCCGATCTCTGTGTTCACACCAGTAGCCACCACCACCCCCACGGCTTTACCAGAAGCAATGTTCGTGCCCTGAAAAGAGACAGAGTTTAAAAAGAGAAGAAAGAAAGAAAAATATACACATTCATGTTGTGTTCAGTCAGTAACTCTGCTCACCAGTAGCACTTTCTAAATTTATTGGTAATGGAAAAAACGGACTCAAATTTATACTACTCAATCCTTTGAGAGATCTCCCTCCCAACAACAAGGTCATTTGGTGAACAAAAACTAAGACAGACGTGTGTGACATCAATGCAGCATGAGAAAACTTACAGAAAAAAGCATGTTTTTCTTGTCCTGGTTCACAGCTCGAGGATCAGGCACTGGGTCGGTGTGTTTAATGACAGACACAGACTCTCCTATAAAAAAACAGGTTGGGTTAAATCAGTCACATTCAAAGGGATGCACATTTAGGACATTTTCTTTAATCGATAGTTAAGACACCTTAATCAGTAATCTATTAATCATTAACCACCTGCATGAGATCAGCTGATGTTTTATAAAAGTTAATGCACATAAATATTTAATTAGGTTTCAAACAATCATTAACAACAAATAATTAGCTGCAAACTGTAGTCAGACTGTCGTTTTTTTTTTATTTAAAGACCCTTGACTTTTACTTATCACCTGCTTGCCTTTAGTTGTTGCTTTTAGTTAAATTGACTTTTATCAGCCACACTGCAGACTAAATAAAAACCTGGATGTGTAAAATAGAAAACGATGCAGGTTACAACAGAGCAAACATTATACTGGAGCTGAAGTCAAAAAGCATTTCACAGGAAACAATAATACATTTTAATTCCATTAAACCACATGAGCACAGACAGGCTCCAGCTCGGTTTAGATCCATCCCTGCGTCAGGGTCTGTTCACTTCCAAAACATTCTGAAGTAGATAATAATCAACAGAAATGGTCTTTATTTAAACAGGAGACAAACTAACTGCCTCCTTTTACGTGTCCCGTCCGGTTACAGAGGCAGGTCTGCCACGTTTCAGAACAATTTATCAATAGTTTGTTTCTTCCTTTACATGCTTGTTTTAGTTTAGGTTTCTACACAGTATAATAAACGTAGAAACTGCATCTATGCGCTGACTGAGGCATAGAGGCTGGAAATGCAGCAGAGGAGGGCATGCGCCGCGGCTAGTCAAACCACAGACGCAAGTAAGAACAAACTCTAATGGAACTGAACTCACCCGTGTCCAGTGCATAATCCTCCAAACGCTCTAAAAATCCTCAACAGGACACTTCTGATGGTAGCCTTGTGGTTTTAAGAATGTGCACTATTTAAGGGCAACAGCTGATTTTCCATCAACTGTGCATTTAAACAAACCTGTGCAGACGCAATACATTATGTGCAGTGCTACTCTGTCATTACAGTGGGTTCAGAAGCTGCACTGTATGGACTTACCTGTCAGAATCGACTGGTCGATCCTCAGAGTTGTTGATTTGATCGAACAGATTCGAATATCAGCAGGCACCTTGTCTCCGACTGAAAAACCAAGAGCAAAGCAAAACGTTTCTTAACCGAGAGGTATTTGAAGAAAGTATGATAAAGGGGGACACTGGGGTATTGCTGAGCTGTGAGTGCTACATTGTTGTAGCGTTTCCACCTGATCATACACCTTTTATTTCATATCCCTTACTGTCTTTGTTGTCTATTTTTCAAAATTAAATGATTCCACTTTGCATTATTGTATTTATTTCATACAATTAGTTTGTGTGTAATTGAGCTACTGTGACTTGTGTCCTAGGTTAAAATTATAAATTATTTAAGCACTGACACCTAACCAAATGTGACATATGTAATACAGGCCGATAAAACTGTGGCTGCTATTGTTAATTCGCATACATTATCTCAAAAATAGGAAACTGACTGAAGCAGACAAAGTACAGAAACGCAGGTTCAAAAAGGCTTCAGCAGCACCTGTTGGAACGCTGTGTACATTTACAAAAGCTTTGAGATGTAAGGTTGTGTACATGCAGGCGGTAGCTCTGCACTGGAGTGAACTGAACTGGTGAGGCAGGGCTCGTTCCTCTGAGGGAATTGAGCAGCAATGTTATGTCTTTAGGGGAAGGAAAAGGAGAACCAAATAGAGGAGGAAATTAAGTGGTTGTGAGCCATAAAAGGCCTGTCTCAAAGGAAAAGGACAATTTGGGTGCAGTGGGACAGCAGTGACCCACTTCCCTTTCCTATTGGCACATAGAAGCATGAGGAAATAGGAAAATGGCCCAGGCTGTGGCACACTTCCATGAGTCCCCATATAGGCCCACTTACTCTAGTTATAAATGAAAACTGTGTCGAAGCATTTATAACACATTCAGTAGAGAATATACTATAGAATGGTATCATTGTAGACTAATCCTTGCTAAAAGGTTACAAATCCAGCTGACACTTACTACTCCATTGTATATTCAAAGAGCTAAAACGCATAGCCATCAGTCTAAACGTCATGACTGCAATACACAACATACCCCCACCTCCACATTTTATCCACTTAGAGTACCTACAACTGAAAGTAAAAAAATACTTTTGCGTCGTATAGTTAAGTTATACGGGCTATACGACCGGAAAAGTAACCAATCAGAGGCTGGCGGGTAGAAGTCGAGTACGATTGTAAGCACTTAAAAGAAGTACCTAATTAATCTGTCCATAAGCAATATTGTAATGTAATAGACAGTCTTGATTTGTAATTTAATGGAGTAAGAATATGATTATGTTATGCTCCAGTGAACACAATAAATGCTACAACATTGTATTCAAAAGTAAACATTGCCTCAAACACCTTTACTTCTGATTGAGACTTTGTGAGGAGTTGGACAATGTTCAACACATTCAGTGTCCAACAGCTGAGCCGGGCCTACCATCTGTCAACAGGCTTTGGGCAATCAAGACAGACAGTCACTGCTTTTCTGAGAAAGACTAAAGTTGAGATCCAACTTCAAACAATTGGTGAAATGGGAGCTGTACTTCTGCAAAGGTCATGCAACATAGATCCCTGAAGAGACACATGGTTAGTTACACAGGAGGGAGACTTTCTATTAATATTAATTGTTAAATTGTCTTTATTGGTAATTTTAGATGTTAAGACTAGACCAACAAAGATAACTACTGGTTTATATGTCCAGGATCCCGGGGCACTCTTATAAAATCCAAACTCTACAATACTACTTTGAATACAGTCGCACCAAAACAAAGTAAACCATTCCGTCAAATGTTTACTTTTGCTTCCAGTAAAGAACACACACATATCTCATAAATGCCCCCATCCCCTGAAGAGAAAGAGAAAAAGCTAGAATATTAAATCCTTGATGGTTATTTAAGACTTCCTGTGTCACTCAATTTAAAACAAGAAGACCAAGAAACATAGCCAAGAAAAAAGCCCAAGTGCCAACATGCTCTCTCAAATACACTGCTCTCTGCCGCGTTACAGCACGTTGAAGTGCACGTATATCATCTGACTCTTTGTGTCAACATCCGACCTGGTTCTGGTCCAAGTCCTCCTCAGCTGCGGACACTTTCACTCTGGGTCTTGCCAAAAAAATCAAACAGTCTGGATGTTTAACAATGACAAATGTCAAGACCTTTGCCTTTTTGTGTTTGCTCTTTGTTGTAATACATTTTTGAAATTTTGAAAGTTCTCAAAGCTGCACTGCTCTCAGTACAAAGCACGCAGCTTAGGATATATTTAAAAAGGAGATAATTCAACTTTCAATTTTGTTGTTTGAATAGATACTTTTGGAAAGAAAGTATGACACACACTTCTAGTTTTCAATCCATCAGTATCTCATAGCGCACCTTACAAAACACTGGACTGTCCCTTGAAACAGAGATCCAAATTGTGCTCTACTAAAGGGTTAAGAGTCTTCCAAACAAGTCATTTGCCACTGAATAATTATGAATCGTACACAGATTTAACCATTAGCGAGTCCTCAATTGGAAAAAGTGGTATTGGAGATGTCTAAAAACAACATCCGGATGAGTGCATATAAGAAGACCTTGGACAATGACAAATGCTCAGAGCAAGTAATTGTCAAATGTGTCTTTTAAACAACCTTTTCACAGCAGCGATGGCACAGGAGTTGCCAGCCTTGAGTGGCACCTACCCCTGCCGTGTGTTAGTGAGAGGCTTATGTTTTGGGACAGGCCTTCCCAGAGTTGGCCAGGAGGCTCCATGTGCTGATGACAGGCAAACAAAAGACTGCCCTCCTGTTAATGTTGCGAGGGCCGTTTCTGAGCAGCCAACAACGGAAACATGTGGCTTACTGACAGTGCTCCTACTGATCCTGTAAACAAAGAAAATGTTCAATAGATGGGAAATACAAATTAGTTTAGAAGCAGCCCCTATAAGCTCTCGTGTTTGCGTTTGCTAAAAAATATAACTATTTTAATGCTCAATCCCCGAAGGTCAAAGTTTACTGTAAAAAAATAACATTTCAAAGCACTTATGATATACGCTAATGCTTTCATTTGTTGGAGAAAGACAAACAGGATCTGCCACATTTCTTTAATCTGACAATAAACGCAAGCAGAACTACAGTCAGACCATTTTAAAAAATTCAGTTATACTTTGAGACATTTGAAATCCCCACAAAAAAGGCATCGTTTATATGTTTAAACTTCAAACAGTGGAACACAAATATTTATTTTAGCATCTTCTTGTTCAACTGGACTTTCTGCTCCTGCCATGTCATCCACAAAAACGTGGCGGCTGAATTTGGAGGCGATTATGCAAGCTCCATCTCGGCTCCGCTTTTGTCTGTTATGAATCTTAAGCAGCAAAGCAGGGAAAAGATTACACTCAACCGTTTTTGTTGCCCTCGAAACGCAAATTGTCCCAGGATAAAGGCTGCCAACAATCCTGTCGGAAACTACACCGAGAGATAGCAGTGATTTAGTTTACATTAAACGAGCTTCAAAATGAGACGGGCTGTATGCACACAGAAATACTTCAAGAGGAAAGACAGGGGCAGATTTGATCTTTGGACTTTTAATTACTTAAAAACATCATGGGACAGACACAACTGCAGCAGGCAAAATGTAGCAGAACCCCACAAAACATAAGTTATGGTGTCATTCACACTGCTCATCAAAATAGTTGTGTAGATTTAGTTCTTTTTTTGGGTAATATTGTACATCACAGTCCTCCTGTTTAGAGCATGTGAACAGCTATGGCGTCCTGCAGAGTCATGCTGCTGAACCAACCCAGTGGAAATATGTCAGACCAGTTCTGAGAAGTCATAGGAACAGGATCTAAATTTATCATTTTTGTTTATATGATTTACCATTTTAAGATCAGTACTGGCCAATAACTAGTGTATTTATTGTAACCAATGGAACTGGATAAAAAAAACAATCATTATCAAACCAACAATTAGTTTTTCCATTGGTGGTAACCCTTCATGTATTTCCTGTTACTAAACTGTCTCTTTGTCTAAATAAGGCTTTAAATGGTATTTAAATTTATCAAAAGTCAACTGCATGTATTTCAATTGACGGCCACAGTCCCAGCAGTCTGCAGGGGATCTGAAGTGTTAAAAAGCCTGTTATAGCAGGTTTTTCTCAGCTCAGCTCTAGTCAACATTGGTGCCTCAGTGCGATGTGTTCAGAATGAAAAACTCTGTCTTTGTGCATACTATATGAGCCTTTCCCTCTCTCTTTGGTCAGCGTGGCCCGATCTTGCTGACAAGTGTTGAACTTGCGCCAAAAGACAGGCTGGCACTGACTGACGGACGCTTGCCAGGCCGCAGTAAATGCCACATACTATGCAGCGTATCTCAAATCTGTACAGGGAGCAGCGCTGATGGGCAGGGTCCCTGTGCATCCAGTGCAGTCCGGTGGACGTTTTTCCACAAAGCGCTTCCCTATAAGGTCATGTCTCTCCAGCACAATGGCAGCAGATGATAGGACCTCCCCTGTGCTGCCCCCATGTTGCAGAGACAAGTTCACAGGCTGCCGGGAACACAGAGCTCCAAATCTACAAACTCTGAGCAGGGACACTTGCGAGTTTTGCACAACTTTTATTGGTGTGGACTAACTCTGAATAGACTATACTACCAATACCACAGGGAATTAACTGTTTTATTTTTCCTCTTGGCAGATACACACCAAGAGGCAAGTGGCCACAAGGATAAAAAAATATTTTTTACAGATTTATAAATGTTATGTATACTTGGGAAAAAACTGACATATTAAAAAAAGTGGAAGTTACATTACTCCCTGTTCCTATAATTGCAGGTCACCACAGCTTAACATGCTGCAACAATAGACATTGCCAAAAAAGCCAAAGCACCAAGGTTTGGAATCTCCAACTAAACCAGAGCTACAACCAGAAACCAAAAGAGCTTCTGTGGTGTAAAAATTCTGAAATGACTTCAATTGCTTCTTTAAGTGGTTTTATGGCACTTTAATTGACTATTCTTTTTAAAACAAACAAATGCTAAGAGCAATAATTGGTTGTTATACACTAATAAAAACAAGATAGTCTTAAATGTGTTAAATATATACCAACAGCACACCTTTACTACAGCCCCTACAGTATTCCAGACCCTTGTATTTCTCTTATATTTAATTAAATTTACTTCGACAAAGGGGGCATTCAAATAGTCAAAACGTTTGGTCCACTGTTTATACCAATATCTTTGTACTTCCCTTTGAATGAAAGCAACTGTACATTTCCCTTTAGAACAGTTTTATGTGAGCGTTAATCTCGAGGCTGATGAGCTGCGAGTAGGAGGCAGTGCTAAAATACAGATTGGCTTTGAGCTATTCCTCTCACGGTGCAGCAGCTACAGAGGGTTGTCTCCGTGTCCTCTACCATATCTCTGCAGCAAACGGCAGCATCTGCGTCATCAGACTCCTCTGCAGGCCACGGGTCACTTTAGAGACTCAGGAAATGATTATATTCAAGCCTAAACATTTGAACAGATAATGATCAAACTGGGAATTAAGCCAGTGTTTACAAATGAGAGGTATTTTAAACATGTTAAAATGCAGATACAATCTATTTATTTTTTTTTTTTTTTTTAACAAACTGGTGCAGTTTAAAAAAGGGCCCTCCTGTGTACTTTTGCCTTGGGTCCCAGCATACTGCAAGATTGCTATGGTAACCAAAGGCTACATTTCAAGGACAAATGGATATGCAAACATTGAAGTGCGAGGGCTGAATCAAATCAAAGACTATGTGTCTATTAATACTGGTATTTTGAAATGAACATTACATTTTAAAATGGTAGCATATTTAAAGTGCCATATAATCTCTAAATGTGTGTTTTTGCATTCAGCTGATGAAGTGAACTGAAGAATGATGGTAATATAAAGAGTGAAGTGGATTATGAAAGGAGGTTAGGATTTATTAAAGTTAATGTAAGCGTTTTTTCTGCCTGCTTGGCTGCATCACTGAGCCTCAAACCGCTGACAGGAAAGTCTTCTGTGACTTTTATTAAGACCTTTACAAACAACTTACTCTTAAATATTTATGTAAAGTCATACGTTTATCCAGATAAATACAGTGTTGGCATGGGTCGTGTGCAGTGCTCTGTTTTATATATCATAACAGGATGTGCCAGAAGCATGAATGGGGCAGGTCAGCTCATGGGAAATCAATGACATAAGTTGTTTTTTTCTGCAACATTAAATGCTTTCGGTAGCTTAGTAGACTTAAGTTGCCAGTTTCTGTCCATGGAAAAGAACCAATAAAAATGTAAATGAGAATTCAAAATTCAAATTTGCATATAGATGTACTTTATAAGGCCAGGATGCACAAGAATCACTGATAACATGAGCAGAAGGGCACTTGTGTAGCATTTGTCCTTGTGAAGGTGACAGAGAAGTTCTGCCGCACACCACCGTCTATCCTACGTCAGAGCACCGTTGTTCCCCAGAGTCTGACGGGAGGGGTGCACAGGGGTGGGACGGGACACCTGTCATCTTCACGACTGTCACTGCTGCCTATTAATATGACATGCCATAATCTAAACAGTGTATGATGGCTAAAAATACAAGCTACCGCTATGTGCTGAAAAAAAAAAACTGTGCATCGTTTTAGTGTCTTGGGGTTAAATGGAGGTTCATGATAACAACTCAAGAACAGCATACCAACACATCCAGCCCTGTAACTTATGTAAGCACTAGAGAGAAGAGATGCTTGAAACTCAACTCATTCAGGATTTACACTACTGAAATGCACTGACTGGACTTAATGGACTGAAGAGAAGACTCAAAAATCCTTTAGAACCCAACCCATTTATCTGCCAATTTCTCTACAGAGATGGCTGATACGACAATATATAATGATCTAAAGAGCCACTCCCAGCAGACCCTCAGAACCAAATGCACTTTTTGGTCAAATGTTAATACACAAGAGTAAAGACATAAGTGTGCTACAGCCACAGCATCTCAAGACCAAGAAAACATTACCTCTCAAACTAGTGAGGAAATTCCTCAACAACAGCTCACATTAGCAGCATTGTGTGTTGTTAATAAGTGGCTTGTTGTTACTGTGCAAGTGATGTACTGTATATTAGGCATAGACTTTTTGCCAATTCATTTTAAATGTAGGGGTCAAGTAGTTAAAGAAACCATAAAATTATCTGTAAATCAGCACAAAGACCCAGCACAATAAACCCTTTCCTGCAAAAAGGCCTCCTAGGTACAATTGCAGTCAATTAGCAAGTGCGCTCGTACACAATGTATATAATTCTTTCACTACAACTGCACTGTGCCTGTCAGATAACAAAGTCACTGCAGACAAGCTGCAGACAAAGAAAACCCATGTATAAGAGAATACCTCAGAGCAAGTGTAGACGTTTATGGACACATGGTAAATGGGGCGTTAATGCTAATAACGTTTGAGCTTAGCCCATTGAGACAATGGGTTAATAAGACCATCTGAAAATATAGCAGTCGTTCGGGGTGAGTCACTTCTGCAAAGGCTTATGGGAAAGGGGAGGTTTCAACTCGAGCTAAATGTGATCTGTGCCCATAGTGGGAGTGGTATTGTTTGTTCAAAGTGGGCATCACTACAGTAACCAAGGCCAAACGGAGGGGATCAAACATTATATAAAGAGGCCTGTCACTTATAGAACAACACATACGTTTAACAATTAATTTATTTTATTTTATTTCAACCTTTATTTAATCAGGATAGTCCCACTGAGATTACAAATCTCTTTTGCAGGGGAGTCCGGGCCCCATGTGTGTTTGGGGGGGACTATTGTACAGGTTTTTGGTGGTAGGGGAAACTGGAGTACCCGGAGGAAACCTACACAGACACAGGGAGAACATGCAAACTCCACACAGAAAGGCCCTGCCCTGGATGGAAATCTGGAACCCAGGACCTTCTTACTGTGAGGCAGGAGTGCTAACCACTTTGCCACTGTGCGCTCATAATTAAAAAAATGTCCTTATATAAGCTTTGTTAAAATATTAAAGCATACTGTAGCACAAAAAACTTTATTTTACCAGCTCATTGAAGTTACTAAATTGGTACTAATTGAAACTAAATGATCAATTAATAAGTTTGGTCCCAAATGAGAAAGCTTGAGAACCACTGCACTTCAGGTTCAGAGAGGGTCAACCTACCCGCCACTTCCACAATGTCCCCAGGCACAATGTCTCGAGCCTTGATCCGCTGCACCGTCTTTTTGTCCTGTCGATAGACTTTCCCGATCTCCGGCTCGTACTCCTTAAGTGCCTCGATGGCGTCCTCAGCATTGCGTTCCTGCATGGGAAAATAGTTTTTTAGTGCCAACTAATTTTTGGGAAAATATGCAATGATAACGTGAATATGAACGATATTTCTTGCGATATCACACTCCTGTGTGAAATGCTGATTTATTAGAATATTTCAAAAGGTTAATGGGGATCATACTAAAAGTAAACATGTGGTACTAGATTTTTATCTTTATCTACCTCACTTTTAGTGCATACATTGTCAGTGAGTGTATGGTTAAAAAGGAATGCTGCTCCTATATTAAAGCAGTTTAATAGAAAAAAAGTGAGAAAATGACTTGCTATATTTAAAATGCAATTTCAGCAGTGGAAATTAGAACAGAGCCTTACATTTCTTTCTTAAACTGTCAGTTAAAGTGTTAGTTAAACTGTGTTTGCGCTCTGCTGTGTCTCACCTGCCACACTCCGACGATAGCATTGGCTATGAGAATGAGTAAAATTACAAATGGCTCCACAAACGCTGTGATTGTTTCCTCTCCCTCTTCAAACCAGGCTAGGACCTGAAAATAAGCACAAAAGCATGTTATAGTGAAAGCACAACATTTCATTGCACAAAACAAACACATATCTCAGTGTTTTATTACAAACTCCTTATTAAGGACTCATTGCTGTTAACTTTATCCTGAGCTCTAATGGCTGTCATTAAGCATCAGGAGGGAACAGTACTGACTTATTTTTATTTACAAGGCCATCTTGGGCAAACTGTATCTGTACCCGTTTAGCCTCCTATGTGTTCTATGGCCAGGTCTCCCTTGAAAATTAGATTTTATCTCAGGGGACCTCCTTGTACAGTATGGCAAATGTATGACCAATACGGTTTAAAGAAAAAAGTATTATCCCAACAGAAAAATACAGCACAAATATTGTCCTAAGACTAACCTGTGCAGCTTTGCTTTGAACCAAGGTGTGAAACATTATCTAAAGACTGAACCAGGGTTATCTGCACTAGATCTCAATTAAACCTTTTTATTTCAGACTGTGAGGCGTTGCTGCTGTTGTTCCAATTTATTGCTTCCAACAAAACTATCATTACCCACGGTTTACTGTTCAAGAAATCTTTGTGCATTATATCTCATAATGGAATGAAACTCAAAGTGCCCAGCTGCGTCGAATGCCAAAAACAATATATTAGGTGCAGTAACTCAAATAGAAATTGTCTTTGATTTACAGCAGCAGATTTAATCAACGTAATTGGATTAAGATTATTACATTAGATAAGATTAGAACTTTCTCATTACACAAGTACAGGGCCCTTTAGCACCAAACCAAAAGTGCAATAAGCAACAAGAGGAGAATATGGATTGACTGGGAGGTGGTAGCGCATTACACTCTTATTAACACCTGCACATTTCCTTGTTGTGAGCAGATGAAAGCTCTGAAAGCTCTGAAAATTTCCACATTCAAAGTCAGTGAGGAACAACACTTTGCCTCACAATGGAGTGAGCCATTGCACACTGTCTGTATATACAGTATGGATATGGTTTAAAATGACAAGAGTATGTACAGCAGGCTAAGTACAGTGGAATTTATTGAATCACCAGTGCAAGTGGACTGTAAGAAATGCAGCAAGTATATGCATCGGTAACTATTCCTCTATCAACAAAGGCAGGTTGCATCTACTTCTAACAGATGCGGGAATTAAATCAAACACTGTCTTAGTTCAATATTCATTTGTCACAGTGTGCTACAAGGAAAGACTGAAGTGAAATTCGGGAGTGGGTTGGGTGTGGGCATTGTCCAATTGTCCAAAGAGACCCTCCCACAGTGGGTTAAGGGTCCAAATTTGGCATTGACTGGCGCTGTGCTGCACTGTCAGACAGAAGCAAATGACACCTCTATATCACCTGACTGTGCGGTACATACCAGCTCGCACTCAGGGGTCGCTTATCAAACTGTTTCTGACATCTGTTATTGGACTGTGGGGTTTAAAAAACATCTGTTCCTTAAGAGTAGATTTGTTCTGCAAAGTGGTAGATGTAGTATTTAATTCCCTGGTTAGGTTACAAATTGCTACAGCATAAGAACTAGTTTTGTAGTTTTGAAGACTGGGGCCTGTTTTAGGGCCACTTTTTGGCTGAAATCCTTAAACATGATGCGATGTTTGAGGAGCTCACCAACCCAATCAAAACCATATAGACCAAGACCAAGTCCTCACTGACACCAAGGCCAGTGAGTTTGATGGAAGAACTCCTAAAGAAGAGCTAAAATACCCCAACACTAGTCCAGTGCACATTACATTAGAAAATATTCAGCAAATTAGCCAGATGTTCCCTTCTTTTACTCTACCCTGAATGAGATGTCCGGGTCCATGCCGACTCATTGCTTGACAACTTAAATGTCTTACTTGGCACATGGCGACAGCAACTCAATGCTGCTGTTGTCACCATTCCTCAGATGGTTCTCAGCTGCTTAGCTCCTAATATATGACCTACCCTCGGGTGGGTTATACAAACTGAAGACGTTCACACTTCATTGCTATGCACTGCATAAACTGTCCCCTGCCATTCATGACACTGGGATCAGTAATAATCCCGTCTGCAATTGTGACTCGACATAAACAGTCTGTCAGTCAGAGCTGTGAACAGAAAACTATTTATAGGAAGCAACTGTTTGTCCTGAGATTGCCTTCTGTGTTTTAGATTAAACTTGTGTAAGAGTCCGCTAAGTTTGTCAAAGAGAACTTGCTAAAGCCAATTGGAATACAAAAACCACACTATAGAGCAGAGCCGTATGCAGTGCTTATAACAGCACCCAGCCATCTAGTTTTTAAAACATTTTATACACTATTACAACTAGAGGTTCAAGTAAATATACTTACAAAAGATATACAAGCAGCCAATAGAAGAATCCGTACAAGTAAATCTTCAAACTGTTCAAGGACAAGCTCCCATAAAGATTTTCCTGTAAAGACAAGTTAGTTAACAAACAAAGCACCTAAAATGTATCAATAATATGGCTGACTGTGGCTTACCTTCCTCTGCCGGTAGCTCTGTGAACACAAAAGTGGAGGGATGGCACAGGATAGACCCCAGGAAAAGACAAAAGAGATCTATGTTAGTGTTGAGTAACTTGGAGAAAGATGAATACAAAACTCTTCAGTTCCTGTTTGGTGAAGATGAACGGATAGCGACAGGAAGGAACACATTGTTTAAATTAAATATTTACACTCAAGTTAGAAGCTTTGAAGGTAAAATCATTAAAGTCAACTAAGCCAGTCTGATTTGTACAGGTCAGTTTTAACAAACATTTTATTCAAAGACCAGTTCAAACTAAAAGCATTTGTTTGTACTGACATTTTGGGCCCATTTTGTTTGGAAGGCAAACTCAATATTGCCTATTGACTTACAGAAGATTTGAAATGCTGTCTTCTAGGTCCTCCCTGTGCTAATATGAAAAATATCTATAGTAAAAGGTCAATCAACAAGGATATAGTGTTAAACAGGTAGTGCTAACAAGTGCAAACAAACAGCTTTAGATACTGCAGAGTCCATGCTTCAGGGATGCACCCCCTTGATGCAAAGTGTATTACTTTGTTTCCAAGTGTCCAAATCCAGGACGTTTTTGACCTTTTCCCCCCACATTCCAAAGAGTACAAACTCCAATAAAAGGTCTCCTCCTTTTGGCTCAAGTGAAAAGCAAAATGGTTGGATAACAGGGACATACTGTATTCCAACCATTTTGCATAATGCATTAACTGCTATTTGGGACTGTAAGCTGAATTATACAATAGTAACAATAGTAAAACTACAGTTGAACTAAAGGTCAAAGTGGTTAAAGAGGTAGGGAACATGGCCTCTGTGACCTCGCAGGTGTTATTAATATAAAACAGCTGTTTAAGCCCAGGACAAGAGAGATTAACTTGGAAGGATAGCGTTACTCAGTGATCCTGCTGCATCTGGTCAGTGTTAAATGCTTGTCAGGTGGCTTGTCAAAGGCTGGGCAGTTATAGTAAGCAACGTCCATACTATCCATTACCGTCACACAAAAGGACTGTGAGGTGACAGTGTTATCACAGTGAACCTGGTACACTTTGGAAAACTGCTGCATTGTTTTATAATGTCTTTCCTTGAGAAACAGCTCACTGTGAAGCAGGAGATTAACTGACCTAGGTCTAAGACATTTCCTACTTACTCTTCCACTAGTGGATGAATGAAAACCTACACAAACGTCAGGAAAAGTTAGTGTTGTTGTCAAGAACACATTAACCAAGACCAGGCAACAGACTTTTTGGATCTAGATGTAGTGAAGAACAAGACCAGGGCATGACAAAGTGGGAGAGACCTCAGCTTTCCATAGTGTCTTATTTTTATGTCTCTAGTTCAGTTACATGCCTATCACGACATATGTCAATATAATGGGAAATAATAATAGCTACACTTGTTAATAAAATGTATGTAAACTACTAGCTGAATTTAACAAAATCTGAAACCAAACTAGGAACATGGCTGCTTATATTTTTGGCTTAATCAATCAGTAGGAGCAGAAAGTAACCTTGATTTAAATTTGTGTTATATAGCTAATCTTGTCTATTAAGTGTAGTCTAAACTAAAGGAGAGGTATTTACCGTCTCTAAAAAGATACACCGACAGTTTCCAGGAGGAGCATAGGCTACTTCACGATAAAAGCTGGCATGTTTAAACATGGTAATGATTAATGTGCTTCTATGAAAACCGTGGGAACCCTGCTGGTGACGTAAGCCAGGTATGGAGCCGGTGAGGTTGACCTTTAGGACACATCTCACGCCGACCATGACGACACAGATTTACACCGTGTCTCATTCACGCGGCGGACAACGTTGAGTCCTGAGCCGGGCTCGCGCCTGGACCTGGTAGAGCACATAGGCTGCCATACAAACGGAGCCACCTGACTTCGAGTCCCGGCCAAGTCAATCTCCTTCTGCTCCCCATTCATTCACATCTATCAAACGAACAATAAAATGCCCCTAACATATCTTTAATATAAAAAGTACCGTACCGTTCAGGCCCCATTTTTCTTTTTGCCGCTTCACCTCCTCCAGGGAAAGTCCTGTGCTTTCATTGACGCAGAAATGACTGTAAACTTCTTCCACACTCTTCGTGTGTGCGTTCTCCATGGTGAACAAACGTCTCCTTCCCACACAGCGTTATCCAAAAACCCACGGCCTCCTCTGAATCTTGAAAAACAATCAATACTGTCAAGGGAATAAGGAGTTTGCCAACTGAGGGCTGTGCATTCAGTCAATAGGACTATCAATGGCTACAAACCGCGGACTAACGCCTCCCTTGGCCCCTGTTAGATTTTGTTAAAATGGGAAAAACGTCCGACGTTCCTCTCTGATAGGGGAATCTTTTTCTTATTTCCAAAGATGGTGGGGAAGAGTCTGCGGCAGAGTCCCGACTGGAGGACTGCATTCACCCGGTGCGGTGCGGGAGTATGATGCCGTGGTCTGCCTCACCGTGGCGCAGCTCTCAGTGACTCCACACGGCGCTGGCAGTGTGCTTTATCAAACCTCAGAGCTCTCCCTCTTCCCTGCGCAGCATGTGGACTCACACCATTGGACGAACCGCGTCAGCAACGTTCAAACCTGGGAGACGCGAAAAGGAATACAGGAAGTAGCCAGGAAACAGCAATGAACTTAGCTAGCCTATATGTTAAGTGGAAACCCTTCTTGTACAAATGAGAAAAACACATATCATCCAGATGTTAACATGGAATAAGAAGTCCACTTGTAGGGCTTACCCTTTGGCTAACATTACTGTTACCCTAGCAACGTTCAGTTTGGTAACAGAAAGTGTCTTCGGTGGGGGGAGATCGCAAACTCGTCGTTCTCCCATAGAAAAATCGTAACGCACCAACGGGATTATAAACTTTTTACACAATTTGGCTTTATCATAAGTTGGTAGGTTGTATTCATTAAAGACTTCGGGATAAAGTAAAAAAAAAAAAAGCATTTCAGGGTAATTCAAGAGATTAGGTTGATTTGTTCTTCAACCGTCCTACTAGAAGCTCCGAGTAAATAGTCAAAGCAACTGACAAAAGAATCTGCTTAAAGGCAAAACAAATAATACAAATAAAACACACACTCCACTGTAGAAATGATTCTTTATAAAGCAGTCTTTTTTTGCTGATCCTTCTCCCACAGCATAATACAACAAGTAACCTACACACTTTAAACTGTCTTATAATGTCTCAGACAACTTATTCTGTTACTACCTCATTTACTCTTGACAAGGGGGCCCTGTTTTTATTTAGTATGAACAAGCTCATGTGCTTAAAAAAAACAAAAAAGACAAACCAACAGAAGGAATAAAATGCTAAATAAGAATTTGATTGAGAATTTTTTTAGGATTTACTAAAATGTAACAAAATGAGAAGCAAGATCTCCATGCGTGACTTTGCATTATTCAATAACATGCTCTCCATGTCAAACTGTTAAGGGTGTGTGAGGCCACAAGGTCATCACATTGTCTTCTTTGGAGAGGTATCATTTTCAGATGTTTTACAGGACAGGCATGCATTGTCTGTTAACACATCTCAATGGAGTCCCAAGAAGCACAAGGTGCATTAGCATTAATGACATGGTGCTACTAGGCTGGACATCAAGCTGCCTTTTTAAAATGCTCATTTGATCCTTTTGGCTCAAGACCTGCTAATATTGTTTGTCAACACCAGATTAAGTTTCTGTGGTTTACTGAAACACCCTATAAGCATACAATATGTTTACAGGGTTAAAGGCTAAGTTTCTAAATAGTAAGCAAACTGACAACTTAAAGTAGACTGTCCGACAAATAGTTCACTTTTATATTTAAGTGGCAATGAAAAGAAAGTCAGCTAGAACAGTAATATAGGTTTAATGTTCATAATAGTAGTGTGTTTATGTTAAATAATATAATAATTTTGTGTTTTATAACATTGAGGTGCAAGTGATCTCCAAACTTGGCAAGACATTCTGTCCAAGTTCATAGTGTCTATTGCCAGAAATAGTTGACCGCAGCCACATCCTAAAGTGTTCCACTTTGTAATCTGTTATCTTTGAACACTCAGAATGAAAGTGTATCCTTAAAGATGTGTCAAACCTGAGTGTTTGGGGTGTTATAGAAAGAAATGTCTTGTTTAGTAACACCTTCAGATAAAATTAATATGCCAACTCTGGATTTACAACCAACATTACCAACAAAGTAATGTAAGTAAGTGAAAAATGTAAATTGAAGCTATTATCAAGTATTACTTTGAAAGTTTATACATAAACCATTGTGTATATGCACTGTATTTGAATTTGCCTGTCCTCACAACACCAGCCTGTCTTCCCCTCCTTCTTGGATGACTTTGCCAATAGACGCCTGGTTTTGGGCCTTTATAAAGCACTGTTTCTTGCACTCAATCAGGAGCTCCAGGTCTCGCCACATCTTCATCTGGTCCATGTTATGGCTATGGTTTTCCCGCACCATCTTCTGCTTCTCACGCAACTTCTGTGTTTCAAATAAAGGTCAAGGCCACAGATAAATATTTTATGCATTCTTAAAATGTATTGTTTAACAATGTCTGCTGTCTAAATGCTGGGTTCTAAACAACTATAAAAAGATACTTTACTTACCTTTCCAAGTAATTCCTGCTCTGCAATGTTTTTCATGTACATTTCCCTTCAAAAGAAATCAGGGATACAACTTAGAGGCAAGCTACAACAGGTGATTTTTTGAAATGTGGGGGTTATCAGTTTAATATAAGGTGTGGCTAGACAGCTGGAGGCAGCCGCTTAACTGACTGCATTGTAAAGCCTCCTCAGAGTGAAAAGACCATTGAAGGCAGATGGCTGACCTGCCTCAGCATGCTCACCTAAAGGTCTTCTTCCTCTCTTGAGGATCAGAGGACACATAGGCCTTCATCTCATCAGCTGCCCGCTGTATTTGCATCTCAATGATCTGTGGACAACAGAGGTGTAGGGTTTGGTCACAATAAAATGAGGAGGAAGCACTAACTAAAAGTTGCTTATTATTTAATTTACTCAAAACAGGTTTAATAAAAAACACAATATTTAAAAATATCCTCTAGTTGGGCAGTGGGACATTTCTGTACATCCATTACTATAACATGTTTCTGTCTACCGCAGAACCTGCTTTTGTCATAGTCTGAATGCTTTTAAACAGAAGTGAAGTCATTTGTGACTTCACAAAATCTTGAAAATCCCAGAACAGCTCCAGTGTCTCCTAAAAATGTAATTCAGGAGACACATGGCTTGTTAAGCTGCAGCTTTGGGCTTGAAGACTTTAAAGCAATGAAAAAATAATACATTACTTACCTGTGACATGCTGTTGAGGTAATGGTACCGGTTTTCAGCTTGAGCTGTCTCTTCTTGCAACACTTTTACCTCCTGTGGAAGTCAAAATGACGAGATGTGAATGTTTTTAAATAATAAAAAAATAAACACAGACAAAAAAGGAAACAAAAGGAAAGAAAAACAAAAACCTATACCTGCTCTAATTTTGAGCAGTTGCTCTCGAGGCCAGCAGCACAGCGTTCATACTGAGCCTTCTTTTCTTCGTACTCCACGCTCAGCGTCTGTTCACATAAACACATAAACCTTTTATTGTCCAATGTGTCCATATGAGAAATAACAGAAACGTGTTTTTCATACTTGCCATACTTTCACATCAGCAAAGAAACACAGCTGGTGTTTAAACACTTTAACTTAACACAGGCTTTTAAAAAGTCTATTTATGTTTCTGCGCCAGCTCTTCATTAGCAGACATTACACCAGTAAGACTGAAGAGTGATTCTGGGAACATGAGTAGGAAAATGTAATCCTCCCCAGTGATGCGAGGGGCTTTCCCATCACAAATTTTATTTATGGACAATCTAAATGATTCTTAATGACCTATAAATACATCCCAACAGGTTTGCCAGCGCAGTAAATCACAGCTCTACTTAATCAAACTGATCATTTATGATAAGTCCAAACCAGAAACATGTTATGCCTGTATAAGCACATTTGGTGGTGTCCAGGCATGTAGGGAGAGTCAGTTCTAATCAGTTTAATGATCTTATTATGGTCTATATATAAATAAAATAAGTAAAAATTGTTGTTGTAGTCGAGGTACTCACGTGACTGTGCTCTCTTAGTGATCTCAGCTCCTTTAAGATTGGAGACAAGGCAGCTTTCTCCTTTGCTATCATATTGTTAAACTTTTTCACCTGTCAAGACAAGTATCACACACTTTATTATTACCCATCCATCCATCCATCCATCCATCCATTTTCTTCCGCTAATCTGGGGCGGGGCTGCGGGGGTAAGCAGAGCCTCCCAGAGCCTCCCAGACTTTCCTCTCCCTAGACACTTCCTTCAGCTCTTCAATCCCATGGATTTCCCAGGCCAGCTGAGAGACAGTCCCTCCAGCGTGTCCTAGGTCTTTCCCGGGGCCTCCCGCCGGGAAGGCGTCCAGAAGCCATCTGGGACAGATGCCCGAGCAACCTCAGCTGGCTCCTTTCTGAGCCCCTCCTAAGTGGCCAAGTTCCTCACCATGTCTCTAGGGGAGCGCCCAGCTACCCTGCAGAGAAAGCTCATTTTGGCCACCTGTATCCAATGTCTTGTCCTTTCCGTCATGACCTACAGCTCATGACCATAGGTGAATTGAAAGCTTTGCCTTGCAGCTCAGCTCCTTCTTCACCACAACTGACCAGTGCATCACTGCAGAAGCTGCACCGATCCATCTGTCAATATCCCGTTCCATCCTACCCTCACTTGTGAACAAGACCCCAAGATACTTGAGCTCTCCACCAACCTAAAGGGGACAAACTACCCTTTTCCGGCTGAAAACCATGGCCTCAGACTTGGAGGTGCTGATTCTCATCCCAGCTGCTTCACACTCGGCTGCAAACCGTCCCAGCGCATGCTGAAGGTCCTGGCTTGATGAAGCCAACATGACAACATCATCTGCAAAAAGCAGAAACAAGATTCTGTGGTCCCCAAACCGGACACCCTCTGGCACAGGGACCGTGCAGCCCTTAGCCGAGGGCCCTGGACCTCATACTTTCGGAACAAGATGGCGCGAGGGACACGGTCAAATGCTTTCTCCAAATCCACAAAGCACACGTGGTCTGGTTGAGTAAACTTCCATGCACCCTCCAACACCCTGGAGAGAGTAGAGCTGGTCATGTGTTTCACAACCGGGACAAAAAACCGCATTGTTCCTCTTGAATCCCAAGTTGAACAAGCTCCACAGAGCAATGACAAAACAATTCACAAACATTTATTTGTTTGCTTGTGTTTGTGATTGTCTTCGTAATGTGTTAAAAAGGGAGATACCTTCTATAGATAGTATATAATTATATTATTTTTAATTATAATTATATAATTATACCTAAAAAACAAGATGATGTTAAATCACTGGGGCGCTGGTCATGCTATAACTGGAAGGTTGGCGGTTTGATTCCTCCTCTCCCCAGTTCATACTGTCGTTGTGTCCAGCACTGGTGTATGAATGTGTATAAATGTGTATGTTCAACAACATACACTGTCCCATAAATTTAACCAATTATCTAAAATGGGGTAGTGCTTTGTTTCTGTGATTGGTTGTATGTCTATCGAGGATGGAACTGAACCCTGAAAATCCAATTTGAATCCACAGAGAGCAAAATAATTCTTTGTGTAGAGTAAAAAAGTATGGATCACCAGACTAACATGTTTATCAAACATCTTATTTTTTTATATATAAAAATACTATTATTATATTATATAATTGTGATATAATATATAAACACAAGTGTTGCCATCTGCAGAGTTTGTTAAACAATGGAATGATGTAGTAAGAATGCTCTTTGCTTATTTTATTGCAATCCAGTAAGTGAGTTATCTAATGGCTGGCCTCGTGACATTAACATCAAGTGTCTGAATCTGTTTCTTTAAATGTATATCTACCATTTCAGACATGTCATTCAGCGTACGGTCTTTCTTCTCATCTAGTTCACTTTTAATGGCAGATACACGCTCCAGTTCCTCTTGGGTGTTGCTGTAGCCAGCGATGCCCTTTTCAGCTTCCATAGTTTCCTTGAAAAAAGACATTCATAGGATGAGTACACTAACAATATTATGGCTCAAAAATATCATGTATTTTCTATACATCTTGTAATATTAGCAGCTCCTGTAGTAAACTGACATTTCTTGCTGTGCAACTTAAAAGGTGCAAAAATGACCAGGACTGCTCAATTAATCAAAAATAATTATCAAACCATAAATACAATTTACTTGGTTATTTTGATCAACATAAAAAGACACGTAATGTTCACATAGCTACAGTTAAGTGTTTAAAATATTCAAAAGACATATTTTAAAGTAACTCATTTAATAGATGTGTGAATAAATAAAAATGTTTATACAATCAAAATTACAATATTATGATTTTGTAATTTAAAGTTGAACTGCCCAGCTTTAACTGCACAACATGAACACACAACTTTCCCTGCATTAACAATTCTAATGTGGGATACAGAGGGAAAAGAGCAGCCAATGCAGGCATCAGAAATAGCAGCTCATCCTTTCTGCGTCACACAGCCTATCGCCGCGTCAGGTGCTGGGACCGCAGAGAGGTGTGAAGCCATTTCTAGGAAGCTTTTACCACTCCACTGCTAATATAGTCTGTTTGAGTGGGCAGATTCAGGCTTCAAACATAAAGATATGAAACTGTAATCTTTTGTGAAGAATCAACAAGTGGGACACAATCATGAAGTGGAACGAAATTTATTGGATATTTCAAACTTTTTTAGCAAATAAAAAAACTGAAAAATTGGGGGAGCAAAATTATTCAGCCCACTTAACTTAATACTTTGTAGCGCCACCTTTTGCTGCGATTACAGCTGTAAGTCGCTTGTGGTATGTCTCTATCAGTTTTGCAGATCGAGAGACTGAAATGTTTGCCCATTCCTCCTTGCAAAACAGCTCGAGCTCAGTTAGGTTGGATGGAGAGCATTTGTGAACAACAGTTTTCAGTTCTTTCCACAGATTCTCGATTGGATTCAGGTCTGGACTTTGACTTGGCCATTCTAACACCTGGATATGTTTATTTGTGAACCATTCCGTTGTAGATTTTGCTTTATGTTTTGGATCATTGTCTTGTTGGAAGACAAATCTCCGTCCCAGTCTCAGGTCTTTTGCAGACTCCATCAGGTCTTCTTCCAGAATGGTCCTGTATTTGGCTCCATCCATCGTCCCTTCAATTTTAACCATCTTCCCTGTCCCTGCTGAAGAAAAGCAGGCCCAAACCATGATGCTGCCACCACCATGTTTGACAGTGGGGATGGTGTGTTCAGGGTGATGAGCTGTGTTGCTTTTACGTCAAACATAACGTTATGCATTGTTGCCAAAAAGTTTGATTTTGGTTTCATCTGACCAGAGCACCTTCTTCCACATGTTTGGTGTGTCTCCCAGGTGGCTTGTGGCAAACTTTAAACGACACTTTTTATGGATATCTTTAAGAAAAGGCTTTCTTCTTGCCACTCTTCCATAAAGGCCAGATTTGTGCAGTATTCGACTGACTGTTGTCCTATGGACAGAGTCTCCCACCTCAGCTGTAGATCTCTGCAGTTCATCCAGAGTGATCATGGGCCTCTTGGCTGCATCTCTGATCAGTCTTCTCCTTGTATGAGCTGAAAGTTTAGAGGGACGGCCAGGTCTTGGTAGATTTGCAGTGGTCTGATACTCCTTCCATTTCAATATTATCGCTTGCACAGTGCTCCTTGATATGTTTAAAGCTTGGGAAATCTTTTTGTATCCAAATCCGGCTTTAAACTTCTCCACAACAGTATCTCGGACCTGCCTGGTGTGTTCCTTGTTCTTCATGATGCTCTCTGCGCTTTAAATGGACCTCTGAGACTATCACAGTGCAGGTGCATTTATACAGAGACTTGATTACACACAGGTGGATTCCATTTATCATCATTAGTCATTTAGGTCAACATTGGATCATTCAGAGATCCTCACTGAACTTCTGGAGAGAGTTTGCTGCACTGAAAGTTAAGGGGCTGAATAATTTTGCCCGCCCAATTTTTCAGTTTTATATTTGTTAAAAAAGTTTTCAGTTTTATATTTGTTAAAAAAGTTTATATTTGTTAAAAAAATATCCAATAAATTTCATTCCACTTCATGATTGTGTCTCCCTTGCTGTTGATTCTTCACAAAAAATTACAGTTTCATATCTTTATGTTTGAAGCCTGAAATGTAGCAAAAGGTCGCAAAGTTCAAGGGGGCCGAATACTTTCACAAGGCACTGTATAATGTAGGACTATTAGGAAGATGTTAGAAGGATACCAATTTCATTCAATATTAGGCCCGAGCCGGTGATGACCGGGAGGGCCTATTGTTTTTGCGCGGATTTTTTTTTTTTTTTTTTTTATCTTTCTTTTTCTGCACAATGATCCTAAATTTGACCCAGTGAACATGCACGAAAAGTCATTTTTATTGGTCCCATTTTTCAAGCTCGGCGAAAAATTTAAGTATTTGAAGTCCCCGAAAAAAAAAATACAAAAAATGACTCAGTGGCGGCCCCTAGAAAAGTCAAAATACATTGGGTTTATGGAAAGTGAAAGTAACTTTTTTCCAACGTAGAAAATGAAACTTGGTACATCCATAGGACACCTCAGGGCAAACTGAAAAGTCAATGACAGTCACACCCTAAACTTAACAGGAAGTCCGCCATGTGAGTGAAACGCGCTGCCACTAAAATCGCACTTGCGCAGAAAGATGCAAATCATTGTGTTTTAATCTAAATGGCCCCAAATTTGGTGAGTATCATCTAGACACATGTGCCAACCAAAGTTGTGACTTTGTTGTTGATATCTTATCGGGTATGGGTGTGGCAAGCCTGTAACGAGGTGGCCATTTTTTTGAAAATAAAACGTCTTATCCTCAAACGCCTTCTCGGATCGAGTTGGACCCAAAAAGGCGTTTGTGCACATTCATGACCTGAACACAAAAATATGTAAATAAAAGGGTTATCTTTAGAAATGGCTCTCCAGCGCCCCCTACAAACTTATAATGGGACCCAAGAATTTAGTTTGTAATAGAGACATAAAATTTGGTACACACATCTCTTATGTCATGACGAGCATAAAAGCCAATGACAACCACCCCCTATCTATAAATGTGTTGCCATAGCAACGTCCCAAAAATGTGGAAAAGTCAATGGAAGTGAAATTTTTAGTTTGTTGTAGGCAAATGAAACTTGGTACACACATCCAGTATGGGCTTATGAACAAAAAGCCAATGGGGACCACACCCTATCACACACGGAAGGCGGCCATTTTGAATTGAAAATTTGGTCTGACTTAGAATACACCTCTTTTTAAAAAACAACAAAAATAGCTGCTTCATTCCACAGACACCAAACTTGGGCAAAATGAGCTAAACACGTGTATGTAAAAGAGACAAGTGTTTTTCTAGACTTTTTGCTCGAGTTATATTTTTTTATTATAATTCGGTATATATTTTTTTATCATATTTTTTCTATAAAATGATCCTCAATTTAACCCAGGAAACGTACAACTAAAAGTCATTTTTATTGGTCCCAGACTTCAAGCCCAGCGAAAAATTTATGTATTTGAAGTCGCAAAAAAATACGAAAATGACTCAGTGGCGATTCTAGAAAAGTCAAAATACATTGGGCCTAAGGAAAGTGAAAGTAACTTTATTCCAATGTAGAAAAATGAAACTTGGTACATCCATAGGACACCTCAGGGCAAACAGAAAAGTTTATTACAGCCATACCGTAAACTCAACAGAAAATCTACTATGTTGGGTGGAAAGCGTGACCACCTAAATCTCACCCCTTGTGTCTAAAGGCTTTTCATCTAAACAGCTCCAAATTTGGTGAGTATCATCTAGACACGTGTGCAAAAAAAAGTTATCAATTTGTTTTTTGATACATTTGTGGCTGTAGTCGTAATGAGTCTGTGAAGAGGCAACCTTTGGGAAATAAATGCCATTTTCCAATTGCCAGGATCCTTCCTTTAGAGGAGGCCCCTCCAGAGCCACGGCTAAAGTCTTAGAAAACTCCTCAGAATCTTTTGGAACTTGTAAACTTGTACTTTTAGACAAGTTATATTTACATTTTGCCTTTTTAAACAGGGGGGTGCAGCGATTCCTGAGTCATCTCAAATCTCCAGCCAGTACTTTGTTTTTCTCGCCTTAGCCCAAGCATAATCTATTATTTTCAAAGGTTCAGACAGCTCCCAGGAAAACCAGGGATTGTGGAGACCTTTAACTCTAAATTACAAGGTGGTGTAGCAGGCCCAAGCAGTAGCACAGGCCCGGTTATTTGACATTACCGTGAAGTTTACGCTTTAAGGCACGAAATGCAATCCTCCGACTGCATGTGTCCCCGCGGTCTCAAGGGAGGCGAGGGCCTTTATCGCCACTTGCGGCTTTAATTTTCATTATTATTATTATTATTATTATTAATAACTATGTTTTTGTTACTGTATTTTCACAAAACCAAATTATGTGCAGCTCCAGAATACAGCACAAGAAAACTAATACAAAACATCACTTTAAGCAGAAATTAGTATTAGAAGAAACATCTAAACATTTTAATAGAATAGATGTAATTCCATGTATTCTGGTGAATTTTAGATGATGTCATGACATTTTCAGTGACTATAGAGTGAGTCAGATCATGGAACAAAACCATGGAATTGCCCCAGTTTTTCAATAACTGCATCTTTGCAGCCTTTACTGTTTAACTTGTTTTGTCTCTGCTGCTGTTGAAGCAGTGTCTTTAATGGTCCTAGATAAATGTCTGCCGCTCTATTGCTATATATACAGTCGCATTTTCTTTCCGTGTTTTTGTGTAAAACATGTAAACATACTCAAAACTTAACAATTACAGAGCAGGGTGAGGGGCCAATTAAAAAGTGAGTTACTTACAAGATAAACTGTGTAATGGAAGCAAAGTTTTGAGGAAAAGGTTTTCCATTACCGTCTTTTACCCTGAGAGGACTTTAGACCGAGGACCACTTAACCCAAAAGACAAAAACTCACAGACCAACTAACCCTATATAGCTCCCAAAACAATATACCAACTTTTACAGTTCACAAATTTCAACCTAAAATGCCATTTCCAGATTACAAATCACAAAAAGAGGAAAAAGAAAATCCAGAAATTACCCCACTTTTATTATTTGTTTTGAACATTGTAAAATGAAAAAACAGCTATTATTTAATTTCATATTAGGTTAATAAACTAAAATGGAGAAATAAACTCCAACTGGATATTTACTATTGTGATTTGTAGCTACCAGTTAGCCTCATGGCTACACCAAAAACTGGAGTGGGCTGTGGCTGTGAAGAGCACTGTGGGTCTGGAGCATCTGCTCTCTACTGGAGGCCTATTAGTAGGATAAGTGCAGTGGTCCTTACCGGGTCTGAGGCAGCTCAGAACAGGGCAGGAGGGAATGCTTTCGGAGCACAGAGAGCGGTGAGTTGGCCGTAGAAGGGGAGTTTTGTGCATCAGGACTTCTGAAGTCCTGTAGCCTATCTGCAGCAAGTTCACAGTCACACTCCATTTTCTAATGAACAAGACTCCTCTGCACCTGTCCACTGCTTTATCAGCTCTGGGGACAGAGTGGGGCACATTCACCTGACCTGTTCAGATCCAGAGCCACAAACCATCTCTGCTCAACCCACAGGACAAATTGTCCGAGGCTGCAGTGGGACCGAGGGGCAGCAGCTGCTCCAGACCCGTGGTGCTCTTTATGGCCACAGCTCACTCCAGTTCTCGTAATAGTAGTATCCCTACTCACGCATTATTTCTTATGGTTTAGGGTCCACCTCAAACCTGTCCAAAAAAAAGACTGAAAAAAAAGTTAAAGTAAAAGCATCTCAGTTTTTAATCTTTTTTTCAAGATGACCTGGATGAGAACCTTCACAGACTTCATACAAGACTGTTGCAGTGTCGCAAACCTGTCCACTGCACTGCTTAAGTCCAACAATTCAACAATCTGTTTTGATTTTACACACTTTTATTTATATTGAAAACAACACACTTGTCAATCGCTGACACTTTGAAAAACTCCAATTTCAAAACCTGATATGTTACAATGGTCCATGTCCCCTTGCAGACCACTAGGGGGCGCTCGTTGGAGTAGCCTGACGTAACAGCTGAGCTAATGTCATGAGAGCATGCACTGGAGCACCTGACCATACCACTGTTTGACAAAGGGGAGGGGAGGTTTCCTTTCTACATCACTTGAGAAGGAAGGGTCAATGGAAATGTCATCACATACTGTAAACTGTAACTTAAAAAAAAAAAGTAAGTAAAAAATAAGGAGTAACAAGTTACCAGTTTCTTTTGGACACTTTCATGTCTTTGGTTGAGAATCTCTTCAGTCCTTTGCAGCACTCCATACTCAGCTTTCAGCTCTGCGATCTCTTGCCGTTTCTTCTTATGTTGCGTTCCTTTGCTGCGCAATTTTGTCACCAAACGTTGAAGCTTATAGAAATAAATACAGAAACCAGTGAAATTAGACAAACCATCCAGATATGTAGATCTGGTTGTTCAAAAGTGTACTATTTAACATCTGGAATGGAGGAACGGACCAGTATTTTCTAAATGTAAATGTGGATAAAAGAAAAGGTTAAAGCAACTGGACTAGGTTTTCAAGTTGAAAACATTTGTCTCTTAAACCAAGATACTTTTTCAATTCAGAGATCACCTTGGTAAGAGAGCTGAGCTTTATCTCTAGAGAGAGGGGTTTGACCTGAAACTAACTCTTATTGGACCAGGCTGTTTTGGTCTCATAGTCGTTAACTTGAGAGGGCAGTCTGAATCCTGGTGTGAGAGTTGTTAAGGTTTAAGTGAGTCGCAACATTGTTCCATTCAGGTGTTTTTGTTCTTAAGTTAAACTGTTTTGATTGTTTTGAGGTCACCCCCTCTGTTCAGAGAGAGCTTTTTCCATTTTAACAAAAATGGCTTCCTTTACTAACCTTGCGCTGCAGCTGGATTCTCGTGAGATTTGGGAGTTTCCAAACTCAGGTAAATACTGTGAAACAGACTGTGCTATGAGCAGTTCGATCTGGCAGGGTCAGGTTATTCCTTCACCCCTGAAGTGGAGGTGAATCGCAGACTTAGGATTGGCTCTTCTGTTAAGATACATCATCTTGTGAAGCTGTTTTGTTTCTCAGACATAATTGTCACTACACTTTTCTCTGCACCTCTGAGAGGGGATCTTGTCTTGTAAATGTGGCTAGAAGCTTTTGGATAACCTAGTTTCATTATCTTTCATTTATAACACAAAACCTGAGGCATTGCTCCTGCCACAAATACCTATATTGTATATTCAATGAAATGGTTCTATGTCTAAAAAGTGTTCTGGAAATTATCAAAATAGAGTCGTAACTCCAGAGCATTATCTTAAAGTATTTTTTATCACATTGCCACAAGACAAGAGGAGAAATGCTTGAAGATATCATTAAGATGGGAAACAGATTCAAAATGTGTTTGACGTTGTGTGACAACATGTTATAGCGAACAGCTGAGACACTATAAAAAGCTAGGGGACAAAATGAAGTTTAAAACCCGTGGAGGGATTACGGAGGAAGCCTAGGGGCCGAGCCATGATCTGGACATTCGAGCCCGTTAGGTTCACAGCCAACGATGAACATCAAACAGCTTCATGTGGTAGAATAACTTTAAGTGGATAGTCACTCTCTCCCCTCCCTGAGCCTGGCCTGTTGGGACACAATGAAACTCCTCCACAATGAAGAGCAGCTATAAATTAATGCGACACTAGAGATCCGGCCCAGAAATCGCAGAGAGGGAACGTGTGCAGCTCAATATGTGCACGTCTATTCTTTTTGTATTTTGGGATGTCAAGGGCAGACACGACTAAGAGAGGAATTAACACAGTGGTGCACTACTGCATTGTGATCCTTGCAGGACGTCCACAAAACAACAGTTGGCTAACAGCGCTCATTCATACCTCCTACACAATACATGCAGAGGGCGTATGGACACAATAGAAAAACAAATGGGGAAGAAGAAACCGTCATCAAGAAATACAAAGCAAACAGAAACAATGTGTCAAATATCTAGGTGGAAAAATTACAATTACTAATGAGATGAAGCCGTTTGTCGTTGATATATGGGTTTCATGTTTCAGGGCAATGACGCGCAGATGGAGTCATCGCTCTGAGTGAGACCCTACAGTTGGTGGGTGGCATGTGATGACACATAACTGGCAGAATGGAAAATATCTCAGATAAAGTGATCATCTCCTCTTTGGCCGATACCCAACAACGACGGAGGAGTCCGATAAGCTGCCTTTTACAAAAACATTTTCCATTTACTTTGTTCAAGTGTTCTCTTTGTCCTCCTTTGACTTTCCCCCATTTTAGTCTATGACTGCAGCAGACTGTACATATAGGGTTTAATATGTGCATTAACATTAGAGGAAGATTGACAAAGGTTAATATAAATGCTATGAGAAGTAGTTACATGCAGCAGTTGCACAGGGGGCACTGAAGTACAGGCCTAATAGAAAGAGTAGATTCTTAAAATATAGATTGCAATATAAAAAACACTTAAAAACAAATCGTAACAAAAAAAGAAAAAAAGAAAAAGACATAAGTGCAAATATAAGCACGTAATCTTTTTTTTCATTATCTTACTAAGTAACATTTGCAGCTAATGCGTAGGATTAATATGAAGTTAATTTTGCAACTGACAGTCCTATTTAAGTTATTTGCGGGTTTTTCTTTGCATCCCAAACAATTTTCCTGGCAGTTGTGGTTTAAATTTTTGTTGGTCTACCTGACCTTGGTTTGGTTTCAACACTTTGAACTTCATTTTCCACTTCTTTATTAGAGTTTGAATAATGTTGATTGGCATTTTCAGTTACTTGGATATTTTTATATCCCTTTCCTGTTTTATACAGTTCAAGTACCTTTTCCCACAGATTCTTTAACAATTCTTTTGCTTTTCCCATGACTCAGAATACATAAACGTTGGTGCAGGACTGGATGAAAGATACAAGGGTCTGTCAGTAACTCACTGACCTTTTATACACACACACACACAGACTGATTAGAAGCAAACAGATCACAGGTGATGATGGTTACCTTTAATAGCCATTCAAACCTGTTTGTGTCAACTTATGTGCATGTTATCAGGCCAAAATCACCAGGGTATGTAAACCTTCAATCAGGGTCATTTGGGTAGTTTCTGTGGTCATTATCAATTAAAAAGAGTAAACACAATTGTTTTAGAATAAAAGGCTTTATCCAACCACTAACAATAAGTGAAAGAAATGTTTTTGTGTTTTTATTCATATTCTATGAAAAATGGTCAAAAGAAATCACAAGTTTTGCCAGGTTATGTAAACTTATAAGCACAACTGTATATGCTTTGGACGTATAGCTGTACATTTGTCATGTGCATTGTATTTCTTTTTCTTACAGAAATACTATCTAATGTTCAGTAACTGACAAAAATTTTTATTTTTCCTCAAATGTGGCAGCTGAGAAATTCATCCATGTCAATAATATAAAAAAAGACAAAGCTGTTATGCGTTGGGCCTGTATAGCTCACACTGATTACACAAAAGATTAGAGAAAAGGCCATCTTTCAGGCCATTGGTCTGATACAGTTCCTTGTCCTGGATGTTCTCTGTTGTGATCTATTTTTAGATCTGTATGGGAATGTGGGGGAGAGAAGGGAAAGGATAAGTAACTTTGGGCAGTGAGCTTGTCTCTGTTTGGATAAGAACAGAAATAGCATCTTGTGTTTTCACTGGTTTGAAAATCTGCTCATGGGCAAGTTTCTGTAGTTGATCTAGGAATTACTTCAATTGTTCAGACCAAGTGTGTTTATTTACTGATTGTGTGCACAAGAGACAGAAAAATATTCTTTAATTTGTAATGTAGGCCAGTTTAGAAATATGTTTTTTTTGCAATACTGAAGTCGGTGTTTTTAATCATAACCTTCTAAACTAAGATAGACACTACAAAAGGTAAAGTGTAAGAGAGTTTTCAAGCGGTGTACCTCATCTCCACGGACAACCTCCTCTCCGTCAGGACCCTGGCTGTTCCTCTGCCTCAACTCTCTCTCTGCATTGGCCAACTCCTCCCTGGCTTCCTGGAGCTCCTCGGCTTTGGCCTCCTTCCTTCGAATAATAATGGAAGCCTGCACAATTCCATTGGACAGACACCAGACTGTGATGCCATGGGTCATAAATGAGCTTAATAAGAAACTTTAAAAAAGGCAGTACACAAGTGGAATCAAAGAGAGACCTGTTGCCTATAAAGAGTTAATTTGTCATCCATTGGGTCATTTCTCATCATCCTCTTCTCAATCAGATGGTTGATTTGTGAATCAACGTCTTTAATCTGTAAAAAACAGTACTTGTTAGAACATTTAAGATAGTTTTAGGTTTTCATTTATGCCACACTTCCTCATTGTGACCTTGTCTCCCAGCTCTTGGAGATCGGCTTGGCCCATCGCAGGTTCAGTTGCAACCCTATGAAGATAGTGCACTGTACGCCGCATGCTGTCAAGCTCTTTAGGCAGCTTCTCAAAAACCATGTATGAGTTGATCTTAATTTCCTCTTCAAGTCTTTTCATTAAGCCTGAAAGAGACAATAATCTGTTAATTTCTTGAATTACAATGTCCTCATTGGTATGTTAGCAACTATTTTTAGTTTTATCCAGGTCATAGTATTCTGGACAGACATATGTTTGTGTGTGTTCATAAAATCTTCACAATTGTCCTGTAAATCTATCTGGACAATTATTATGTTTAATTACTTAAATCCCGTGGCTCTAAGACTGTCCAGCATGAGCCATTTTAGAAACTGCAAATGTGTAAATCTTTTGTCAGGCTGAAGAGCCTGACACCAGATGATAACAAAAGGTGGCATAAAGATCTATATAAACAGACCATTTGAGCAGATACAAGTCCATTAACTGATAGACTCACCATTGTTCTGCGCTTCCCGTACGCTACACGGTGACACTGCGACATGCATACTCACTTTCTGGATTAGCATCAGCTGAAGCCTGTCGCAAATCCTTCAACTGCTGCTGTGACCTCTGGAGTCTCTGCTCGGCCTGGAACAACTGAGAACATACCAAAGATAATTGATCTTACAGATTAATTTAAAGGTTTTGCTGAACTAATGTTGTAAATATGTTGTGTAATGTAAGGACAGAGTGATTGACCCTAATGTGTAATGCAAGGTGAATAGGTTAAATGCATCCTGGATGTGGATCTGAGGGCAGATTTGGAGGTGGTCTGATGTATTGGATCTTTGTGGAGGTGTGAACCACACTTAATGTCTTTGTATATTTTTTTTAAATAAGTTTTTTCATCCTATAACAAAATTATGACAGTAAATTACTCATGTTGTTGAATAGAAATTAGTTTGATTACAAGAGAAAAACTTGAGAGCAGTCACAGGACCAGACTTGCTGGAAATAGCGCACTAAAAAACAGTGTGATAATTTTGTTAATAGTTATAATTTTGTTTGTGGGTTATTCGTTTTTATGCGAGTGGGCAAATATAAAAAGGAACTACTCGCTGCATTTACCTGGTTCTTCTGCTCTTGTTTCTGGTTGGCTAATGACTCCTCTCTCTCTTTTTCCACTCTGAGCTGTCTGGCCTGCTCCAGCATCCGCCGATGGTTGGACACTGTCTCCACCTAGTGGCAGTCAAAAAATTGACATCCACTTGTCACCAGAAATAACTAGGCAGAGTTCAACAGAGTCAGATTTCAACTTTTCACACATGCTTAAAGTAAAGACCCCTTGAATCCACACCTCTTTACCTCACAGCTTGTGAAGTCTAATAATGAATGAATGCTGTTAATAAATGTCTACGGTCATGTTTTCATTCCTTCCTAAATCCCTAAACACTTTCAAGTAACAACAACCAGAGGCCTCTTACCCTCTTCTTCAACCTCTCAACACGTTTAATCAGTTGGTCTTTCTCCTCCTCCATTGCACTGATGTCCTGTTTAAAGAGAAAATTTAAAACTTATTTATGATTCTATTGACGATAACATAAAACAGTGAACATGCACGTTGGTCATATTTCAACATATTCTGGATATAAAAAAAAAAGAAAAACATTTATTATGTATTGTGTTAAACCACCCAGCAATGCCCTAATTTAGCCATTTTTTGGGGGTGTCCTTGAGCTTTGGAACACATAACAGTCCACAGATCTATTTTCTCCTTCTGTTTTTATTTTACCCTTCTTATTTCAGCAGTGGAAAACCCAGATGTCCTCAGCTGCTCACACTCTTTGTGATACGTCTTAAAACCTTCCACCAGTTCTTCATACTGTGAAGACATAAGATAAACAATAGTCTTGTGCGGGTTTTTGTCAGTGTGGTTTAACATTCTCCTGACAAACCTGGTGGTAGGTCTCACTGATGACATCGTCCTGCAAGAACTCTGCTGGTACTTCTAACTTAACAAGATATCGGGCCAAATATGCACGTTTCTTCAACTCTGGGACCTTCTGCAGCAGCCAGAAGAGGATCGGGTGGATGACTGGTTTACTGCCAGTAACTAAACCTTGTCTGAACCGGCTCCTATATTAAATTACAAATAAGAGTGAAACTGAAATAAAGAGCAGAAAATGCAGTGATCTAAAACAAGTGTTTGTTTTTACAAGCATAGTAAATAATCAGATTAATGCAGTGACATTTAAATATGTACAAAAGTAGACAATACATTAATGCAGTGATATAATTCTTCTTGCAACAATGACTTTATTTGCTATAATAATAAAACCCTACAGTATACTAAATCTTATTTTTCTGGCCAACAATTAGATTACTTACGCATCAGCATGGTTGCCTGGAGGTTTGTATTTGAGCATCCCAAGCAGAGCACACATCCTCTTTGCTGTCTGATCAGGCATTTCTTCACGGATATCTATGGCATGCTGAAAAAAAAAACAACAAATCAAAAATGGCAAAAAGATGACACTATTGTAAAATGCAACAATGCCATAGAAAATAACCATCAACAACTTTAATTATTGCTACTTTTATATTTTACATTTATTTTACTAATACAATCACGTACCTTTGGATCTATTTCAGCCAAAACATCATTTAAAATCTGCAGCAGCTGCATCGGCTCAATGGAGTCGAATGTGATGAGATTGAAGTTCTTCTTGAATGGCTCCCTGTTTATTTGGTCAACAATAAACTTGAGCTGTTCACTCATTTTGAAGACGTGAAGCTTGCTGTCGCTACTTTTCTTCAGAAGGACGGCTAGCTCGAACTAGCTCTTTGACTCTTAGCTAAATTAGCTTAAACACGCTTAAAGCAGCAGGTCTAGTTCCCAATAACCCGGTCCAGGTATAGTTCCCAATAACCCATAAGCAATTACACATTTACACACAGCGGTTTGATAATATTTATCCTATAATGACGACTCTGCTAGTTAGCCTACAAAGAAACAGAGGCTGTCCCCATGGAAACCAAGAAGGCGTAAAACTAACCGGAAGTAGATTGGCTGTGCGCAGAAGAGTCTATTGTGGACATTACGTTAAGTGAAAATGTTTTGCGTGATTTAAAATGTATAAAGTAAATAAAAACACATTTTAAAATAATGAGACAAACAAGTATAGATTAGTAAAACGATATAGTACTCAGCATGTGGTAATCCACAATGTAAGGAAACATCTGAAACATGTCATCGCTGGTTGCCCTACACAAACTGTACGCTGGACAAACCCACTTGGGACAGGCCAGTCAGAAGATGTATGTCTGAGAAATACATTCTATTCAATATTTGTCAATTTGGCGACATTGGCATTTTTTATATATTTTTGGTCTGTTTTAATTCATCTGAGTGGATTTGGGCTGGAAACTGGGAGGCTTATCTGGCAACCACGCTGAACTTTTGAACCGTCAGATGGCGACATTTCCACGAGGCATAACTTCTTTCAAAACAACGAACTCTTAGGATTATCGATGTTGGGAGTTTTTTACAGCAACAATAAAGGACTACCAGCTCAGATAGAAGAGTTTTTTATATCATATTTTTATGCAGCCTGCCACGAAAAAAATACATCGTTTTCATAATGGGAACCTGATAGTTTTCTGCAAAATCCTGTTGAAGACGTCGAGAATTAGAACTTTTTATGGTGTACCTGTACTGAACCAATTGGCCGTTGAGAAAGGAGCTTCCAGTGTCTCACCAGGGCTTTTGCTTTGTGTCAGACCCTATAACTTCGACCAGATTATCAGGTAATTGCAGTGGATTTTTATTGGATTATAAGATATTAGACTCCTAACGAAAACCGCAGGAAAGCAGAGGCGTTTGGATGATTAAGCTTTGTGTTTTGCACTGATTTAGTCATATCTTCTATCTGTTCATGTCGCCCCTCCCCTTTGTGCTATGACTGTGCGAGGAGCCCAAACAGCAGAGGACTGTGAATTAGTTTGACAGCTTCCACAGAAGAAGACAGAGAAGCGCAGGAGAACTACCAGCACATACGGGAACCTGGTTAATTTCCCACACTTTTACTTTTTATTACTATTTTTATAAGACTTCTTTAGCTGCTAAACCGTAATTTGTACAAGGATTTCATTTTGGAAGACAGGCTTTATCCTCACAGAGCAATGGGAGTTTTATTATGCAGTCATTCAACTCACTTAGCTTTGGCCTTTGAAAAGTTAGTTATTGGTTGATTGGTCCTTGTCAAAGTGATAAAACATGGTGGAACCGGTGGGGTTTGTGGCGGCCTGGAGAGCACAATTCCCTGAGACTGACCCACCTTGCATGGAGCTGAATTCACAGGGCGACATTGAGCAAGAACTGGACAAATGCAAGTCGTCCATCAAGAACTTGGAGAAGGAGGTCAACAAGGAGCGCTTCCGAATGATCTACCTGCAGACTTTGCTGGCTAAAGAGAGGAAGTCATATGATGGGCAGAGATGGGGGTTCAAACTGGTGCCACAAAATGATGAGGAAGAGAGGACAACCACAAAAGAGAAACAGGACCATCAAGGGGAGATAAATAACAAACCAGTGAGCTGTAAGTCTCATCTACAAGGTGATTTATCTGGCAAGGAGAGAGATTCCCCCATCCGGCAAGACTCAGAACCTCCAGATATCCCAGTTGGACCAGGATCTGTTGCTGCAATAAAGTCTAACTTTGAACGCATCAGAAGAGCCAACTCTCACACGGCTGGAGATGGCAGAAGTCTGGCTGTGGTGGACGGTCCTGAGAAGCCTTTTTACGTGAATATGGAGTACCACCATGAACGAGGACTGGTTAAAGTCAACGACAAGGATGTCTCTGACAAAATAAGCACACTTGGTAGTCAGGCAATGCAAATGGAGCGGAAAAAGTCCCTGAATTTGCTGGCGGGAAACTTTTCTGCTTTCACTGGGGATGTAAATAACAGGTGTGTCCAAAGAGAAAGATCCACTGAAGGGAACTGTGGCTATAATGGATCGTATGATGAACAAGAGCTGAACTCCCACTCAGTAAAAGACAGTTCAGGTAAATCTGGGAAAGAGTGTCAACCCTATACAACTGTTTATGTTGGTGGGATGATGGTCGATAGTGACAACAAAGTAATTGATATTAGGTACCACAGCATTGAAGAGGACACTAATCTAACCTGGCCAAGGCGCTCCTACTCTCCCGGCAGCTTCGAAGACGTCGGGGAAGACTGCAGCTCCAATGAAAACCTAACATCCAGCGAGGAGGATTTCTCTTCAGAACAGTCCAGCCATGTGTCCCCCAGTCCCACCACTTACCAGATGTACAGGGACAAAAGCCGCTCACCTTCCCAGCATTCTCAACAGTCCTTTGAGAGCAGCAGCCCGCCCACAGCGCTGCCACGGACACGGCTCAAGCAGCAGCAGTTGGGGGTCCGCAAAACGAGACAGGTTTGGCCCAGTGATGGAGAGTCCACCACCTCTAGCAGGACGTCCCAGGACAACAGTGTTCAAGGAGATCTGGGTACGTCTGACACACAATGATACTTCCTCACAAAGCCAATGCTGTAACTATAGGTCTTCATTTTGATAAATGACACAATAAAACAGTTTTCATTTGGCTTAAGTGTCTAAGACATTACTGCATTTGGATATACATTATAGGACAGAATTAACATGTTTAGACACTTTTAAATCATAAAAAAGTCAGCTATCATATGAAAATGTTTGAGGTTAATACTGGAATGATAATTGACAGATTATGGCCCCGATCCCAAAAAACAAATAGACTGATGAATAATGGCAATAAAAAATGCACTTCTTTTGGAAATAGTCCAGATTTAAAGTCATTATCATGTCTCAATAAAATACTTTGTGTATATAAACACTGATATAAGATAATGTGTAAATGGTTGAATGTTATAATAATGAGCTTGAGTTAAAGCCAGCATAGTAAACTTAACATAAAAGAACCTCTCACTTTAAACTCATGCAGAATTTTCATAAAAAGTTAAATATATTCTCACACTAATATGGGCCTTGCAAGTGAATATATCTGTAAAGCAACTGCTCTCTCCCTTTATTTCACCATTTTAGTTTGTTGTTTACTTGGGAGGAATATTTTTGGGTGTGGAGCTCCCAGCATATAACAGGTTACAGAAAAGCTATATGACAGTAGGCTAGAGTTCATTCTGCCGTTAGAATATTTTCCCAGAAATAAAAGTGGCCCATATCTCATAATTGTTCTGTCCATACTATTCTTCACATTCAAATTTGCAACTTGGATTTGGAAAACACAGAGAGAGGTGGCCTTGATATAATTGGCCCAGTTTTGAGGTCCTTTTTAAAAAGCCTCAAATCTGAATATAGTTTAAATCCTGTCACATTCATAATGCATTGAATATTTATTCATTTTCTACCACATAGTTCCATTAGGGGGCGCAGGTGACTGGAGCCTATCCCAGCAGCTTTGGGCCTGAGGCGGGGTACACTCTGGCCAGTTGGTTGCAGGGCCGACATTTAGAGACAGACAACCATTCACTCTCACATTCATTCACTAGGGACACTTCAGAGTGTCCAATTAATCTAAACATGTATTATTGTACTTCTCAGTTTAGGATATTTCTCCTGATTGTGTCTTGTATTTTAGTCGTGTTGCGATCACTTTTGAATTTGTACCATCCAATACACTGTCCATCCTCTGTTACAGCTTTCATAACCTGTCCCATGCTCCTCTCTTGCTCTTCAACTCTGAGTATCCCACTGAATGTCTCTCACAGTGATGCTTCTTAGGAGACAGTGGCTGCCCCGAGGCCTCCTTGACCCAGTCCTTGCTCAGTGTTTCTGTGTCAACACACATCAGCGTTGTTGCTCCTGCTGCAGAGTAATTAACTTTAAAGGGTTTGTCTAGCGTGATAAATTTAGGTAGGCTTTTGTTATTTTGGGAGGCAGCGAGGAAAAAGCCTTGACAACTCATTTAAAAAAAAGAGGATATAGGAGCTAAAAGTGTGTCACACTGTTTCCAATCAAAACGCCTTTCCTGTTGTTATGCGTGAACACAATAGGAGAATCGCTCTTCGGGAACGAGTATTGACACTGTAACAATATAACAATGTGAAGTGGTATAAGGAGAAGGGTCTAGGTAGAGTACTACCAAGGACAGTATATGGGACAGAGTATTCACCAACATATGCATTGTTACGGGTTTACAGTGCAGAATTTTTGAAGCCAAAGGTTTTGCAAAGAGGAATTGGAGCAGAGCACACGCATTAGGATTGGAGCATCAGGAAAATTGTCTATCCAAAAAGTGTTATCCCGTGTGGGTCAGTCAGATTAAGCAGATGAGCAGAAAAGGTCTGTTGTTACATAAAGAGATGCAGTCCAAAGATGAACAAGCAGACAGACAGTGATATGGTTAAGTGTCAGCTCTCTCTGGGGTTTAGACACTGTGAATCAATTTAAACTTTATCATCCCACTATCATTTGATATATTAACTGGGATGTTAGAAGGCAATACATTTTAAAATAAATTAAGGGCATTTGTCACAAAAAAATTAATCACAAATTGGGCATAAACAAGGTGATCTGGGGAAATAACAGCTTCATGTGTAGTGCTGTTACTGAGTTGGTAGAGAACATTAGCAAGTTGCAAGTATTTCTAGATGACGTTTCAGCTCTGATAGACTTTATTGATCCACAAGAGAAATTGCTTGGTTGCAGTAGCTCAGTTGCACTTAAAAATACTCTTACACTCTTAAAAAACACTAAAATAGATATACAATACCTATAATAACATGCATTATTAGAATTTCCAATTGGGCACTGTCACGTTATAAAAAAATATATATATATATATATATATATATAACGCAAGTGTGATTTTTGAGATTCAAAGTTCCTGGCACATAACACAACATATTACATTTGAAAGAGTTTTTGGAATTTTGGATGTTCCACATGTTGATATTGTGACAAAGCTGTGATTCATTGTGCTTTCACAGAAGTCTCATTATGTGCGAGATTGCCAGAGTTCCCCTCTTAATGTACCTTGTCCTGTTTGACACCAGCTGTTAAAGCTGGGGATCAGCTTTTGTTCAGATGAGACTTGTTGCTGATAAAATGGCACAGCTGTTTTGTGTGGCCCTTGCTTTGTGGATAAGTCTGGATTTATCTCTGTGTTGTTGTAATAACATCACTGTGTGCTGCAGGATTAGGGCCTTCAGCAGGGAGCTGCTTAGAGGCAAGTTTCTGCAATAAATGCTCTTTGTTGTGGTTAGTAACTTTTTTTATTGGGAAAATGTTTTTATAGATTTAATTTAACACAATTTAACAGATGACAATGTTTTTTTTTTGTTCTGTCTCTACTAAATAAACGTATTAATAAAAAAAAATTAAACAAAGGGCTGTTCGTTCAAAATTTGGCCCAGTAAAGAAAACAGGGCTCTACAAACCCAGTGTTGTCGTGCTGCTGTGTAACGATTAGCCAAGCCCTATAAACTGTACAAACCTCTCCTAAATGAAGCCCTGGACTTTAATTTGGATTTTGTATGTTTGTATTTTTAACCACGTCCTGGAAAGTATGACAGAACAACATGTTTTAGTCTTTTAGTGTCGTGGTGGTCTACATCTTCCAGGGACAGATTGACCACTGGAGACTCCCACTAAACACAGATGGCTATTTTTTGTTTTTATAAATTGTACTTGTGAGAGTAGACTTTCTGTAAAATGTTTATAACATGTCTGCACAATCAGTAAAACCTGCAATATTCAGTCACTATGTTGAATATTGCAATAAAAGTATGACATGCCTTGTTTGAATGTCGTCACAAAATCTGTTTAGAGGTTTAAAAAAAATCTGAACCGCTTTAATCACAATCACACATGTAAAGTCTTCCACTTTATTAGCTGAAGAGAGTTGGAAACCAAATATAGTTATAAGTGATTGCCAACAGTGTTGCAAATGGAAATGAGTTCAGAGACTGTAATTTCTTATTAGACTTCATTTTAGCTTTAACAATGCCAGAGAGGGTATTCAAGTACAGGTTTTGGCTCCTCTTCCTACCTCTTCTTCTACTAACCACAAAAAATATTGTCCCTAATATTAAAACTATTTCATCAAAATTGTCTCATCTAAAATTGTCATATCTGGAAGGACTATAAATAGCAGAATATATTGGCTCCTAGTTTGTGTTTCTAGGTCGTTTGTGGAGCTAATGGTGAAAAAGTTGACAATTAACTGTTAAACAGGCCAACCGTCTGATGGGTCTTTTTTGTCACGTATAATTAGCGTCACCACATTGACAGCCTGCGGCACCAGCTTTGTATGTTACGGGGTTAGAGCAGAGGAACAGGTCGGCCACAGGGGAAATAATACATCTCCCATTAGTTTGATTATAATCGCTCTTCAAAAATTAGCACCTTGTCTTTTAGAATGTTTTTTTTTTGGTTGTTTTTTTTTTTTATGATGATGGCCTTGAATGCACTACAAAGGGGTTTATGTTTGACATTTTTGATGTTGAATGGTTTAAGCAGCTTTTGTGTTGGATTCCTGTCTAGGTGTAAGTCGTTAGTGGTTTGTCAGGCTAACTACAGCTAATTCCTCTGTGTAGGCCATGCCTGTCTGAGTAAATTGAAAGCGGCTGTCTCAAAAGGTGATGAGGTTGGGCTGAATGTTTGGCTGGAGCCCAGAGGTTGGCACTTAGCGCTGCCTCAGCAGGAGTCATCACGTTGTCAGCCGTTGAACTGCAGACTCATGAATATTTGAGGTCTCTTGGAGGAAGCCCAGACAGACATATCATTGTACCTGGAAATCAACGTCTGAGGTCTGGTGTTCATGAAGGCTTAAACATGCGGCCTTTCCCTACTTCCTACTGTAAATGTCGGCCGATAAGAGGAAGTTTTGCCAGCGTCGTGTAAAAGGCACCTGTTCCTGTGCAGAGACCAGGCGAAGGGGTCCGAGCTGGCAGGCCATCATTAAACCAGGCCAGCTGCTCTCACTGTGGCAACATGAATAGCCTTTTTGTTCCTCACAATCAGAGCAAACCACTCGATATAAAATTACACTGTACAGTATTTCTAACTAGAGCTGAGCTTTTTGAGTAGAATGTATGTTTTTCCACATTTATTGAGTAAACCTTGGGAAAAAATGCATTTGACTACTTGTAGTTTGGTACTTTTATTTCTTTCCAAATGTGCTTTGAAAAGGTGGTCACGTTTATGTGACTTCTCAACAGTAAACAACAATCTGGATGTCATTCTAGTTATTGAGAGCAGTACAACAAAACAAGGACGCTGAGAATCCCTGGTAGATGGTCAAGCCACCCTGAATTAAAATGAAAGTAAACCTTACAGTCAAAACTATTTTTTCAATAGTAAATAAATAAAAAGCACTATTTGCATAGGAAAATAGACTTCAGAAAGCGTCATAGAAATACTTGTTGGTTCTACGACTAAGGAAAACGTGAGCACTGATGGGGGACCACACATTCTTGCATTAAAGTTAAGGCTAATATTTCACTAAATAGTTTTTTGGCCTTTTTTAAATAGTGACAGTGAAGACCGACAGGAAACAGGGTTACAGAGAGGAATGGCATTGAGCATATGACCCAAACCAGAATTGAACCTGGGTCACTGGACTATTTCATACCATACCTCCACTGGATACAGACATGTTCCTACAGGGCTATCATTGCTGTTCACATACAAAAAGGAAGAATGCTAGATGTGGAATGTCCTTACCTTTAAACAGCATTTTTCAATAGAATTAATATTGTTCTGCCATCCTCCTGTTCTGTCTGTTTTGCCCATTCAGTCCAGTTCAAGCATCCTCAAAGGGTCTAAAATGTGGATTTCTGATGCTACTTCGGACTTGAAACGGTGTAAACAGACAGTTTCATCATCACTTAGCCACTCTCGGATAGCATTGTACATTTTTACGTGATTATTTTTTGCTCTCCTGATTTTACAAATGTAACACTGCACCTGAAAAGTCTTCTCAATAAATACGTATGCAACTTTTAAGTAATAGATGTAATAGACAAGTGCTTTTACTTGTGTACAACTCTTCTCTACACTGACAGTAGATTCCCAGTGTTTGCCGCTCTATTCATGCGCTAACACAGTCATTCCCAAACTGTGGTCCGCGGACCACTAGTGGTCCGTGAGGGTACTGCAGGTGGTCCGTGGAAAGGCAAAATAGAATAATATTTTACCTTCATTTTACCAGGAAATTCCCATTAAAAAATTAAAAGAATATGTAGGCCTATATTGATATAACATTTGCATTAAATTGTCAAGTTATTGTGCGATTACTAAAATAGGCCAGTGGTGTTCGGCCGTGACGTTCAAGTTCAGTGTCGTTATGGATCGGTGGATAGCAACAGGTTCTCTGAAGAGAAAAGAGGCAGTCGTTGTGTGCAGTAAACTTTCTTTTAACAAGCCTGTTGCACACTGATGTGATGACTAGTTATAGTAGTGCTAGTAAGCCTATTTAGAGGTGCGGATTAATTCAGGTAAGACTGTGTGTAGACATTTTATTATGTGTGTTACGAGGTGGTCCGCAAAATTTTTTGATTACAAATAGTGGTCCACACACACAAAAAGTTTGAAAAACCCTGCGCTAACATGTACACGTTTCTGTAGATAAACTGTAAAACAAAAATGTGTGGTATGTTTATTAGCCTTTAGGCCTCCCTGGGTTTGGTGATCCATCTCTCGCGCTCGCTCTTAGCACCATGGTCCCACAGTCTGGGCTCCCCTCCCTGGTCCACTGAAAGGGCCTCTGTGCCGCTGGCTGGCAATTTAAGTGTTTATGGAATGTCTCAGCTGCTCGAGGGGTGTGGGGGAAACGGCTAATGAAACGTGAAGTGTTGTACGAGTTCACCTCTCTTACAAGCCTCACCCGTGGAAGTACGTGTTGTTGTTGTGAACACCAGGAGCAGGGTTTTCTGAGCTCCCAGTAACAACACCAGAAACAGACCATTTGCAGAGAAGACAGGCATTGGAATTGGAAAGATTATTGGAGTTTTTTATAGTTTGGAGTTTGTAATAGATTAGACAAAGAGAACTTTTAAAGTAGGTTTATCTGTGATTAGTTATTCAAAAGGGTGAATTGTACTTCCTTGAACAATGGCCAAATGCAAGGCCACTTTATCTGGATTTAAATGCTTTGTACAGATAATCCGTACAAAAATCCATCATGCTGAATCATCCAATTGTTTCTCCAATTAGACTCAAAGTAGAACAATAAAAGGCATATACATGTAGCTGACTGCTTTGACTTTAGACAAAAAGAACAAATACAGTCTTTAATTAGTTTTTAACACAGGTACAAGGCGTTGTTCTGCAAAGATACTCCTACGCTTGTATCTTTGCACTATCTACATCCTGGATACAGGCTTATTTGAAAGATTTTATTGACTGGTTTCTAAATGTCTTAATGGACATATGCCAGAATTGTTGTCTGTCCATGTTCCCACTAGAACGATTTTAGACGTACATAGAACACATTTGAAAACCAGTGACACCCGGCCATTGAATAGTCTACCTTTTTATATTAGTCCAGTCCCTTTGCACTGGCTTTTAGCACAAGTCGAGCTGGACTTTGAACATTGTTTTATTATTATTTATTTTTTATTATATTTGAATTGCACTGTACAAACCCTGTAAAGCATTCTGGGTAGCAATGGTTGATTTAACATTTACATTTAGTCATTTAGCTGATGCTTTTATCCAAAGCGACTTACAAGTGAAGAAAAAATGAAAGCAATTTTAACAACACAAGGTACAAAAAGCATAAGTGCACCAAAAACTAGTCAGTTTAAACCCAGCACAGTATACAAAGCTAAGAATAAGAATTTTTTTTTTTAAAGAGAAGGAATAGACGATAGAAAGAAAATAGAATTCAGTGTTTGTCAGTCAGGTGTTGATGGAAGAGATGTGAAAAGATGGCTACAGAAGGTACGTGAGAGTGATTTTTTTTTTTCCCTTTTTGGGACGGTACCACCAGACTTTGATCATTTGCAGAGCGGAGGGATCTGGTAGGAACGTAGGTCTGTATTAGTGAGTGAAGATATGAGGGTGCGGAACCAGAGGTGGTCTTGTAGGCCAAGAGCATAGCTTTGAACTTGATGCTGGCGTCAACCAGAAGCCAGTGTAACCTAATGAAGAGAGGAGTTACGTGCGCTCTATTCGGTTCATTAAAGACCACTCTTGCTGCTGCATTCTGGATCAGCTGCAGAGGTTTGGTTGTGCAGGCGGGAGTCCAGCCAGTAGAGCATTGCAATAATCCAGTTTGGACAAGACAAGAGCCTGGACTAGGATTTGCGTAGAGTGCTCTGATAGGAAAGGTCTAATTTTCCTAATGTTGTAGAGAATGAATCTACATGACTTGTAAAGTTTAGTTGATCATCAATTACTCACTCCCAGATTATTAGTAATAGTTGATGGGCCTAGTTGAATGGAGAGGTTGTGGCAGGTCCCTGGTTTGGCTGGAAATCACAAACAGTTCTTTTTAATGTGCTAGTAAATAAAGTTCACCTTGAGCTAAAGTTGACCTTTTCACTATGCATTTGACTGATTGCGAAAATGAAACAAGTCGCGGCAATCGTTATTGTTCACCTCTGCCTCTGCCTCTGTTCTCAACTCCAGTTTTTAGTTTTGTGCTTTTGCTTTTGTTCAACCCAAAAACAGTGTTGTTCTCTAAGCATTTCTTTTAACTAGATCCTCACCTGATGAGTTATGTGTAATCTTTATCTTCCTATTTGTCCTTTCTGTTTGTCTCAGTCCTCTGGTGTTAAAATGTTTTTTACCTTGAATGCCATAACCTAGTAACATGACCTTGATAGGGCACAATGTGCCTGGTGTTCCTAGGCAGACTATGCCCCTTTAAATTAAGTGAAGGCTCTAATATTTAATTTAATCCAGACGTTCAAATAAATAATTTATCTAACCACTCCCCAGTCAGGACTCATGATCTATCTTGAGCAGTTTTTTTCTTTCCTAGTCCCAGTTGTCACAACCCAGTTTAGAGAAGCAGGCAGGAGCAGCAGAGGTCTACTGCTGTCAATGGGGCAAGTGACATGTCTTGTCTTTCTTATAGAGTCAGTGTAGATGAGAAACAGGGTGATAAAGAGGGAGATGGATTCCGAGCCATAATCAAACCCAGGTCACTCAAGTATATTGTATGCGCTCTACCAGGTAAACACATGAAGCGGACTTAAATGGACATTTACGTACGGTCCTTAGAGACTATTTCTACAAAATATGTTGTTGAGAACTTTTAGTTCTGACACAGGCCATGTTGAAGTGCTGGTACTGAAGAGTGTTAGCTTGTGGGCTATAAATAAGGAACACTGGTAACTTATTCCCTACAGAAGATCAGCACACCCTCAGTTTGGAGAATAAGACTGGACTTTGTGTTATAGCTGCTGGAAGCAAGTGGAAGTAATTGTAAAACAACAAACAAGTTATTACGTGCATTTAGTCCCATTACTATGATCTCAAATGTATAACAAGATTTCACTTTCAGAATACAGTTAGTGAACAATTATTTTGTTTTTGGTCTCATAATTTACTGGAAAAGTTTGCTTTGGAGACTATATTAAAGAAAATAAGTTGAATGAGTTTGCCATAAATATCTTAAAGTCTTTCATACAGACACTAAGACTTAATGCATATTTATAAGCACAGCATTGAAAAGAGAGGTACTGTTAAACCTAACCTGACAGTGTTGTTCAATGTTAATACATTTCAGTCAGTCTGTGAACATTATGATTTTGACTTTTTAAAGTAAGAGCACATTAACACATTTAGAATGTACTCAGAAGAGTAACTTTCAAACTCAGAAACTGACTGTGAGATGGGAGCATGAATGCAGCATCAGACCAGCTGCCTTTCTTTTTATTCATGTGCCAGCAGAACCAGTGCACTCCTGTGGTGCATTGTTTTCACATATTGGATCTATTAAGAGACTTTGATTCTCTGTTATGCAGCATTTTGCATCTGTGTGCAGTCTAACCAGCCTGAGCTATTTCCACACACAATGATTAGTAGGTGCACTGGGCTGGGTGTCCCACTTCTGGCCCATGCTGTTCATTGACTGGCACTAATTTTAGGCTGCCCTGCAACACTTCAGAGACTGCCTGCTGGTGGATCTCTGCCTGTGGTTCAGAGTGCCTCCCCCTCCCACAGACACTTTGCATGGACCGAGATACGACAGAGGTGATGTTTTGTACAACACCCAGCTTCTGCCTGCGTTTGCTGCTGTGAAACTATGAGGCTTTGGCAACACTCAAACACCAATCTGAACATGTCAAGTCAATTCACAACATGTTGTTTCTACTCAAGGAAGGCTGAGTGCAGTTTTCAGTTTGGCATGTGTGCCATTACCACAGAGGAAACTTGGAACTATTTCTGTAAATTAATAATTGTCACTTTTTGCAGTTTATTGTGCAGCTTCATTTTTTTGTGCTCCTAACTATACTATACTTTATAACTTTTTGCTGCCCTTTCTCTGGCTCTCTCTCTGCTGCTGTTTCCCCAGTGACCACGGCGTTCAGAGGAGAATCTGCTGGAGCCATTAAGTTCAGCTAAGCTTTTAACAACATCTCACATCGGCTTCTGCTGCAGTTTCCCCCAGAGGTGCAACATTTCTGCCTCAGATCTATACAGCCATTATTACAGAGGCGACTGATAGGCTGCTCCCTTTTATTCATATTAAATTATTGATGCTTGAATTAGATTTCCAAGCATTTTTTTGTACTTAAACGATCAACACTTTTTAATCTGTGGTGTTTTCAGCTTTTGTAACTGAAATAGTGTCCATCAGCAACGACGCCTGTCTACATCAATATAATCAATTTCCTGTAGGGCAGGACTGGAGGACTGTGGTGTCAAAGTTTGATATGTGTGAGAAGCTATAGGTCATTCAGTGTTTTTAATGGTCTAAAAAGCCATTATTGATATAACTATTTTAAACCCTTGATGGTGTAGAATCAATATAGTTTTTTTCTGGGGTCTAGTTAGTGCGGGACAGTTGTGTTTCCATCCTGTGCAGGAGAGCAGTGTCTGATTATGTAACAAGTGATGTCCAACAAACACTGAACAAGTGTTGCTGGTATCGGAAGCAAATTTTGTGAAAGAAGTTTGAGGTGTAGCTTTATACTGCTGCAGTAAATAGTAGAATAACATTATTGGTTCTGGTTTATTTCCAGCTTTGGGAACTTGGAAATTTCAGCTTGTGTTTAATGCATGGACATGGAATAAACGTATGTCCACATTGCAAATGTAAAAACCATTAACAATAATATCAACAGCAGTGTTTGAAAACAACCGAATTTGGGACATTCTGTGTCTCTTTTGTCCAAAAAAGTAACTTCTATGTCTGATGTAGAGTCTTTGCTAATTATTTGTTAAATAGGTAACAAATAACGCAACTGTTAAAACTTTAAACTCATAGCAATAGATATTAAACTAATTGACAACTGCCCTAACTAGAATTGGTCACAGCTATGGCAATTTAAAAAGTATGTACCTTAAGATTTTTACATTTATTTTCCTTTTATTTATTATGGTATACACACTCAACTCCGGTGAGCGTATGGGATGGCTTTCATTGCACTTCACTAAGGCAACTGCACAACGTGTTGAAGAACACTTGCATGAAACAGGCAAACACTTGTCTTTAAGTGACCACTCTCATCAAAATCTGCTTTACTTGCATAAAAAGTCAGCATGCTTGTTGCTGTGATTGTCTGTGACTCTCCTGCACATCTGGCCCAGTATTTCATCTCTCCGGATTATAGGATTAAAGGTTTGACCGTGTCTTTGCTTTGTCATCAACTGGACCAGCCTCATGTTTTCAACTGCTGTAAGAGTGCTCTGAACACGGCTTTGTTTTTGTATTTGAGGAAGGAAACGCGTGCAGTGGTGATGGATCACTGTCCAGAAAAAGCAATAGACAGAGGAACTATTTGTTTAGTCTTTGTTTATCCTTGAGAGCTATTCTTAGTGATCACTTAAGATTTGTGGGAAAGTATGATTCATCCTGTGTTTAAAGGTGATTCTGGTCAGGCCTTTTATTATTGCTTTAAAGTGATCTGACTTCCAAGTATAAGGTCAAATTAACAAATTGGCAAATGAAGTATATTAAATTTGAATGTTGGGGGAAAATTTGAATTCTTGAAAAACGCAGACTAAGTGTGGCTCTAGCAGCAACACACCACTGCAGCTGTTCGGCTCAGCGCTCTTATGTAATGGAATTACTTTGTATTTATTACAAGCCGTTTTAAGCTGAATCTTGCTGTGTATGTGACAGTGAGCAATGCCAGGACTGTAACACTGTGGCTTTAGTAAATTACCAGTCATTAATTCACTGCAGTCAAAACATAGATAATCGTATTCTTCACTATAGGATTGGATGTGTATTATACTAATACTAATATCATAGAGCTGGGCTAGAAAAATGAAGATTAAACATTTTAACGTGACATAAACTTGCCATATTTACATTATTTTCTACTACTGATGCTTTATGAGTTGTAGAGACAGAGCCTACCCCTAAAGTCAGTAAAAGAAAAAAACTAATCATCATTCTTTAATTGTGAGGAAGTGATACTGTCCATGTAGTAAACCCGACAGCTAATTTTAGTTGTAGCATTTTTTTAGCTAAAGGGGTGGCTTTATATTTTGGACAAACAAATGCAAACTGATTTTAAAAGGGCTCATTATATTGTAGGTCTGTCTTCATTGCAATATTAACACTGCAATGTTAATGCAGAGACTTAAAGATTGACACATTGTTAGTCGCATAAGAGTGATCAATTGGAAGTACTTTATTCAACATTTTAAATTCCTTTACTCTGCCCAAAGCAGAAATAAAAAAACTCTGAACTTCTGGAATGTAAATGTGATAGCCGTGACCGTAGAGGGGCGTCAGTGGCGTTACTGTTTGTGAAAGGACAACCTTGTGCAAAAGGCTGTTTCCGCTCCAAAGCAGATAAATGGTTGAATTTTCCGGACAAACCTCCCTGTGCACTTCCTTAAACTCACATTATTTGACAGATGCTGGCTGCTTACTGAGCCTCTTCTTTAATGTCCACTTTCTGAAAGAGGTTAAAGAGCGTTTGCAAATGTGATCACACAAAAACTTTTAAAGAATAATCAATGTTTTGTATAGATTTATTTCAAATCCTCCTTGTTGCCCATGTCCCTTTTCCTTCTGGTCAGAAATAGATTGAGAATTCAAGACTACAAGACAATGCTGTGTAAGGAGCAGACAAACTAAGGCTACCACAGACCTTTTTTAAAGGCCATATACAAGTCCCAGTGCAATAGTCATATCCTTTATAAAGAGAGAATTCAGTTTAAGCAAGCATTTAGCATGTTATTTTTTTTCTGTGGTTGTTTTTATTCCTATCTATGAAAGGCAATACATGTTCACCTTTACCATTTATGGGACCGGTATCTCTGTTGCACATTACATAAATGACTGAACTATTCAGACCAGGCCCAGTTCAAATCTGGCTGGACTTCCCCTGTGCACTGAAGCTGTTTGGCTAACATTGTAGCCTCTTCGTCAGGCAGTCTACACACAACAGCTCATCTCTGTGGGTGTTTGTGTGAGCCCTTTGTCAGAGGCTCAGTGGATGTCATCCTATCAGGGCTCCCTCTCACAAGCTGCTGCAGGGGGAATCCTTTCTTTCCTGTTTTGAACTAGTTTGACCACATTCATGTGGTTTCAGACACATTGAAAAGAAAATGTTTATCTGTTGGAATTTGCACCAACTCAAGTGGGAACAACAGCCTGGGTTTTCAAGTTAGAAGTTGGGAGTCACTTTTCTGACATAAAGTGTATAGAACATGGAAAAGCAGGTATTAACTAGGGATGTCAAATTTACAATTAGAACTATATCCTGAAAAAGTTACTTTTCAAAAAGAGTGTGAACCCTGCTGGGTCCACCTCACTGGTTTTCTCTTTTCACGTTGTGGTTGTGGAAGACGGCTGCCACATCTGTGATGACGACATTAGTGATGATAATGATCTTGATGATAACTGTCGTGAGTCAGAGGTGACTGACAGTAATTACAGGATGCACTGTTCAACTGCCTCTTCCTCAGGCCCTCCAAATTGTCTAAAATCACAGGGATGAGCCCAGTATGTATTTCAGACCTGTTACACATGTTTATCCGTCACATGTTTGCTGTAACCGTGTCGCAAATTGTCTCAAAATAATCAGATGTCTTGGCTGTTTCCTGACGTCTCTTTATTAGTCATGCAGGATAATGCCACAGTTTTGTGCGAGTTCTTTGTGATGAAGAAAATAAAAACATTTTTTTGCTCTTTAAAGCTGTGTTTCCAAAAGATAGATCTGGACCCAGAGGTGGGTAATTGTAAATGTGCTGTAGATGTTTATTTACAAATATTAAACAAAACAACAATGAATAATGCTAACTTCATCTGGCAGATATCCGTTTAACAGTCTTTGATGAAGGAGCCCAGATCCTAACACAATCCCTGTATGTCTGGGTCAAAACAATGAGCTATTATTTGATCAGAGGTCATATCGTAATTGCAGTTGTCATTATTTTTGTAGTTTGCTTTGAAATAGGAGATCCCAGAAAAAAACCCATGTTGACACAACATAAGAAGTGCAACAAGGCTGATGTGAATGTTGTCAGTAGCCAGTGCTTTCCCAGGCTTATCTCGAGGCTTGGCACCATCATTCGGAGGCTGGCACAGGCTGTGTAGTAGATTGCGGTTTTATGAAGGTTGAAAGAGGATTTGATATGAAGAGAAAGCTCTCAAGGACAATTTTGTGCAAACTTGGGCAATGTACACAGTTAAGTTCAATGGGAGAAAGTTGAGAAGATTATAGGCTCCACATACTGCATTTGTGCCTGTGTGCCAAAGCCTTGTTGAACTTTTACAAGTTGCAGGGCAAGTTTTCTAAGGATCTTTGAGAACATTTTCAATGGTTTTAGACAAGTAATGACTGAGTGACATTTTTTAAATCCACAGAGACTGTTGCTTATCCCAGCATCACCAAGGCTGTGTTTGTTAGGAGATAAATCTCTCAGGCCTCCTGAATTTACAAAAGAGATGGACTTATGGTTGGGGGATTTATTGTAGCTGCAAGAGAAATTTTCAGGACCTGGAAGAGTCCTCACAAACCCCAAGTCAAGGACTGGGTTACGCTTTTGAAAGAAACTGCTGCATTTGAAACAATAATTTCAAAAATGCACAATGTCCAGGAAAAGACTAATAAGACGTGGACATAGTTTGTTTTTAAAGAAGCATGACCGCTTTCACTGTATTTACTGTGCTACTTATTTAGTTTTACCTTTTTATTTTTATTCATTTATATAAAAATGAAAACTTAAATTACAAATCCTCAGAGACATTTGATTAGTGTTGTTTACTGTTACACTATTGATGTAGCTCATTGTTGTGGTGAGTTTTTTCTAGCCCCTGTACTGTTTATAATATAGGTGCTACACTCAGCCCCCTAAGATTTTATTCTTATACTTAACTAAACTCAACTGCCATCAACATTAGCTGCCGAATCTGCCGCAATGTCTCAAGTCTTGTATTTCTCACAATGTTTTTACTGCATGATCTAATTCTCTAATGAGCCCCATGTGACTGTTGTCTTTTGTTTGTCTGTCTCACAGAGGCTTCTTACAATGATGCTCCTCCGTTGTATGGCTATGACCTGGACCAGAACGAGGACCCCAAGGAGCTTCTGTCTTTTACAGAATCTCCCACACCGTCCCCAAGGCTTCGATCCAAAAGCCGAAACAGCAGAAACACGCAGTCGTCTGGATCTCTGGAGTTTGCACTGTCGGTAATGTCATGAGGTCAACTCACACTGTTTACTTATGTGCATGGAGCGTTAAAGGACAATGTCAAACAGAGTAACTACTACTATACGCAGTATCTTCTCATTTGTACACCTCTTCGGACATCATCATTTTTAATGGCTAGTTTGTAAAGACAAGGTTTGATACGTGTTTTTACTCTGTACACTGCCTTACTGACAAGAGAAGATAGGCAATTAAGAGCAGTGCACACACTATAATACATTCAAATAAACCTAACCTGCTAAATAGAATCCATATGACTAGAGTCAAAACAGCTATAGTTCTGACTGTAGTTTGATATAGGAGTTTGTCTTGGAAGTGGAACCCATTAAAATCTACAACAACCTAAATATAGGTCCAAACCTTCTGGTCATTAAAAACATTTTTTTAATTAGAAAAAGATAATTGAGCTGTTATGGCCAGCCCCACACTTGACTGTAGTGATTAATGTCTTTGACTTTGAAAAAATAACATCTTGTTGACCAAATCACATTTTATTTGCCAAGGTCCAGTTTCAAACTCCCACGTTTTTTAATCAAATGAAGTCCCACAGCAGCTGTGTCTTCAGGCAGCAGGGGTGTGCAGAGGTTTGCAGGGGGTTAAATAAACAGGGAAGCAAATACTTAGATGACAAATACATATTCCCACAGTTTTATAACTCAATGTTGATTGCATGTTTTCCCGCCAAAATGAAACAATAACAATGTCTTCTTCTAAAAGGGCTTGTCTTTAATGTTTTTTATCTTGTTTTTCTGTCTTCTTTGCTTCAGGATGAGTTGGATCAAGAAAAAGGGCTAGAAATGCGGATGTGGGTGTTGTCTGGAATCCTTTCCAGTGAGGAGACATATCTCAGCCACCTGGAGGCCCTTTTAATAGTAGGTGCAAATGTTTTTTAGCCTCTCTTACAAAAGTAGAAAATGTAATAAACAGGCAACATAAACTGTGGTAAGTATATCTGATATTCAATTAGTCTTATGATTAAACAAAGGATACTTTAAGCTTTAGTAGCTTATTATCTTGTGTTTCATTGGACCCATGTGTCTGGTAAAAGCCCATATCTGTTAAATTCCTGTGGCAGTATTTAAGTACTGCTTTCAAAACTGGTTTTAAAAGAAACTTCTGTATTTAATTTGTACAGTAGCAGTTTTAATCGATTCCCTGTTGTGCAGTTTTTGGTTTGAGTTGATTAATTGAACATGTTATATTTTGTGACATAATGGCACCCCTTAAACACCATTTTAACCTCTATAATAATGTCTTCTACACCTTTTTAATAAAACTAAATATATAATCTTTCCAGCCCATGAAGCCCCTGAGAGCAGCAGCCACAACCTCACAGCCGATGCTGACTATTCAGCAGATAGAGACCATCTTCTTCAAAGTGCCCGAGCTTCACGAGATCCACAAAGACTTTTATGATGCTCTGCTGCCTCGAGTTCAGAACTGGAGCCACCAACAGTGTGTGGGAGACCTCTTTCAGAAACTGGTATGTAGATTAATACACTTTGCATTGTTAAAGCCCTATTCCTAAATTTCTTCAGTGGTGAATTGACATTTTATCTGAACCAGGAACCTGCCTCATAGGTAAAGTGTATGTTATTCATCAACCAGCCCTCCTCCACGCATTAGGTCAGTAGTAATTAGCAGGTGATTATCCCCGAAATGTCATGCCTTGATCGTTAAGGGCACCAAGCGGACGTTTTAAAGGAGAAGGTGGCAGTGTTTTGGTAATGCTTCTTAATGTTGTAGTGCACATGTGAGTAGACTGCCTGGAGTCATGTCCTGGCCAGATAAAAGCCTGGCTCACCACACGACAGCCAGTAAAAAGGAAAAAAATGCTTCAGAGGCTGCTGAATAGGAGCTAGCTAGTCTTTGAAAAGAAAAGCACCCAAACGGGCACAGATGTATTTTAGCACTTCACAAAAACATGAGATGAGTAGTTAGGTTATTAACTAAGGTTATCAGTTACATAACCATAATAAAGTTACAAAAAGCAGTGTGGTATTTGTTGCTATAATTAGAAGACATTTGATATGCTTTTGCATGTCAGTATTTAGTTAGGTTATCAAATAACTAATACCATAATACCATTGTAGGGCTGTTTCGAATGCCAATTTTTGAGCTTCGAAGCTTAGGTGGCAATCAATATCAAATATTCGAAGCTTCGGTGGGTGGGGCTAAATATATAATAATAGTGTTGGTTTGCATTTGTATCATCTTTCACGACTTCACGTTTCACTCTTCGGCATCGTAAACGTGTTGCGGCAGACCCAGTGGAGTGCAGTGTTGCATTTGGTGCAATATGATCAGGTGGAACACATTCTTTACATATTAATAAACATTTAATAATCTTTTAAATAGAACAGTTTCCGGTACGCATTACACGGGCAGGTTTATGCTCCGAAAACGGACAGTGCATAAGTGATACAAAACAAACACGTATTTGCAATTAGCCTATTTATCATAGCAAATTAAGCGCATAAAAGCAGTTGTTTTTTTTTGCCGCGTGCTACTTACAGAACTCAGGTGATTTTTCAAACTTGTGGTGCTGTTGTGGTAGGCCAGTTTCAAATCGCATATTTGACACACTGCCTTTGTCTTGTCATTCTCACTTAATTTAAAGTGCTCCCAAACAGCTGCGGTCTTGGGCATTTTGTACCTATTCAGTATGAGATAAAATAAATCACTACGTTCGCCAACGGGCGGTTCAAGCATGAGTGAGAATGAGTCCGCAACGGAAGTCACGTGTTGAAAAAAAAAAAAGAATATTCGAATCTCAAAACTGAAAATCGAATGCCACCCCACCGAACGAATATTCGATTATTCTAGTACAGCCCTATACCATTGCAACATATTGTGAAGCCATCAATTTATTTACATGAAAATAAAATAAACTGAGGTCATTGCTGTCCTATTTACGGAAGCCACAGCACATTTACATTCAGTGCTGAGTACTATAATGGGTTAAATCTCTTCTGTTTCCCGCAGTCCAGTCAGCTCGGTGTGTACAGAGCCTTTGTGGATAACTATAAAGTTGCTGTGGAAACAGCAGACAAATGCTGCCAGGCCAACGCACAGTTTGCGGAGATATCTGAGGTATGTAATGACTCCACAGGCAGCAGTGCGACTGGGACAGTCATGACAGGGTCCTCTTAGAGCAGAGGACCAAACAACTTGTTACTGTGCTGTTGCTTGTTTTGATTGTGCTGTGGGGCTACTTTTAACTTATTGTTGCCTCTTTATTTCTCGACAGAATCTCATGGTTAAAAGCACAAAGGACCGCAAAGATCATTTGGCTAAAGATTCACTGGAAAGTAAGTGATTGAAGTAAATGTCTGGGGACAGGTCTTTATTGTGTCCAAAAAAAAAAAGAATAGTCCTGGAAATGAGTAGGAATTTTTCTTTTTTTAAACACATTTGACTGTTATGTGTATATTCTTGAAAACACACAAATTGAGTAATCAAGCTGACTTTGTTTCTCTCATAGCTCTTCTCTACAAACCTGTCGACAGAGTGACACGTAGCACACTAGTTCTACATGTAAGTGACTTCCCTGGTGACAATCAAACAACCCTCAGTTTTTTCTCAGTTGACTTTTATCTCTTTTATTCTAGGACCTCTTAAAGCACACGCCCTCAAGCCACCCAGACTACCCTCTGCTACAGGACGCCCTGCGAATCTCACAGAATTTTCTGTCCAGCATCAATGAAGAGATTACGCCACGCAGACAGTCCATGATCGTCAAGAAGGGAGAGGTTTGAACTTTGTTCATACAAAGCTTGTTTGAATTTGAGTGGTATGGTACAGGTGGGGTCAGCATGCGTCAGTTTGCGTATTTTATTTACTTACCATAATCTGTTGAAAGAGGACTTTGGACTTTGAACATTCTTAAAAAGTTTATCTGGTAACAGGAGTGGTTATTGCCTTTATTTAGTTTGACAAAAAGCTTCACTATCCTTGGAAGCTATGATATTAATTAAAGTTGAAAAGGTAATTGTTATAACACAAACATTTTTTTAGTCATAAACTCTACAGCTTACTGTAAACACACAGAGGTGTCTGGAAGCTGCAATAAAAGCAGTGTGAGTCAGGTTGCTGCTGACTCAACGCGGCCTGTCTGCTTTGGTCGTGAAGGAAGTTTAACAATGAGGAAACTCAGGACAAAGCAGAGCAAACAGTGGAGGCGAGGGTTTCTCTCATGCACCAGGAAAACCTGCCGATTACCTCCCATCCTTCCCTAATAAAGCCTTGAGTCGACTTCCCAGCACTGGCATGTAGTACAACTTATCAAGTAACTCTCACAACAAACTCAAGGTGTGTTGTGCAAATCTGACCATTTGGGAATCGTCTGATTAAGATGAACTTCCAGAGAACTTCCCTTCCTGTTTCTTGGAAGTGTCCCTGCCCACATAAAAAGGACATTAAACCATCTATTATGCTGAGGAAGTCTAATTCCACAGAAAAATGCTCTGATAGACATAAGCTATACAGCATATATACATATAAAACAGCTCATAGCATACAAACGGAGCACTGCTGAAAAAGTGCATTCCTTTATCTTTTTTTTCTGAACACTCATTTTTGCATCAAGGCCTAGGACATCAGTCATCTTAACACTTATTTTGACCCATTTTTCAGGATTGGTTCACATATAACAGATTGTCTACCAAAGAAGTTCACAGGAAAAATGTGGAATTGCCATTTAAAGCCAGAAAAAAACTCAACCAATTGAATGTACAATGACTTCTCATTCTCAACTATTGCCGCTGCCTCAGTGTGATTGTGGTTTCTCTCTATATCTACGCTATCATTGTTTTGCAACTTAAACATAACAAGCTGACAAGATTGTTTTGAGAAAGGGATTTGTCTACTGCTGGCCTGGATAAGAAGATTGTTTTTGACACATACAGTGTTCCCATACATCATGGAAAACCTGACAAAAATTTAAACCCCTTTTCAAAATTGGTCTATAAAATATGGTGTGAATGTAGTTTTAAACTCAACAGTAATCATATTGTGAATTTTAGGTATGGGAAGTTGAGAGTAAACCAAAGGTGGCTGGAATAGTTATAATAATTGCAGGTGATGGCTATAAATGAACCCTGTGTAGTATAACATTGAACCATAAAACTAATTTGTTATCCTGAGTTGTCATAGCTGATCTAAAACTGTACACTGCTTTAAATTGTTGGGGGATTATGCTGTTTTTAGCATCTCTATGACCAATTCAATCCAATTCAGAGACAATAAAACAATAATTTCTCTCTTCATTCACTTCCATTCAGTTATTATTCCCCTGTTTCTGTGAAAGTTTGTCTGTATTTTGTCGAGGAAGCCTACATCCCACAGAGTGATCATAACAAGCAAATGCATGACAATACAGTTTAAAATACAAGTTTGTTCTTGCCTGCGGGCATGTGTTGCTATTTATTGTTGATGTTACACTGTAGCTGCCTGTAATCAAGAAAAAAGATTTAGCCTGGTGTTTAGTGTTACCTCTTGTTTACGCCTCAACGGTTAACATTTCATCATCCCGGGAATGATCTTTCCATTGGATTATCAAGCCACTGTGTTCTCTCTCTAAACAATAAGCGGATATAACCAGGACAGTAAGGCTATATTTGAGTGCCTTTGCCATGTTGCCTGGAGTGAGCAGAACGCCCCATAGGAAAAGGCTCTGCCGCTGTGATTTCCTTGTTTTTGTCAAAGTGTGGTTTTTGTGGGAGGGCAAAGTCCCACATGGGCAGTGTCAACACAAACCACAGCAGCACAGAGGTCATAAGTCAGAGGGAAAACTGAGAAGCAGCAGCAAGAGTGTGTGGTTTTATCCGGTGAACGTTAGGTTACATCAACCACAGATAGCAGCAGTAAAAACAACCATTATTATAAAATGTGTCTGATATTGTTCTCACTATCTGCAAAAAATAATATAGACATTAATAGCAAGCTTTATTTTTGCATAAGGTAAATAGCACTTGCTGAGTAAGTAGCAATGTGCTTTGACAACATACCGTGGAATTGGTTCTGTTTACTTCTGTTGTAAGAGTCGACTGAAACAATGGCGTAGTTACAAAGAACTGCTCATTGTTTGAAAGCTCCGGAGTGTTTTAGGAGTCTGACAGCGCCCGTCTTTTCTTGTTTCCCAACAGCATCGGCAGCTGCTCAAGGATCGGTTCATGGTCGAGTTGGTGGAGGGCTCCAGGAAACTCCGTCATGTCTTCCTCTTCACGGATCTACTGCTCTGCACAAAACTGAAGAAGCAGGCTGTGGGGTGAGTCCGGTCGAGCCTCAACTCTCGAAACACAGTGAACACATGACGGAACCAAACCCGTTTCCACACACTGTCAGGGTTCCCTCATATCCTGGAAAACCGGGAAGAAATCGAATTTTAAAGAGTTTTCCAGTTATGAAAAACATCTGCAAATTGATTAAAATGCCCTATAATAATGGTCCTGAAAATGTTTTAGTTTAGCCACTTGAAAACATTTTTAAACTCCACTGGCTTTTGTTAAATGATAAAATAATTTTCTAGTGTTGCACTTTTAAATTATATAGTTCTTCAAGTAGTTAAGTCAACCACTAGCATCAACTTCCTTGAGTACCTGGTTAGTCTATGGTTTGTAACACTTAACTGTTTTCAAAGAGCGTCCTCCTCTAGTTGCTGAAAACATACAAGACTCTTAACTCTCGATAGATATTTAGGATGGTGGTGGAATGTTGTGTTTATTTGGTGAGATATGTTCACACAAGGCTGCACTTGGACTATGAAAGAGCATTTTTTTCTTCTTGTGTCATATTAAGGAACCATCAAATTGACTTATGGCGAAACATTGCATGCTATTGTCCTAAGAGTGGAGATGACTTGCTAATCTCATTGATTTAACAGGAAAGGTCAGCAATACGACTGTAAGTGGTACATCCCTTTGGCCGACCTCACCTTTCAGACTCTCGAGGACTGCGAGTCAACTCCAATCCCTCTGGTCCAAGAAGAGGAAATAGATGCCATGAAGATCAAAATCTCTCAAATCAAGAACAACATCCAAAGAGAAAAGGTAACAGAAACATTGCCTTAAATAAAAAACAGGAACATGATTCTGTGCAAAGCGGATGTTTGTCTAGACACCAGAGTTATTTTAACCCTGATTTTAATGTTCACAGAGAACTACTAAAGCTCCTAAAGTGATTGAGCGAAAAAAGTTAGCTGAGCAGGAATCGATGATGCTTCTCATGTCGCCCAACATGGCCTTCAGAGTGGCCAATAGGAACGGCAAGGTGGGTCGCAAGAACTTAAGGACATTTTTGAAAAGTTATAACAAAACATTTTACATCATGTGTTATAGACCTGACAATATTTAAAAGTGCTCTGTGTAGCCCTTTGGTCATATCCAGTAACCACATTGCAGTTCTACACCTCACACCCCTTCTTTTAGAAGCATTTGAGCACCTACAGTAGCCTTGCAGGGTCATATTGTAGGATATTAACAAATCCTAGATCAAATTGTACGTTCGCTGCAGAGATTCCAAAATAAAATCCATTTATTTCATTAGGATTGTGTGGTTAAAGAGAAATATAAATGAGCTTCTTCTTCAGCAGTGCTCAGTTTGTCCACTCTGGGCAGTTGTAGCAACAGGAACAAGAAGTACTGGGGTACCACGGGTTAAATATAGCTTATATGGAGCTAGCCCTAAATATATGGATTTTACATAATGCACTTTAATGTTCAAGTAAAAATCTTAACCTGTATCTGGCCACTGTATTTTTAGGGACAAATGTTTTATGGCCAATTTGAATTTACTACTAACAACCAACAACCAATAAGAACACTGACTCTTTCTGACAGAATATAAACTATGTACATTGAAGCCGAATGGAAACGGTTTGGTCACTGTCAATAAAACTTTACAAGAAAGTAACCACTGACACTTAATTTGCAGTTACTGTGTTAATTATTAAGTAAACACACTTAGTTTGGAACCTTGTTTTACAGAGTGTACTCTTCCAGTCATATATCAAGATCTTGTGTAGTTATTGGACTTGGGTTTTGAAGGGCATGGCATTTCTTATCTTTTTTTTTTTTTACCTGCACTTATTGTTTGAAAAATTGTGTATATTTACTTTTTATTCTTGTTATTTGTTGATCTCTCTTTAATGTTTTTTTTATATTGTGAATTGCCAAGAAGTGCATGAAGTCTGCTATACAAGCTGAAAGGATTTGTGTGTCTACTGCCATCTGCTGGAAGAAAAGAATAAACTTACAAAGTTAAGCTCTTCTTTGTCTTTCAGAGTTTTACCTTTCTCATTTCCTCTGATTACGAACGAGCCGAGTGGAACGACATTATTCGAGAGCAGCAGAAAAAATGTGAGCGTCTGTACAGTTACTGAAGTAAAGTCACACAGTGCTCTTTTCTATAATATGCAACTTAACACTTGCACTGTGCCCTGCAGATTTTAAAAGCTTCTCTCTAATGTCGCTGGAGCTTCAAATGCTCACAAACTCATGCGTCAAACTCCAGACTGTGCACACTATACCAATGACCATGAACAAGGAAGGTAACTAACACTATTTGACTTTTAGGATTGTTATACCGAGACAATAGCATATTTAATTGTGATCCCATTTCTTGACAGATGACGAGTCTCCCGGTTTATATGGCTTCCTAAACGTCATTGTCCACTCTGCGTCAGGCCTCAAAAACGGCTTAAGTATGTATATTTTCCACTGTAAATCATATTCCCGCTGATGCTAACAGGTGGCACGTGTCGTACCCGCCCTGTTTGACGCTTTCCCTCAGCGGGCCGTCAGCTGGTAGGGCAGCTGCGGTAGTGGGATTAGCTTGGAACACTGTGTACAAGCCACTTCAAATATGTCTTAGCCATCTTACATCAGTGCCAGCTTATTTTTTCACTTTACTTACTCTACCAACAGACACTTGCACGTCTCAACAAGCTCCGAGATTTGTAGATTTCTTTGTACCGTGTTGTTGTAAAAGGAATTGTGTCCCTAAAATATTTGAACAAGCGTCACAAACATAATACACAAAGGAATGGCAGGCAGTACATATGTAACATTATATTACTTTATATTACATTATATTACAGTATAAGAATAGTAAAAGTTTAAATGTCTACCTTGCCCTCTCTATGTGTCACCACTAAAGCCAAGCCCATGTTGGGACTAAACTTTATTCACAGAGGGCAGTGCGTGCAATATAATTCACTCACCATAGGTCCTGGGGTTGGGATAAAGGGAATTTCTAAGTTTAGTGTTTATTTTATGAAAATCACAAATCCCATGTTTAATGGAATTAATGCCGTTACCTATTAACTACCTAATGCCTGACTCAAACCATGTGTTGCTTTCAAAGAATAACTCATTCATTCCTTTCCACTCACTTATTCTTTATAAGTTATAGAGGGATGGAGCTTAACCCTAAACTACCAGGATAAATGGTAGAAAAGGGTAAATTAACTTTCTCCTAATGTGAAAGAATAAACAATAGTGAGACCTGTTGTGAGCAGGGAATGTGTAAAGTCTTTCTTGTGCATATCTTAAGAAATATAGGATAAGCTTATTCTTGTGTTTTTGTCCATCAGACCTGTACTGCTCTCTGGAGGTGGATTCGTTTGGTTACTTTGTCAACAAAGCCAAGACACGAGTCCATCGAGACTCCACTGAACCAAACTGGAACGAGGTCAGCTAGAAATGGTCATAAAATACTAAATGAATGACTAGACAAAATACAAATAAAACTTGATTTTTCTGTTTTCCAATCTAAGGAGTTTGAGATTGAACTGGAGGGCTCACAGACACTGAGGCTGCTCTGCTATGAGAAGTGTTGCATCAAAACTAAGCTGGGCAAAGAAGACGGAGAGCTCACAGATAAGATCATTGCCAAAGGGCAAATAAAGGTATGTATGGTTTCATGGAATACTGAAGTACAGGTTTGGTCAGATCTGTGTCAAACCTTCAACTGTGCTTGAATTTGAAATTACTTTTTTTTAATTATAAAATTGAGTAATTAAAATTAAGTTTAATCAGTGGTGAGAGGTAACTGTTTAGTGAGTTTACCTTTTGGTTGACATTTTAGGATAATCCTGCCCTGTGGGATGATTGTTGTTGCAGCACTAATCTGATAGGGCTCCAGAGAGTTGCCTCTATGTTGTGACAGGGAAGGATTAGACTCTGCTTTGACCAAATGTGGCCCTTGGCATCACTCCAGACCCTCACAAACACCTAGATCTCCTTCGATCAGGCAGTGAAGGGATTTCCCTGCTGGACAGGTGGCATAAAAACACATAGGCTTAGAGAGAAAAGTGAGTGCTGGCATCCCCAACATGTTTTTGGCCAGAACATGGAGTAGGGCACATTTATTTGTTATCGCAGTCACCCACTGTAATAACCCAAGCAGCAGGGTTTCTCATTTGTTCATATGAGCCTCCAATTTTCGACAAAAAACATAAGTATATTAGCATCTATGTTCTATATGATGTTGTGCTTTGTGGTTTAGTGGCTTTATTAATCTATATGCTATTCTCGTCAGGCAGATTTTAGTTTAAAAGTCATTGATGACAAAGCACAAGAAATGTCTTACTAAACAAGTGAGTTTGTGTTTTTTGTATATACTGGAGTATATAGTGCACTTAACGGTCACTTTCTGGCCCTGGATGAACCTGTCAATGTTACTAGTGAGCTCTCCTCATACGGTAGGCAGTGACAGGCGTGAGCACGTTACTAATGAGGGTAGGAGGGGATTCAAGGGAGTTAATCCGCCAAATCCATCTGGGAAGTAGAACAACAGAGGCAACGTGGTCAGCAGGCTTTGTTCTTTCTCCGATAGGCTTTAAATTTTAAATAGATTTCCAACAATGGAAAGATGCCATTTTTTATGAAGATTTAGGTGAGGTTTGCCAACGATTCTTCAAAATGGTTGCTCTTGTGGTAATGGACCTCATTTGGATGTTAAGAGACACTTTTAAGATGCAGTAAAGAAGCTGTGGAGATTTTCCTTTGTGCACCGGTGACATTGATAAATTAAAAAAAGGCTCAAGCCAGAAAGAATGAGTGAGTGCAATCCTAATGAGGAGAGTGTGGAGCAGGCCAACACCACTCTTGAGGAGGACAGGGATTCAACTCAGAAAAAAATCCCAAAGGCAGGGGCCCGACTATGGGACAGGGTCCGCGGGACTCTGCTCAAGCCAAAGGTAAATTGTACTTCAACACTTCAGATAGTTGACTTAAGTTGACTTTGGTTACATTTTTATTCCAATAAATTCCCACTTGTAGCGTGCATAGTTTCTTCATCATGCAAGATTTTGTAAAAAAGGTGGGCAGAGAAGATGAAAAGCTGCTCTTGAGTACCAGTATTGTTATATTTTGCAATTATAAGAAAGCAAGGCAAAGGCATTGCAAAGGTTTGGGTCTGTCTTGATGTAAATTTGAATTTCTTTGTCCAAGATTCAGACAAGTTAGTTTGAATCTGGGGCGTCTCGGTGGCTTACCTGGCAGAGCACATGTCTATAGATTGAATGCTAAAAATATAAACAAAATTGTGTGAATTTGAGACCAAGAGCTTTAAAAAGTTGTTCTAAGCCTGGTCTCAAGACCGGTTGTCAGTGCTACAACACTATAATGAAGTAACAAAGGGAAATCCTTCTGAAGCAGGTTATGTTTGAGTGATGGCACATTTATAAACTAAATATGTCAGTAAGTAAGTTTAAAATACTCAACATTTCACTTACTCATGAGTTATGAGGGATGGGTGGCACTTTCATCAGTTTTTATATCAAATATTATCAGGTAATTGTAAAATTTATTTCTGTGGAAATCTAAACTTGATGTAATTTTTGTCTTTAAAATAATTACTGTATGCAAGACAGTACACTTTCACTCGAGAAAGGATAAGCTGAACGGGATTTGATTTGTTTTCTTGGGTAAAACAACATCTGCCATGTTGGACAGACACAATGTTATCACACACAGGCCAGCGATTTGGTCAGATTAAGACCAGATCAGATTGGGCCATGAGCTCATTGTACCTGTCCATATGAAGGCTATGTGTGACGCTGAGTTATGTAGTTATTGACCTGCTTTAACTAAATGGAAAGTCTGTTAATTCATTATTAGAGGTTTTCAAGCTTCGAGCATCTTGAGCAAGTTGATTGGATTTGAATGTTGTATATTGTACAGACTGCAAAGCTTCCTGAGAAAGTCTTGTAACTTGTGAGTATGATTGATTGGGATATACAAAACCTGTACTGCAGCATTATTCTTGTTTTCCAGTTGGACCCCCATACTTTGCAGAACAAGGATTGGCAAAGGACTGTTATTGCTATGAATGGGGTAAGTAATAGATTCTTAAAACTAGGCAATGCATTGATCTCTGTGTGAGTACATTGTTCATATATGGTAGTTCATATTTTATTATACATATAACATCAAGACTCTGATGTAGCTCATTTAGAAGTTATCTTGACACCAAGACCAGACCAAAACTTAAAGGAAGTGACCAAGGCCAGAGTATGTTAGAGATTCCGAGAAATAGTTAATAAAATCCTAACACTACAAGCCCAGACCAAGTCCAAACTAATGGAGGGGTAAGCATTGCAGACTTAGAGGAATATTTTTAATTAATATTATATTAATCCTAAGAATCAATGTGGAGAAATAAACGAGTTGTAGCCCTGGTCCAGACCAAAACCAGTCTCTAGAACTACAACACTAGCTTATTAGTCAGTGCACTAAATTAGACTACTTTAGATATTTTGTTAATATACATTTCATTGACCTTCATGACTGTTTCAGGTTGAGGTGAAGCTTTCCATGAAGTTTAACAGCAGAGAGTTCAGCCTGAAGAGGATGCCATCGCGGAAGCAGTCGGGTGTGTTTGGAGTAAAGATAAACGCGGTGACAAAGTGTGTTTTAAACATTTGCTAACTTTCTATACAGATAACTCCTGATTTAGCTATTCACACGATTTCCTGTGTGTCTTTGTCAGGCGAGAGCGTTCTAAGGTCCCCCTCATTGTGAGACAGTGTGTGGAGGAGATTGAGCGGCGAGGGATGGAGGAAGTGGGAATTTACCGGGTTTCTGGAGTTGCGACAGACATCCAGTCCCTGAAAGCTGCCTTTGACACAAGTAAGTTTGACGTGAAAGTGTTTTCGAAGATAATTAGTGCCTAACTTGTACCTACGACTTAGCCCTTCTTATTTGAGAGCTTTTTACTGTTGTTCCATAGATAACAAAGATGTGTCACTGATGATGAGTGAAATGGACGTCAATGCCATCGCTGGGACACTGAAGCTGTATTTCCGTGAACTTCCTGAGCCTCTTTTTACTGATGAGCTGTACCCAAATTTTGCTGGAGGCATCGGTTAGTGACTTTTGTCATTTATCTTACCCGTAGGATTTGAGTTCTATTTAGTGGCCAAGCTGAATTGAAAACAGTATTACAGTATTATTATAATATTTTTGTTTTTTGCAGCGCTCTCAGACAGTGTTGCCAAGGAAAGCTGCATGTTGAACCTGCTGCATTCTTTGCCTGAAACCAACCTGGTGACTTTCCTGTTTATTCTCGACCATTTAAAAAGGTGAAACGCTTAGTCATTAATTAGTAGAGGCTTTTTTTGTTTTGCGCAAAATGTGTTTAATGTCATACTTTTAGCTCCCACTGCTCTTACTTGACAATTCTATTTTCTGTTGTTTTACAAGAGATATTCAGTCATTCAGCACAAAAATGTATAGTTTTTTAGTTGTTGTAGTGGTGTTTACTCAACACCAACATATTGATCTGCCTTGAGGTTAACTGAATCATATTTGCCCTTGTTTTGCAGGGTTGCTGAAAATGAAAGCGTCAACAAAATGTCATTGCACAATCTGGCCACTGTTTTCGGTCCCACTTTGCTTCGACCCTCTGAAAAAGACAGTAAAATCTCTAACAGCCCTCAGCCAATCTCCATGAATGACTGCTGGTCCCTGGAAGTCATGTCTCAAGTAAGAAAACATTTTTTTTTTTTATTATTTACGCTTCAGTCAGTGTTCCTACATGTTCTAGAAAACCTAGACATCTACAGTAGAGTAGTTTTTATTTTAGTTTAGAGTAGTTCCACTTATGGAAATGACATAGAAAATGATGATTGGAAAGTTTTAATTGTATTTTACACCCATTATATGACAATTAATGCTGCCCCTAATAATAAAAAAGTCCTGAAAACATACTGAAGAAAAATGATTTAAGTGTGATCCTTTTTATGGTTAATTATGACCTCTTGTGTCTTTTCAGGTTCAAGTCCTTCTGTACTTTCTTCAGCTGGAGAGTATCACAACTCCTGACAGCAAACGTCAAAGCCTTCTTTTCTCCACTGAAGTATAACGAAAACAAACTTGTCCATAACTTCAATGAAAATTTGCAGAGAACTGCCTAATTAGATGAAAGCTGCTGAGCAGCCGCTGGTTTATTATTAAGAAGTTGCCATTTGGCCACAAGAGGGAGTTCTTAACACATTGGTTAACGTGGGTGTGATTGGTTTACCTGTTCTGTTTCCTAAATATATCATTCCCATTTTTATTTAACTTAGAGGTTCTGTAAACACTTTCTCTTTCTCCCATTCTGTCATTGCACATTAGCTCTACATTCAATAGTGGTTTACTATTTTTGTCTGTTTTCTGACTGAATGGATGATGAGAGGAGTGGAAGTTGTTTTGTTGAAAGCTCACTTGTGCCATTTCTTTCCCTGCTGATGACCAATAGAGCATTTTTGTTCAACCTAATGTTTACACTTTCTTAATTTGGTAAAAGACGGAAAGAACGCCGTAGAAGCCACTGAACATGCAGGCATGTTGAACGAAACATTTGAAGTGTTAAAGAATCAAAGTTTCTTTGTTTTATAATGAGCCAATGGGACACAAACATCACATATTCACAGACAAAGGCTTTGTCCACACTAACACATGGAATGGAGAAATGCTGCAGACCTCATTAAAAAAAAATAACAATACACTTTGATAAGGTTTTTGATATGGCTGGGACAATTTATCATTATTCTAACATTTCCTGGCATTATTCGGTGTCAAAAGACTAGGCTCTTGACACAAATGGCCCTCCAATGAGAAAGCAGAGTAAAGTAAATTGCATAAAAACTCTTGACTTATTCAACACAGTATATTTGACTTTAATTGAGGCTAAATTCCTTTTTATTTATTTTTTTTGCCTACTTAGTCAATAAATACTATTTTTAAAAGGTTAATGTGAACGGAACCACAGCTTAGACAGGAACTGAAACAGGAATTAATGGTTCCTTCTGGAGACAAACAAATACTTTGATTCGATCATACACTGTTGAACACAGTTTTGACTTGTGTCAATCATTTTTTTCAACAATATATTACATTATTTTACACAATGCACCTTTAATTTTTAAGATATTTTTTATGTTTTTATTCTGTAATGCTGTTTTAAAATGGCAAATTAGTGTGGACAGACTGTCTGCTGTGAAGTATATATATTGTTTTTCATTTTTTTATTTGTCTTTCAGCTGATTCCCATGTATTAGTGTTACATACTACATTCCTTCAATAATATTCAAACCGTAGCACACAAAACACTGCTGTAAAAAAGAACGCCTGGAGATTAGTCTCATCTGCAAATGTTCCTAGACTTTTAAAGACTGAAATCTTACACTCGCAAGTTATTGGAAGATTTATCATCCACATTCTCAGTGTTACTTTAAACCTTTGTCAAGCACATTGTCAGAACAAGTATTCTAACTATGTATTATAGCACACACTGTAACCGTGAACGCTTGTGACTTATACAACTAAAGCAATAACTGTTGATTCCTGTAAACAATGACCAATCTGTATCATATGTATACAAGTAAATAAAAATTAGGTAATAAAATACTAAATGTGTGTTTGAATCTTACTTTTTCAAGATGATTTGCATTCAAGTGAAGTGGCTGACATCAGAATCAGTTTAGTCCAAGGCCATGGTCAGAGATGGAAAAGGGTTGATGGACATAATTCTGCAGCAATGCAGTCAATTTACTGATTTCTTTGAGGTGAAGAAAGACCTGAGGCATTAGGGAAAGTTCTTATTTACTAGTCAATGTGTGTTTCTTTGACTAAAAGATCTACGATACAAGAGATTCCACACGATGACTGAGGTTCCCTTTAGAAATAGGGTGAGTTGTCAACAGGGAGCAGTAGAGGAGCTACTCCTCCTCTGGGGAGGTGTCCCAAGTTGGAGGAGGTTCTAGGGCAATCCAGGACAGCCTGACAGCTGGCCAGGGATTACTTCAACAATGAGGAAGTGTCTGGGGTGAGGGAGGTCTGGGCATCTCTGCTTACTCTGCTATCCTCTCCAGATAAGAGGTGGAAAAATTCTCAGAAGTAATGCCGCCAGCACATTAATGCCGTCTAACATATTGGTTGTATACTTTTTCTGTGTGTTTTTCTAAAGGATTGTTCGGACACTACTGTAATGAGCATATATCTTTATATATATTTAAAAGGACTGAAAAATACACATATTTAGTAGACTATTTGAATGTGTGTGCCTAGATAATCTCGTGCCCTACTTTAAATAAATAAGTTAAACATCTAGGGGGCAGTAATGTAGAGAGGACCTACTATGTGCAGAGGGTGATGCTGAGGTGATGCTAACAGAAGTGGAGGCTGCCTCTACTAAACGGACACAGAGGCTCATTCTGTTGCTGCCAACACCGAGGAGCCGACATCTGAAACCAATGCTGCCTTTATCCCGAAGCCGTGGCTTTAACAAAGTCTTGCAGAACACTAATGAGGGGTTGTTGGGGAAATAAACTCATAGCAGACTGAAATCTACGGGGGAAACCCAGGTAAGAAAAGCTGTACCTAAATGACAAAGCTTTCTTATTTTGCCGGGGGGAAGCCAAAGCTAACACTGGGTTAGCAACTTTAGCACCGCTGAAGCTTGACTGATAGCACAGGTCTAACAGTTGGCTTAAAGTAAAAATATGATTGAAGCTACAAAGTCGGATTAAATAGATTTTTCTATTTTGATCTTGTTTGCTGCACTGAAATTGTAAAAATGTTTTTTTTTCTCAGTAGGTTGGTCAATGTACACAAAATAAAACATCTGAACCGGAAACGTAATTTTATAGTTTTATTTTAATATTTTGGATACAATACTATATTTGGAAACACAGTGATAAACTTGAATCTTGAGCATTTTAATAGCTTATATTTATGAATATTTTGTCGTTTGTTTTTGTTAGAAGTCACAAAGATATACCATAAACATGTATTTGAGGAGTTTTGTTGTGAAAAAGATTTGTCAAAGCGGAAGTGTGTTGGTTGACTTTCCGTGGCTGAGGCTAATGCTAATTAGCTTGATTTATTATCTTTGTTTCGAATTGCCCTATAATTTCTGATCTGGCCACGGCAGAGCGTAATATTACAGCATGGCACCGTTGTCACACAGTGTCTTTTTTAATATTGTCAATGTCTCTTTAAATTAACAGTAAACAGCTGACTTATAGTGCTAATGTTAACAGTGGTCTTGCTATTTTAGGTGTTGCCCCGAACAATGTAAATCTGCCAACCCCCTAAAAGTCAACACTCTTGATGTTGTCAGTTGTCGCTGTCATTGTGGTGGAGCCTGAGAACGTATTTTTTTTTTAGACTGAGTGCTGTATCCATGCTCTAAACTTTATCCTGTGGTTGGCTACATCCTAAATATTTTAAATCCAAGGTAACTTTCCCAGGACTAATGACTGATTTTGGAAATGTGCTGCCAAAATAAATCCAGTGTCTGCTGAATGCCATTATATCTTAAAGCAATTTCATATTTTAGAAGCAATAACGTTTGTCTCAAAAACAATAACAGTGCTTTAGCTGGAACCTAATATGCTTTCACCTTCTACATCTTAAACCAAATAATGTCATGTTAACAACTGGTAACGGCCTTCCAAGTGTATAATTGTTTAGGTGTCTGTTAAAATGTACATCTACATTTAAAACCTGTAAGAAAAATAATAAAACAAAAACCTTTCAGTTTTAATGCACTCTGTAATTGTGACGTTCCCTTTTGCTGTTAGTGAAACTTACTTTGTTGCTGAGACTATGGATGCCACAAACTAAATGAAGTAGAGTATATTTTTGTTATGTTCCATATTGGATTTTCTGGTTTAAGGTTTAATAGAATCGACTCTGTCTCTGTCAGTGGTGCTGCTTGTCCTTGTGCTCACAGCCGTCCTTTTACGGTATACAGAGCTTTGTTTTTTTTTTTTTTTACTGGAGACGCCACAACAGGAAGCTGATATTATGGCAAGGAAGAGCCTCCCGCAGTTAAACCAAGAATGAGGAAGGCAAGCATCAAGGGGGTATTTATGAGTGACAATACCCACCTCCTAATTTTCATAGGAGTAACTACGCTGTTTCTTCTTTGGCAACTGTCCATCTCTTTTGTTGAGATGTCCCCCTTGGATGGGGTCAGCCTTGGACCAGGTCTACGGCATTTATCAACAGTGAAATAAAATACTGTAGTGTAGCCCTATTTAATTTGAATTTTAACCATATTCAGATTAGGGCTGGGCGATATGACCTAAAAAATAAAATCTCGATTTTATTTTTTTAAATTCGATTTACGATTTTTTTTCCGATTTTCCCCCCTACTTATTAAGAAAAGCAATAAGTACAAACGGCAGACAACTTAAAGCAAATTTTGCTTTTATTTAAAAGCAAGACAAATGTAACCCCCATTTCTGGGAATAATAAATAAATGAACACCCTCTTGGTACTTGCGGCTGGTTAGCTCATATCTGGGGTCTAAGGTTTTAATCAAATTAATAAACCCAGTCTTCTCCACTGTATATATGGGTACCGTGTCTTTGGCTATGTGCAAAGTGACCGCTTTAGTGATTGTTCTCCACCGTGCCCCTTTCCTGTCATATGCGGTGCCGTGTGAAAAGGATTCGGCTACAGTTAGCTGTTTTTTAGCTAAGGTTTGTTGGTCACTGCGGGTTTGTTCGTCTCGGAGAGACTGGCATTTTTCATATTCGGCTGGATGTCTCTGTTTCATGTGTTGGAATAGGTTTGTGGTGCTGCTGTCTTTAACTGCAATGGGCTTTAGGCAAATGTTGCAGCGTGAGGTCTCTTGATCCACATCTGTCGCAGTAAACCCATACCAGTTCCAAACAACAGATGCTTTATTCCTTTCTTGGGAACAAACTTCCCACTTTCACCGTTAGCCATGTTGTCGCTTTCTGTTGCTGTTTTCTGTGTGCTATGATGTTGTTGTCGTGTGCCGTACTGCTCTGCTATGTGAAACTAACGCTACGGAAGCCCCGGGGAGCCAAAAATGTGCCGTTACACAAAAACTCGATTTACTTATTTTTTAAATCGCCCGCCACAAAAAAAACAAATTAATTCATTCAATCGATTTTTCGCCCAGGTCTAATTCAGATATAGCCATTTTGCCTGATTGGTTGACTGGGCATTATAACAATAATTTGAAAAACCTCTCTTAAAATGTCACTATCTTCACTTCAAGTCTTTGCACAGTTTTTTTATGTCCTGTGTAAAAATAATCTCGTTGACAACCTTGTATCATGAGAACAGCTGTTCTATTTCATCCCTCCTGACCGCCAGGGGCGGTGCATTAAGCACTGAATGATCACGTGGGGCTATTTAGTCACGTGATACCGGGAGCTCAGTCCTTTTTTTGTCTTCTCGCACGTAGGTTCACTTTGTTGTGGAGACTTGTGTTATACGATTGGCAATTGTTTATACACTCAGCTTGTAGCCTCGTAATGTGTGAGTTTCTGAACCACAATCAAAGCAGCGGGAGTGCCTCGCCCTCCAGGGGCTGCACGAGCTAGACGTTGTTTTTACATTACGGACGCCGGTAAGCCACAGTCCACAGTTGGTAAGTCCATTTTTCGATAAATAAGTTTGCTCTCCGTTTTCGGCTAAGCTATACACTATTGAATTGCCGCTGTGGTCGGCTGAATTATATATGTTTGGTTTGTTTTCCGTTGTCAGCTAAGCTATACACTGTCGAAGTGCCGCCGTGTTAGGCTGACCTATATACATTTGGTGTGCTTCCGTGGTCAGCTAAGCTATACACTGTTGAATGTCCGTCATGTTCAGCTGACCTATATACGTTTGGTTCTGTTTTCCGTGTTCGGCTAAGCTATATATATTTTGTGAATTGCTGCCGTGTTCGGCTGAGCTAAATACTATTTGTTTGCTTTACGTGTTCGGCTAGGGATACATTGTCGACGTACCGCCTTTTCGGCAGACCTATATATGTTTGTTTCTGCTTTACGTGTTCGGCTAAGCTATACACTATTGGGTTGCCGCGGTTTTCGGCTGAGCTATATACTTTTGGTTTGCTTTCCGTGTTTGGCTAAGCTATACATTTTGTGAATTGCGGCTTCAGACTTGTACTTCAGGAGACTCAAGAGACGAGCCCTGAAGCGTCTGAAACCGGGTCCCAGGACTCTACTGGTACTCTGGAGGATACGGATAACTCGACCGCCTCAGCCATTAGGACGGGCCTCGCTCAACTACAGCTGGATGACCTACCACCGCGACCAGCGGCATCCAGCGCATTTTCCGATGGCATGGTGCGGCTACCTCTTTTCTGGTGCCCCCTTCTGCTGAGTATATTAAAGAGCTCCATGTGTGCTTGGCAGATGTGAAACGGCCTACTTCCAATGGAAGGATGCTTGCTTCAATGCCGGTCCCAGTTTCTGGCCTAGACCCCGGCGTGATCCAGGGGGTTTTAATTGAGAATTTTCTAGTGCAAAAAAAACAAAAAAAAAACAAAAGTCGACCTATGTCCGGTCCCCAATCTACAAGGTCTCAATGCGTTTTTACGTCCTAGACCATTCTACATGTTACGCACTGTTGAGATGCTCCAGGCGCTCTCCTGGGGCGAAGGGTTTACTACAATCATCCTGAAGGACGCGTACTTTCACATCCCGATTTTGGAACATTACGGGAGATTCTTTTGATTACCTTTTTCAAGGGAATTGTTTTCAGTTCCGGGTCCTTCCTTTCGGGTTGTCCCTGTCTCCCAGGGTATTTACTTGAGTCATGGCTCGGGCACCATCCACGCAACTGTTGTATGACAATCGATGGAAATTGTAGGAGAGGTGGTGACGGGGACAGGACCCAGTAGAATGTCCCATTTCATCCATTCTATCATTTTACAAGGACTCCTGAATCGGGGACGATCACCGTCTACCCTGAAGGTATATGTGGCACCAATCACCTGTCGACATGGAAGTCGATAGCAAAACTGTCGGCAGTAATAGGCATGTTTCTTTGGCCGGATGCCTCTATAATTCCCAAGGTGGTGTCCGGGGCGACGGGTATTCAGCCGCTACAGCTGACCCACTTTGATACAGGAGAATTGTGTTAGCATCTATGCCCTGTCCGAGCACTAGATGGGTATGTAAAGGCAACCGCTGCGATGCACAAAACAAACCGTTTGTTTGTTTGCTATGCTGGTCCACACAAGGGCCAGGAGCTGCCTAAACAATGCTTGGCGCACTGGGTGGTGAGTACGTTTAACCAGGCATACAATGCCCGTGACCAACCACTAGCGGTAGGAGTGCGGTGTCACTCTACAAGGGGCATTACTACTTCCTAGGCAGCAATGACTAGGGTGCCTTTGGCGGTAGTTTGTGCTTCGTCGTTGACTACTCCATGTTCACTAGCTTTTACAGAGTGAACATCCAGTGGAGGGAGTTCTACAACAGGACACTTCTACGTTCTGATAAGGTATGCTGAATTAGGATCTGCTGATTCCTCGTGACCTTGCTGGTATACCTCATCCAGTGCTTAATGCACCGCCCCTGGCGGTCAGTAGGGATGAAATAGAACGAGAGTTACGAATGTAACTATGGTTCTATGAATCCCGGATGACCGCCAGGGCAGTCAGTCCCTCGGAATCCTTGTACTTGCAAGAAGGTAAAGGGACTGAGCTCCCGGTATCACGTGACTAAATAGCCCCACGTGGGTCACGGGGAGGTCACAAGTGACTTTGTTGATATTAGATTCTCGACCTGCACATGCGCAAAGATGATCATTCAGTGCTTAATGCACCTCCCCTGGCGGTCATCCGGGATTCATAGACTCGTAGTTACATTCGTAACTCTCGTTTTATCTGCTATGTTTTTAGGTCAGAAAGAGCATTTGGCTGACATGATGGAGTTGGAGCAGTACAGTTGGGAGAGTAAAATGAATGCAGCTGACTTTGCCCCATTTAACAGTGTGGGTCCCTGGCCTATTCATTCTCAGTGAAAAGAAGGCTGCACTGAAGCTAGAGCTCTCCGTTTTTGACATCTGCTATGACATTCAGCTCTTCACACAGCTGGCGCGTAGTTGAGTGCATGTGTCAGTAATGGACAAAATGCCCTGCAGTTCTCTAAGATAACTGACAACAAGAAAATAAACCCAGAAGACAAACAAACAGCAATTTTTAACAAAACTAACCAATCAGCTAATTAGTCAAAGTCCCAGTCTTGGTTCTAGTTGCTTGCAAGATAAAGATATTTAAGATTTCTGTCTTCTATCAATAATATACACTTAATAGCAGGATAGCAGCTCATATGAACTCTTGTGTTTTACTATTTACTTTAGAATAGATTATTTTGCTCCACTGTTTTAGATGCTGGACGATAAGAGTGAAGCTAACACTGTTTCACTATACAGAGTTGGTCCCCTGGTATTTTGGTTTCATTATAAGTAACAGGGCGGGGAATATTTGTCTCAGATGTGGGTAATACTCCACTGATCTCCCTGCACCGACTGCATATGATTTGAAACACTGAATCATTTTTGCAGTTGTGTTTACTTATCCAGGATAAAATGATACTGCGATGGTGAGCTATGCAAACATTTGTTCAGGCGCTGCTCTGTACTGGCCTGTCATAGACAACTATTTACTGCTCATATTTATTTTCAAATCTAAACTACAAGCTGCTTAGGGAAACAACTGGCCACTGCCTTGGAGGTTTGATCGTAGATGTAGTTTCCTCTGTACGATATATCACTTCAATCAACTTTATTTTCCTCCCTTTTGCAAGCATTGCACCATATCCAAGTCTGTGTTAAAGTACTTATTCCTCTTGCTCCAGCTGTGCCTCTAATCATTTTTCATGCTTTAGTAGCATGAAATCAGGTTCTCCACAGACCTGATCTAAAATTTGTGAAGAGAACACTTTATAAAGAGTTATTTGATTTTGACCAGGTTTAACGCCGTAAATGCGATGCCAAAATGCAGTTTTTAGCTACAAATCATCTGATCCTAATCATCTGCTCAGACCAGTTTTCAAAATTGGCTGAAGAATGAAATGAAATTGTTAGTAGGCATATGTTCAAGTTCATTTGAAAAGAGTGTAAAGAGCGAATGCGCAATGAATTCTCCATTTCTGCCTTGGAGAGTAAACCAGAGTAAACCCCAAACATTGATTCACTTCGTAAATTGTCTGAAAACTGGAAATTAAATTTTTTAGCCACATCACACCAAGCTAGTTGAAACTAAACTGGCTTTAGATAAACAAAGCACCACTAGGTCTACAGTATGTCCTTTGCAAACCCTATTTAGAATTTGAAGCGTGACCCTATGAGGCTGCTGTAGTTTGTTGAAAAAAGAGAGGTGAAAAGTCAGGTGATTGTGTACATAATAAAAAATAAATAAAAGGGGGGACTAATTCTTGGTGTATGGTAAATTACTGTATATGGCTGTAATAAGAAAATGCTGTCCTAAATTGTCAAGGAAATGTTCTGGAAAATTATTTAAAGAAAAGCTGGAATCCTACTTATGCTACATTAAGAAAAAAAATGTTAAAATGTGTTAAACTTTAATCAATTATTAAAAATAATACAAATATTTATGGTAGCATCAGAAGTTGGTAGTAAGAAATAACCTTTACTATGGTACATTTTACCTCTCAGATAGACATTACAGACCCTCTTAGTTATTTATGTTGTTGCAGCTGACACTGAAGTCTCCTGAACTGGGTGGATACCTTGCAGTTTTACAAACAAATCAACGCCATCTAGTGGAGACAATGGCAGTCCGAGACCTTCACTGTTTATCTTAATTCCTGTGCCTGGGGGTGGTCCGCTTCAGCTGCTACTGAATGTATCTGAAAAATACACAACATAAATGGTGTGTGGCCATTGCGAGTGTTGCCACTAAAAGACAATCCTTGTCCTGCTTAGTATGCTTATGTGAATGTAAACCAGTTTCCAACGGTTCCTTGATCATGCAGTAATGATTTTGTCCTGACTTTTTGTTTTTTGTTAAGATTTAAAAAGGGCTTCAACTTTGATGAAGGACTTAATAATGCTGTCAATTCAAGGATAAATAGAAGACATTTCTGCATTTATAATTCATGTTGATGTGACTGCAATGAGACATCCTTGAAAACACAACACTACTAATGTGGGTACTTCTAGGTCATATCTTGTTTAAATTTCACAGAGTTGTATGAAAACCTTTACACAATAACAGACCATTTTTTTCAACCACACATTTTCTATCTCAGATAAACTCTGCTATTGTTTTTAAATTGCAACATTTCATTTTTCACATGTTGAATGTGACCTCACCGTTTTGGGAATTGCTTTTCTGGAAAGAATCCTCTTTGTGGAAAACTAGGCACATCACTCTGTCTTTGTGCTGCCTTCAGGTTGTTTCTTTTGTCGCTTTATCTTTATGCACAGATTGAGTTGTAAATGTATCAAGCGCCGGAGAGGTCAGCATGAAGAAGTCGGTGCGGCCTGCGGCGAGTAAAGCAAGTGGAGAGCGAGGAAAGACGGATGCCACGGTTAATGCTGGCGCCGCAAAACCTGCTACAAAGACCTCCAACCCCACTCCTCTGTCTAAGGTAAAACTCATACAAACGTTTGATACAAGTCACATTTTGGAACACTCTCCATTGAATTTGGCTGTTTGTCTAATACAGTATTGTTCAAAATAAGTAATGGTACAATGTGACTAACCAGAATAATCCATGTTTTTTTTATTGCTAAGTGGCAAACAAGTCAAGCCTGTACAAACTCAAAACTATTTTGTACAAACATTTTTGTTCCTAGGATTTAGCAATCTTGTGAATCACTAAACTAATATTTAGTTGTATGACCACAGTTTTTTAAAAGTGCTTCACATCTGTGTGGCACAATCTTGTGGCACCTCTCAGCTGTTATTCCACTCCATGATTCTTTAACAACATTCCACAATTCATTTACATTTCTTGGTTTTGCTTTAGAAACAGCTTCTCAATTGGATTAAGGTCCGGGGATTGGGCTGGCCCCTCCAAAACATTAATTTGTAAACAAGACTTTGCTTGTTTACTAGTGTGTTTGGGGTCATTGTCTTGTTGAAACAAACATTTCAAAAACATGTCCTCTTCAGCATAAGGCAACATGACCTTCAAGTATTTTGACAAATACAAACAGATCCATGATCCCTGGTATGCGATAAATAGGTCCAACACTATAGTAGGAGAAACATGCCCATATCATGATGCTTGCTTCACTGTCTTCACTGTGTACTGTGGCTTGAATTCAGAGTTTGGGGGTCGTCTCACAAACTGTCTGTGGCCCTTGGACCCAAAAAGAACAATTTTACTCTCATCAGTCCACAAAAATGTTCCTCCATTTCTCTTTAGGCCAGTTCATGTGTTCTTTGGCAAATTTGTAACCTCTTCTGCACATGCCTTTTTTTAACAGGGGACTTTATGGGGATTCTTGAAAATAGATTAGCTTCACACAGACGTCTTCTAACTGTCACAGTACTTACAGGTGACTCCAGACTGTCTTTGATCATCCTGGAGCTGATCATTGGCTGAGCCTTTGCAATTCTGGTTATTCTTCAATCAATTTTGATGGTTGTCTTCCATTTCTTCAACTCTCTCTGGTTTTGCTCTCCATTTTAAGGCATTGGAGATTTTAGCTGAACAGCCTATGATTTTTTGCACCTCTTTATAGGTTTTCCCCTCAACTTTTTAATGAAAGTACACTGTTCTTCTGAACAATGTCCTTAACAACCCATTTTCCCTTAGGCTTTCAACAAGTGCTCGTGGCTTCATTCCTAAATAGGGGCCACCTAAGTCACACCTGTTTTTTCACAAAATTGATGACCTCAGTGATTGAATGCCACACTGCTATTTTTTTGAACACGCCTTTTTCAACTAATTGCCCAATTGCACAGCCTTAAAAGCGTACATATTATGAATGCTAGGGTCTTGTTTGTTTTCTGAGAATCTATTGCACCTACTGGTAACTTGTTTGCCACTTAGCAATACAAAATATACTTAAAACCTGGATTATTCTGGTTAGTCACATTGTGCTGCTATTATTTTGAACAATACTGTATATATTCTGTCTCTTTCAGGTTAAAAGCAATGATGATCTTTTAGCTGCAATGGCGGGGAAATCCTCGAGTAGTTCTGTCACTAGTAAGACTCAAAGGACCGCCTCGCTGGGACCAGTGCTGGTAACATGGACAGCAAGCCAAAGACTACTTCAGGTACTATTCAATATAATGAATGTATAGCCATGTGGAAATGTAACCATTGATAGTAGTGACTCTGCCCGTGCTTTTTAATACAGTGTATAAACTGGTAAGCTTGCATTTAAATATATCTGGATTATCTCTGAGAAAGACCACCAACCAGTTATCTGTTTTTTTTGCAATCTTTGTGAATAAAAAATATTTTTGCCAACCCATTGTGATTAAAAGCAGATCTCCCAAAATTGTTCAAAAACATTTACAATAATGAAAATTAGGATTAAATGGTCAGAAAAAAATAAATATACAATAACATTGAATATTATGATAATATGATAATATGACTAGTGATATGCACCTTTTTGCATAGTAAAAGTTCAATTGAATTTTCACATATAAAGAAATTCCATGCTCTAGACTTTCACTGCACACATCAAATGGCAACGTATGGTTACCCTTATGTACGTTTTATTGAAAAGCTGTATTCTGTCTTAAGCAGGTACATCTAACAAGCGAATGACATCGTCAGCTTCAAAAGAGACTGATTTATGGCGGGACCGTCTGCGGACATCAAGGACAGCAACCAACAAAAAACAGGTCCTCTCAGGAGCAGCAGCCGGAGAGGGGAAGCGGCCTCGAAGCCAGATTCTGTCAGAATCCGAAGGCCGCATGAGCAAGTCTAAATCAGACGGGCAGATCAGTGATAAAGTGGCTCTGGAAACAAAAGTTAAGGACTTACTGGGTTTGGCCAAAAGCAAAGATGTGGAGATCTTACACTTGCGCAGTGAGTTACGGGACATGAGGGCACAGCTACATTCGGGGAAGGAGGTGCCACAACAGGATGTCGCAGAGGAAGAGGAGAAGCCCCAGTCTCTGCCATCACTGCTGCAGATGTAGAGTCCACTCTGCTTCTTCTACAAGAGCAAAACCACGCCATCAGAGAGGAGCTTAACCTGTTAAAGAGTGAGAACCGAATGCTCAAAGACCGACTTAACGCACTGGGCTTTTCATTAGAGCAGAGGCTGGATGGTTCAGACAAACTATTTCATTATACTTCATTGAGCCCAGATCTCGCAGCGGGAAGCGGCCAGAGCGATGGTGGAGGTACAGGTACACTCACGTCATCAGTGGAAGGCTCTGCCCCAGGCTCATTGGAGGATCTTCTCACGGCACACCAGCATGGCGGCTCAGCAGACAACCTCGACAGCGAGTCCAGTGAGGTCTACCAAGCTGTGACCTCCAGCGATGACGCTCTGGACGCTCCATCGGGGGCCTCCTCTTCCTCTGAGTCCGAATGCGCTCCCAGTAGAGAGCGCTCACGGCGCAGCAGCAGTGGGAACACCAGTGAGGTGTCTGTGGCCTGTTTAACCGGCGAATCCACCAAATGGAGGAGAATCAACACAGCACTGCAGAGGAGCTGCAAGCTACACTTCAAGAGCTGGCCGACCTTCAACAGATCACACAAGAGCTAAACGGAGAAAATGAGCGTCTTGGTGAAGAAAAAGTTATCCTTATGGACTCCTTGTGCCAACAGAGTGACAAACTTGAGCTCTATGGCCGACAGATTGAGTATCTGCGCTCGCTGCTGGATGACCACCATATTTCTTATGTGCTGGAGGAAGATATCAAAAGTGGCCGCTACATGGAACTTGAACAACGATACGGTGACCTTGCAGATAACGCCCGCTTTGAACGAGAGCAGCTTTTAGGGGTACAACAACACCTGTCAAACACTTTAAAGATGGCTGAACAGGACAATGCCGAAGCCCAGGAGATGATCAGAGCCTTGAAGGAGAGAAACCACCAAATGGAGCGCATCATGGAGTCGGAGAGACAGGACCGGGCAGCGATGGCTGCCGCTTTGGAGGAGTACAAGGTGGCTGTGAGTGACGACCAGGCCGAGCTGAGCCGCTGCCGAGCCCAGCTGGACCAGGAGCGTCAGAGAGTGGCGAACTCTACTCTCTGCACACGGCGGCGACAAAATGACATCTGCCAGCTGCTGGAGGAGGCGGCATCGGGAAGGAGGAGGCCGAGGCCAAAGCTGCAAAGATGCAAAAGGAGCTTGAACAAGTCCACAATGAACTCTCTAGACTTCAAGAGACATTGAATAAGGTTAGTTCAAGCTTATAGCATAAAGATGTAACATATCGTGTGTGTGCCTCGTTGGAGCACGTTCCACATTCAAGGTGTGGTCTGGGTCACTTTAGACAATGCTCTTTCCTTCCTCATCTGTTTTAATGTCTTTATGTAAAATCTTAAATTGTGTCATAAAACATATTTAGAAAAATAATGTTTACAGTGGGGAAAGTATTAGTTGGGGTCAAACCAAATAGTATAGAAGTACAACTAATTAGGTCCCCCCCTTGACACAAATATAAAAATATAGTAAATTGAGGCTAAATTGAGTTGGCTGACCTACATGCCAGCTAGTGCATTTAGTTCAGGTCATTTCATGCAAATTCATTAAGCCTTTAAGTCTCCAGCCTGTAATTAACCAAGCAGTAGTCGCCAAACATGTTCATCTTAATAAATTAGTATTCAATGATACATTTCCCTACTTTTCAAATAAATTGAGCAATGCATATTTTCATGTGTGCACAGCTGGACCAGGAATACAGGGACTTTCAAGTGCAGGCACAGCAGCAGATGGGCGAGCAAGACCGCGGTCTGGAGAAGCAGCGGGTAGAACTGCAGGAAAAAGACACAGAGATTGTTGACATGAAGGAAACCATCTTTGAGCTGGAGGACGAGGTGGAGCAGCACCGAGCTCTAAAACTTCACGACAATCTTATCATCACAGACCTTGAAAGTAAGTGCTCCATCAACCGTCGTCTTGTATATAGTTATAGTTGTTATTAAAGTATATTACCTGTAGTAGATTTATGAAGTGGCCAGACTCACAGAAGCAGTGTTGAGCTGTTGTGGTCTCCTCTGACACTGGTCTGTTCTACAGACTGCGTGTTCATACACAGAAATCTACAACAGGTAATACTTGGACTAAACACAATTACTTCATACAACCCTGCTTCAAAAATCTCATATCACTTTGCGCCCCACCGAGTAGTAAATCTGACACCGCCAACATCTCTGTCCCATCTTAGACTCGGTGAAGAAGCTGCAAGACCAAAAGCACGACATGGAGCGAGAGATTAAGATCCTCCACCGCCGGCTGAGGGTAAGGAGGTTCATTTGAAAATCTCATCGTCACAACTGTTTAATTGCAAATGTATTTTGGTCAATAAAAGCCAAAGATTAAAATATTCGCCAACCTAACTTAATTACATTTTTCTCTTATAGACACTTAAGATAAGAACTCATCCTAAAGGAGGGAAATGTATGTAGGGCCGCACAATCCCAGCAATAACTGTTGAATAATGCGATACAACAGTATCGCCTGCAATATGTGACTGTCCCTCTGGCATAGTTAAAGTTGCATTCTAACATAATAATTACTGTCAAGTTTTGATCTCTGCCTTGTGCAATTCCCCACTTGAAAAGGACAATCCCTCCACATGAAGTTTTTAACTGGATTTCACTCAATAAAAAGCCATGGGAACAGTTTTTTGTCTTTTATTTTCCATTCCTTGATAGCAGTAAACAGGTGAAAAACCTCGAAAGAAATGACAAATACCAGTTATTATTTGAGTTAACAGCCAACTAAACAATTCTTCACATTCACCTCAGATAAACACAGTACTGTCATTACAAAATACAAGGTTTCCATTTTTAAGAAGTATTTTCATAGTTAATTATTCTAAGGCATCATTTTTACTCCACAACTATCCTTTACAAAACAATCAATTGTTATTTTAACTTTCAGAATTTTCTTATCTTTAAACCAGCCAAATAATTTTAGACTATACATTTTAACTGAATTAGGAACTTGGTTTCTACAAAGTTCAAATTACTTCTAACAATTTCAAACACAGTATTTGTCAAACAATGAATATGGCTTTTCTTACTTTTCTTTTATACCCCACAACCAACATTTAAAGTTACAAATACCACTGTAAAAGTCCTATCAAAGTTAACAAAAGTTAAAGAGTTCATTTTTCCAGAGTATCATTAGCACTGCACTGCTTAAGTCAATCTAGCCAAACATGGCCAATATGGCGCTTACCGGCTGTCCTTCACAGTATTGTGGAAGGCTTGGTCTTGCACAGTTCTTTGATGACAAACATGGTTTCCTTGGTCTTGTGGTGCTTTAAATGCTCCTTTGACTGCGGTCTAAACACAATAACAGAGCCAGGTACTGGTGGTTCAAATTACCTGGAAGATTTGTTCCACCTGGTTCACCACTGATTGAAGGAGGAGGAGTTTCACCACTGAGGAGCTCCCAGGCAGTTTGTCAGCACAATTACAGTGATCTAGATTGACTTCTACTGGTTCCACTAACATTTACATTTGGTTCTGTCACAGTTTAAGACTCTAATTGGACAATTATTTTTGTGTTGTGGATTTTGATTTTGTTATTACAGTAATTATTAAAACATGTTGTACAGCCCTAAATTTATGTGACAAAAGCTATACAAAAGTAATATCACAGAAATACATACAGACTACAAGCACCATACATGGTCCAAGAATCTGAAAACAGAAAAGTTAGCGAGTCATATAACTGTTTACTAAGATGTGCAGATGCTTTTACATTTCAGCCACATTATTTAGGAGGTTCTCTCAAATTTATACATACATACTTCTACAGGAGGAGTCAATGGAGTGGCGTCAGTTTCAGGCCGATCTGCAGACAGCCGTGGTCATTGCTAACGACATCAAGTCTGAGGCTCAAGAGGAGATTGGAGACCTACGGCGCCGGCTCCAAGAAGCACAGGAGAAGAACGAGAAACTGAGCAAAGAGTTGGATGAGGTCAAGAGCCGCAAGTAAGTCTCAAACAGAGAGGGCTGTGGGTCAGTGTCACACTGACATGGCCTGTCTTATTAATGTAAACCACACCAGGGAGGGTAGCTCTGCTCACTTGATTTAATAACCAGCACTAGTGTTCACATATACACAGCCAATATTAAAATATCTTCCATGGGAAAATGCCATTTTAGACTTAAATGTAGATTTTATCCATCAAGTGATGGACCCACAGGAATAATCCACTGTTTTCTACCTCAGCCGAGGCATTTCTTTTGGTCTCAGAAACCTCAGTCCTTAAGGAGAGAGTTTTTACTACAACAGGGGACATGTCAATGTTCATCTCAATAAATATCATAGACTGTTGTTATTTAATTAGTGTGAGATTGGACTTGTGTTTAAATAGTTTTTTGTTTTTCTATTTCTTTATTTTTTTCCCATGTTTTATACACTAGCCTTGGTCTTTGTTTGTCTTGCCTTATTTGGCTCTAATTTATGTCTTGGTCACAAATAGTGTGGTTTTAACTACATAACTTCTCCTCACCTTGGCTGGCATTGACGCAGTAGCACAGTATAAAAGTATGGTAGTACAAAAGCACATTGATAAATGAGCTCTGTTGTCTCTTAGGCAGGATGAGGAGAGAGGCCGTGTGTACAACTATATGAATGCTGTGGAGAGGGACCTGGCAGTTCTTAGACAAGGCATGGGACTGAGCCGGCGCTCCTCTACCTCCTCAGAGCCGTCGCCCACTGTCAAAACACTCATCAAGAGTTTCGACAGTGCCTCACAAGGTATGGCTTTTCTTTGCTTTGAGAAAATTTGTATTGCCTTGTTGTGGTGGTACTTAAGACTGGGTCTTGAGATCAATCAGTCAATCTGCACTATGACAACAACCAAGGAAGACCAAAGTGCTTTACATTTAAAACAGGAGAACAGCTGCAGTAGTATAAAATATGTAACCAAAGAAAAATTACACAATAATAAACAAACAAAGCCTAAAAATCTGAAAGTGACATATTAAAAGCCAGTCTAAATAAGTAAGTCTTTACCCTGGCCTTGAACAGGGCCAGGTCAGTGAGAACACTCAGGTCTCCAGGTAATGTGTTCCAGAGTATAGGAGCAGCAACAGCAAATGAACAAGCTTATACCGGGACTTTGGAACAACCACCTCATCTGGTCAGCCTGGCTTTGCTGGGACTATTTACAGGTCTTGCCTCAGACTCTAGACCAACAAAAAACAAAACTGGTTTATTCATCTGTCATTCCTATGATTACATGAAACCTAGCTAATCCCTCTAACTTTGCCTTTGCTACCAAATGCTTCACCTCCAGAATAGGTCTAAGACCTGTATTATTTGAATTTAATTATATTGCTTGAAATCAGTTCCCAAGCTTAACACACTGAACATCTCTCTTCTAATGCAGGTCCTCCCACCAATGGGGCCACTGTGGCTCCAACAGCAACAGCCAACCCTCTGCCTCGCACCCCCCTCAGCCCAAGTCCTCTAAAGACTCCTCCCGCTGCTGCTGTTTCGCCCATACAGGTTTGGTTTAATGTATTTGGATCCTGGTTAGCTAATGATTGACAATGTCTACACTTCTGGGTTCAACACATTAAAATGCATTTAGAACAAAAAGAAAATGTTAAAACTATAAAATAATGATAAAAGTACATACATAGTGAAATTACAAATGGTTAAAATGGTCCTGGACATGAACATGAGGTAACTGTCAATATTGTCTATTTATTCTACTTGGCATACTGAAAAGTTTACATATTTTACTATATAAAAAAATAAAATGCCACATTTTGAAAGAAAACTTATTTTCCTCTTCTTGAGCCATTTAAAGAGCTGAGGAAATATGTAAGAGAAATTTGCTGCATATATTTAAAAAGTTATCTAACTATAGCAAAGAGAAAAAGGAAAAAGCTTTTTGGTGATCTTTAGAAATACACTAAGGCTAAGGAAAATGTTACTAATAATCTGTTTTTCTGCTTTATTAGAGACACTCCTTAACTCCATCAATGTCAGCAGCCAAGCCTTTGTCTTCACTGGGTGACAAGAGGACCAGTTACACTGATATCTCCATGCCAGGTGAGCCGCATATTATTTGATTCACTTTTCAGCATTTGGTATGAGAGTAACTCTAGATATGACAATAGACTCAAAAGGAGCTGCTCACTGTTTAAGAAAGTATCATGGAAGACTGGACTCTGTTGACTCATGTTAAATAAAGTCAGGCATTAAGTTACTGTAAACCGGATGAAGAGTGGAAGTAATGGGGGGTAATATACTACCAAACGTTCCAGTGAGTTCAAGTGTTTCATGCGAACGTGCGTACTTGACCATAGCCTCCAAGGGTCCGTTTATTTTCCTCTAATTTATTTTTTTCCTGAGAGAGTCAGCCTGTTGAGTCGCTCTTCCCCTGAACTCAGAGGCTGGAATGTTGCTTGTTTCCCAACCCCGCTGCATCTGATTTCAGAGGAAGCTCTATATCTTCTTCTCAGTAGAACGTGCTGTAAATAATGTCAATGCGTGATGTGTTCACAGCTGAGCACCTCCTCAGGGGGACTGCGGCGGCCCGCCCTGCATCTGCCCTCCAGAGGGTGTCCAACATGGACTCCAACAAAGCAATCTCAGGTTTGCGCTGTTTGTGTGTACAAATATAATATAAAGTGACATGTTGCGTAAAGAGAACCAAATTAGATGCATTTCCATTAAACACAGAAATGCAAATACACTGACACTGTGAGTTTATCTTCACTGCTATTGCTTTCAATCAATTATTGCTGTTAAACTTGTCTTTGTGTTTGTTTTCCCACAAATATCAGTATTTATTAAAACAGTAATGACGCTACAATGAAAAAATGCAGTTATGCTTTGATCAGCAATAACGTTTGTAATCTGTAATAAATCAAAGTATTAATTTATATTTCTCACAGCTCTTTACAACCTATCAATTGAAATTGCTGTTGTGCTTCAGATTATTGACTTGTTGCATGACATGGGAAGCAAGTAACTTTCATTTGACAGTATAGCTAGTTTGTTAAAATATAAGTGAACAAATCCTTTCTTTTTCGATTGAACTCCTCTTTGTCAAAGTAAAAGTTTAATGAATTAAAATTTAAAAGGACTGACAGTTTTTGCATTTGTTACACTGCAGTCTGATTAAAAGTCTGACTGTCTGGCCATAATTGGGATTCAAGCTGTTCTTTTTGATTATTGATACTGTAGTAACACTAAATTAGACGTATGCATTTGTGAATGCAGATATTCAAATATAATTTCTTCTGTCTGACCAGTATCTCGCAGGAGCAGTGAAGAGATCAAAAGGGACATATCAGCTCCGGACGGGGCATCCTCGACCTCCCTGATGACAATGAGTGCGGGCTCGTCTCCTCTGTCCCTGTCCTCCTCTTCACCTACAGCCTCCGTCACCCCCACAGCTCGCAGCCGCCTCAGGTACGTCTTGGCTGTTTACTATACAATGTTTGATATATAGTCATACCTCACTCCATTTAATCTTTTATTTATTTATTTGGGCTAAGTTCCTGTAGTTTTTTCATTGATACAAACATTGTGAACATTCCACTATAAAACTTTATTTTATGGCTTGGTAAATCTTCTACAACTATGTAAGTAACTCTATCTACATATCTTTTTTGTACACCTAGAGAGGAGCGAAAGGATCCACTGTCGGCTTTGGCTCGAGAATATGGAGGCTCAAAACGAAATGCTTTGCTAAAGTGGTGCCAAAAGAAAACTGAGGGTTATCAGGTAAGTTATTATCCAGTCATGAGTCATTACTTGTTATTTCTCTAAACAGATAATAAAATGCACAAATAAACCTTTTACTCACAAATGCCATTTTGTAACATCTTTTCAAATAAAGAGCCTGATTCCAGTCAGCTGTGAAGATCTGTTTAATGATTATAGCAGCAGGGAGTGGTGAGGTCATGGCTTATCTTTTCAAAACAGGATGGATTTCTTTGCGTCAGATGTAGTTTTAAAAATGTGTATTTTGTGGCCCGCTGCCAGATTCAGTCAAAGAGATGAGATGAGCTGCTTTTTTCAAAAAGCTGGTGATAACTGAAAAACCCTGAGCAGAATGTTTGAGAAGGTTTCACCCATACAACATAATGTATTATCAAGACAAGATTGGTTTAATTCTATATTATTAAGCCTAGTTGAAAATATTCAATTCAGTCTTTTCTTCAGACACACAATTGTGGTCCATATAAAGAGATGACAGCCTGGCCAGCCGTACCCATTCACATTCAACGTGAAGTACACTCACCGGCCGGTGCTCTATTGGATTGAGATCTGGAGACTGTGGAGGCCATTTGAGTAAAATGAACTCATTGTCAGGTTCAAGAAACCAGTCTGAGATGATTTGAGCTTTGTGACATGCTGCATTATCCTGCTGGAAGTAGCCTTTAGAAGATGGGTACACTGTAGTCATAAAGGGATGGACATGGTCAGCAACAATACTCCGGTAGGCTGTGGCGTTTAAACAATGCTCAAAGTGTGCCAAGAAAATATCCCCCACACCATTTCACCATCACCACCACCAGCCTGAAATGTTGAGACAAGGCAGGATCGAACCATGCTTTTATGTTCTTTGCACCTAATTCTGACCCTACCATCTGAATGTCGCAGCAGAAATCGAGACTCATCAGAAGAGGCAACGTTTTTTCAATCTTCTATTGTACAATTTTGGTGAGCCTGTGTGAATTTTAGCCTCTGTTTCCTGTTCTTAGCGAAAAGGAACAGCACCCAGTGTGGTCTTCTGCTGCTGTAGCCCATCTGCCTCAGGGTTCCACGTGTTGTGCGTTCAGAGATGGTTTTCTGCAGAGCTTGGTTGTAACGAGTGGTTATTTGAGTTACTGTTGCCTAGCATCTCTAACCAGTCTGCCCATTCTCACTGACATCAACAAGGCAGTTTCATCCACACAACTGCCGCTCACTGAAATTTTATTTCTGTTTCAGACTTTGTACTGATAAGATGGTTGTGAGTTAAATCCCAGTAGATCAGCAGTTTTTGAAATACTCAGACCTGCCCAACAACCATTCCACGTTCAAAGTCACCTAAATCCCCTTTCTTCTCCATTCTGATGCTCGGTTTGAACTTCAGCAAGTCGACTTCTTCACAAGTCAATCACATGGCAGCATCTAGATGCATTTATGCATCTAGATGCTGCCATGTGATTGGCTGATTAATAATTTGAGTTACCAAGCAATTGAAGAGGTGTACCTAATGACGTGGCCGGTGAGTGTAGGTCTCCAGTATGCCATACTGTGCTAGAGTTACTATTAACAAGCAGTGCACATTGGGTTATTTATCTATTTTGTTTATATCTAAACACAGTTAAAAGTCACAGTGAGCATCTGTACTTATTCTTAATCTCTACCAGAAATGATCTTTATATATTTGGTCTAACATGTCTAAAATATAGAGAAAGAAATTAGGTACAGATTCCTATTTAAAATAAAAAAAATAAATAAATAAAACGCGTCTCAATTTCTGTTCAATATGAGTCATATCTATCTACTTGGGCAAACCTGAAGAAAACACTCCTTAAGTCTTCTTGCTTTTAGTGTAATATTATACCATCATATCCATATCATGTCCTGTTGACTGCAGAGCATTACCAAACATGACGCAATAATGATTCTCTACTGTCCTAACATGCTCTTAGAAAAAAACAGGTTCCTGTTGAATCTGCAGCAGAGAAGTGATGTTTTGACTGTGCTTTTAAATGTCTGGAGGTTGTGGTTTCTATGGCATCAAAAGCCCACTTCAGGAAGTATGCATCATTTAACTTGCATTACATTGCAAAAACACCCATAACGGGGTCTAGACTGGTTTTCTCTCTTGACAGTGTACTGTGTATGTAATATTTAAACATGACAATAAAAATCCTTTTAAATGCTCTATCCTTTGAAATCAGTGTGGCTCTTCGATCTTCATGTTTTTATTTTCTTGCAGAACATTGATATTACTAACTTCAGCAGCAGTTGGAACGACGGCTTGGCCTTTTGTGCTGTGCTACACACTTACCTACCTGCCCATATCCCTTATCAGGAGCTCACCAGCCAGGACAAGGTACGTTTTACTGCAAAACCATCTTTTTTCTTTTTTCCATCTTCACTGTTATGCAGACAATGTTTTCTGACTGGTTAAAATCCACTCTTTTCTTTTTGTAGAGGAGAAACTTCACCTTAGCCTTCCAGGCTGCTGAGAGTGTTGGGATCAAATGCACTTTGGTAAGATTTACACCCTGTCTATAAAAACTCAGCAGCTAGTGTAAAAGGCATTAAATGTGACCACACATTATGTAGGTCGATATCTCAACAACAGGGTGGCATTTGCAATTTCAGTTTAATGTAGAATTATATAAACATTCATTGTCACTTATATTTTATCATGGACACAATAAAACAACATTTTACAGCTTGTCAACACAGATTAGGAGAAAAAAGATATACTACAGCATATGACAGTAAGTATTTTATGGCAACAATTATGTAATCTGTGATGTGAGCAAGTTAAAGTAATTATGATATGCATAATGCTTGATTTGCCTAAAACAATTATAACACAAACTGTATGAATACCAAATACAATAGGTAAATTTAGAGACGCTACGTCACTAATCCATGTCTTTGGATGGGTGGGGGCTGTAGGCAGCCGGAGTACCCTACAATAGCCTGGTGAGGACATGCAGTCTTCACAGATAAAAATATTGTTCCTTGTTTTATGTTAGCTTAATGGTATTTTATGTTGAAATGAAATTTATACAATAAAAGAACATAAAAGGCATAGATTTGTTTTGCCCTAATTTAGCAGTGAATAATCTAGTTTCAGCTGTCTTTTACTGAGTGTTTATCATGCGTTTTCCGCAGGACATTAATGAGATGGTGCACACTGAGCGACCAGACTGGCAGAACGTCATGACCTATGTCACGGCCATCTACAAGTACTTTGAAACCTGACGACATAGTCTCCACCTTTTGCCAGTACAGTTTCAAGCCACAGCCAGCATCTTGCATTCACCACCTTCAACACCAACCACCCCCTCTGGTTGACTGTTTTACCTCACCAGCTTCGCATGTCAGTCACTTCCATCTAGGACTAGTATTCACCGACACTAAAGGGAGAACAAAGCTCTCCCGTAGCTACACCAGTTGTAGTCTAAGGGCTTGTCTTGTATGTCTGTTGTTACACTGGTAAGGCATAAACGCTAAATGCCTGCTAAAACTAGAGCATACAAGATTATCTGTAATTTAAAAATTAGTGCCTTTTAGCTGAACTTTCCTAATAATATTCTTGTAGTACTCGGCTCGTCTGTGAAATGCATTTGTTTTTTTTTTTTTCTTGTGTGAATATTTGTGAAAAGTCTGACAAAGAAGTCGGCAAAGTTTGAATTCCCACATACCTGAAAACTCAGACTGATGTAGATACAGCCTTTTGTCTTCCAGACAAAATATACTGATGCCTCTAGAAACGGATTAAGTGCCTGACTGAGACCAGGGGGCGGTGGCTTTGCAGTTCTCTGAAGCTGAAAATTAGAGCAAGTTGCCAAAATGTTTCAGGGCCTTTTAAGAATATTTATTTCCACATGGGATATTAAGAGGGAGGAGGAACACTCATGATTTCAATCTGGATTTAAAGCACAGAAATATATTATAAACACTAAAGTAACTTGCTGTTTGTTTATTGTCGGACAAAATAATCCTTGAACAAACTCAAACCCTGCATTGTTTTAACCAAAATCAAAGTGAGTAGAAAGTATTTTTCCTTCTTTTCTAATCCAATTTGATAAGCAGACGAGGGAGAATAACACAAAACTATTTAACCATTAACACTTTTATAGGTCAATAGCAACATAAATACATGTTGCTAAACGGACTGTAAGTTTGCACATTGTCCTTCATTTCAAAAGAGTGACATGCATAAGTGATTCTCTGTGCCATAGACTTCTTGCCTCTTGTTAATGTGACTTTTTTCTGCCTTTGTGATGCTCATAGTTAGCCTGGCCAGCCAGATACTTCGACAAAGGGAAAAGTGTCTGGAATCTTTTCCCTCAACAGAAAATTTTACTCAGTAGAAATTCTTTGGGCCAGTCAAAACTATTTATGTGAAATTTGGCTGCTTAATGATCTGCTTTGTTTCTCTGGTTTGTATGTTCCTGAAAACCCAACTGGAACCCACAGACACCAGGCTAATTGTTTGTACAGAACAGAAAAATATAGTACAGTAAATATAGTAATATGATAGCTTGCCAGGCTAGCTCATAGTGGCATTTAGTCTGAAATGTGCAGTCTTTTGTGCGACTGTTATGTGCCTCAACATACCAATGTATTTATTTGCATGATTTCTCAATTTAGGTCATAGATCCTTTGTTTTATTTGAAATTATGTAGCTGCACTGAGATAAGCTTTTTTTTTTATTCCATATTTGCCTTAAGAGTCAGAAGTACTGTGACATTGCAGTTTGTTGTTAGATCTCACCAGTAGTGCTGTATTGTCTTGTCTTGACAGTCTTGGTCTTGAGGCAGTTTTTTTTTAGATCTTGGTCTCAAACTCATATTTTTTACTTGTATTTTGATCCTGGTCACAGAAGCCTCTGTTTAAATTAAGATCAACCATCACCACAATTGATTTATTTGTCCACATCTTTCATATAATTGGATAAAAACCTCTATCTCTGATGCCTTCATCACCAAAACTCCTCCACCTGTTGGGACAATTTCCTTGGATCTCTTTAAATTATCATACACTTTCATTCTTTGGGTTAATAAATGTCCTTTGAACAAACTCGGTGAGTATTTTTGGAGAATGGTTGGATTTTTTGGGATAAATCTGATAAATGTGAATACACACCGTTCCGATTTGATTCAGAAGAGGCTGCAAGCTGGTATTGATTACAACATCATAAACTACATTTCAAACCACATCCTGCTGTGCTTTTTGCCCACTCGCATCACCACAATCTCTACAGCTGCATGAGATCTTAACTCGACACCAGTGTTGGTTTTCCTTTGCGTAGGTGATGGTGACATGGTAGTTGCTCATTTGAAAGCATTAGATGCTTGTTAGTGCTTTATCTTGCTGCAAGGCAACGAGATAACAGCCATCGGATTTGACGGTCCACTGCTGACATGAGTGTTTTATTGCCCCCCAAAAAATGCCTGGGAATAAAAAGTGATTTGAAGCCTCTCGATGTGGAATGAATAATTATGTATGTATAGTCAGATGCCAATTGTTAGCCTAATTTTTGTCTTGAGTTTACCTTTTAAACGAATTATAATATTCAGTCACCAATGTCAAACCAAATGGTCATGTATTTTGATTTCATCACTTTTTTATAGTTTATCTTTCAAAACTTTTGTTGTCTCATTCTGCAATGGTCTTGTTTCTGCCTGGTTTTGATCATGACTTGGTCTTGGTAAGAGTGGTCATGAGAGTACAACACTACTGGTGATGTAAACTAGCAAATGCATTCCACCATTCCACGTTTGGCTTTGCAACAAGGGCTTGGGTCCATGCCATCACGCTATCTCTATTCTTTGACGTTTACTTGAAAATACTTTGATAATTCCACTTAATCATATTTAGTGGTTTTTATTTTTATTTTTTTTCTTTAGCTGACTAAGACAGGAGTTTTATTTTATTTTGCAATGCACATTGTTGGGTCTTGTTGTGGATAAAGAAAAAAAACCCTGGTGACACTACATGCAGTGCTGAAAGATTCTGAAATGTGTTTGTGTGCGTGTGTACTAAGGAGTAAGCTACAGTATTAATTGTACACTATGATGATAATCAGTTGTTAAAATGTTGTCTGGTCTTAATGCTTTATTTTCTGATAATAGTTATAAAAGACCATTGAAAAAGCGGTGTTCCCTGTCATCAATGTTTCTTTATTTAACTGATCTTAACTTTATAGCCCATCTGATAGTTACAAGGTGGTAATTAATTATAAATGTGATAGAGGTGGAATTGCAAACTGCATCTTTTTAAAAGGCTTTAAAAGGGGCAGATTGCAAATCCACATCTCTCACCCCTCCTTTCTACAGCCTGTAAGCACCTACGGTAGTCCTACAAAAATGTGGCTACATAATAAATACTCTAAGCTTAAATGTGTGTGCCTATCTTGGGAATACAAGTGGAAACTACTTTGAGTTTAACAGTATTCTTCAACATTTTACAATGCACCATTAAGAGTAAGTCAAGGATAAGGACAGGACAAGGATAACAGCTCAGATTCATTTACTGTCATGTTGTGGAGGTGGGATTAAGTTACTCAAACAAAGAACTAATTTATTTTTACACAAATTATAAGCTAACTACTTGGTTGAGTATCAAGCTAACGTTAGAGCCGTTTACTTACTGACATTTAGAGTTGCTATGTAACTTACAAAAATAATTTAAACTTGTCTAAGCCCCGGTAGTTGATAAGTGTAGTTTGTTGAGCGTGATGCCTCGGGCTTTGCTTCAGCCCGCCCCTGCATCTATGTGAAGATGTTTTTGACAGAGAGGCGTATACGTGTGGGAGAGCGAAAAAAAAACCCAAAGGTTTCATCAGACTGAAGCGTCGGAAGTCAGTGACAGAGTACGTCTTCAACCAAAAGCATCAGACAAAGAAGATGATTTTTTAAAATAAGTCCGTTTTTAAACATTTGAATGAGGCGTGTGAACAGACTGGAGGTGCCGTGAGACAAGTGAAAGGCGCCGGACACTTCAACTCCCAGAATTCCGCCTGAGTTCAAAGAAGAAACACGGTGAGAAGCGTTAAAAATGATTAAAAAACGTATATTTAGGTATTCCAGATCAATTGCCGTTTCCTAGTTGTTTGTACGTTTAAATAAGTAGGATGAAAATGCCTTGCATGACCATACTTTTGTTTTAAGTGTTTAAATTCAAATAAGTGACAGGAACTATTTTTTTATGTAACTTTATATGTATTATTAAAATAAACTTTGGGCATTGCATTATTTTAGTGAATCATTGTAACTTATAAGCTACAAAATTGGAATATTGTGTAAAAATGAGGCGTTTCAAGCTTAAGTGCACAATACCAACATCTATCTGAAAGTTAAGATGTTTGACACAGTCTGTTATTTTTGAACAATTCACTGTTCTTACAATGTTCTGACAATATGTTCAATCAGTTTGTTCATTCCACTTAAATATTCTCACCATAGCCTCACCACAGCTATATATGCAAAATTATACACATAATCACAAAATTGACATACAGAGACACTTAAAAACAGCATTCAACATCTGTGAGTGTCACCTGTCGCCATGTTGTTAGTCACTGCCCATTTCCCCTCTACAGGAGGGACTTATCAGGAAGCTAAGCAATGTGTTGTTGGTTTATCTTTTGTTTCCTTTGAGGGAGTGCCCAAGTTTTATTTATTTTGCATTTTTACTTTCAGAAAATTTGTCCTCAGAGCAACACTTTTCAGGATGTACACCCATTAAAAGACTGCATTGTCAAACTCACAAAGGACAAGCCTGGCCCCTGCTTCTGGTCATTTGGGGCAATATATTTGATTGGTTTTGAGGCTTTATTTAGGGTAAAAGTCACACAAAGTGTTGCTTTAAGAGAAAATTAAATAACACATTCTTGAGTTTCACAGAACACAGTTTTTGTGAGATGCCTAGCTAATATGGAAGGATCACTTAACGTTTTAAAACTTGTTCTGGTCCTCTGGGACATTACTTTGCATAATTGCAACATTAGACTGCTATATGACACCAAAAACATCATTCACTGTAGGAACAGATGAAAGACTGCAACAAAAGCCTTTTATTTGTTAAAGAGAAAAAAGATCCCTGTTAACTGTCTGATCTAAAACTATTAATGAAAAGATGTTGTGACCCAAGGGAACAGTCTGACTGGGAGAGCAAAGACCTCTGTGTCCCTTCATCTGCTGAGAAACCTCACGGAAAACAGCAGACCTCCTAGAAAAATATTTTATGGCTCTTAAGTGTGGAAGCAGCACTAGTATTATAGTCAAGACTTCAAGTGCATGATATAATGGCAGAGATATGAAGAAACTCAAGGAAACTGTTCTAAAATGTAGACTGTCTCACACCAACGACAAACGTGTGGCCAGTGTGTTAAGAGCTTGGTGAACAAATTATTATTAGTTGCATTCAAATTTAAAGGTAGACCAAGACTTAGATAAACTTTATTAATCAATGAGGGACGTTAATTAAGAGACATCAATACCAACATCACTTACACCAGAGGGCTGTTGCTCAAAGTCAGTTTTGTTTCAGAGAATAAACTTAATTACACTTTGCACAAAAAAGGCAGAGGACATTAATTACACTTTGAAAGCTTTCTGTATTTAAATTTTAGTTACTGCCAGAATATCTTTGAATTTGGGTCACACCTGTTTTTAAAAAGAAATGTGTAAATTGTTTTTGATTTATTTTTTATTTGAACTATTTACACTTAGTTTGAAATACCATGAAATATGCAGAGACCATGAGTTTTTAAGTTGGTCTCTCCCTCAGAGGGAGCCAATTAAAATCATGTCTTAAAATTTACAATTTTTATTTTTCTTTCTCCTGTTTTTGGCTGTGACAGTGTTCATTCCATAGATTGTATAAATATGGATGATATCCGCCCATTGGTCCCCTATTCACCAATATTGTCATAACGAATGGGCAATAAAATGGCCGTTACATCCGGGCTTTTTCCATAGTAAAACAATAGTTTTTATATAACATAAACAAACATATTAATCAAAAATTCACCCCCCCAGAGTTGTCATGTAATAAAAACTTAGCTCTAGAGACCGGAGCCATCTTTTGTACCAGGCTGTAAACATGAGTTTTACTCTTGTAAAGTCGCCATTGGGTTTCTCCTTATATTTCTGCTTTTGGAGCCTGCCCTCTGGTGGACGGAGGTATATCGCTGTAAAATCACCGTATGGCGGCGCCCTTACACAAGGACCATTTTAGAGGTTCCATGGGAGAGGCTTGGTTCATTCTTGTTTCTCAGAAGAAATAGCCCCGCCCTCTTCCTACAGGTTGAATGCTATTGTCCGTTCAATGCACAGATATGCCTAGTAATTTTTGGTTAAGGGTTTAAACCTGTGTCAAGAGAGAAAGTTGCAGTGTTGTGCAACAGATGAACCCAAAGTTACCCAGTTTTGATTTGTTTGGTTTTATCAACCCAGAACTTACTCTGCAACTCTGAGTTTGTTCAACCTGCTTATAGCAACAGCCCTCTATGATGTCTGAGACTGAGTAAAAACAAATCCAATTTGAGACCAAATAAATAAATAAAACTGGAAATCTATTTCAAAAGCAAATTTGTGGTTGTATTTGTAAACCACCTTATCTATTGTATTTTACTCCTTGTTTTCATTATGGGGAGGGATGTTTTTGAGTGTGCAGCCCAATCCTGCATATTATGCCTTTAAAAAAGTGGTCTTGAGTTTAGTCTCAGACCCAGTCCTGTCTGGAGCACTGCAACACTAGCAGGGCCACGTCCCAGACGCCCCTGCAGCAGCATCCTCTCTGCTTCCTCTTGGCTCGTGGGAGGATATTTACAGAGTGACCCAAAACACTGGAGGCTGAGCTACGTGAACATTTGAGACGGACGAGGTCAGCACAGACCGCTGTCCCTTTGCTCCACACAAGGTCAAGAAGTGATGTTTATGTGAGTCGTGAGCAACACGCAGTCCCACAAAACCACTGCTTTCCGTAGAAACATGTTACTTAGTTACTATAGAATAGATTACATTATTTCAGCGCTGTGCCGTGTCATTACCACCACTTTAAAGGCATAGTCCAGTATTTTGTAAAAGCTTTGCGTGTGCTGTCTACTGTAGCTATCCAAGAATCTAATACAACCACACTGAGAATATACTGAAGTTTTCCTTTAAAACAATGGACAAAGTTACCATTTATTTTGAGAAACACATGTTATATCTACGGAAACTGACTTCCTTAAAGTGTTTCCTCTTTTCACTTCTCTATCTCTTATCTGCAGTGGCATCTTGTGTGCAGTCATTGCTGGCATCATCTCAGCGCCTCCAGAGGCTGATGGGAAAAAAAAGCTGAGGGGACTGAGCTGGGAGCGAGGAGCGCAGAGGGACTTTTTTACAAGGAGCCAACTGTGTACTCTGAGTTTATGTCACTATGGCAGGTTCGTCTGAGTAAATAGGCACTCCTTTGCAGCTGTTTGAAGAGCTGTGGAGTTTGTGGAGGCTGCTCGGCTGCAGCTATGGTCCTTGTGGTGGTTTTTTCATCCGTGACCTCGCTCTTGGCCTCATCATGCTGGAGGACTCTACTGCATCTGTCGCCTACATCGTCCTGGAGCTACTGATTGCAGTTTTCTCTGTCTTGGGAAATGTGCTGGTGTGCTGGGCCGTGGGTCTCAACTCCAATCTACAGACCATCACTAACTTCTTTGTGGTGTCGCTCGCGGTGGCGGACATTGCTGTGGGAGTCCTGGCCATCCCTTTTGCCATTGTCATTAGCACAGGTTTCTGCTCCAACTTCTACGGCTGTCTGTTTATGGCCTGCTTTGTGCTGGTCCTCACCCAGAGCTCCATCTTCAGCCTGCTGGCCATCGCCATCGACCGATACATTGCAATCAAGTTCCCGCTCAGGTCAGTGGCCAAAGCATATAACTGTTTAGACACAGTGCATTACATATATTACCAGGATATGCAATCTCTAATGGCCTGCTAGTGCAACAATCTCAGACATGCATTAGTCTGTATTGCTGTTGACAATAGCAAAGACAAAGAGCATGTGGACTGACATGGTACAATAAACATTTGCTGCAGGTTCAGTCCATAGTTTAAAACTCTGTATGTACTATTTGCACAAGGTTACTCTCAACAAAAGCAACTTGTTTGTGGCCAAAAATCAGTCCCACATTTTAATGGACTGGGCTGTTGTAATCTTAAAAAGCTAACGAGAACAAAAGAAATACAGAAGAATTTGTCATAGTGTCTCCAGGTAGTTTCTTTGCGGGCTACTGGGGCTGAAACATGTCAGAGAACGATACGAATGGCTTTAAGGCAGCCTTTTGAGGCGCAATCTTTTGTTGAGTTACTTTAATTCGGAAATTTTAATAAGCCATCCATTAATTTCTATTCTATTATTTATTATTTTCTCATTAATAACATTAATTAATTTCATCAAGAATTTATGAGGTCACAAATGACTCTAATCAAGAACCTCAAAAATGAAACACATTGGTCAAAACTATGCTTTCAATAGTGTATATTAACCTCAAAATAACATTCTTTCATGATAGACATTTAAAGCTTCATAAAACCTAATTTGTTCCTGTTTCTATGGCTGCCCAGAACAGACAAACTGAGAACTGCTAGAGAAGAAGTGCACACACATTTCTATTCTTTTTAATTTCTCAGTGTAGTTTGTTCTTATTAGTCTCTATCATGAAAGTCTCACCATAAAACCTCATCCTTCTTTACCACTGACATTTGGATAAGACAGACTTGGCTCGAGACCACATTCAAAAAAGCCTTCTCCCAGTGGACTGGGTCTCGCCGGAGCAGTTAAACAAATAAGATCTAATTGCTTTTACAGACAGTGTATCCTCCCCATAATCCCTGTGTAGTCCTACTTTATAACAAAAACTCAGCTAATCCCTCTTTTGATGCTGTTTGAAGAGTCTACAGTTTCATTTAGGAATGATAACCTTGAGCAAAAATATTATATTGAGCTGTAAGTTATTGTGGTTGCAGCTGTAAAATGTGTTTAAAGGGAAAGTCCCGGATTTTATAAAATGAGGCCCCTGCAGTAGGTAATTGCAAGCATACTCACAGTTCGAAGAAGCAGACAGGATGTTATGTACTGTATGTCTGCTAATGCAGCCAGTCTACAACTTCATATTGTTTACAGGTACAAGCACATCAATTATGACATCTAAGCCTAAATATGGGCCATTTTTTATTAGTTTGAGTAGTTTTTTTTGTCTCTGTAGAAAACCGTATCTGATGCAATGTAGTCTTTACTGAGTGTTTGCCCAGTATAGGTTTGTGAGGTGAGGTACACTCTGGATAATCTCCAGTTAGGCTAACGCAGACAGACAACCGTTCACACTCAAATTTATTCACTATGGTCTCCTTTTAGAGTCACCAGTTCACCTGCACTTGCATATCTTTGAACAGCCCATAGCAGCATGCTATACAAATGACAAAAGCTTAGTTTGAGCAGCATTTTAATTAAAATGCTAATCAGTCTATGCTTTTGGTGTTTACAGTCTCTGAACGGGCCGACTAGTTGCATGTTGGATGTCATTTGCAGTGTTAGCTGAGACAATAAGTGTTTTTAGAGTGGCATAAAACCCTAAACCACAGAAACACATTGAAATCAGTCTTCCTGTTTTCATACAGACGATCACACATTTGCTTTCTCTGCATTGTTTTTTTGCATCAGATCGGAGGGTGGGCTGTTTTTGGACATTAACCCCTTGCACTTTAACTTCCCAAGAATGCGATAGAACAAGTTCAATTTCTCAGCTGCTCTCCCACACTGCGCCACTGCCAGACCCAAAATAGACTCTCCTTTTCAGGACTCCCCAAACCGCTGTTAGTTTATTCTTTCTCTTATAGGACAATGATGACCATGAACTACTTTTCACATAAGAAAGTGCCACCTGAATAAAGGGGAAAATCCATTAAACTTTATTTATTTATTTTTATTTATATACATACACATATTTTTATTCACATTTTGGACTTGCACCTCACTCCTATAAAACGTAACATTGCATTTGATGTCTATTTAGCACTAAAAACAAGCATTACTTCTGACATTGGTGCATCTCTAAAATGTCAAAGTTCATGAGGCTGGGGAATTACCTGGAAATAAGACTTTTTCTTATTATTTTTAGCTCAGTGGAAAAGCGCTAAAAGTATTCCCCCTTGCCAACTTGACAACATGACTGCACCATGCAACTCAATGAAAATGTGCCTTTATAGTGCACTTACAGGCAATAAAAAAGAAGGAAGGAAGAACAACAACTTTGCACAGTAGTTACATTTTAAAAAGGCAGCTATAGCAGTGCCTCCATTAGTGACAAACTAAAAATAATTTAATATTAATTGAGATTCATTGCAGGGGAATATGGGCATAAAATCTGCTTACCAAAACCATCTATTTTAGTGAATACATTTAGCTTACAAGTGCAGACACAAACAATTCACTGGCACTTGTCCATTTAGGTGTCCTCAACAACATCCTCTAAGCACCACGATGTGCCAAGATTTTTGTATACAGCTTCTTTCTCATTCAAAAAATTGACCTCATTTCCCGCAGGGCTCAACTGATAAGACCACCTTGACAAAGGTCACCTACCGCCATCACAACACTGTCATTGCATAAAACCTGTGTTAAAATCATTTTCTGATGAAGCTCAAAGTGAGGGAAGCGTTTAAATGTCATGACTGGATTTGACATTGAACAGCCTGTTGATCATAAAACATTTGGATCACTTCTGTTGAACTTTGTATTAGATGGTTTAGTCAGTTCATCTTTATTTAGTTATAGCTTTTCATGAGGCACTTGGGATATGTATGTGATAGTGGATAAGAAAAATCATTATTAGGCACTTTGGCTTCCTCCAATTGTCTAAAGACATCTATGTCTGGGTGAACTGGTCACTCTAAATGGCCTTTTTGTGGTTACATGTGAATGGTTGTCATTTAGTGTTGTGTATTTTGTAGGTACAACAGCTTGGTGACGGGCCAGCGAGCTCGAGGCATTATCGCCATCTGCTGGGTGTTGTCCATCATCATCGGTCTGATTCCAATGATGGGCTGGCACAAGCCGGACGAGGGCGTGTCCGACCCCTGCTTGCCTGGCTTAATGAAGTGTCTGTTCGAATCTGTGGTCGACATGAAGTACATGGTCTACTTCAACTTCTTCGGCTGCGTTTTGGTGCCACTGCTGCTCATGCTGGGAATTTACTTGTGCATCTTTATGGTGGCGCGTCACCAGCTCAAACTGATAGAGCTAAAAGTGATTCACGGGGAGAAGTCCCGCTCCACGCTGCAAAAGGAGGTCCAAGTCGCCAAGTCTCTGGCAATTATTGTGGGACTCTTTGCCATTTGCTGGCTGCCATTACATATCATTAACTGCTTTACTCTGTTTTGTCCCAAGTGTGAACGGCCTGATATATGGGTCATGAACGTTGCTATTATCCTGTCCCATGGCAACTCAGTGGTCAACCCTTTTATCTACGCTTACCGCATCAGAGAGTTCAGACAAACGTTTCACAAGATTATTCATCGCCACATCCTACGCAAAAAGGACTGGATTGAAGGCAGGGGCAGGCAACGCATGTCTGTTAACAAGACCATCAGCGACTCCATCCGGCTCAATCCAAATGGGCTCAGTTTGGATGTATTTACGGAGAACAGTAATGGGAGTAACTGTGAGTGCTCCTACCGCTGCCCTGCTCCGATGTCTTCACTCGGGGGCGGACTGGTGGCAGTGGCCCACTCCCCTCTTTCTATCATCATCTCCCACTGTCCCAAAGCCGGCTTATGTTCAGTCCCAGCTTTATGTCAAGTCCCGGTGACTCAGGATAAAAAACCCACAGAGGAGCAAGGATATGCAGCACCTGAATTTGTGGACAAGCAAATGTGACCCATAATGCATTAATGCTCGACTAACAAAACAGACAAGAGCTGTTTCAAGGAGTCGGAGAACTGCTCATGACATAATCACACATTTTAAGAAGATTTGCAGCAAAATGCACAGTCGACTCAAAGCAAGAATTAACCAAGACTAATTCAAGACCAAACCATGGCAGGGCAAGACTGAGTTCTTAAGTCTTACGAGAAAAGCTTAAAGCAAAGGCATCTGGACTCAGTTTCCAAGGTGAAGACTTTTTGTCTCTTACCAGATCAACTGGTAGGAGAGCTGAGCTTTATCTCTAGAGGGAGAAGTTTGACCTGAAACTAAACCTTAGTTAGACCCGGCTGTTCTGGTCTCATAGTTGTTAGCTCTGAAAGGACAGTGTGACTCCTGATGTGAGTTGTGACACTGTTCCATTCAGGTGTTGTTGTTGTTCTAGAGTGAAACCTTTTTGATATATGTTTTACCACACAGTGTTGTAAATAGAAAGCAAAACGAATCTGAGGCCACCTCCTCTGTTCTGAGAGGGCCCTTAACACCTCTAACCATCTGGCCAAGTTTCTTCTTATTATTAAATGAAACGTCTTCACCTTAAAAACTAAGTCCATATGCCTTTGCTTTAACCTTTTCTTCAAGATGACCTGGATGACTGAGAAGCTTCACAGACTTAAGTCTTACAACACTATATAAGTTTAATAATTTAGGAAAACTAAGCTCTGTGGACAAATGTTTCACTGTTTATACCACAAAATATTATGAAAGACCTAAAAAAGATGTTCAATGTTCTTAGTTTATGAAGCTATATGCTTAACAAGGGCTAAGGGTGCATTTTTAATGAGGATTTTAACAATTAATTTAACCTAATGACAGGTCTTCAGGGATATAGACATTAATGTTGACTATCTGCACTACTGTACCAAAACAATCACCATCTTGTTTTTGTGTTTGCCACATCCTAACTACCTTATGCTCAAACATGGATATTGGACCTTCCTAGCTTGGTTGTGGATAATTCACACCAAATCTGTCACAAACCTCTGATATTAGAACTTTACATTTGCTTTACAACCTGTACATTTGTCTTGCACTGCAGCACTTGTGGATTGCTGTGCATTGGGTAACGTCTGCAGTGTTGGTCTTTGAAAGCCATATTTATTTTTTGGTGATTATTTATGGTTATTTCATGCAAATATTGCATTAAGTAGTTTTTTTAATGTACTAGTTGTCATTTTAGTGCATTGTTGTTAATAAAGTTTTTAATTTTTGACCGCCGCATTTTGACCACTGCATAAAATTTGTATTTATTCAGTGCAAAGCCACACTATGTAACATTTCAGGATTTGCACCCAGTACGGCAGACACATGAGGCTGTTATGTGTCGACATGTGTTATGTACAGTGGCACATGTCGACACACATGAACACATGTGAACCTTTTGGAATTTCATGGATTTCTGAATAAAGTTGTCTTAAAATGTGATCTGATCTTCATCTAAGTTAAGGGTATTGACAAACATAATGTGTCTAAAAATAATAATTACACAACAATCTGATCTTTCATGTCTTTAATGAACACACTTTTTGAACATTCTAAATGGCAGTGGAAAAAGTAAGTGAACCCTTGGCATTAATAACTGGCTGACCACATAAACCTCAACCAAGCGCTTCCTGTAGCTCTGGACCAGACCTGCACATCGTTGATGGGGAATTTTAGCCACTGTACATCAGATGTGTTTTGTGTTGATTTATTGAGGTATGTGTTCTCATGTTCTCAGAAGATATTAAAAAGTGCTAAGGAATAAGACTTTTCTTTAGAGAAGACCTTACTAGCAGTGACAAGGAAATCCGTAAAGCTCTTTGGCCCCAGATTGAAGCAGCAAGAAAGGAGGGGATGAAAGCCTTCTTTGTGGGAACCAGAGTAAAATAGATGGTAAAGAAATCCAGACATGATCATATTATGATAGGACATTGGTAATTTAATCAGGTCATGGTCACTTATAATTAAATAATTTTATTAAATATTTGGGCTTAGTTGAAAAATGGGCTTACAGGTGGTTGAAATCCAGGCCTCTGTTTAGTTAACAGGCATCCATTTTATTTTTTACACTAGTATGACAGTTCTTTAAAAGATTCTTTAAAATGCCGGCCGGCCTATGTAAAAATACTAAGTGAAAAGAAACCTTTTGGTATTGCAGAAGAAAAAATGCAAAAACTTTTTTTGCAAGAAACATTTTCAGTTGATAATGTGATATTTGGAAAATCACAATGGTGGGATCAGTGTTATTGTAGTCATGGCTCTAATCACTCGGCAGGGGTCGCTATCTCCACTCCACTAATAGCCACAACAGCCCTATCTTAGCCCAAACAATTGTAACCCACCTGGTTACAATTGGGTTATTTTAAGTGTCTATGTTGAAATGTTGGTTGATTTTATGTTTTATATATATTAAGAATTTTGTTTTGAAGTGAGAAAAAGAGGTGGGAAAACTGTTGATTTTTATGTTCCTGAAACACTGTGAAAAGCCTTGGTCAGGTTTTTTGACATCATTGAAAAGTGATGCTTCCAGCTTTGGTGTCCAACAAAGTTGATGCCGAGACGATTCATTGATGGCGAGCCTCCCAGTCAAATTTTGAGCTTCTACCAACCATACAACGGATCCTGTGGTAGGATTGTGTCAGTCCTACAGACCGACATTAACGCGAGCTACTTTGGATACATTCCATGACTTTTGACTATTCCCCTGACTTACGGACTTGAACATTAAGCGAAGTTGCAGAGCAACATTTTCCGAAAAGAACACTTGTAAAGAGACATTCTATTTCTTTTGTTTTTGTTTATCTGGATCCAGAGGTTACAAAATTGTTAATGTAATGTGCATTCTCTTATTTAACTCACTTTTAACTACAAATTTCTTGTGTTGTTGACTATTGCCATAATCTCAGCTCCTACGAACCTAGAGGTCCAGACGTGTACATACCTTGAAGTGGGTTACACAATGTTTATACAATTATGAATTAAGGAGGTGATTACAATGATGCAACCCTAATAGAGAGAATTCCAGCTAAACCAGTCCCAGCTAGATTGAAAAGCACAACTTTAATGATAGAACTGTCTGTGGTTGATGTATGGTGTTTTTAAAATCCAAACAAAAGAATACATCTGGAGCAAACGTAGCAGATCACACTGCTCCAGTTTACAGTTTGTTAAGGAAGTACATCACAGCTACACCCCACTTTCAGACCACCAATCCATCATAATCCACTCAACTGGATCGCATCAAAACGATAAGTTACATTTTTGAAAACACTAACTTACTTACTGATAATAATTTTGATTTAGTTGACAAAACAGCTAAAAATGTTTTTAAAAATAAAAAGCTCAGTCACATACAGAAATGGGAATATTTTATATGTAACATGACACACTGCAATAAGAAAGAATAGATTAGCCAAATAAGTAAATATTACAGATGAATTAAATGCATGAATTAGTAGCTAACAGTTACTGGCAGTAGCTCAGAGGGTAGAGTGGCCGCCCTTCGACCGGCGGGTGGGCGGTTTGATCCCCGCTTGAAACATCCCAAAACATCATAACATCCCGCTCTCCCCCACATACTGTCGTTGTGTCCTTGGGCAAGACACTTAACCTACATTGCTTCCAGTGAGTGTTCTGTAACACTGGTAAATAGCTTAATGTATGTAAAGCGCTTTGAGTGCCTACTACAGTAGGTGGAAAAGCCATCCATCCAACCATCTTCTACCGCTTATCCGGGGCCGGGTCGCGGGGGCAGCAGTCTAAGCAGAGACGCCCAGACTTCCCTCTCCCCAGACACTTCCTCCAGCTCTTCCGAGGGGATACCGAGGCGTTCCCAGGCCAGCCGAGAAACATAGTCCCTCCAGCGTGTCCTAGGTCTTCCCCGGGGTCTCCTCCCGGTGGGACATGCCCGGAACACCTCCCTAGAGAGGCGTCCAGGAGGCATCCGAAACAGATGCCCGAGACACCTCAGCTGGCTCCTCTCGATGTGGAGGAGCAGCGGCTCTACTTTGAGCTCCTCCCGAGTGACCGAGCTCCTCACCTTATCTCTAAGGGAGCGCCCCGCCACCCTGCGGAGAAAGCTCATTTCGGCCGCTTGTATTTGAGATCTTGTTCTTTCGGTCATGACCCAAAGCTCATGACCATAGGTGAGAGTAGGAACGTAGATTGACCGGTAAATCGAGAGCTTTGCCTTACAGCTCAGCTCCTTCTTCACCACGACAGACCGGTACATCGACTGCATCACTGCAGAAGCTGCACTGATCCGTCTGTCAATCTCACGTTCCCTCCTTCCCTCACTCGTGAACAAGACCCCAAGATACTTGAACTCCTCCACTTGAGGCAGGATCTCTCCACTAACCTGAAGGGGACAAGCCACCCTTTTCCGACTGAGAACCATGGTCTCAGACTTGGAGGTGTTGATCCTCATCCCAGCCGCTTCACACTCGGCTGCAAACCGTCCCAGTGCACACTGAAGGTCCTGGCTTGATGGAGCCAACAGGACAACATCATCTGCAAAAAGCAGAGACGAGATCCTGTGGTTCCCAAACCAGACTCCCTCCGGCCCCTGGCTGCGCCTAGAAATCCTGTCCATAAAGATAATAAACAGGACCGGTGACAAAGGGCAGCCCTGCCGGAGTCCAACATGCACTGGGAACAGGTCTGACTTACTGCCGGCAATGGGAACCAAGCTCCTGCTCCGGTCGTACAGGGACCGGACAGCCCTTAGCAAAGGGCCCCGGACCCCGTACTCCCAGAGCACCCCCCACAGGGCGCCACGAGGGACACAGTCGAATGCCTTCTCCAGATCCACAAAACACATGTGGACTGGTTGGGCAAACTCCCATAAACCCTCCAGCACCCTGGAGAGGGTATAGAGCTGGTCCAGTGTTCCACGAACGGGACGAAAACCGCATTGTTCCTCCTGAATCCGAGGTTCAACTATCGGCCGCATTCTCCTCTCCAGTACCCTGGCATAGACTTTCCCGGGGAGGCTGAGGAGTGTGATCCCTCTGTAGTTGGAACACACCCTCCGGTCCCCCTTCTTGAAAAGAGGGACCACCACCCCGGTCTGCCAGTCCAGAGGTACTGTCCCCGACCGCCACGCGATGTTGTAGAGGCGTGTCAACCAAGACAGCCCTACAACATCCAGAGACTTGAGGTACTCAGGGCGAATCTCATCCCAATCTCATCCTCAACCTCATGCCCTTCTCATCATCTCTGGAGATTTCAATCATGCCCCTCCATCCTCCACGCTGCCCAGATTCACTCAGTATGTTTCATGCCACACCAGAGACAATAAAACACTGGACTTATTATATGCAAATCTAAAGGAGGCTTACACCTCGACACCCCTCCCCCCCTTGGGAAGATCGGATCGCAACCTGGTTCATCTCCAACCTGTGTACAAACCCCTTGTATGCAGGCAACCAGCTGTCTCCCGCACAGTGAGGAAATGGTCTGATGAGTCCAGTGAGGCTCTGAACGACTGTTTCGAAACAACTTTGTGGGAGGAATTGTGTAATCCTCATGGGGATGATATTGACAATCTAACAGACTGCATTACAGACTACATCAATTTCTGTGTGGAGAATGCTGTACCTTCCAGGACTGTACGGTGTTTTTCCAATAACAAACCATGGATAAACCCTGACATAAAGACTCTTCTTAAGGAGAAGAAGAGGGTTTTTAAATCAGGAAACAAGGAAGAGCTGAAAAATGTCCAGAGAGAACTAAGAAAGAAGATCAGGGAAGGAAAAGCATGCTATAGGAGGAAGATGGAGGTTCAGCTGCAGCAGAACAACGTCAGTGGTGTGTGGAAGGGGCTAAAAACCATCACTGGTCATAAGGAGACCAGCTCTCAGACTGAGGGTAACCAGAGGTGGGTGAATGATCTAAATCTATTCTTTAACAGATTTGATCAGCCACTCTCCCCTGCCCCCATCCAGTCCCCTCTGCTGCAACCCCCCATCCCGGCCGACACAGCAGGCTGCTCCAGCCCCACCTCTCTCTGCACAGCTATCAGCTCACAGCCTACCCACATCACACCTAACTCCCCCGCTCTACCAATTCCCTCCAGCCCCCACTCCATCCAAGACACACTGCCCCTTACAGAAGCCCAGGTGAGAATGGAGCTCCGGAAGATCAAAGTGAGGATGGCTGCAGGTCCAGACGGCATCAGCTCCAGACTCCTTAAGACATGTGCAGACCAGCTGTGCGGAATACTGCTGTACATGTCTGACCTGAGCCTGAAGCTGGGAAAGGTGCCACAGCTATGGAAAACATCCTGCGTGGTGCCTGTACCAAAGACGTCGCGTCCAAAAGACCTTGGGGACTACAGACCGGTAGCACTGACCTCACATCTGATGAAAACATTGGAGAGGCTGGTGCTAACCCAGCTGCGACCTTTGGTGAGCCCATCAATGGATCCACTTCAGTTTGCCTTCCAACCTGGCATCGGAGTGGAAGATGCTGTCATCTTCCTCCGGAATCGGGCTCTTTCTCACCTGGAAAAGGCTGGGAGTACGGTGAGAGTCATGTTTTTTGACTTCTCCAATGCCTTTAACACCATCCAACCTGCGCTTCTGAGGGATAAGATGGTGGACATGGGAGTGGACCATCATCTGTGTGCTTGGATACTGGACTACCTCACAGACCGACCACAGTATGTGAAAACTCGTGACTGTGAGTCTGACATGATTGTCTGCAACACTGGAGCCCCGCAGGGAACGGTTCTGGCCCCGTTTCTCTTCACAACCTACACTGCAGACTTCATGTTCAGCTCAGCAACCTGTCACCTACAGAAGTTCTCTGATGACTCTGCCATCGTTGGTCTGATTACAGATGATGATGACAGGGAGTACAGAGAACTGATCCAGAACTTTGTGGATTGGTGCCAACGGAGCTGCCTCCAGTTAAATGCAGGGAAAACCAAAGAACTGGTGGTGGATTTCCGTAGGCAGGAGGTGGGAGAGAGGAGGATACTAGCAAAACTGTCATCATTGCTGGAGAACGACTCTCACCCCCTGTATGAAACGGTTTCAGCTCTGAGCAGCTTCTTCAGTGACAGACTGTTACATCCGAAGTGTCTGAAGGAGCGATACAGACGCTTAACATACTTTTTTGTTTTTGTATATGCTGTATATATAGGTATATATACATATTATATATTATGCTGTATATTATGTATATTATTTATGTTTATAACATACTGTAAGAATTGCTGCTGGAACAGAGAAATTTCCCCATTGTGGGACGAATAAAGGATTATCTTATATTATCTTATCTTATCCACCCCCGGCGCCTTGCCACCGAGGAGCTTCCCAACTACCTCAGTGACTTCGGCCTGGGTGATGGACGAGTCCACCTCCGAGCCCTCGGCCCCTGCTTCCTCAGCAGAAGACGTGTCGGTGGGGTTGAGGAGATCCTCGAAGTATTCCTTCCACCGTCCAACAATATCCCCAGTTGAAGTCAGCAGGTTCCCACCTCCACTGTAAACAGTGTTGGCAGGGCACTGCTTCCCCCTCCTGAGGCGCCGGACGGTTTGCCAGAATTTTTTCGAGGCCGACCGATAGTCTTTCTCCATGGTCTCACCGAACTCCTCCCAGACCCGAGTTTTAGCCTCCACGACCACCAGGGCTGCAGTCCGCTTGGCCTGCCGGTACCTATCAACTGCCTCAAGAGTCCCACGGGCCAACCAGGCACGGTAGGTCTCCTTCTTCAGCTTGACGGCATCCCTTACTTCCGGTGTCCACCACCGGGTTCGGGGGTTGCCGCCACGACAGGCACCGGAGACTTTACGGCCCCAGCATCGAGTGGCTGCATCGACAATGGAGGTGGAGAACATGGTCCACTCGGACTCAATGTCTCCAACCTCCCTCGGGATCTGGTCGAAGCTCTCCCGGAGGTGGTAGTTAAAGGTCTTTCTGACAGGGGGCCAAACGTTCCCAACAGACCTTCACAGTACGTTTGGGCCTGCCGAGTCTGTCCAGCTTTCTCCCCCGCCATCGGATCCAACTCACCACCAGGTAGTGATCATTTGACAGCTCCGCCCCTCTCTTCACCCGAGTGTCCAAGACATATGGCCGGAGGTCAGATGAAACAACTACAAAGTCGATCATCGATCTCCGGCCTAGGCTGTCCTGGTGCCACGTGCACTGATGGACACCCTTATGCTTGAACATGGTGTTCGTTATGGACAAACTGTTGCTAGCACAGAAGTCCAATAACAGAACACCACTCACCATCACGCCCCTCCAGGTGTCACTGTCGCTGCCCACGTGAGCGTTGAAGTCCCCCAGTAGAACGACGGAGTCCCCGGTCGGAGCACTTTCCAGCACCCCTCCCAGAGATTCCAAGAAGGCCGGGTACTCTGCACTGCCATTTGGCCCGTAAACACAAACAACAGTGAGAGACCTATCCCCGACCCGAAGGCGCAGGGAAGCGACCCTCTCGTTCACCGGGGTGAACTCCAACACATGGCGGCTAAGCTGGGGGGCTATGAGCAAGCCCACACCAGCCCGCCGCCTCTCACCGCAGGCAACTCCAGAGTAGTGGAGAGTCCAGCCTCTCTCGAGGATTTGGGTTCCAGAGCTCAAGCTGTGCGTGGAGGTGAGCCCGACTATCTCTAGTCGGTATCTCTCGACCTCCTGCACAAGCTCAGGCTCCTTCCCCGCCAGCGAGGTGACATTCCATGTCCCTAGCGCCAGATTCCGTGTCCGAGGATTGGGTCGTCGAGGCCTCCACCTTCGACTGCCACCCAATCCACTTTGCACCGGCCCCTTACGGTTCCTCCCGCAGGTGGTGGGCCCACGGGAGGTTGGCCCCACGTCGCTCCTTCGGGCTGAGCCCGGCCGGGCCCGTGGGAAAGACCCGGCCACCAGACGCTCGCATGCGAGCCCCAACCCCGGGTCTGGCTCCAGGGTGGGGCCCCGGTTGCGCCATACCGGGCGACGTCACGGTCCTTGATTTTTTCATAACCGTAAAGGGTTCTGAACCGCTCTTTGTCTGGCCCGTCACCTAGGACCTGTTTGCCTTGGGAGAACCTACCAGGGGCATATAGCCCCTGAAAACATAGCTCCTAGGATCATTCGGGCACTCAAACCCCTCCACCACGATAAGGTTGCGGTTCAAGGAGGGGCAGGTGGAAAAGCGCTATATAAAAATTATTATTATTGACAATAATCTCGATGAAGAAACAAAAATTAAACAGCTGAAAAAAGAAATGTATAAAATGTACATAGAATTGGAAAAAAAAGCTTCATAAGGTTCCAGAGCAAATGGCTAGATGTAACAAACAGGTAGCACAGATATGGCATCAATTCGGTCAGCCTGTGGTCGTCCTTTTTGCCAGTACAGAGACTGTACAGAGACTCAGACTCTCGCTCAGGTTGTCAGACGACCTGCTGCTAGGATTAGACGCGTTGACACAACGGTCGTGGCCCACAGGTCTCCTCTATGCCGTCCTGCCACTGCGCCTCCTGGCCCCTCTGCTCCACAGAGTGAGGTCACAGGGCCTGCACATCCTGGTGGTGGTCCCAGAAAACCCAGGTGCCAGGTGGTACACACAAAGTGGAAATTATAGTTAACTGATGTAACTACAGTTCTACGAGTGTGGACTTCCTCTCTCTCTTGAGCTGGTTCGAAGAAGGGAGAGCGTTGGACTGGAAGGCTTATATAGCCCCTGAGGTTGTGCCAAGGTGTGGACATGATTGGCACTGTGAATGCTTTAATCTGTCTCAGTGGTGCTGGCATGCGCCAGAGAAGTGACCAAAAGCGAATTACCGTTAGGCATGATTGTAATTAGGTGGTCTACGCACACACTCGTAGAACTGTAGTTACATCAGTTAACTATAATTTATTTATTGATTGTTTTACAATGTTACGTGCAGATTTAGTTGGAGCACTTTTGGATTGATGGGTGCTGGTCTGTGAGAAGAAATAAACAATTAGAATTTGTACTGAGAAATGTGCAGCGCTTGTATCAACAGTCACGTGACCGATATTACTGGTGCTTCACGAAGCGTTTCAATTGTTCATTGTTCAACAGAAGTGTTTCATTGGTATACAACTTGATCCTTTTTGCGCTTTATTGTGCGACATAGGAAGCCTCAGTAACACTCCAAGATGTGGGTTTTGAGAGAGGAGTAATATTTCTCAATGAAAATGTGAAAATAAACGTTGCACAAAGCACTTTTTACAGTTCAGGTTATGAAGCAGTTACTGTAATTCCAGTCTGCCACCAGATGTCACTGTTCTACCTCAGTGTGAAGCCCCGAAGCTTAGAATAATTTTCAGTACAAAAAGAAAGAAAGCCTCAGTGCTTCACAAGGCTTCATTCACCCATCACTAGTTGTAGTGTAGAATGAGTGTGTTTTAAAGGTGGATTAAGTGTTATGTGTTTTGGTTTTACTCACAATTCTTCTTGTGTCCAGGGGTCTGACCAAAAGAGTGTTAAGGGAAACAAACACACAAAAGAAGATTCCGGATCAGACCAAGGCAGGTGAATGTGTGGGGGAAAACAAAGTGGGTGGTTTTATGGTTTATGGGGTTTACTGTTTTGTTTTTTTAGGTAAATGAACAAAATTGTATTGTTATGTAAATTGTATTGGGATTTAAATATGGTTTATGGTTTTGCCTTATTTTATGGAGGATTTTAACATAAAGCTAATGTTAATAAATATAATTGTGGATTTTTAAGGATTTTTACCAAGTTAGTGTGAATGTTTATTTAAAAGCGGGGTCATTTTTGCTATATGGAGTTTAATGTGACCTCTCCAAATTAAAATGATTGCTGTTATTTTAACCGTCTGGAATTTAAATACAAGTGTGGGCTCCTTGTAAAGGTAACAATCTCTAGTTTCACCCACAACAGTCAGAATCTCTCTAAGTACTACTGATACAATTTTATACACTTTTGAACAGACAGAGAAAATGATTTTTTGTGTTCTCGCCTGAAATATTTAGTGAAAATAAAGGTGTCTCAAGCTTCAGCAGGTAGTTGAGGACTAAAACACACTATGGGCCAAAATAATAACTTGATGACTACTCACATTTCAAGCTTGAAAAGAATATCTGTAAAAATGAATATTTTACACCAGTTTTTATGTTGGTAGGTCCATGCGTTTTATAGAGGAACCATAGTTTATCCAAACTCATCCAAATTGGAGACATTTGTAAAACGTATGAAAAAGTGCAATAAGTTCTGAATGCTTAAACCCACAGGCATCAATGAGGGCTCTACTGAAAGCTTACATCTAGAGAAATCTGTATTTGCAAACATAATCACTCTATTAGTTATGAAAATTACTATTCCATAATAATAACACAATAAAATTGACATGTTTACATATAAAAATAGTCAAAATGAGTGTTATGGTCCAAAATATATATTTTTGAATAATATCCACACATAACCCCTCCTTGAACCGCAACCTTATCGTGGTGGAGGGGTTTGAGTTGGATCCGATGGCGGGGAAGAAAGCTGGACAGACTCGTCAGGCCCAAATATACTGTGAGGGTCTGTTGGGAACGTTTGGCAGAGCCCCCTGTCAGAAAGACCTTTAACTCCCATCTCCGGCAGAGCTTCGACCAGATCCCGAGGGAGGTTGGAGACATTGAGTCCGAGTGGACCATGTTCTCCACCTCCATTGTCGATGCGGCCACTCGAAGCTGTGGCCGTAAAGTCTCCGGTGCCTGTCGTGGCGGCAACCCCCGAACCCGGTGGTGGACACTGGGAAGTAAGGGATGCCGTCAAGCTGAAGAAGGAGACCTACCGAGCCTGGTTGGCCCGTGGGACTCCTGAGGCACTTGATAGGTACCGGCAGGCCAAGCGGACTGCAGCCCGGGTGGTCGTGGCTAAAAACTCGGGTCTGGGAGGAGTTCGGTGAGGCCATGGAGAAAGACTATCGGTCGGCCTCAAAGAAATTCTGGCAAACCGTCCGGCGCCTCAGGAGGGGGAAGCTGTGCCCTGCCAACAATGTTTACAGTGGAGGTGGGAACCTGCTGACTTCAACTGGGGATATTGTTGGACGGTGGAAGGAATACTTCGAGGATCTCCTCAACCCCACCGACACGTCTTCTGCTGAGGAAGCAGAGGCCGAGGGCTCGGAGGTGGACTCGTCCATTACCCAGGCCGAAGTCACTGAGGTAGTTGGGAAGCTCCTCAGTGGCAAGGCACCGGGGGTGGATGAGATACGCCCTGAGTACCTTAAGTCTCTGGATGTTGTAGGGATGTCTTGGTTGACACGCCTCTGCAACATCGCGTGGCGGTCGGGGACAGTACCTCTGGACTGGCTGACCGGGGTGGTGGTCCCTCTTTTCAAGAAGGGGGACCGGAGGGTGTGTTCCAACTACAGAGGGATCACACTCCTCAGCCTCCCCGGGAAAGTCTATGCCAGGGTACTGGAGAGGAGAATGCGACCGATAGTTGAACCTCGGATTCAGGAGGAACAATGCGGTTTTCGTCCCGGTCGTGGAACACTGGACCAGCTCTATACCCTCTCCAGGGTGCTGGAGGGTTTATGGGAGTTTGCCCAACCAGTCCACATGTGTTTTGTTGATCTGGAGAAGGCTTTTGACTGTGTCCCTCGTGGCGCCCTGTGGGGGGTGCTCTGGGAGTATGGGGTCCGGGGCCCTTTGCTAAGGGCTGTCCGGTCCCTGTACGACCGGAGCAGGAGCTTGGTTCGCATTGCCGTCAGTAAGTCAGACCTGTTCCCAGTGCATGTTGGACTCCGGCAGGGCTGCCCTTTGTCACTGGTCCTGTTCATTATCTTTGTGGACAGGATTTCTAGGCGCAGCAAGGGGCCGGAGGGAGTCTGGTTTGGGGACCACAGGATCTCGTCTCTGCTTTTTGCAGATGATGTTGTCCTGTTGGCTCCATCAAGCCAGGACCTTCAGTGTGCACTGGGACGGTTTGCAGCCGAGTGTGAAGCGGCTGGGATGAGGATCAACACCTCCAAGTCTGAGACCATGGTTCTCAGTCGGAAAAGGGTGGCTTGTCCCCTTCAGGTTGGTGGAGAGATCCTGCCTCAAGTGGAGGAGTTCAAGTATCTTGGGGTCTTGTTCATGAGTGAGGGAAGGAGGGAACGTGAGATTGACAGACGGATCGGTGCAGGGATGCGGTCGATGTACCGGTCTGTCGCGGTGAAGAAGCAGCTGAGCTGTAAGGCAAAGCTCTCGATTTACCGGTCAATCTACGTTCCTACTCTCACCTATGGTCATGAGCTTTGGGTCATGACCGAAAGAACAAGAGCCCGGATACAAGCGGCCGAAATGGGCTTTCTCTGCAGGGTGGCGGGGCGCTCCCTTAGAGATAAGGTGAGGAGCTCGGTCACTCGGGAGGAGCTCAAAGTAGAGCCGCTGCTCCTCCACATCGAGAGGAGCCAGCTGAGGTGGCTCGGGCATCTGTTTCGGATGCCTCCTGGACGCCTCTCTAGGGAGGTGTTTCGGGCATGTCCCACTGGGAGGAGACCCCAGGGAAGACCTAGGACACGCTGGAGGGACTATGTCTCTCGGCTGGCCTGGGAACGCCTCGGTATCCCCCCGGAAGAGCTGGAGGAAGTGTCTGGGGAGAGGGAAGTCTGGGCGTCTCTGCTTAAACTGCTGACCCCGCGACCCGGCCCCGGATAAGCGGTAGAAGATGGATGGATGGATGGATGGATCCACACATAAAAAACATACTGCAAACTATATACATAGGTTATAAAACTGTTGGTCAATGTTGCAATATATGTGTCAATGTTGCTATATATGTGTCAATGTTGCAATATATGTGTCAAGCTTACAATATATGTGTCAATGTTGCTATATATGTGTCAATGTTGCTATATATGTGTCAATGTTGCAATATATGTGTCAATGTTGCAATATATGTGTCAATGTTACAAAATATGTGTCAATGTTGCAAAATATGTGTCAATGTTGCAATATATGTGTCAATGTTGCAATATATGTGTCAATGTTGCAATATATGTGTCAATGTTGCTATATATGTGTCAATGTTACAATATATGTGTCAATGTTGCTATATATGTGTCAATGTTACAATATATGTGTCAATGTTGCTATATATGTGTCAATGTTACAATATATGTGTCAATGTTGCTATATATGTGTCAATGTTACAATATATGTGTCAATGTTGCAATATATGTGTCAAAGATGCTATATATGTGTCAATGTTGCTATATATGTGTCAATGTTACAATATATGTGTCAATGTTGCTATATATGTGTCAATGTTGCAATATATGTGTCAAAGATGCTATATATGTGTCAATGTTGCTATATATGTGTCAATGTTGCTATATATGTGTCAATGTTACAATATATGTGTCAATGTTACAATATATGTGTCAATGTTGCTATATATGTGTCAATGTTGCAATATACCGTATTTTTCGCACCATAAGACGCACCCGACCATAAGACGCACCTGGTTTTTAGAGGAGAAAAATAGGAAAAAAAATATTCTGAACCAAATAGTGTAATAAAATATTTAATAAAGTATAACAGAATAATATTTGAATTATATGACTGGAGTGAAGGGCATGCGCACTGCTGTGTACTGTAACACCGCCTACTACATGCTATCCTCCATTAGCATACGGCAGTGACACAGTACAGCTTCATTGCGCCTTCCTGCACACATCGGCTTCCGTAAGGAAGGTGAGGGAGGACCCGCTGCCGCTCTGCCACTACGGTAAGGCAAGGCGACACTCTGCCAGTATCTCAGTGGACTACTGAGAAGGCTGGACACGGGGCGGGGGAGGGATGATGCAGTTTCCAGGGACACGGAAGGTCCCGGGGGACCTGCTGCCGCTCTGCAACTCGGACCATGAGTCGAGTTGCAGAGCGGCAGCAGCGGGTGAGGGAATAAGATATGGTCCGAATACCGTAATATATGGTATTCTGACCATAAGACGCAGGCACTTTTCCTCCCACTATTTGGTGAAGAAAAAGTGCGTCTTATGGTGCGAAAAATACGGTATGTGTCAAAGATGCTATATATGTGTCAATGTTGCAATATATGTGTCAATGTTGCAATATATGTGTCAATGTTGCTATATATGTGTCAATGTTACAATATATGTGTCAATGTTGCTATATATGTGTCAATGTTGCAATATATGTGTCAATGTTACAATATATGTGTCAATGTTGCAATATATGTGTCAATGTTGCAATATATGTGTCAATGTTGCAATATATGTGTCAATGATGCTATATATGTGTCAATGATGCTATATATGTGTCAATGTTGCAATATATGTGTCAATGTTGCTATATATGTGTCAATGTTACAATATATGTGTCAATGTTGCTATATATGTGTCAATGTTGCAATATATGTGTCAATGATGCTATATATGTGTCAATGATGCTATATATGTGTCAATGTTACAATATATGTGTCAATGATGCTATATATGTGTCAATGTTGCAATATATGTGTCAATGTTGCTATATATGTGTCAATGTTACAATATATGTGTCAATGTTGCTATATATGTGTCAATGTTGCAATATATGTGTCAATGTTGCAATATATGTGTCAATGTTACAATATATGTGTCACTGTTGCTATATATGTGTCAATGTTGCTATATATGTGTCAATGTTACAATATATGTGTCAATGTTGCAATATATGTGTTAATGTTGCTATGTATGTGTCAATGTTACAATATATGTGTCAATGTTGCAATATATGTGTCAATGTTGCAATATATGTGTCACTGTTGCTATATATGTGTCAATGTTACAATATATGTGTCAATGTTGCAATATATGTGTCAATGTTGCAATATATGTGTCAAAGATGCTATATATGTGTCAATGTTGCTATATATGTGTCAATGTTGCTATATATGTGTCAATGTTACAATATATGTGTCAATGTTGCTATATATGTGTCAATGTTACAATATATGTGTCAATGTTGCAATATATGTGTCAATGTTGCAATATATGTGTCAAAGATGCTATATATGTGTCAATGTTGCTATATATGTGTCAATGTTACAATATATGTGTCAATGTTACAATATATGTGTCAATGTTACAAAATATGTGCAATATTGTTGCAGTCTCTTGCTGCAGAAAGCACAAGAGCATGTCACATGTGGAGCATTTTACTGGGGTTTTGCTTGGTGTTTACTGCACCTCTAAGGACAAAGGAAAGGTGTGATATCTTGATCTTCACATCAGACCCCCACCTTCCCAGGTGACGACTGCTCTTCCTCCTGTAATGTAATATATTTACAAAATATAGTCACTTACTCATCCATTTTATTGTCAATAATTGTGTCTGTATTTATTATTGTACATGTTATAGTGTCTGCCAATCTTATTTTTTTTATCTAAAATATAGTCAAAAGCACAATATAAACACACTTACGCATGAGTATTGTAATTCAGCCCATTCAAAACATGTCCTCGATTCAACCCGGAAATAAACGCTTTCTTTCCGACTCCTGCTGGTCCAAAATGTCAATAAAAAGAAATGTACATGCCTCCACTACACCCTCTAACAAGTATTTTATTATTTTTGTAAGTTTTGCCATAGTTTTTACTCAAAAAAGACTGTGAAAGCACAATAAACACGCGCGCGTCATATGACGCACAAAGTGTCTCATTGAGGAGACTTTTGTTTACGGCGAGCAGTGTTGGTCATCTTACTTAAAAAAAGTAATTAGTTACAGTTACAAATTACCTCTCCCAAAAAGTAATTGAGTTCGTAACTCAGTTACCACATTGTAAAAGTAACTAAGTTACTCAGCAAAGTAACTGAAGTTATTGTTTATGTTCTATAAGGGTATTACGTTCTATAACAGCTTAAATATCAAAGATGTTTATATTAACTGATTGAAAAATAAAACACTATATATAGTATTTTAGAACATTTGGTATTTATTTATTTTAACTAAATAGATTGCAGTCTGCCATAGGATATACACAGAAATAAAAACATATAAAAATAAATATTGAAAATAAAATTCAATGGCAAAATTAAGTCACACAAATGTAAACCTGTGTAAAAAGAAACAAAGGAAGATCTGGCCATTAAGTAGTGCAAATCTCTGTACCTGTAAATTATTGCACAATAAACAGAACACAATCCAACTCTCTGTAGATGAACATGTTGTTCATTCTCAGTGAAAATGAAAAATACATTAATCTATTCTAAAATACTGCTCATCTAACAACTAAACCAGTGGTTGTTGCTGACACGTAAAATCGAGCGTTGCTTGTTTTAACAGTGGCTCTGTCTCCTTCCCTGGAACTCACGCTAGCTGCCTTTGGGGTTAGCAGCAGCAACAAGTGTCGTGTTAGCATGTGTTGATGTTAGGTGCTTCATAAGATTTGAGTTACTTGAGGCAGACGTTGATAAAGTCTTTTTTCCTGGACATAGCATGTTACAGAAACATTCTTGCCTTTAATTTCAATTAACGAGAAGTAGTGCCAGTTCTTCCAGTTTGAGAACGCCACCTTTGAATTTCCCCGGCTCGTTGCCATTGTCGCTGATGCTGTCTTGTGTTTAGTGGAAGTCAGCGCGCGGCGAGACCGCGTGAGCAGGGTACCGCCCACACACCGCTGCTCTCTCCAGCAGCAGCTGATGTGTAGCCAAAGCATGACACCTCGCGCTTTATTCAACCAAATTGTAGAAACGCGACACTTTACATTCTCAGTAACGATAACGGCGTTACAACGATGGAAAAAGTAATTAATTAGATTACTCCGTTACTGAAAAATTAACGCCATTATACTCTAACGCCGTTACTTCCAACACTGACGGCGAGGCACAAAAGCCTCAGGGGGAAGGAAACCCTGGCACATTTAGTATCGCAAGAATCTGTAGCTCATTGGCTTTCCGTATATGGTCAACATACCATATACGGAGAACAACGAACGTGCTAGAGGCGTTCACGTGGTGCGTAATCGTTGAGCAGTCTGTGCGCCCATTGGCGCATATCCAGGTCCAGCCCGGTCAAAACCTGTCAGAATTGGCTGAAAAAGGTGTCAATCGAAGGCTAACACTTCCTGTTAGCATTTTAGTAGCTTTGTTTGCGGTCTCGAAAGGGCTTATGGCTGTTATTATTAATAGAAATAACATTGACACATATATAGCAACATTGACACATATATTGTAACATTGACACATATATTGCAACATTGACACATATATTGCAACATTGACACATATATTGTAACATTGACACATATATTGTAACATTGACACATATATTGCGACATTGACACATATATAGCAACATTGACACATATATAGCAACATTGACACATATATTGCAACATTGACACATATATTGCAACATTGACACATATATTGCAACATTGACACATATATAGCAACATTGACACATATATTGTAACATTGACACATATATAGCAACATTGACACATATATTGTAACATTGACACATATATAGCAACATTGACAAATATATTGCAACATTGACACATATATACTTCTCTGCAGTTTCTTTGAGCCTTGAAGGATATAACATGTCTTGTGGACCAAATTATTTTACTGGATATTATTCCCTGGACCTTTACGGACAGAAAGACACCAAGCTAATGGGGATTTGTTGCTGTTTCAGTCCAAGACAGCCCTCAAAGGTAAGACAAGTACAAACTCAATCTTTGTGCTTGTCTGTAAAGAAAGGCTTTGGTGTCGGCGCTGTGGTTGTAACGTGTTGAAATGGTTTATAACGCCTGAAAGATGAGACTTTAAGCTTTAATTTGGTATTCATATTGTTGGGGTTTGCATGACGAGGGGCTAGCAAGTGTTTTTTTTTATGAAGCGTGTTTACGTCCCGGGACTGAGACGTTGCACTCTAACAGGGTTGTCACCCTAGCGCACAAAAAAAAAAAAAAAAAACTCCAATAAAGATGTCATAGACACATTATTTAATAAAACCAATTTTTTTTAATGGATACTATTATTAGCTTCTGTCCTCTAGCGTGTCCAATTAAATGCCAGGTTTTGTAATTAAAAACTTGATTTAAAAATAAGACAAAAAACACAAAAGTTATTAATGTTTCATTCGTCTTGTTCCACTTATCTGGGGCCGGGTTGCAGGGGCAGCAGTCTAAGCAGAGACGCCCAGACTTCCGCCTCCCTAGACACCTCCTCCGGCTCTTTCGGGGGAATACCGAGTCGTTCCCGGGCCAGCCGAGAGACATTGTCCCTCCAGCGTGTCCTAGGTCTTCCATGGGGCCTCCTCCCGGTCAAACACCTCCCCAGGAAGGTGTCCAGGATGCATCTGGAACAGATGCTCCTCTTGATGTGGAGGAGCAGCGGCTCTACTCTAAGCTCTTCCCAAGTGACCAAGCTCCTCACCATAAGGTCTAAGGGAGCGCCCCGCCACCCTGCGGAGGAAACTTATTTTGGCTGCCTGTATCCGGAATCTTGTCCTTTCAGTCATGACCCTCATGACCCTAGGTGAGAGTATTAACGTAGACCGACCGGTAAATCGAGAGTTCTTGCAGCTCAGTGGCTTCTTCACCACGACAGACCGGTACATCACTGCATCACTGAAGAAGCTGCACCAATCCGTCTGTCAACCTATTGTTCTATTCTTCCCTCACTCGTGAACACAACCCCAAGCCACTTCACACTCGGCTGCAAACCGTCCCAGTTCAGCTAAAGGTCCTGGTTTAATGAGGACAACAGGACAACATCCTCTGCAAAAAGCAGAGACAAGATCCCTTGGTCCCCAAACCAGACTCCCTCTGGCCCCTGGCTTTGCCTAGAAATCTTGTCCATAAAAATAATGAACAGGACCGGTGACAAAGGGCAGCCCTGCTGGAGTCCAACATGCAGCAGGAACAAGTCTGACCTACTGGCGGCAATGTTGGGATAGTCCCAGCCGTAACCAGCAGCAGCACAGAACCTCCTCAACAGGAGTCCAACATTGAAAAAGAGTCAAATTAAGTCAAATCAAGACGTAGTATAGAGTATTTAAATTATTTTGTAAACAATTTACTACAATTGATGTTTTTGGATTTTTATTATTGCTTAGAGAAAAAGGTTAAAGCAAAGACATCTGGACTTATACTTTTCAAGGTGAAGACATTTTGTCTCTAAATTCCAAGAGACTTTTACAATTCTTTATCAATTGATCTCAAAATTGAAAATGTCCCCTGGGCAAGAAATGTAACGTCATTACCTTGAAAACTAAGTCCAGATCCTTTGCTTTAACTTTTTCTTCAAGAGAACATTCACAGACATTGTTTATATTGAGTAAACCTCATCAGAGTGTAAGAGAGGTTAATGGTCCATATGTTTGTTGAAGCTGAAGATGATCACACAGGACCAGTGTGTGTTCGCTCTCAGTTCCCTCTCATCAGTGCTGCTCGTATTGTTCACGTAGCCAGGAGTCCGACTCAGACATCTGGATAAATATCTAATATAAATGAAGGCAAAACTCGGGAGCCTCTTTGGAGCTCATTTGATTTGAGTAAACTATACGAGCAGTAAATCTTCGAATAAACTAAAAACACAGTGCACACGGAGAGGGACCCGAGCACGTAACTCTGCGTGTTCCCCATCTCTATATATTTAAGCAATAATATGATATTTTAAAAACGCAGAAACATAAAATAGTATAATAAATAATATAATTTGCGTTGAGATTTTATTTTCTTAACTATGCTTGTGCTGATTCAATGGTCAATTATCACATTAATTAGCTTATCACATTTATTTAGGCTAATAAATAGCCTCTCATTGACTCACCTGGAAATTCCGGGGCAACGCCCCCTCTAACAAATGGCCTCAAAATAAGAGAAAGTAACCTGAAATTTGTCAAGATTTGCACAACTCTTGTGTGCAGTGGATCACAACACAAACCTGGACAGAGCCCTCAGCTGCGGGCCCGGAGCATTTACATTTACATTTAGTCATTTGGCAGACGCTTTTATCCAAAGCGACTTACAAGTGAGGATAACAATGGAAGCAATTTTAACAACACAAGGTACAAAAAGCATAAGTGCACAAAAACTAGTCAGTTTAAATCCAGCGCAGTATACAATGCTAAGGATAAGAGAAATGTTTTTTTTTTTTTTTTTTAAGAAAGGAATCGATAGAAAGGAAGTAGAACTCAGCCAGAGAAGGTACGTGAGAGTGATCTTTTACCTTCTTGGGACGGTACCACCAGACGTTGTTCATTTGCAGAGCGCAGGGATCTGGTAGGAACGTAGGTCTGTATTATTGAGTGTGCAGAACCAGTGGTGGTCTTGTAGGCCAAGAGCATAGCTTTGAACTTGGGCGTCAACCGGGAGCCAGTGTAACCTAATGAATAGAGGAATTACGTGCGCTCTCTTTGGTTCATTAAAGACCACTCTTGCCGCTGCATTCTGGATCAGCTGTAGAGATTTGGTTGTGCAGGCAGGGAATCCAGCCAGTAGAGCATTGCAATAATCCAGTTTGGACAAGACAAGAGCCTGGACTAGAATTTGCGTAGAGTGCTCTGATAGGAAAGGTCTAATTTTCCTAATGTTGTAGAGGATGAATCTATAGGACTGGGTGGTGCTGGCGACATGACTTGTGAAGTTTAGCTGATCATCAATTACCATTCCCAGATTTCTGGCAGTGCTGGACGGTGTAATGGTTGATGGGCCTAGTTGAATGGAGAGGTTGTGGTGGGTCTTTGGATTGGCCGGAATCACAAGCAGTTCTGTTTTTGCAAGGTTCAGCTGCAGGTGATGGTCCTTCATCCAAAGTGAGATGTCACTCAGACATGCCGAGACGTGAGCAGAGACCGTCGGATCGTCAGGTTGAAATGACAGGTGGAGTTGAGTGTCATCTGCATAGCAGTGATAGGAAAAGCCATGCTTCTGGATGACAGAGCCAAGAGATGTCATGTATATGGAAAAGAGTAGCGGTCCAAGCACTGAGCCCTGTGGCACCCCTGTATTGAGATGTTGGGACTCAGAGACCTCGTTTCTCCAGGATACTCTGAATGACCTATCCGAGAGGTAAGACTTGAACCATTGCAACGCCATTCCAGAGACACCCATCGCCCTGAGAGAAGACAGGAGGATGTGATGATTAACAGTGTCAAAAGCAGCAGACAGATCCAGTAAGATGAGTACAGATGACTTGGATGTTGCTTTTGCCAGTCTCAGAGCTTCGATGACTGAGAGCAGGGCAGTTTCGGTGGAATGACAGCTCTTGAACCCAGACTGGTTCTGGTACAGGAGGTTGTTCCGTGTGAGAAAGGATGAGAGCTGAGTAAACACAACTCGCTCCAGAGCTTTGGCAATGAAGGGAAGGAGGGAAACCGGTCTGTAGTTTTCTAGCAGAGTAGGGTTAAGAGTGGGTTTCTTTAGTAGTGGTGTGAAGCGGGCCTCTTTGGGGGAGCTGTGGGGAAGGACCCAGTTGAAAGAGATGAGTTGATGATGTGGGTGAGAGCAGGCACGACAGATGGAGAGATGGCCTGAAGGAGATGTGTGGGGATGGGATCCAGCGGGCAGGTAGTAGGGTGGTTAGAACTAATGACCTTGGAAACATCTGCTTCAGTTGGAGGAGAGAAGGAAGTGAGCAAACACATATCAGGGGTCTGAATGAGCTCGACAGGTGGTGGTGCAGAGAACTGACTGCTGATGGCGGTCGTTTTCTTTATAAAGAAAGACACGAAATCATCAGCTGTTAAATCCGATGAAGGTGGGGGAGCAGGCGGACAAAGGAGGGCAGAAAAGGTTTTAAAGAGAGTGCGCGAGTCAGGTGAGTGGATTAACCTAGAATGGTAGTAGACAGTTTTTGCAGAGGTGACATCAGCGGAGAAAGTAGAGAGGAGAGACTGGTAGATACAGAGGTTAGTAGGATCTTTTGACTTGCGCCATTTTCTCTCAGCTGACCGGAGGCTGGCGCGGTGCTCGCGTAGAACATCGGATAACCAGGGGGCAGACGAGGATGTACGGGCTGGTTTAGATGTAAGAGGGCATAAGTTGTCCAAACAGGATGAAAGCGTGGAGCACAGAGTGTCGGTAGCGTTGTTTGTGTTTAAAAGAGAGAGCTCCTCAGAAGAGGGGAGTGCAGAAGAGACAGCAGAGGAAAAACGGGAGGGACTGAGTGTACGCAGGTTACGTCGGAAAGTGACCAGCAGTAAAACAATAGCAGTGTCTGGAGAAGTTAAGTCAAGGTCGAGAGTAATGAAGAAATGATCGGAAGTGTGCAGAGGCGTGACCTGAGTGTGCCGAGTGGAGCAGTATCTTATGTACATAAGATCTAGTTGGTTACCAGACTTGTGGGTTGCCGATGTGGAAACCTGCTTGAGGTCAAATGATGCAGTTAGGTTAATGAAGTTAGCAGCCTGTGGCTTTTCAAGGTGGATGTTGAAGTCTCCTAATACCACCAGAGGGGTACCATCCTCAGGGAAGGATGAAAGAAGCACATCCAACTCCTCCAAGAAATGCCCAAGCGGACCTGGGGGCCGATAGATAACTACAAAATGACTTTTAACAGGGTGGGTGATGGTAACAGCATGGAACTCGAAGGAGCTGTTGTCACACAAGGGTGATAGCTGTTTGAACTTCCAGTCGGTAGGAATAAGTAGTCCGGTCCCTCCGCCCCTTCCAGTGAGGCGAGGACTGAGGGAGAAAGTGTGATTATGGGAGAGGGCAGCGGGAGTGGCAGAGTCCTCTGGATTGATCCATGTTTCTGTAAGTGCTACAACTGAAAGACCAGAATGTTGAACAAAAGATGTACTGAAATCAGCTTTGTTCACAGCAGACTGGCAGTTCCACAAGCCTATTGGGAAAGTAGAAGGGGCAGTTATTGACAGTGATACAACATGCAGATTATTATGGTTGCGTCGCCTTTTGCGACTACTGTCATTTCCATGTTGAAATGACAGTAGTAATTTGAAAACACATTGAAGAGCCGAAGAGGAAAAATATACAAGAAGAAAGTAATAGTAGAAATAATAAATTATAAGTGCAAACAATTAGTACACAAAAGAAGTGCAATACTCAGGTCCTCTGTCGGTGTGTTCCTGTTAGGTAGAGTCGCGTGCAGGTAGAGTCGATGGTCTTTACTCTCTTCGGTCTTCACACAATGAAAGCTGCTGCAACCGCTGCCGCGGTGGCTACTCCCACTTAAATACCCGTCTATACAAGTAATTGAATTCAGCAGGTCACGCCTCCAGACGGCCACAAACAACTCAAACGAAACCAGCCCGCTAGCATGGTGAGAATAGACGCCGGTGCACCACGTGACAGGGTTGTAGTAAAACACTGCGCGGTTTTTCAGCAATAACACGGCACTAAGCTCAAAGAGACAAGAATTACATACACTCACACAGTTCTATAGGCTTCTGCTGCTAAGTTGCTTCTCCTGAAAAACCTGAACAACCGGAGCAAAGACTGTAAAGAGCAAAAGACAAATGGCGTCCTCCTGTGAATTTGAATCTCTGGAGAAAACCCTGGAGAGCCACATCCCCGAGGCAGAGCTCCAAGAGGTCAAGCGCATTTTATTCGGGAAAGAAACGCAGTGAGTATCCGCCAGATTCGGTCTTTAATAAAAGTTGCTATATTCCCGTTAATAGAGAAGGATTGTTCTTTACCTGTCCTCAGTCAATTATTTAGCTGAGTGGACTTTGTTCAGGTTTTTCAAAAGCTGCCTTTAACTCATGTGTTTTACTTGAAGCTTTGTTTCCACTATGTTTATGTGTATTTTAGTACAATTACTCATTACTTGCTTGAAAATTAACTTTATGAATAGTTTATTTTTGATGACAGTTGGATTACTTCAGTTGAACAACTCCTCTTGAATTTATTTTCTAGGTTTTATATCACTGCTTGCTCATGTATTTGAAAATGAGGCCACAATTAACATTTGCCTAAAGGTTTATGCACATTAATATTAGATGTACAAGTTATAAAGCTATTATTATCACTTCATGATCCAGATATAAGATGCTGTCTCGTTTAACATTAAGAAAAGTCAGTTGATAACTTTTTTTTCAGTGTTAAACACTGGTATGCCTCTTTGTTTGATTTCACTCAATGAACACAGTGTTGTGTCTCAGGATTACAGCCCTTGTAGCTTGACAATTGTGAGTCTTGTGAGAAAGAAAAATAGTCCTACAATGGCATAGCTGACTTGGGTCTGTAGAAGTTAATGTTATGTAACGTCCACACTGACAGCATTAACCTGTGCAAAGTCTAAATATTATTATTGGGAGAAGTAACTCCCAATAATATATATTTTTTAGAAAGTTAAAGCTTCCTGCCTGTGCTGAAGAGGCTGCCTCCAAGCGAGACTTTGAGTTAAAAGGGTTTCGGTTCGAAGCGGCTCACGAACAATTGAGGTTGCCTCGAATAATCCGAGTGGGACTCATTCAAAACTGCATCGTCCTGCCCACAGACGCCCCCATCGCTGAACAGGTCAGGGCTGGAGACATATTACACACTCATCAATCATATACAGTGTACAGTCAGCAGCAATTATTAATACAGCCATGTAAAGAGCAAGAAAGGACAGACCAAACCTTATTGAGCATTTACTGTATATCAATCAGCAAATCTATTTCAGAATGGCAGAAAGGTCCAGACTTAAATCTGTTGGAAAACGTGTGATGGGACTTTAAAGAATTCTGTTCAAGTTTAGTCTGAACTCAAATGGACTTATGACTTTTTCAAACTGTACGTTAAATGCTCCTCAGATTAATGCCATGCATCATCGCATTGGTGAAATGGTGGAGGTCGCTTCTATGTGTGGAGTGAACATCATCTGCTTTCAGGAAACATGGAGTGAGTACTTGTATTGTTTATTGTATCTAAGTCACAAAGGTACAGTTAAAGGAGACTAAAACCTATTTCCTTGCCACAGCAATGCCCTTTGCTTTCTGCACTCTAGAGAAAGAGCCATGGACTGAGTTTGCAAAGTCGGCTGAAGAGGGACACACCACCCGCTTCTGCCAAGAGGTGAGCTATCTAATGTCTACTAACTAAACCATTAAACAGGACACTTACTGTACAACTACACACGTGGACAAAATTGTTGGTACCCTTCGGTCAATGAAAGAAAAACTCACAATGGTCACAGAAAAAAATTTATTCTGACAAAAGTAATAATAAATTAAAGCCGCAAGCGGCGATAAAGGCCCTCGCCTGCCTTGAGACCGCGGGGACACATGCACTCGGAGGATTGCATTTCGTGCTTTAAAGTGTAAACTTCACGGTAATGTCAAATAACCGGGCCTGTGCTACTGCTGGGGCCTGCTACACCACCTTGTAATTTAGAGTTAAAGGTCTCCACAATCCCTGGTTTTCCTGGGAGCTGTCTGAACCTTTGAAAATAATAGATTATGCTTGGGCTAAGGCGAGAAAAACAAAGTACTGGCTGGAGATTTGAGATGACTCAGGAATCGCTGCACCCCCCTGTTTAAAAAGGCAAAATGTAAATATTACTTGTCTAAAAGTACAAGGTTACAAGTTCCAAAGGATTCTGAGGAGTTTTCTAAGACTCTAGCCTTGGCTCTGGAGGGGCCTCCTCTAAAGGAAGGATCCTGGCAATTGGGAAATGGCATGTATTTCCCGAAGAAATGGCTGCCTCTTCACAGACTCATTACAACTACAGCCACAAATGTATCAAAAAACTAATTGATAACTTTTTTGGCACACGTGTCTAGATGATTCTCTCCAAATTTGGAGCTGTTTAGATGAAAAGCCTTTAGACACAAGGGGTGCAATTTAGGTGGTCACGCATTCCACCCAACATAGTAGATTTCCTGTTGAGTTTACGATATGGCTGTAATACATTTTTCAGTTTGCCCTGAGGTGTTCTATGGATGTACCAAGTTTCATTTTTCTACGTTGGAAAAAAGTTACTTTCACTTTCCATAGGCCCAATGTATTTTGACTTTTCTAGGGGTCGCCACTGAGTCATTTTTCGTATTTTTTTTCGGCGACTTCAATTACATAAATTTTTCGCAGAGCTTGAAGTCTGGGACCAATAAAAATGACTTTTAGTTGTTGGTTTACTGGGTCAAATTGAGGATCATTTTGCAGAAAAATTATAATAAAAAAATATATACCGAATTATAATAAAAAAAAATATAACTCGAGCAAAAAAGTCTAGAAAAACACTTGTCTATTTTATATACATGTGTTTAGCTCATTGTTAAGTTTGGTGTCTGTGGAATGAAGCAGCTATTTTTGTTGTTTTTAAAAAGAGGTGTATTCTAAGTCGGACCAAATTTTCAATTCAAAATGGCCCCCTTCCCGTGTGTGATAGGGTGTGGTCCCCATTGGCTTTTTTGTTCATAAGCCCATGCTGGATGTGTGTACCAAGTTTCATTTGCCTACAACAAACTAAAATTTTCACTTCCCATTGACTTTTTCCAAATATTTGGGAAGTTGCTATGGCAACACATTTATAGATAGGGGGTGGTTGTCATTGGCTTTTATGCTCGTCATGACATAAGAGATGTGTGTACCAAATTTCATGTCTCTATGACAAACTAAATTCTTGGGTCCCATTATAAGACTGTAGGGGGCGCTGGAGAGCCATTTCTAAAGATAACCCTTTTATTTACATATTTTTGTGTTCAGGTCATGAATGTGCACAAACGCCTTTTTGGGTCCAACTCGATTCGACAAGGCGTTTGAGAGTTAAGAGGCGTTTATTTTCACAAAAATGGCCACCTCGTTACAGGCTTGCCACACCCATACCCGATAAGATATCAACAACAAAGTCACAACTTTGGTTGGCACACGTGTCTAGATGATACTCACCAAATTTGGGGCCATTTAGATTAAAACACAACGATTTGCATTTTTGCGCAAGAGTGCGATTTTAGTGGCCATGCGTTTCACCCCACATGGCGGACTTCCTGTTGAGTTTAGGGTGTGACTGTCCTTGACTTTTCTGTTTGCCCTGAGGTGTCCTATGGATATACCAAGTTTCATTTTCTACGTTGGAAAAAGTTACTTTCATTTTCCATAGGCCCAATGTATTTTGATTTTGTAGGGTCGCCACTGAGTCATTTTTCGTAATTTTTTTGCGACTTCAAATACATAAATTTTCGCGAGCTTGAAGTCTGGGACCAATAAAAATGACTTTTAGTGCATGTTCACTGGGTCAAATTTAGGATCATAGGTCGACAAGAAAGATAAAAAAATCCGAGCAAAACAATAGGCCCTCCCGGCCATCACCGGCTCGGGCCTAATTAAAGCATAGCGGCGATAAAGGCCCTCGCCTCCCTTGAGACCGCGGGGGCACATGCACTCGGAGGATTGCATTTCGTGCTTTAAAGCGTAAACTTCACGGTAATGTCAAATAACCGGGCCTGTGCTACTGCTGGGGCCTGCTACACCACCTTGTAATTTAGAGTTAAAGGTCTCCACAATCCCTGGTTTTCCTGGGAGCTGTCTGAACCTTTGAAAATAATAGATTATGCTTGGGCTAAGGCGAGAAAAACAAAGTACTGGCTGGAGATTTGAGATGACTCAGGAATCGCTGCACCCCCCTGTTTAAAAAGGCAATATGTAAATATAACTTGTCTAAAAGTACAAAGTTACAAGTTCCAAAGGATTCTGAGGAGTTTTCTAAGACTCTAGCCGTGGCTCTGGAGGGGCCTCCTCCAGAGGTAAGGATCCTGGCAATTTGGAAATGGCATTTATTTCCCAAAGAAATGGCTGCCTCTTCACAGACTCAATACGACCACAGCCACAAATGTATCAAAAAACAAATTGATAACTTTTTTGGCACACATGTCTAGATGATACTCACCAAATTTGGAGCTGTTTAGATGAAAAGCCTTTAGACACAAGGGGTGCGATTTAGGTGGTCACGCATTCCACCCAACATAGTAGATTTTCTGTTGAGTTTACGGTATGGCTGTAATAAACTTTTCTGTTTGCCCTGAGGTGTCCTATGGATGTACCAAGTTTTGTATTTCTACATTGGAAAAATTTACTTTCATTTTCCATAGAACCAATGTATTTTGACTTTTCTAGGGGTCGCCACTGAGTCATTTTTCATATTTTTTTTTCGGGGCCTTCAAATACATAAATTTTCGCCGGCCTTGAAGTCTGGGACCAATAAAAATGACTTTTAGTTGCACGTTTACTGGGTCAAATTGAAAATTATATTTCAGAAAAATTATAATAAAAAAAAATATACCAAATTATAATAAAAAAAATATAACTCAAGCAAAAACGACAAGAAAAACGCCTGTCTATTTTACACACATGTGTTTAGCTCATTTTGCCCAAGTTTGGTGTCTGTGGAATGAAGCAGCTATTTTCTGTTGTTTTTAAAAGAGAGATTGTATTCTAAGTCGGTTCACATCTTCAATTTAAAATGGCTGCCTTCCGTGTGTGATAAGGTGTGGTCCCTTTGGCTTTTTGTTCATAAGCCCATGCTGGATGTGTGTACCAAGTTTCATTTGCCTACGACAAACTAAAATTTTCACTTCCCATTGACTTTTTCCACATATATGGGACGTTGCTATGGCAACACATTTATAGATAGGGGGTGGTTGTCATTGGCTTTTATGCTCGTCATGCCATAAGAGATGTGTGTACCAAATTTCATGTCTCTATGACAAACTAAATTCTTGGGTCCCATTATAAGTTTGTAGGGGCGCTGGAGAGCCATTTCTAAAGATAACCCTTTTATTTACATATTTTTGTGTTCAGGTCATGAATGTGCACAAACGCCTTTTTGGGTCCGACTCAATCCGAGAAGGCGTTTGAGAGTTAAGAGACATTTTATTTTCACAAAAATGGCCACCTCGTTACAGTCATGCCACACCCATACCCGATAAGATATCAACAATAAAGTCACATATTTGGTTGGCACACGTGTCTAGATGATACTCACCAAATTTGGGGCCATTTAAATTAAAACACAATGATTTGCATCTTCTTGCGCAAGGTGCGATTTTAGTGGCCATGCGTTTCACCCCACATGGCGGACTTCCTGTTTAGTTTAGGGTGTGGCTGTCATAGACTTTTCTGTTTGCCCTGAGGTGTCCTATTGATGTACTAAGTTTCATTTTTCTACGTTGGAAAAAAGTTACTTTCACTTTCCATAGGCCCAATGTATTTTGACTTTTCTAGGGGTCGCCACTGAGTCATTTTTCATTTTTTTTTTTAGGACTTCAAATACATATTTTTCGCCGGGCTTGAAGTCTGGGACCAATAAAAATGACTTTTAGTTGTTGGTTTACTGGGTCAAATTGAGAATCATTTTGCAGAAAAATTATAATAAAAAATATATACGAATTATAATAAAAAAATATAACTCGAGCAAAAAAGTCTAGAAAAACACTTGTCTCATTTACATACATGTGTTTAGCTCATTTTGCCCAAGTTTGGTGTCTGTGGAATGAAGCAGCTATTTTTGTTGTTTTTAAAAAGAGGTGTATTCTAAGTCGGACCAAATTTTCAATTCAAAATGGCCGCCTTCCCGTGTGTGATAGGGTGTGGTCCCCATTGGCTTTTTTGTTCATAAGCCCATGGTGGATATGTGTACCAAGTTTCATTTGCCTACAACAAACTAAAAATTTCACTTCCCATTGACTTTTTTCACATTTTTGGGACGTTGCTATGGCAACACATTTATAGATAGGGGGTGGTTGTCATTGGCTTTTATGCTCGTCATGACATAAGAGATGTGTGTACCAAATTTTATGTCTCTATGACAAACTAAATTCTTGGGTCCCATTATAAGTTTGTAGGGGCGCTGGAGAGCCATTTCTAAAGATAACCCTTTTATTTACATATCTTTGTGTTCAGGTCATGAATGTGCACAAACGCCTTTTTGGTTCCAACTCGATCCGAGAAGGCGTTTGAGAGTTAAGAGACGTTTTATTTTCACAAAAATGGCCACCTCGTTACAGGCTTGCTACACCCATACCCGATAAGATATCAACAACAAAGTTACAACTTTGGTTGGCACACGTGTCTAGATGATACTCACCAAATTTGGGGCCATTTAGATTAAAACACAATGATTTGCATCTTTCTGCGCCAAGTGCGATTTTAGTGGCCGCGCGTTTCACCCCACATGGCGGACTTCCTGTTGAGTTTAGGGTGTGGCTGTCATTGACTTTCCTGTTTGCCCTGAGGTGTCCTATGGATATACCAAGTTTCATTTTTCTGTGTTGAAAAAAACTTACTTTCACTTTCCATAGGCCCAATGTATTTTGATTTTGTAGGGTCGCCACTGAGTCATTTTTCGTTTTTTTGTGACTTCAAAAAACATACCATTTTTGCCGAGCTTGAAGTCTGGGACCAATAAAAATGACTTTTTGTGCATGTTCACTGGGTCAAATTTAGGATCATTTGGTCACAATAAAGATAAAAAAAAAAAAAAAAAAAAAAAAAAAAATCGAGCAAAAACAATAGGCCCTCTCGGCCATCACCGGCTCGGGCCTAATTAAAGCCGCAAGCGGCGATAAAGGCCCTCGCCTCCCTTGAGACAGCGGGGACACATGCACTCGTGCTTTAAAGCGTAAACTTCACGGTAAAAGGATTCTGAGGAGTTTTCTAAGACTCTAGCCGTGGCTCTGGAGGGGCCTCCTCTAAAGGAAGGATCCTGGCAATTGGGAAATGGCATTTATTTCCCAAAGGTTGCCTCTTCACAGACCCATTACGACCACAGCCACAAATGTATCAAAAACAAATTGATAACTTTTTTTGCACACGTGTCTAGATGATACTCACCAAATTTGGAGCTGTTTAGATGAAAAGCCTTTAGACAGAAGGGCTGCGATTTAGGTGGTCACGCATTACACCCAACATAGTAGATTTTCTGTTGAGTTTACGATATGGCTGTAATAAACTTTTCAGTTTGCCCTGAGGTGTCCTATGGATGTACCAAGTTTCATTTTTCTACATTGGAATAAAGTTACTTTCACTTTCCATAGGCCCGATGTATTTTACTTTTCTAGGGTCGCCACTGAGTCATTTTTCGTATTTTTTTGGGACTTCAAATACATAAATTTTTAGCTGGGCTTGAAATCTGGGACCAATAAAAATGACTTTTAGTTACGTTTACTGGGTTAAATTGAGGATCATTTTGCAGAAAAATATGATAAAAAATATATACGAATTATAATAAAAAAATATAACTCGAGCAAAAAGTCTAGAAAAACACTTGTCTCATTTACATACATGTGTTTAGCTCATTTTGCCCAAGTTTGGTGTCTGTGGAATGAAGCAGCTATTTTCTGAGTTCTTTTAAAAAGAGGTGTATTTTAAGTCGGTTCACATTTTCAATTCAAAATGGCCGCCTTCCGTGTGTGATAGGGTGTGGTCCCCATTGGCTTTTTGTTCATAAGCCCATGCTGGATGTGTGTACCAAGTTTCATTTGCCTACGACAAACTAAAATTTTCACTTCCCATTGACTTTTTCCAAATATTTGGGGCGTTGCTATGGCAACACATTTATAGATAGGGGTGGTTGTCATTGGCTTTTATGCTCGTCATGACATAAGAGTTGTGTGTACCAAATTTTATGTCTCTATGACAAACTAAATTCTTGGGTCCCATTATAAGTTTGTAGGGGCGCTGGAGAGCCATTTCTAAAGATAACCCTTTTATTTACATATTTTTGTGTTCAGGTCATGAATGTGCACAAACGCCTTTTTGGGTCCAACTCGATCCGAGAAGCCGTTTGAGAGTTAAGAGACGTTTTATTTTCACAAAAATGGCCACCTCGTTACAGGCTTGCCACACCCATACCCGATAAGATATCAACAACAAAGTCACAACTTTGGTTGGCACATGTGTCTAGATGATACTCACCAAATTTGGGGCCATTTAGATTAAAACACAATGATTTGCATCTTTCTGCGCAAGTGCGAATTTAGTGGCGCGCCTTTCACCCCACATGGCGGACTTCCTGTTAAGTTTAGGGTGTGACTGTCATTGACTTTTCTGTTTGCCCTGAGGTGTCCTATGGATATACCAAGTTTCATTTTTCTACGTTGGAAAAAGTTACTTTCACTTTCCATAGGCCCAATGTATTTTGACTTTTCTAGGGCCGCCACTGAGTCATTTTTCGTCTTTTTTTCGGGGACTTCAAATACATACATTTTTGCCGGGCTTGAAGTCTGGGACCAATAAAAATGACTTTTAGTTGTTCGTTTACTGGGTTAAATTGAGGATCATTTTGCAGAAAAATTATAATAAAAAATATATACCAAATTATAATAAAAAAAATATAACTCGAGCAAAAAGTCTAGAAAAACACTTGTCTCATTTACATACATGTGTTTAGCTTATTTTGCCCAAGTTTGGTGTCTGTGGAATGAAGCAGCTTTTTCTGTGTACTTTTAAAAAGAGGTGTATTTTAAGTCGGTTCACATTTTCAATTCAAAATAACCGCCTTCCTGTGTGTGATAGGGTGTGGTCCCCATTGGCTTTTTGTTCATAAGCCCATGGTGGATGTGTGTACCAAGTTTTATTTGCCTACAACAAACTAAAAATTTCCACTTCCCATTGACTTTTTTCACATTTTTGGGGCGTTGCTATGGCAACACATTTATAGATAGGGGTGGTTGTCATTGGCTTTTATGCTCGTCATGACATAAGAGATGTGTGTACAAAATTTTATGTCTCTATGACAAACTAAATTCTTGGGTCCATTATAAGTTTGTAGGGGCGCTGGAGAGCCATTTCTAAAGATAACCCTTTTATTTACATATTTTTTTGTTCAGGTCATGAATGTGCACAAACGCCTTTTTGGGTCCAACTCGATCCGAGAAGGCGTTTGAGAGTTAAGACGTTTATTTTCACAAAAATGGCCACCTCGTTACAGGCTTGCCACACCCATACCCGATAAGATATCAACAACAAAGTCACAACTTTGGTTGGCACATGTGTCTAGATGATACTCACCAAATTTGGGGCCATTTAGATTAAAACACAATGATTTGCATCTTTCTGCGCAAGGGTTGCGATTTTAGTGGCGCTGCGTTTCACCCCACATGGCGGACTTCCTGTTAAGTTTAGGGTGTGACTGTCATTGACTTTTCTGTTTGCCCTGAGGTGTCCTATGGATATACCAAGTTTCATTTTTCTACGTTGGAAAAAAGTTACTTTCACTTTCCATAGGCCCAATGTATTTTGATTTTGTAGGGGTCGCCACTGAGTCATTTTTCGTATTTTTTTTTCTGCGACTTCAAATACATAAATTTTTTGCCGAGCTTGAAGTCTGGGACCAATAAAATGACTTTTCGTGCATGTTCACTGGGTCAAATTTAGGATCATAGGTCGACAAGAAAGATAAAAAAAAAAAAAAAAAAAAAAAAATCCGAGCAAAAACAATAGGCCCTCCCAGCCATCACCGGCTCGGGCCTAATTAAAGCATAGCGGCGATAAAGGCCCTCGCCTCCCTTGAGACATGAGGACACATATATTCGGAGGATTGCATGTCGTGCTTTAAAGCAAATTTGGAGCTGTTTAGATGAAAACCCTTTAGCACAAAGTGTACGATTTAGGTGGTCATGTATTCCACCCAACATTTTCTGTTGAGAAGGATCCTGGCAATTGGGAAATGGCGTTTATTTCCCAATAGTTGCCTCTTCACAGACTCATTACGACCACAGCCACAAATCTATCAAAAACAAATTGATAACTTTTTTTGCACACGTGTCTAGATGATACTCACCAAATTTGGAGCTGTTTAGATGAAAAGCCTTTAGACACAAGGGGTGCAATTTAGGTGGTCACGCATACACCCAACATAGTAGATTTCCTGTTGAGTTTACGATATGGCTGTAATACATTTTTCTGTTCGCCCTGAGGTGTCCTATGGATGTACCAAGTTTCATTTTTCTACGTTGGAAAAAGTTACTTTCACTTTCCATAGGCCCAATGTATTTTGACTTTTGTAGGGTCGCCACTGAGTCATTTTTCATATTTTTTTCGGCGACTTCAAATACATAAATTTTTAGCTTGAAGTCTGGGACCAATAAAAATGACTTTTAGTTGCACGTTTACTGGGTCAAATTGAGGATCATTTTGCAGAAAAATTATAATAAAAAAATATACCAAATTATAATAAAATAAAATATAACTCGAGCAAAAAGTCTAGAAAAACGCTTGTCTATTTTACATACATGTGTTTAGCTCATTTTGCCCAAGTTTGGTGTCTGTGGAATGAAGCAGCTATTTTCTGAGTTCTTTTAAAAAGAGGTGTATTTTAAGTCGGTTCACATTTTCAATTCAAAATGGCCGCCTTCCTGTGTGTGATAGGGTGTGGTCCCCATTGGCTTTTTGTTCATAAGCCCATGCTGGATGTGTGTACCAAGTTTCATTTGCCTACGACAAACTAAAATTTTCACTTCCCATTGACTTTTTCCAAATATTTAGGGCGTTGCTATGGCAACACATTTATAGATAGGGGTGGTTGTCATTGGCTTTTATGCTCGTCATGACATAAGAGATGTGTGTACCAAATTTTATGTCTCTATGACAAACTAAATTCTTGGGTCCCATTATAAGTTTGTAGGGGCGCTGGAGAGCCATTTCTAAAGATAACCCTTTTATTTACATATTTTTGTGTTCAGGTCATGAATGTGCACAAACGCCTTTTTGGGTCCAACTCTATCCGAGAAGCCATTTGAGAGTTAAGAGACGTTTTATTTTCACAAAAATGGCCACCTCGTTACAGGCTTGCCACACCCCGATAAGATATCAACAACAAAGTCACAACTTTGGTTGGCACATGTGTCTAGATGATACTCACCAAATTTGGGGCCATTTAGATTAAAACACAATGATTTGCATCTTTCTGCGCAAAGTGCGAATTTAGTGGCGCCTTTCACCCCACATGGCGGACTTCCTGTTAAGTTTAGGGTGTGACTGTCATTGACTTTTCTGTTTGCCCTGAGGTGTCCTATGGATATACAAAGTTTCATTTTTCTACGTTGGAAAAAAGTTACTTTCATAGGCCCAATGTATTTTGACTTTTCTAGGGGCCGCCACTGAGTCATTTTTCGTATTTTTTTTTTTCGGGGACTTCAAATACATAAATTTTTTGCCGGGCTTGAAGTCTGGGACCAATAAAAATGACTTTTAGTTGTTCGTTTACTGGGTTAAATTGAGGATCATTTTGCAGAAAAATTATAATAAAAAAATATATACCGAATTATAATTAAAAAAATATAACTCGAGCAAAAAAGTCTAGAAAAACACTTGTCTCTTTTACATACATGTGTTTAGCTCATTTTGCCCAAGTTTGGTGTCTGTGGAATGAAGCAGCTTTTTTCTGTGTACTTTTAAAAAAGAGGTGTATTTTAAGTCGGTTCACATTTTCAATTCAAAATGGCCGCCTTCCTGTGTGTGATAGGGTGTGGTCCCCATTGGCTTTTTTGTTCATAAGCCCATGGTGGATGTGTGTACCAAGTTTTATTTGCCTACAACAAACTAAAAATTTCACTTCCCATTGACTTTTTTCACATTTTTTGGGACGTTGCTATGGCAACACATTTATAGATAGGGGATGGTTGTCATTGGCTTTTATGCTCGTCATGACATAAGAGATGTGTGTACCAAATTTTATGTCTCTATAACAAACTAAATTCTTGGGTCCCATTATAAGTTTGTAGGGGCGCTGGAGAGCCATTTCTAAAGATAACCCTTTTATTTACATATTTTTGTGTTCAGGTCATGAATGTGCACAAACGCCTTGTTGGGTCCAACTCGATCCGAGAAGGCGTTTGAGAGTTAAGAGACGTTTTATTTTCACAAAAATGGCCACCTCGTTACAGGCTTGCCACACCCATACCCGATAAGATATCAACAACAAAGTTACAACTTTGGTTGGCACACGTGTCTAGATGATACTCACCAAATTTGGGGCCATTTAGATTAAAACACAATGATTTGCATCTTTCTGCGCAAAGTGCGATTTTAGTGGCCGCGCGTTTCACCCCACATGGCGGACTTCCTGTTAAGTTTAGGGTGTGACTGTCATTGACTTTTCTGTTTGCCCCGAGGTGTCCTATGGATATACCAAGTTTCATTTTTCTACGTTGGAAAAAAGTTACTTTCACTTTCCATAGGCCCAATGTATTTTGACTTTTCTAGGGGCCGCCACTGAGTAATTTTTCGTATTTTTTTCGGGACTTCAAATACATAAATTTTTGCCGGCTTGAAGTCTGGGACCAATAAAAATGACTTTTAGTTGTTCGTTTACTGGGTTAAATTGAGGATCATTTTGCAGAAAAATTATAATAAAAAATATATACCGAATTATAATAAAAAAATATAACTCGAGCAAAAAGTCTAGAAAAACACTTGTCTCTTTTACATACATGTGTTTAGCTCATTTTGCCCAAGTTTGGTGTCTGTGGAATGAAGCAGCTTTTTCTGTGTACTTTTAAAAAGAGGTGTATTTTAAGTCGGTTCACATTTTCAATTCAAAATGGCCGCCTTCCTGTGTGTGATAGGGTGTGGTCCCAATTGGCTTTTTTGTTCATAAGCCCATGGTGGATGTGTGTACCAAGTTTTATTTGCCTACAACAAACTAAAAATTTCACTTCCCATTGACTTTTTCCAAATATTTAGGACGTTGCTATGGCAACACATTTATAGATAGGGGTGGTTGTCATTGGCTTTTATGCTCGTCATGACATAAGAGATGTGTGTACCAAATTTTATGTCTCTATGACAACAAATTCTTGGGTCCCATTATAAGTTTGTAGGGGCGCTGGAGAGCCATTTCTAAAGATAACCCTTTTATTTACATATTTTTGTGTTCAGGTCATGAATGTGCACAAACGCCTTTTTGGGTCCAACTCTATCCGAGAAGCCATTTGAGAGTTAAGAGACGTTTTATTTTCACAAAAATGGCCACCTCGTTACAGGCTTGCCACACCCATACCCGATAAGATATCAACAACAAAGTCACAACTTTGGTTGGCACATGTGTCTAGATGATACTCACCAAATTTGGGGCCATTTAGATTAAAACACAATGATTTGCATCTTTCTGCGCAAGGGGTGCGAATTTAGTGGCCGCGCCTTTCACCCCACATGGCGGACTTCCTGTTAAGTTTAGGGTGTGACTGTCATTGACTTTTCTGTTTGCCCTGAGGTGTCCTATGGATATACAAAGTTTCATTTTTCTACGTTGGAAAAAAGTTACTTTCATAGGCCCAATGTATTTTGACTTTTCTAGGGGCCGCCACTGAGTCATTTTTCGTATTTTTTTTTTCGGGGCCTTCAAATACATAAATTTTTTGCCGGGCTTGAAGTCTGGGACCAATAAAAATGACTTTTAGTTGTTCGTTTACTGGGTTAAATTGAGGATCATTTTGCAGAAAAATTATAAAAAAATATATACCGAATTATAATTAAAAATATAACTCGAGCAAAAAAGTCTAGAAAAACACTTGTCTCTTTTACATACATGTGTTTAGCTCATTTTGCCCAAGTTTGGTGTCTGTGGAATGAAGCAGCTTTTTCTGTGTACTTTTAAAAAGAGGTGTATTTTAAGTCGGTTCACATTTTCAATTCAAAATGGCCGCCTTCCTGTGTGTGATAGGGTGTGGTCCCCATTGGTTTTTTTGTTCATAAGCCCATGGTGGATGTGTGTACCAAGTTTTATTTGCCTACAACAAACTAAAAATTTCACTTCCCATTGACTTTTTCACATTTTTGGGACGTTGCTATGGCAACACATTTATAGATAGGGATGGTTGTCATTGGCTTTTATGCTCGTCATGACATAAGAGATGTGTGTACCAAATTTTATGTCTCTATAACAAACTAAATTCTTGGGTCCCATTATAAGTTTGTAGGGGCGCTGGAGAGCCATTTCTAAAGATAACCCTTTTATTTACATATTTTTGTGTTCAGGTCATGAATGTGCACAAACGCCTTGTTGGGTCCAACTCGATCCGAGAAGGCGTTTGAGAGTTAAGAGACGTTTATTTTCACAAAAATGGCCACCTCGTTACAGGCTTGCCACACCCATACCCGATAAGATATCAACAACAAAGTTACAACTTTGGTTGGCACACGTGTCTAGATGATACTCACCAAATTTGGGGCCATTTAGATTAAAACACAATGATTTGCATCTTTCTGCGCAAGGTGCGATTTTAGTGGCCGCGTTTCACCCCACATGGCGGACTTCCTGTTAAGTTTAGGGTGTGACTGTCATTGACTTTTCTGTTTGCCCTGAGGTGTCCTATGGATATACCACGTTTCATTTTTCTACGTTAGAAAAAAGTTACTTTCACTTTCCATAGGCCCAATGTATTTTGACTTTTCTAGGGGCCGCCACTGAGTAATTTTTCGTATTTTTTTCGGGACTTCAAATACATAAATTTTTGCCGGGCTTGAAGTCTGGGACCAATAAAAATGACTTTTAGTTGTTCGTTTACTGGGTTAAATTGAGGATCATTTTGCAGAAAAATTATAATAAAAAATATATACGAATTATAATAAAAAAATATAACTCGAGCAAAAAGTCTAGAAAAACACTTGTCTCTTTTACATACATGTGTTTAGCTCATTTTGCCCAAGTTTGGTGTCTGTGGAATGAAGCAGCTTTTTCTGTGTACTTTTAAAAAGAGGTGTATTTTAAGTCGGTTCACATTTTCAATTCAAAATGGCCGCCTTCCTGTGTGTGATAGGGTGTGGTCCCAATTGGCTTTTTGTTCATAAGCCCATGGTGGATGTGTGTACCAAGTTTTATTTGCCTACAACAAACTAAAAATTTCACTTCCCATTGACTTTTTCACATTTTTGGGGCGTTGCTATGGCAACACATTTATAGATAGGGGTGGTTGTCATTGGCTTTTATGCTCGTCATGACATAAGAGATGTGTGTACAAAATTTTATGTCTCTATGACAAACTAAATTCTTGGGTCCATTATAAGTTTGTAGGGGCGCTGGAGAGCCATTTCTAAAGATAACCCTTTTATTTACATATTTTTTGTTCAGGTCATGAATGTGCACAAACGCCTTTTGGGTCCAACTCGATCCGAGAAGGCGTTTGAGAGTTAAGAGACGTTTATTTTCACAAAAATGGCCACCTCGTTACAGGCTTGCCACACCCATACCCGATAAGATATCAAAAACAAAATCACAACTTTGGTTGGCACACGTGTCTAGATGATACTCACCAAATTTGGGGCCATTTAGATTAAAACACAATGATTTGCATCTTTCTGCGCAAGGGGTGCGATTTTAGTGGCGCGTTTCACCCTACACATGGCGGACTTCCTGTTAAGTTTAGGGTGTGACTGTCATTGACTTTTCTGTTTGCCCTGAGGTGTCCTATGGATATACCAAGTTTCATTTTTCTACGTTGGAAAAAAGTTACTTTCACTTTCCATAGGCCCAATGTATTTTGATTTTGTAGGGGTCGCCACTGAGTCATTTTTCGTATTTTTTTTTCGGCGACTTCAAATACATAAATTTTTCGCCGAGCTTGAAGTCTGAGACCAATAAAATGACTTTTCGTGCATGTTCACTGGGTCAAATTTAGGATCATAGGTCGACAAGAAAGATAAAAAAAAAAAAAAAAAAAAAAAATCCGAGCAAAAACAATAGGCCCTCCCGGCCATCACCGGCTCGGGCCTAATTAAAGCATAGCAAGCGCGATAAAGGCCCTCGCTTCCCTTGAGACCGCGGGGACACATATATTCGGAGGATTGCATGTCGTGCTTTAAAGCAAATTTGGAGCTGTTTAGATAAAAACCCTTTAGCACAAAGTGTACGATTTAGGTGGTCATGTATTCCACCCAACATAGTAGATTTTCTGTTGAGTTTACGGTATGGCTGTAATAAACTTTTCTGTTTGCCCTAAGGTGTCCTATGGATGTACCAAGTTTTGTATTTCTACATTGGAAAAATTTACTTTCATTTTCCATAGAACCAATTATTTTGACTTTTCTAGGGGTCGCCACTGAGTCATTTTTCATATTTTTTTTTCGGGGACTTCAAATACATAAATTTTTGCCGGGCCTGAAGTCTGGGACCAATAAAAATGACTTTTAGTTGCACGTTTACTGGGTCAAATTGAAAATCATTTTCAGAAAAATTATAATAAAAAATATATACCAAATTATAATAACAAATATATAACTCGAGCAAAAACGACAAGAAAAACGCCTGTCTATTTTACATACATGTGTTTAGCTCATTTTGCCCAAGTTTGGTGTCTGTGGAATGAAGCAGCTATTTTCTGTTGTTTTTTAAAAGAGAGGTTGTATTCTAAGTCGGTTCACATCTTCAATTTAAAATGGCCGCCTTCCGTGTGTGATAAGGTGTGGTCCCCTTTGGCTTTTTGTTCATAAGCCCATACTTGATGTGTGTACCAAGTTTCATTTGCCTATGACAAACTAAAATTTTCACTTCCCATTGACTTTTCCACATATTTGGGACGTTGCTATGGCAACACATTTATAGATAGGGGGTGGTTGTCATTGGCTTTTATGCTCGTCATGACATAGGAGATGTGTGTACCAAATTTCATGTCTCTATGACAAACTAAATTCTTGGGTCCCATTATAAGTTTGTAGGGGACGCTGGAGGGCCATTTCTAAAGATAACCCTTTTATTTACATATCTTTGTGTTCAGGTCATGAATGTGCACAAACGCCTTTTTGGGTCCAACTCGATCCGAGAAGGCGTTTGAGAGTTAAGAGACGTTTTATTTTCACAAAAATGGCCACCTCGTTACAGGCTTGCCACACCCATACCCGATAAGATATCAAAAACAAAATCACAACTTTGGTTGGCACACGTGTCTAGATGATACTCACCAAATTTGGGGCCATTTAGATTAAAACACAATGATTTGCATCTTTCTGCGCAAGGGGTGCAATTTTAGTGGCCGCGTGTTTCACCCCACATGGCGGACCTCCTGTTGAGTTTAGGGTGTGGCTGTCATAGACTTTTCTGTTTGCCCTGAGGTGTCCTATGGATGTACCAAGTTTCATTTTTCTACGTTGGAAAAAAGTTACTTTCACTTTCCATAGGCCCAATGTATTTTGACTTTTCTAGGGGTCGCCACTGAGTCATTTTTTGTATTTTTTTTTCGGGGACTTCAAATACATAAATTTTTCGCTGGGCTTGAAATCTGGGACCAATAAAAATGACTTTTAGTTGTACGTTTCCTGGGTTAAATTGAGGATCATTTTGCAGAAAAAATATGATAAAAAATATATACCGAATTATAATAAAAAAATATAACTCGAGCGAAAAGTCTAGAAAAACACTTGTCTCTTTTACATACATGTGTTTAGCTCATTTTGCCCAAGTTTGGTGTCTGTGGAATGAAGCAGCTTTTTCTGTGTACTTTTAAAAAGAGGTGTATTTTAAGTCGGTTCACATTTTCAATTCAAAATGGCCGCCTTCCTGTGTGTGATAGGGTGTGGTCCCCATTGGCTTTTTTGTTCATAAGCCCATGGTGGATGTGTGTAACAAGTTTTATTTGCCTACAACAAACTAAAAATTTCACTTCCCATTGACTTTTTTCACATTTTTGGGACGTTGCTATGGCAACACATTTATAGATAGGGGTGGTTGTCATTGGCTTTTATGCTCGTCATGACATAAGAGATGTGTGTACCAAATTTTATGTCTCTATAACAAACTAAATTCTTGGGTCCCATTATAAGTTTGTAGGGGCGCTGGAGAGCCATTTCTAAAGATAACCCTTTTATTTACATATTTTTTTGTTCAGGTCATGAATGTGCACAAACACCTTTTTGGGTCCAACTCGATCCGAGAAGGCGTTTGAGAGTTAAGAGACGTTTTATTTTCACAAAAATGGCCACCTCGTTACAGGCTTGCCACACCCATACCCGATAAGATATCAACAACAAAGTTACAACTTTGGTTGGCACACGTGTCTAGATGATACTCACCAAATTTGGGGCCATTTAGATTAAAACACAATGATTTGCATCTTTCTGCGCAAGTGCGATTTTAGTGGCGCGTTTCACCCACATGGCGGACTTCCTGTTAAGTTTAGGGTGTGACTGTCATTGACTTTTCTGTTTGCCCTGAGGTGTCCTATGGATGTACCAAGTTTCATTTTTCTACGTTGGAAAAAAGTTACTTTCACTTTCCATAAGCCCAATGTATTTTGATTTTGTAGGGGTCGCCACTGAGTCATTTTTCATATTTTTTTTTCGGCGACTTCAAATACATAAATTTTTCGCCGAGCTTGAAGTCTGGGACCAATAAAAATGACTTTTCGTGCATGTTCACTGGGTCAAATTTAGGATCATTGGGTCGGAAGAAAAAAAAAAAAAAAAAAAAAAATCCGAGCAAAAACAATAGGCCCTCCCGGTCATCACTGGCTCGGGCCTAATAATGCAATTACAGGTCAGTGCAGTTTTAAATTATAGGAGTGAATGCAAGAGAAGCAGCATAATGAGGTAGATAAAAATGGAGGAGAACTAATGAGGAGGGTGATCCAGAGATCAGGTGTGTGGGGAAAAAGGGAGAGGGGCAGAGACGGGAGGGAGTTCAGTGTCCTGACAGCTTGGGGTATGAAGCTGTCCTTAAGTCTATTGGTCCTTGCCTGGAGACTGCGTAGTCTCTTCCCTGACGGCAGCAGACTGAAAAGGCTGTGCGATGGGTGGGTGGGGTCGCTCGCAATGACGAGGGCTTTCCGGGTGAGGCGGGTGTTGTAAATGTCCTGGAGGGGGGGAAGAGAGACACCAACAATCTTCTCAGCTGCTCTCACTATGCGTTGAAGCGCTTTCCGGCAGGATGCGTTGCAGGCGCCATACCACACAGTGATGCAGCTGGTCAGAATGCTCTCAATGGTGCCCCTGTAGAAGGTGCACATGATGGGGCTGGGTACCGGCTCTTCTCAGCTTACGGAGGAAGTAGAGTCGCTGCTGTGATTTCTTGGTCAGTGCTGTGGTGTTGGCGGTCCAGGAGAGGTCTTCCGTGATGTGCACCCCAGAAATTTGGTGCTCCTCACCCTTTCCACGGTCACACCATTGATGGTCAGAGGAGCATGCTGGGTGTGCATTCTCCTAAAGTCGACAACAATCTCCTTCGTCTTCTCCACGTTCAGAGAGAGATTATTGTCGCCGCACCACCTGGTCAGGCGGCTCACCTCGCTCCTGAAGTTTGTCTCATCATTGTTGCTGATGAGACCAACTACAGTCGTGTCATCCATAAACTTGATGATTAGATTGCTGGTGTGTATGGGTGTACAGTCATATGTTAGCAGAGTGAAGAGGAGGGCTCAGCACACATCCTGAGGGGCTCCAGTGTTCATAATGATGGAGCTGGATATGTTACTGCCGACCCGAACTGCCTGAGGTCTTCCCGTCAGGAAGTCTAGCAGCCAGTTACATAGCGATGTGCTGAGTCCCAGGTGTGACAGTTTATGGGTGAGCTGTGAGGGAATGATTGTATTAAATGCTGAACTAAAGTCTAAGAACAGCATTCTCACATAAGTGTCCTTATTTTCCAGGTGGGTGAGTGCAGAGTGGACAGTAGTGGCGATGGCGTCGTCGGTCGGCGTTTTGGCGATATGCAAATTGGTAGGGGTCCAGGAGAGGGAGAACAGACTTAATGTGGTGCATGACTAGCCGTTCAAAGCACTTCATAAGGATGGGGGTAAGTGCGACTGGGCGGTAGTCGTTGAAACAGGATGGAGATTATTTCTTAGGGACTGGAATGATGGTGGTTACTTTGAAGCATGTGGGGACAACAGCTTGTCTCAGTGAGATGTTGAAGATGTCTGTGAAGACATCAGTGAGTTCCTCAGCACAGTTTCTCAATACACGTCCAGGAATGTTGTCAGGACCTGGAGCTTTGTGTGCGTTGACCCTGCTGAGGGCTCTTTTCACGCTGTCCCTGGGCAGTGTCACCATCTGGTCATCAGTAGGAGGTGACAACTTTTGAGCAGTGGTGCTATTGTGTGCTTCAAAGCGAGCAAAGAAGGTGTTAAGCTCATTCAGCAGGGGGGTGGAGCTGTCACACGTCAGAGTAGGGGGTTTGTAGTCTGTGAGGGACTGAATCCCTGCCACAGGCTCCTTGTGTTTCTGCTGTCGCTGAACCTATGGGCTATCCTCCTGGAGTACTGTCTCTTAGCCTTCCTAATGCCACGTGACAGGTTGGCCCTAGCTGTCCTCAGGCCCATCTCATCACCAGCTCTGAAGGCAGCATTACGCGTCCTCAGAAGTCTATAGACATTCCCTGTCAGCCACGGTTTTTGGTTGGGCCAGATGGTGATGGACTTTGTGACTGTTACATCCTCAATGCACTTGGTGATGTATGAAGTGACAGTCTCTGAGTACTCCTGGAGGTCTGTGTTGTTATGGTAGGTTGCAGCCTGTTTGAACATGTCCCAGTCAGTGGTGTCGAAGCAGTCTTGAAGTGCCTCTAATGACCCTTCAGGCCAGACTTGAATCTGCTTCTGGACTGGTTCGGTGACTTTCGCAACTGATCTGAGTGCTGGCATTAACATAACAGTGATATGATCTGAAGCACCAAGGTGAGGGAGGGGGAAGGCTTTGTAAGCTCCTCTCTGTATTCACTGCTTTAACTTTATTAATGTCAGTATGCATGGCTGTGGAATGGCTTTTCCTTTAAAAAGCTTATCTTTTCATGAAGCTGCTTATCTTTTCATGAAGCTGCTTGTCAATTAACTGTTGACTGTTATTTAATGGATGTTATGAACAAAATTGAGGTCTGGGTATAATTGTGTCACTTTCTTTGAACAGTTGCTTTTTGACTTTGTGTTTAATACTGTTTATTCCACAGATTTTGATCACAAAGATATGTATTTTTGGTTTAAAGGTGTCAGTTTTGGCTAGGTTTATCCGCTCTACACTTTGAATGTCTCCAAACTTGACATCAACGATAGCATTGTTTCACCCTCAGAGAAATAAGGCATAGTCCTGGGGTAATGTCACATTTTCAGCTTTAATGATTAAATAATTGAAATAAATTGCCAGGCAACAAACTTTTGCATGATTCATTCCCAAAGTGTTCTTGTAATTGTGCTTTTGCTGTTACAAATCCTGTAGCATGCGTCATGTGTAAACAGATCTGCAGCAGTTCTCTTGGGCGCCCTCTTGTGTACTTTGGACTTTAATGGATCTCCATCAAAAAAACAGGAATATCTCTTGAAAGTAATTGATGGCATTTTGTGGTTTTATGAGAAATTCAGAAATTTTGCAATTAAATGGTCATTGGGAGCTGGAGATTGTTCCACAGGTAAAGTGTAAGTGTCCATTGTACCATTCTTTCTTTTCGTTTGATGATAGTTGTGATCATCTGTTTATTTGTTTAAGACTCTATTCCATCCTGGTCAACATACAGTATGTGTTTAAATGGCGAGTTCTGCATCAGCCTTTATTTCTGCCTCTAATTTAACCTTTTAAATTTTTTTGCCCTAAGATTCAACTTGTGTTTCTAGTTCATTCTTTTGTAGCAGGGCAGCTTCTCGTGCCAGAAGAGCAGCTTCTTTAGCTTTTGCAGAGGTCATGCTTTACTTGAGCGGTTTGAGCTGGAGCTTTTGTAAGAAAACCTAAGATAAGAAATCCTGTATTAGTCCCACAATGGGGAAATTGCATTGCATCAGTGATACATTTGATACAATGTCCATTGGTTTTGATGTCATCACCGCTGTTACCACAAAGATATTGCAAAACACATTTACATCACTCATTGACGCTCAAAGGTTTTTGCTTTAAAACATATTTCCTGTTTTTATTCTTCTAAACAGTCAATAACTCAAGCAAAGTATCATGTGAACTTTTGGCATCATTGATCAACAACTTATATTTACAGAATGTACCTTTTACTTCTTCAAACCCAAATTAAGACATTAACCCATACAACACTTGTTTTAGGCCGGCAGCTTTATTTAATTTCGATTTTCTTGTTTTTTCAGAATCTTGAATTCTGAAAGCAAAGCCTTTTCTGTGAGCTTTATGGGTTGTTTTTTGCAACTTCAGTTTGCTCTTCATTTGCGACAGAAGACGCTGCCTTTGCACACTGTTCAGTTTCTTAGACATTTTCCAGTTTACATCCCATTCTCAATCAGAAAAATAAACTTACTTTAAAATTACTTTTTTCAAACAAACACTTTCAAGTAAACAGTTAATTCAAAAGGTCTTTCAAACACAAACTGGCTAAGTCTCATTTTATTTTCTTTAATACAGTTTGTATTCCGTTTATATTTCCATTGGGAGAAAAGCGCACTATAAATCTATAGAACGACAACGACCTAAAAATATCTCTTTTTAATTCAATGGTAACAAAACCCCTTGATTATGTTCCACAACAGATTTAACTGAATCTGATTTGATGGATAATTCTTTGAAATTATTGCTAGCTAACTTTTAACGTTATCGCTTTTTAGTTTGGCTGGTCCATAGAGAGTTGGTTAAACTAACCGAAACCATAAATAGCTACACTAACTTTCCATGTGTTCAGTAAAATCTAATGCTTCTTACGTTTCGGCTGAAACCCGTCACCTGATGGTGCATGCAAGTCTGCAGCGTCATGCAACTCCATGAAAGAAGCACAGCACTCGGTCTCCTCTCTGGGGAGAGCGAGGCAAGTGGGGCAGGAAGAGTGCTGTGCCTGCACCACTCACAACACAAGCGGTCGTGGTCGTCCTCGGGTAGCAGAAAAGCGCAGCAGGAACAAATATATAACACTGGTGGGTGGCAAAGCTCGGTTAAAATCCATCTTCAGTCTTGAGTCACTCTTTTTGAAGTCTAGCTCAGAGGAGCTGAGAGAATTACAATTGATTTTTATCTCACAATTCGATTGTCACGATTTATTTTATGAAATGAGTTGAGGCAAATTAGAAGTGAACAAGTGCCTTCTTATTTTACAATTTTTTTCATCATGTTCCCAGTAACATCTTGAAAGCCAGTTCCAACAGTCCCCAAGTAAATGTCAAATGAATCGCAGTTGAATTAAAATCTCAACCGACTGAAAACGTGAAAAATGTGAATCAATTTTCAACCGGCTCACGGTTAATTGCTACATCCCTAGTATTGAAGTAGCAGAGCCCATTAGACCACAATCATGACTCTTTTACTTTGATGATCCTCTCGTTGTGGAATATTAATTTCTGTTCGGCAGTGCGGCAGTAGGTGGTTCGAATCCCGCTCTCCCCACAGTTCATACTGTCGTTGTGTCCTTGGGCAAGACACTTAACCCACCTTGCCTCCAGTGGCTGTAACACTGGTAATTACATTAGAACAATGTAAGTCGCTTTGGATAAAAGTGTCAGCTAAATGAATAAATGTAAATGTACCTAAATAAAATACTTTTAAAATGACAATCCAATGTGCAATGATATTTACAAAGAATGAATAGACAGCATTTTGATCAGGATCGTTGTTTGTTTTTTTTTTATAAAAAAGGAGCCTTCTAAAAGTGTATCTTTGCTCGATGTCAGGAACAGGTGAGACTCCAGTGCAAAACCCCAAACAAAGGAAGAAGGTTCAAAAAGGTTTATTTGCCGGCAAAGATACAAAAATGGCAAATCCCAAAAACGGAGAAACAAGACAAGGGTCAAGGCACACAATAAACACCAGGAAACTCTATAAAAACAAGACTCTAAACACATGGAATAAACTAGAACTAACTACCTTCGAACCCTGTCAGCAGACTCACAGTAGGGGGTAAAGACGACCTGGCACTGAGCAGGGGAAACACACAGGTTATAAAGACACACAACGAGGGACAGGTGAAACACATCAGGGCGGAGCATGCAATCACATAGGAGGGAAAAACACAAGGCAGGAAGTCAATCAGAAACACAGACAGGGGTGAGACACTTCACAATAAAATCAGGAAATCAAATACCATAATGAAACAAACTCAGATACATTAGAGAAACATAAAATCAGATACAAAACAGAAACAAGAACTCAGATACAATAACAAAACAGACTAACTACAACACCAGGTAGGGATCTTGACACTGCAGTGTCAATTTCTGCCTCCACCACAATAAAGGGTTTCAACTGCAGTCAAATGGCATAGCATTTATTTTGAAAGGATTACTGGAGGTATAGAGTTGCCACAAACAGTAACTTAACATTGCTAGAGCGTAACTTGTGTGTTGTGGTTTCTCCGCGCTGCAATATGCAGATATCTACCATAATTCAAATCGATCATAATGTCCATTGCCATGTTTTTTACTTATGTCAAATTATAACTACCGAAGTACTTATAATTTGCTGAAAGGCCTCAGTATCGTATAGGACCAACACAATGATACTATACACATTTTAAGGACATGTAAGTTTTTTCAATAAGGCCTGTGAAGGTTCTGAGTCATCCAGGTCTTCCTGAAGCAAAGGCATCTGGACTTAGTTTTTAAGATGAAGACGTTTCATCTTTTATCCAAGAGACTTTGTCAAATCTGAGTTAAACTGATACGAGAGAGAAAGTCACAAAATCTTCATCTTGAAAACTAAGTCCAGATGCCTTTGCTTTAATCTTTTCTTATTACAATAAGAGTCTTAGAATTTATTATAAATATGAAGTCATAGCACAGATTTTTTTATTTTATTTTACTCTTATTATCCCCGTGGGGAAATTCCTTGTTGGCAGCCACCACCAGGAGGCGCCCAGCAGAAAACTCACCCGAGCTTGTGGAGAACATGCAAACTTCACTCAGAAAGACCCCGAAATCTTATGTGCTCTGTTGAAAGCTCACAACATAACATGAGCTGCTTGGCGGGCATTTTTGTCATTCTTTTCTTCACCCACAATGCTCGGTTGCTTCTTGGGGTCTACTTTTCGGGTATGTGCAGCTTTTTAAATTATAACTGTCACATGTGTTTTTGTCTGTTTGCTTTAGCCTCAACTACTTTAAACTGTAGATATAAATTGTGTATTTACGAAATGCTTGCATATCATCTTTTAGTATAAATATGAAGTTGTAGCAGTTAACTGGAGCATTGTGAATAAATAGAAATACGATTTGATTAGACTTTATTGATTACACAATAGGAAGGGGAAGTCACAAAAAGAAAATGTATTATTAAAAGGGAAAAATAAGTAAAATTTATTTTCTTGCCCTCCGTGGGCAGTCTCATCCATCCAAGCTCAGGTCCTCCTCAGGCCTGGGAGCTTGAGGGTTCTGTGCAGTATCTTGGTTGTGCTCTCCTGGACTGAGAGGGTGTCTGGTGTTGGGATCTGCTGTAGCCACTCCTCCAGTTTGTGGGTTACTGCCCCGAGTGCTTGGATGACCACAGGCAACACTGTCGCCTTCACTTTCCAGACTTTCTCAAGTTCTTCTTTGAGGCATTGGTATTTCTCTAGTTCCCTTTTCCTGATGTCAACCACAGTGGCTTTATTCTGCTGTTTGTCCACCACCACAATGTCCGGTTGGTTCACCATTACCATTTTATCAGTCTGTATCTGGAAGTCCCACAGGATCTTGGTTGTTTTCTACCACCTTTGGAGGTGTTTCCCACTTTGACCTTTGGACTTCCAGTCCATACTCCTGCCAGCATCTTACATCCTGCAGGTATGTGCTGGATTGTCTCAGGGGCCTCTTTGCACAGCCTGCACCTTGGGTATTGTCGGGTGTGGGAGATCTGGGCCTCTATTGCTTTGGTAAAAAGATAAACAACATTATACTACTTCGAGATGATGGTCTATCAAGAAAACAGTGGAAGCTTGCTAAGGTGGTAGAAGTCTTTCAAGGAGCCATTGCAAGGTCAGGAGGGTCAAGCTTCTTGTTAGTGACCATTGTTTTTTTTTCTCGGTCTGTTTTAATTTTAGTTTTTGTCTACTCTTTCTGTGTAATTTTATTTTTTCTGCTCCATTCAGGTGCCCTTTCAAACAAACAGACGTAATCAGAAGTTTATAGCATTTATGTATTGACGTACAGTATCCCATTGTGTTTTTATAGTGAACATGAATCAAGACCAGAATAAAAAAAGCTTGCATTTAATTACTTTTTTCTGGTGTGCATGTACCACAAGGGGGCGTGAAGGACACAAGGCTCTCTTATGTAAGAGAATAAAAATCAATGTTGCGCACAAACTAACCCTATATGTGTTTTATTTCTAATTAAAGACATGTTATATTTAAGCTATAATAACACCTCTAACGGCCACTGTAATTATGGCATTAATTGTGGACAGTGAAGACTGTGTAAAGAAAGTGTGCATGTGAAAATAAACGCTTTCTTAAAACCGTGTCTCTTCTCTTCAAAATACCAGACGACAGGATGTGGCTTTATTCTTCCTGTACAGAGATGGTAAAGATGGCAGCCATGTTAAGCTTATAAATTCTCTGAAAACAATCAGATATTGATTAAGGCAAAAGTCCATATCTTCACACTGAGCAGAGACTGCATCAGTGCAGTGGGACCTGGGTTAAAGTTAGGGGCAAAGAGAGACACTGTCCATTGTGGCATCCGAGGAAATGGTAATTGTTTAATTGGGGCATGGATCCAGTGGCAGTAAAGTGAAAGTGTTGTAAAATGGCTTCCAGTGAACAAGTCCAAGTGTTGTTGGGGTGGCATTGGTGGTGTCTTTTTTTTTTACCCTGCACCTTACGAGTTCCCTATCATTGTGATTTGGAATAGAGTCCATTTTGCTTTTGCTCCAGGAAAAAAAATCTTTTTCAAAACACAGTTTAATTCATCTTACATCATGCTAAACGATGTAATATATTTAATCCTTGCTCATTTTTACAGAGACAAATCTTCACATTTAATGCATAATTGATTGTTACCTGAATTACAGAGATGATCTTTTAATGCACACAACATTAAACAGTGATAGAGCTTTTTCTAAATTCAATTCAACTAAATAAAAAAATGTGTTTTTTCTTTTGTAGTTTTTTGTTACCTTTGTGTTATTTTAGAGGCTATTTAAAGCACATAGTATAAGAGTACTTATATTATTTGCATTATTTCTAGAACATTGGTCTTCAGATTTTCCATTGTTGCAACGCCGTTATCTTTACTGAGAATGTAAAGTGTTGCATTACTACAATTTGGTTGAATAAAGTGCGAGGTGTCATTCTTTGGCTACACATCAGAAGCCTGGAGAGAGCAGGGGTGGGGATGATGAAGCCGTTGCAAATGCGATGATGATTGGCTGGTTGGTCGGTGTCCTGCTCACGCGGTCTCACTACACGCTCCAGACAGCGTCAGCAACGAATGGCGAGGAGCCGGGGAAATTCAAAGGTAGCGTTCTTGAAATGGAAGTACCAGCACTACTTCTCGTTAATTTCCATTAAAGGCAAGAATGTTTCTGTAACATGCACGCTATGCCCAAGAAAACACATGCTGACACAACACTTGTTTGCTTCTCCTCCTACATTTCAACCACTAGTTAAGTTGTTAGATGAAAGGAGTATTTTAGAATAGATTAATGTATTGTTCATTTTCACTGAGAATGAACAACATGTTAGTCTACAGAGAGTTGGATTGTGTTCTGTTTATTGTGCAATAATTTACAGTTACAAAGATTTTTACTATTTAATGGCCAGATCTTTCTTTGTTTCTTTTACCCAAGTTTACATTTGTGTGTCTTAATTTTCACTTCAATTTTATTTTGAATATTTATTTATTATATGTTTTTATTTTTATGCATATCTTATGGCAAACTGCAAACGATTGAGTTCAAATGAATACCAAATGTTGTAAAATACTGTGGATAATGTTTTATTCTTCAATCAGTTAATATAAACATCTTTGATATTAAAGATGTTATAGAACGTAATAGCTTTAAAGAACATAAAAAATAACTTCACAGTTACTTTTCTGAGTAACTGATTACTTTTTCAATGTGGTAACTGTTACTAAGTTACTAACTCAATTACTTTTTGGGAGAAGTAATGTGTAACTGTAACTAATTACTTTTTTAAAGTAAGATGACCAACACTGTATACAATTATCAATATTTTATACAAAGGCCTGTAACGAGGCTAAAGCTGCAGCCTGTTGACGGGTTTGTCTCAAAACAGAGGCGGAACAATGTGATGGGGTTTGAGGGCAAAAGCCTCCAATTTAAGGGGGCTCCATACCATAGGCTTTAAAATAGTAAAGGGTGGGTTATATAAACAATTTTTAACTTGGACTCGTTCTGTTTGAACGTCTGCAGTTGGTGCCACTCACAATGGCCAGCTAACATCATCTAAAATACCCCAGAATAAAGAAATTGTCATCTGTTTTAATTTCTTGGAAAGGATCGCCAGTACAGTCCTACATATTTACATTTACATTTAAATTAAGTCATTTAGCAGACTTACATTAAGGTTCCATTCACCAGTGTTACAGCTGGAACACCACTGGAGGCAAGAGGGGTTAAGTGTCTTGCCCACGACACAACAACAGTTTGAACTGTGGGGAGAGCGGGAATTGAACTGACCACCTTCCGGTTGAAGGACGACCGTTCTACCAGCTAATGAGCTGCTCAGCCTCTACATCTCTAACCTTAAAATCCTAGTAATCTACAGCTCTGGAAAAAATTAAGAGACCACTTGAAAAAGTTATCAGTTTCTCTGGTTTAACTATTTATAGGTATGTGTTTGGGTAAAATTAACATTTTTTGTTTTACTACTGACAACATTTTTCCCAAATTCCAAATAAAAATATTGTAATTTAGAGCATTATTTGCAAGAGGATAGTGATGACAACAGAAGTGTTTTTCTTTGAACTTTTCCTTATTAAATAAGATTTGGTTCAGGTGATCACCTAATCAGTAGAATGAGGTGGGCCTGTGTGGGATTCAACAAACATTGGAATGGCATGGTTTCCAGACTTGTAGAGATGCTGATTGCTAAAAGAAATGCAGTGGTCTATTTTTTCCAGAGTTGGTATTGTTTTGGGGGTTTGTACTGTTTTTTAAGTAATGAAGTTACTTACTCGTAAATGATGATTTAAATTATGTCACAGATGTATCTACATCTACAATATCTAATATTTTGCTTTTACTAATTTCTTTATTGGGATCTTACTGTATGTTACTATATGCATGAAATGTATTAAAATAAATATATTCAGTAAAAGATCCAATTAGGGCTGGTCTAAGACATAAAATCACAGGGCTGAAAATAAGTCCTCCTCAGACCGTGGTGCATATAGAAATAAAAGCTTTCTTAAAAATGTGTCTCTACAGTTAGAAATACCAGTGTCCAGGATGTGGCTCTGTTCTTCCTGTGCAGAGATAGTAAAGATAGAGACCATGCCTTCTTATTTTTACATCTGATAAAGAGTCAAAAGCCCTGATGGTGTTATGTTAAACTTTATCATGTGCGGCCAGGCTGTTTGTGACACCTCTTAATGCGGACACTTCTTGGCTCAGTCTTGCTTGAGCAGAAGAGAAAACACACATCGACAGAGACAGATATGCTGGGTGGGCGTCTTTGTCGTGTCTTTATTTTCTTCACACTCGGGTTCTGCTGCTTTCATGGTATGTGCTCTTTCTGAAAATTAATAGTGTTACTTTGATTTATTTGAGTGAAGGTTGTTTGTTTTTTTGTGTTCTGTGTTCAGGACCACTGTAATGCTAAATAAATATTAAGATTTATTTCAATAATAAAGATTTATTTCAAATCAGAAAATTCTTTCAATAGAATGAAACTGAATAAAATTGGTTGGTATTTTTGTCACACTCAGGAAGTGTGACTCTTTCACTGCCCACTCTGTAACACCTGACCAACTTCCTTGTACCTTCTCTATAAAAAGTAGTTTTTTTTACATGAGAACCTTTAAAGAAACGTGGACAATGCATCTTGCAGTATTTGTTTTACTGTATGCAAAGGTCAAAGAGTAGCTTTAAAAATAATCAGAAAAGGTTGTTTTTTTCAGCCGAGAAACTGTTGACCACATCAGAAAACGAGAGGAAGACAGATAATGCTTGTAACATTACTTTAAGTAGCAGGCTGTTGTAATACAACATGACACACTGTCCTGTCTTGAGACCGTTTTATTGAAGGAACTGGACTTTAAAATGAATACCGTTTATATGTTACAGCTCTGGAGGCTTCTGTCTGTAAACAGCGCTATGGAAGAGTCGGAGGGCCATTAAACTTTCATCAGACTTACCCAATAAAGAACTCACAACAATTTATTGGATGTACAACAGTGCTACAAATGTCAGAGACAAGGATGCTGGGCATCCATTTTCAGACAGAGCGGTAAACAACCCTGACTGCAGTTTAACGCAGCTAAGTGGCCTGTACACCAGTGACTCTGGGAAATTTACATTCTTATCAGACAAAGATGGCAGCACAGAATGCATCAGTCTGATGGTTCAAGGTAAGTTTCAACATTTATTATGCCTGAACCATGCATGGCAAGGGACTATTCAATCCACTAGGCAGTGCATGAGGCGCACTAATCTAAGTCAAAAATGAGCTCGCAGCTTGAGCCTGGTCAGTCTGTACGGCTAAATAATCATCTTCTAACTGTTGTATACTTGTATAATGTATAACAGACTGGACTTGGCGTCATCTTAAGGCAGTGTGTGTCTAGAGACAGTACGGGGCGGCAGTAGCTCAGTGGTAGAGCGGTCGTCCTTCAACCGGAAGGTAGGCGGTTCGATTCCCGCTCTCCCCACAGTTCATACTGTCGTTGTGTCCTTGGGCAAGACACTTAACCCACCTTGCCTCCAGTGTCTGTAGCACTGGTAATTACATTAGAACAATGTAAGTCGCTTTGGATAAAAGCATCAGCTAAATGAATAAATGTAAATGTAAATGTAACTTATCTAGGCAGTGCACGAGGCAAACTTATCAATAATAAGTGTGCAGCTTGACCAGCTTGAGCATGGTCAATCTGTACGGCTAAACAATCATCTTCTAACAGTTGTTCTCTTTTTCTGTTATTCCCGATAGAAGTCCTGACCCAGTCGCCCACACTAAGTGTCATTACCGTCACACGTGTCTCTAGTGAGTCCTGTGTAGCTTTGCTCGTACTTACTCTCAGGACACAGATGTCTCTTACAAGTGGACAGTGGGGGACAAGACCTACAGTGGATCCACCCTGCAGTACCAGATCAGGTCACAGGAGGGAGACACTACCTTAAAGTGCACAGTGGCCAATAGGGTCAGTGAGATATCAGCGATAAAAGTGGTCAACTGTCCAGTTCAACAAGGTACACATTCCAATTTTAATGGATATTGTATGTGCAGTGGTTTCAGACAGAACCCAGGGATCAGACACTTGTATAATGTATAACAGACTGGACTTGGGGTCATCTTAATTCAGTGTGTGTCAAGAGACAGTACAATAGACTGATCTGTCTAAGAAGGGGTGCAACTACCCAGTGCTAGAGGGGTATGCAGCAAAACCCTCCCCCTCCAAAAAAAATAAAAGTGACATAAATCATTATGTAGGGGCTGTAAAGAATTAAGGTTTATTTTAAAGTATATCAGCCACTGTAGGCCTACCATTCATATATGGTATGTACATACATATTATTAACAAGGTTAACAAATAAAAAAACAGTAACAAATTGAAAAGCATTAACTTTATGATCAGATTCCAATAAAGAAACGAAAAGACGGAAAATAATCTAAATTTTTATAACAATTTCAAGTAGTAGCCAGTTCTCAATGCCCAATACTAGTAATAATGTTGCTTCCAAACATTCTAGAGTGCTCTGTAGTTCCTACTAAATTATAACATGGGCCATGTATATATAATAGCACAGACCTTCATAGAGAGAGAAAGAGATGTGAGCCTGTAATTACACCAATCAGATGTAACTATAGACTGAATGTCTGACAGCACAGCTAACATCAACAGCTGATGGTTAAACAAAATCTATTAATGATTCCATGGTGAACCAGACTTATTGTATAAGTTATGTATGTTTTCCAGCTTCTAGTCATTTATTGTGCATATATATATATATGTACATACATATATAAAACTTTGTCCTTCACCCTCCGCGGGTGGTCTCTCATCCTTCGAGCTCGGGTCCTCTACCAGAGGCCTGGGAGCTTGAGGGTTCTGCGCAGTATCTTTGCTGTTCCTAGTACTGCACTTTTCTGGACCGAGATGTCTGGTGTTCTTCCAGGGATCTGCTGTAGCCACTCTTCCAGTTTGGGGGTTACTGCCCCGAGTGCTCCGATGACCACAGGCACCACTGTCGCCTTCACCTTCCAAGCCTTTTCCAGCTCTTCTCTGAGGCCTTGGTATTTCTCTAGTTTCTCATGTTCCTTTTTCCTGATGTTGCAATCACTTGGTATTGCAACGTCAACCACAACAACCTTCCTCTGCTGTTTGTCCACCACCACAATGTCTGGTTGGTTTGCCATTACCATTCTGTCAGTCTGAATCTGGAAGTCCCACAGGATCTTGCCTCGGTCGTTCTCTATCACCTTTGGAAGTGTTTCCCACTTTGACCTCGGGGTTTCCAGTCCATACTCCATACAGATGTTCCTGTACACTATGCCAGCCACTTGGTTATGGCGCTCCATGTATGCTTTCCTGCCAGCATCTTACACCCTGCAGTTAAGTGTTGGATTGTCTCAGGCCTGTTTGCACAGCCTACACCTTGGGTCTTGTCTGGTGTGGTAGATTTGGGCCTCTATTGCTCTGGTGCTCAAGGCCTGCTCCTGTGCAGCCATGATGAGTGCCTTTGTGCTGTCCTTCAGTCTCTACGGCTAGCGTACAGTCTCAGGGTGCTGGATTTGGGGTGGAACCCTCCATGCATGGTGAGGAGCTTTGTGTGTCTTAACGTCTGTGATCTGTATCTCTTCCTTTGGCCACCTTATTATTCCCGCAGGGTATCTGATCACTGGCAGGGCGTAGCTGTTTATTGCCCGTGCCTTGTTCTTGCCATTGAGCTGACTTCTTAGGACTTGCCTTACTCGTTGGAGGTATTTGGCAGTTGCTGTTTTCCTTGTTACCTCTTCGAGGTTGCCATTTGCCTGTGGTATTCCAAGGTACTTGTAACCATCCTCAATGTCTGCTATTGTTCCTTCTGGGAGTGAGACCCCTTCTGTGTGGACTACCTTCCCTCTCTTCGTCACCATTCGACTACACTTCTCAAGCCCGAATGACATCCCAATGTCAGAGCTGTAGATCCTGGTGGTGTGGATCAGTGAGTCGATGTCCCGCTCACTCTTAGCATATAGCTTGATGTCATCCATGTAGAGGAGGTGACTGATGGTGGCCCCATTCCTGAGTCGGTATCCATAGCCAGTCTTGTCGATTATTTGGCTGAGGGGGTTCAGGCCTATGCAGAACAGCAGTGGGGATAGAGCATCTCCTTGGTATATGCCACATTTGATGGATACTTGTGCAAGTGGCTTGCCATTGGCCTCAAGGGTGGTTTTCCACAGCCTCATTGAATTTGCAATGAAGTCCTGTTGATGTTGTACATCTCCAAGCATTCAGTGATCCATGTGTGTGGCATTGAGTCATATGCTTTCTTGTAATCAATCCAGGCAGTGCACAGGTTGGTATATATATATATATATATACCAGTTGTTATTTTACCTTAATAAAATTGAGATATGTTATGCATAGGATTGGTACCTTAGGGTTTAACAAAATCTAAATGTAGCTATCAGCAACATTAACTTAATTAATAAAGTTAGCAAAGACTAACCAGTCTGTTAAGATTAAGCCTCCAAGTTTGGAGCAAATCAATGCATGATTCCATGGTAAACCAGAGACATTGCATTAGTTGTTTTCCAAATTTTTGTAATGTATTTTACATTACAAGCTACCTTATATTTTCCAGTTTTCAGCTCAGCAACCTCTGTTTTGCATTTAATTTAAACCCCATTTGGCTGCTACATTCCCAGTATTAGCAAACGCTAGCTAGTCTGTTAACATGGATATTTCAAGCCTCCAAGCACAGGTGTCACACTTTAAATCCTACCTGTATTCTTTCATCACCCACTTGTTTATCAGCTGTCCTATACTTTGACACGCCATCTGCTTTTCCCGCTTTCTTCTTCTATTTTTAGCCATGACAGCTTTTTTGCTTTAGCTATCTTTCAAAGACAACTGTGTGCGTACTGTGACATCTGTACGTACCTGCTCACTCAGCGCGCCCCTGCCAGCCACGCCCATTCGCGATATTCCATAAATTCCATTTATGGAATCTAATTAGAACACTTACTGTAGCCTGTTAGTCCTCTAAAATGTTATAAAGTTTTGAGGAAATACTGAAATAATTTAGAAAATCACAACAGCAGCTAAGCTACATTAAGGAAATACCACAAAAAATACCACAAAAAAAAGGTAATTATTATTTTTTTTTATACCATCGCTTTAGCGCCCCCAAGGTGCTGCGCCCCTATGTGCCGCATATAGCGCATACCCCCTAAGGATTAATTCATTTATTGACATTTTTAACACAGTAGAAGTAATCTTTAACATAGTCTGCAGTAATAATTTATCTAGGCAGTGTACGAGGCAAACTTATCTAAGTCAATAATGAGCGCGCAGCTTGAGCCTGGTCAGTCTGTACGGCTAAACAATCATCGTCTAACTGTTGTTCTCTTTTTCTGTTATTCCCAACAGACGTCCTGACCCAGTCGCCCACACTGAGTGTCATTAACGTCACACATGTCTCTAGTGAGTCCTGTGAGGCTTTGCTCCACTGCAGTACGACTCAGGACACAGACGTCTCTTACAAGTGGACAGTGGGGGACAAGACCTACAGTGGATCCACCCTGCACTACCAGATCAGGTCACAGGAGGGAGACATTACCTTCAAGTGCACAGTGGCCAATAGGGTCAGTGAGATATCAGCGATAAAAGTGGTCAACTGTCCAGTTCAACAAGGTACACATTCCACTTTTAATGGATGTTGTATGTGCAGTGGTTTCAGACAGAACCCAGGGATCAGACACTTGTATAATGTATAACAGACTGGACTTGGGGTCATCTTAAGGCAGTGTGTCTAGAGACAGTACAATAGACTGATCTGTCTAAGCACTATTAAGTGACATAAATCATTATGTAGGGGCTGTAAAGAATTAAGGTTTATTTTAAAGTATATCAGCCACTGTAGGCCTACCATTAATATACAGTATGTACATAAATATTATTAACAAGGTTAACAAATAAAAAAACAGTAACAAATTGACAAGCATTAACTTTATGATCAGATTCCAATAAAGAAACAAAAAGAAGGAAAATAATCTAAATTTTTATAACAATTTCAAGTAGTAGCCAGTTCTCAATGCCCAATACTAGTAACAATGTTGCTTCCAAACATTCTAGAGTGCTCTGTAGTTCCTACTAAATTATAACATGGGCCATGTATATATAATAGCACAGACCTTTATAGAGAGAGAAAGAGATGTGAGCCTGTAATTACACCAATCAGAAGTAACTATAGACTGTATGTCTGACAGCACAGCTAACATCAACAGCTAATGGTTAAACAAAATCTATTAATGATTCCATGGTGAACCAGACTTATTGCATAAGTTATGTTTTCCAGCTTCTAGTCATTTATTGTGCATATATATATATATATATATATATATATATATATATATATATATTAGGGGTGTAACGATTCATTCATTTTCTCGATGCATCGATTACAAATCCTGCCGATGCATATGCATCGATCTTGAAACATGGATTTTTGAATCGTGAATCGTTTGTTTCGGTCAATAATCAATTCTAAATTTAAAAAATCGAATGAATCGTGATTATATAACAATGGATATTGGATCATGTTAAAAAAAAATTATAAATCTTAAATTAGTTGCGTCTGCGAAGTAAAGTGCGCCCTCACTGCAGTCGCGCAGTGTATTACGTCACTAATCTTCAATTCGCGCCTGTTTGTACTTGAACGCAGCAGTGCACTATGGAGGGCAACGAAGAAGGAGAAATTTGCAAGGCACCAGCCAACATGAGATCAAAGGTTTGGGATTACTTCGGTTTTCACAAAGTAAATGGAAAGATTGACAAGTCCGTTGCAGTTTGCAGACATTGTAAATCTGATTTAAAATACTTTGGAAATACAACGAACCTTAGAAAAAAACAAGTCATATTGTTTGTTCAAATCTGTCTAACTACACTCACCACCATGTTTTAATCGCACTTTGTGTGGTATTACTGCCAATTGCACTTTGTTGTACTACTGCACTTTGCTGTATTTCCTAAATGTTCAGGAAATGTATACAATGTTTACAATAAAAGCACTCATGGTGCATTGAATATGTAGAAGTAGTATTCTTTTTTTTGGTTTACTTGCCTTAATGTATTTTGAGTCTTAAGAAGTTAAGCTATTGAACTGAAGTCTAATTAAGTTACTGAAAATGTATTGAATGGTCATGAATTTCCCAAAAACGTATTTTATTTGCTCAGATGCAAATGTATACTAAAATTTACAGAATCAAATCGAATTTAATCGTTCTGATTTACAGAATCGAATCGAATTTAATCGTTCTGATATGCTAAAATCGTTCTTGAATCGAATCGAAAACCTTTGAATCGTGAATCGAATCGATTCGCTGTAAACCCAAAGATTCACAGCCCTAATATATATATATATATATATATATATATATATATATATATATATATATATATATATATATATATATATATATATACCAGTTGTTATTTTACCTTAATAAAATTGAGATATGTTATGCATAGGATTGGTACCTTAGGGTTTAACAAAATCTAAATGTAGCTATCAGCAACATTAACTTAATTAATAAAGTTAGCAAAGACTAACCAGTCTGTTAAGATTAAGCCTCCAAGTTTGGAGCAAATCAATGCATGATTCCATGGTAAACCAGAGACATTGCATTAGTTGTTTTCCAAATTTTTGTAATGTATTTTACATTACAAGCTGCCTTATATTTTCCAGTTTTCAGCTCAGCAACCTCTGTTTTGCATTTAATTTAAACCCCATTTGGCTGCTACATTCCCAGTATTAGCAAACGCTAGCTAGTCTGTTAACATGGATATTTCAAGCCTCCAAGCACAGGTGTCACACTTTAAATCCTACCTGTATTCTTTCATCACCCACTTGTTTATCAGCTGTCCTATACTTTGACACGCCATCTGCTTTTCCCGCTTTCTTTTTCTATTTTTAGCCATGACAGCTTTTTTGCTTTAGCTATCTTTCAAAGACAACTGTGTGCGTACTGTGACATCTGTACGTACCTGCTCACTCAGCGCGCCCCTGCCAGCCACGCCCATTCGCGATATTCCATAAATTCCATTTATGGAATCTAATTAGAACACTTACTGTAGCCTGTTAGTCCTCTAAAATGTTATAAAGTTTTGAGGAAATACTGAAATAATTTAGAAAATCACAACAGCAGCTAAGCTACATTAAGGAAATACCACAAAAAATACCACAAAAAAAAGGTAATTATTATTTTTTTTTTATACCATCGCTTTAGCGCCCCCAAGGTGCTGCGCCCCTATGTGCCGCATCTAGCGCATACCCCCTAAGGATTAATTCATTTATTGACATTTTTAACACAGTAGAAGTAATCTTTAACATAGTCTGCAGTAATAACTTATCTAGGCAGTGTACGAGGCAAACTTATCTAAGTCAATAATGAGCGCGCAGCTTGAGCCTGGTCAGTCTGTACGGCTAAACAATCATGGTCTAACTGTTGTTCTCTTTTTCTGTTATTCCCAACAGACGTCCTGACCCAGTCGCCCACACTGAGTGTCATTAACGTCACACATGTCTCTAGTGAGTCCTGTGAGGCTTTGCTCCACTGCAGTACGACTCAGGACACAGACGTCTCTTACAAGTGGACAGTGGGGGACAAGACCTACAGTGGATCCACCCTGCACTACCAGATCAGGTCACAGGAGGGAGACATTACCTTCAAGTGCACAGTGGCCAATAGGGTCAGTGAGATATCAGCGATAAAATTGGTCAACTGTCCAGTTCAACAAGGTACACATTCCACTTTTAATGGATGTTGTATGTGCAGTGGTTTCAGTGGTTTCAAAAAAGCGACTAGCGACAAATCTAAGGACTTTTTCTGGAGTTATTGGAGACTTTTGGAGACTCTCTGAAGTGAAAGCACACATCGTTCTTAGTCTAATCAATGAGCAGCGGGTGCTGCCGCGGGCCCCACCCCCATCCCAAAGCACTTATAGGCGGCCCAGTCCTTGCGCAGCAGCCCCTCCTAGCTGCAGTCAGAGCAGGAGATGTTCACCCTCCACGTCCAGACTGCAAATGAATCACGCATGCGGAAACTGCAAGCCGCTGCTGGTGGATCCTGTGTTTTTACTCACCTTTTGTCTCTTCAGCGATTTATTTCCTTTCTCTCCTACAGCGTTCATCACAATCACATGCACAATGCACATGGTCAATATGCAAGTGAGGCGATGTTGTCATTTAGCAGCTTATAGGACAGCCAATAGCTACTTTCCTTACTGATTTGATTGATTTGATTTCCATTCTTCTCGTGTGCTTATCACTTAATTGAGATGAGAAATGAGAAGAGCTTTTTTGGGACAGTCGGCTATATCATAATAAAATACAGTAGAAAAGACTATGTGAGCACGAATTTGTCAAGAAAGCTTATTAGGCAGGCAGAACGCAAGAAAGTATGCAATTTAGTATGATGACGCAATGACGTAATGACGTAATGGCGTTACAAATATGCTAATTTACGCATGCGTCATCTAGCGACATTTAGCTACTTTTTGGACAGGCTTTAGCTACTTTCCTTTGAAAATAGTTGGCAACACTGTAAACCAGTGACATTGCATTAGTTGTTTTCCAAATTTTTGTAATGTATTTTACATTACAAGCTGCCTTATATTTTCCAGTTTTCAGCTCAGCAACCTCTGTTTTGCATTTAATTTAAACCCCATTTGGCTGCTACATTCCCTGTATTAGCAAACGCTAGCTAGTCTGTTAACATGGATATTTCAAGCCTCCAAGCACAGGCGTCACACTTTAAATCCTACCTGTATTGTTTCATCACCCACTTGTTTATCAGCTGTCCTATACTTTGACACGCCATCTGCTTTTCCCGCTTTCTTTTTCTATTTTTAGCCATGACAGCTTTTTGCTTTAGCTATCTTTCAAAGACAACTGTGTGCGTACTGTGATATCTGTACGTACCTGCTCACTCAGCGCGCCCCTGCCAGCCACGCCCATTCGCGATATTCCATAAATTCCATTTATGGAATCTAATTAGAACACTTACTGTAGCCTGTTAGTCCTCTAAAATGTTATAAAGTTTTGAGGAAATACTGAAATAATTTAGAAAATCACAACAGCAGCTAAGCTACATTAAGGAAATACCACAAAAAAAAGGTAATTATTATTTTTTTTTTATACCATCGCTTTAGCGCCCCCAAGGTGCTGCGCCCCTATGTGCCGCATATAGCGCATACCCCCTAAGGATTAATTCATTTATTAAAATTTTTAACACAGTAGAAGTAATCTTTAACATAGTCTGCAGTAATAACTTATCTAGGCAGTGTACGAGGCAAACTTATCTAAGTCAATAATGAGCGCGCAGCTTGAGCCTGGTCAGTCTGTACGGCTAAACAATCATCGTCTAACTGTTGTTCTCTTTTTCTGTTATTCCCAACAGACGTCCTGACCCAGTCGCCCACACTGAGTGTCATTAACGTCACACATGTCTCTAGTGAGTCCTGTGAGGCTTTGCTCCACTGCAGTACGACTCAGGACACAGACGTCTCTTACAAGTGGACAGTGGGGGACAAGACCTACAGTGGATCCACCCTGCACTACCAGATCAGGTCACAGGAGGGAGACATTACCTTCAAGTGCACAGTGGCCAATAGGGTCAGTGAGATATCAGCGATAAAATTGGTCAACTGTCCAGTTCAACAAGGTACACATTCCACTTTTAATGGATGTTGTATGTGCAGTGGTTTCAGTGGTTTCAAAAAAGCGACTAGCGACAAATCTAAGGACTTTTTCTGGAGTTATTGGAGACTTTTGGAGACTCTCTGAAGTGAAAGCACACATCGTTCTTAGTCTAATCAATGAGCAGCGGGTGCTGCCGGGCCCCACCCCATCCCAAAGCACTTATAGCGGCCCAGTCCTTGCGCAGCAGCCTCCTAGCTGCAGTCAGAGCAGGAGATGTTCACCCCTCCACGTCCAGACTGCAAATGAATCACGCATGTGCGGAAACTTGGCAAGCCGCTGCTGGTGGATCCTGTGTTTTTACTCACCTTTTGTCTCTTCAGCGATTTATTTCCTTTCTCTCCTACAGCGTTCATCACAATCACATGCACAATGCACATGGTCAATATGCAAGTGAGGCGATGTTGTCATTTAGCAGCTTATAGGACAGCCAATAGCTACTTTCCTTACTGATTTGATTGATTTGATTTCCATTCTTCTCGTGTGCTTATCACTTAATTGAGATGAGAAATGAGAAGAGCTTTTTTGGGACAGTCGGCTATATCATAATAAAATACAGTAGAAAAGACTATGTGAGCACGAATTTGTCAAGAAAGCTTATTAGGCAGGCAGACGCAGAAAGTATGCAATTTAGTATGATGGCGCAATGACGTAATGACGTAATGACGTTACAAATATGCTAATTTACGCATGGACGTCATCTAGCGACATTTAGCTACTTTTGGACAGGCTTTAGCTACTTTCCTTTGAAAATAGTTGGCAACACTGTAAACCAGTGACATTGCATTAGTTGTTTTCCAAATTTTTGTAATGTATTTTACATTACAAGCTGCCTTATATTTTCCAGTTTTCAGCTCAGCAACCTCTGTTTTGCATTTAATTTAAACCCCATTTGGCTGCTACATTCCCTGTATTAGCAAACGCTAGCTAGTCTGTTAACATGGATATTTCAAGCCTCCAAGCACAGGTCACACTTTAAATCCTACCTGTATTGTTTCATCACCCACTTGTTTATCAGCTGTCCTATACTTTGACACGCCATCTGCTTTTCCCGCTTTCTTTTTCTATTTTTAGCCATGACAGCTTTTTGCTTTAGCTATCTTTCAAAGACAACTGTGTGCGTACTGTGATATCTGTACGTACCTGCTCACTCACCAGCGCCCCTGCCAGCCACGCCCATTCGCGATATTCCATAAATTCCATTTATGGAATCTAATTAGAACACTTACTGTTGTTAGTCCTCTAAAATGTTATAAAGTTTTGAGGAAATACTGAAATAATTTAGAAAATCACAACAGCAGCTAAGCTACATTAAGGAAATACCACAAAAAAAAGGTAATTATTATTTTTTTTTTATACCATCGCTTTAGCGCCCCCAAGGTGCTGCGCCCATGTGCCGCATATAGCGCATACCCCCTAAGGATTAATTCATTTATTAAAATTTTTAACACAGTAGAAGTAATCTTTAACATAGTCTGCAGTAATAACTTATCTAGGCAGTGTACGAGGCAAACTTATCTAAGTCAATAATGAGCGCAGCTTGAGCCTGGTCAGTCTATGCGGCTAAACAATCATCGTCTAACTGTTGTTCTCTTTTTCTGTTATTCCCAACAGACGTCCTGACCCAGTCGCCCACACTGAGTGTCATTAACGTCACACATGTCTCTAGTGAGTCCTGTGAGGCTTTGCTCCACTGCAGTACGACTCATGACACAGACGTCTCTTACAAGTGGACAGTGGGGGACAAGACCTACAGTGGATCCACCCTGCAGTACCGGATCAGGTCACAGGAGGGAGACATTACCTTCAAGTGCACAGTGGCCAATAGGGTCAGTGAGATATCAGCGATAAAATTGGTCAACTGTCCAGTTCAACAAGGTACACATTCCACTTTTAATGGATGTTGTATGTGCAGTGGTTTCAGTGGTTTCAAAAAAGCGACTAGCGACAAATCTAAGGACTTTTTCTGGAGTTATTGGAGACTTTTGGAGACTCTCTGAAGTGAAAGCACACATCGTTCTTAGTCTAATCAATGAGCAGCGGGTGCTGCCGCGGGCCCCACCCCCATCCCAAAGCACTTATAGGCGGCCCAGTCCTTGCGCAGCAGCCCCTCCTAGCTGCAGTCAGAGCAGGAGATGTTCACCCCTCCACGTCCAGACTGCAAATGAATCACGCATGTGCGGAAACTTGGCAAGCCGCTGCTGGTGGATCCTGTGTTTTTACTCACCTTTTGTCTCTTCAGCGATTTATTTCCTTTCTCTCCTACAGCGTTCATCACAATCACATGCACAATGCACATGGTCAATATGCAAGTGAGGCGATGTTGTCATTTAGCAGCTTATAGGACAGCCAATAGCTACTTTCCTTACTGATTTGATTGATTTGATTTCCATTCTTCTCGTGTGCTTATCACTTAATTGAGATGAGAAATGAGAAGAGCTTTTTTGGGACAGTCGGCTATATCATAATAAAATACAGTAGAAAAGACTATGTGAGCACGAATTTGTCAAGAAAGCTTATTAGGCAGGCAGAACGCAAGAAAGTATGCAATTTAGTATGATGACGCAATGACGTAATGACGTAATGACGTTACAAATATGCTAATTTACGCATGACGTCATCTAGCGACATTTAGCTACTTTTTGGACAGGCTTTAGCTACTTTCCTTTGAAAATAGTTGGCAACACTGTAAACCAGTGACATTGCATTAGTTGTTTTCCAAATTTTTGTAATGTATTTTACATTACAAGCTGCCTTATATTTTCCAGTTTTCAGCTCAGCAACCTCTGTTTTGCATTTAATTTAAACCCCATTTGGCTGCTACATTCCCTGTATTAGCAAACGCTAGCTAGTCTGTTAACATGGATATTTCAAGCCTCCAAGCACAGGCGTCACACTTTAAATCCTACCTGTATTGTTTCATCACCCACTTGTTTATCAGCTGTCCTATACTTTGACACGCCATCTGCTTTTCCCGCTTTCTTTTTCTATTTTTAGCCATGACAGCTTTTTTGCTTTAGCTATCTTTCAAAGACAACTGTGTGCGTACTGTGACATCTGTACGCACTGCTCACTCAGCGCCCCTGCCAGCCACGCCCATTCGCGATATTCCATAAATTCCATTTATGGAATCTAATTAGAACACTTACTGTAGCCTGTTAGTCCTCTAAAATGTTATAAAGTTTTGAGGAAATATTGAAATAATTTAGAAAATCACAACAGCAGCTAAGCTACATTAAGGAAATACCACAAAAAAAAAGGTAATTATTATTATTTTTTTTATACCATCGCTTTAGCGCCCCCAAGGTGCTGCGCCCCTATGTGCCGCATATAGCGCATACCCCCTAAGGATTAATTAATTTATTGAAATTTTTAACATAGTAGAAGTAATCTTTAACATAGTCTGCAGTAATAACTTATCTAGGCAGTGTACGAGGCAAACTTATCTAAGTCAATAATGAGCGCGGAGCTTGAGCCTGGTCAGTCTGTACGGCTAAATAATCATCTTCTAACTGTTGTTCTCTTTTTCTGTTATTTCCGATAGATGTCCTGACCCAGTCACTTACACTGAGTGTCATTAACGTCACACGTGTCTCTAGTGAGTCCTGTGTGGCTTTGCTCCACTGCAGTACGACTCAGGACACAGACGTCTCGTACAAGTGGAAAGTGGGGGACAAGACCTACAGTGGATCCACCCTGCAGTACCGGATCAGGCCACAGGAGGGAGACATTACCTTCAAGTGCACAGTGGCCAATAGGGTCAGTGAGATATCAGCGATTAAAGTGGTCAGCTGTCCTGTTCAACAAGGTACACATTCCAATTTTAATGGATGTTGTATGTGCAGTGGTTTCAGACAGAACCCAGGGATCAGGCTCAGTAACCTCAGTTTTGCATATTACGCTAGCCTAATTTAAACCCCATTTGGCTGCTACATTCCTAGTATTAGCAAACACTAGCTAGTCTGTTAACATGGATATTTCAAGCCTCCAGGCACAGATGTCACACTTTAAATCTTACCTGTTGCCTTTCACCACCCACTTGTTTATCAGCTGTCCTATACCTTGACATGCCATCTGCTTTTCCCTCTTTCTTTTTCTATTTTTAGCCCCGACAGCTTTTTTGCTTTAGCTATCTTTCAAAAACAACTGTGTGCGTACTGTGACAACTGTACGTACCTGCTCACTCAGCGTACCCCCGCCAGCCACGCCATAATCCATTTATTCTATTTATGGAATCTAATGAGGTTTCAGACAGAACCCAGGGATCAGCCACTTGTATAATGTTTAACAGACTGGACTTGGGGTCATCTTAATGCAGTGTGTGTCAAGAGACAGTACAATAGACTGATCTGTCTAAGGATTCATTCATTTATTTAAATCTTTAACATAGTAGGAGTAATCTTTAACGTAGTCTGCAAAAATACATTATCATTCAGTGTGTTAGTGGCCAACATGATAAATGTGAAGTGGATAACAGAGAGTAAACACTCAAAACTGGTTACATATATTTACATATACAAATATATTTACATATACAAAATGCATGGAAGCAGCCTTGGCTCCTTTGCGACTCCAGGGCATTCGCATTTTGAATTACATAGCTCAGAATTATTTGCCCAGTCTCAGGAGCTAGTGCTTCAACATTGGGATGTCGTCTCTTTAATCTCAACATACTGTATCTATGTTGTCCTATGGCTGAGCTGTTGCTCAGAGCCATGGGGTTTCATCCAAGGGGCAACCCCCTGAAGCAGATAAGGGCACATCAATTGCCCCGAGGTGAAGTCTGTATGGCCCTAATATACTTCCTCCAGCAGCTAACGCACTACCATGTCTAGTGCACTGCTGCAAAGAGGCCGGACCTGTGGAATATCATTTCCGCCAGGAAGGGGGGGTCCTGAAATTGGCTTAACCAAGACCACGGGGGTGTCCCGTGTCCCATTTATGGAGCAATGTTTAGGCGGTGCTGGTGGAGTGAGCTCAGTCGCCTTGTGTCGATGGGAGTACGTGAAGTCTCTGGAGGATAAGATAAGACCCAGCTGCAGGCTAGGCTTCTAATCAAGGGAAGGGACTTGGGCAAATGTAAAGGAGACAGAAATTTATATATTTTGATCTTCTGTAATTTGTCCGGATTCTAATCAATCAGTTCTGGTTCTCAGCATCAAGTGCGTGCATGGATGTCCTCAGTTCGGGCGGAGATGTTGCGAATCAGCTCTTCGATTCGTGTGATTGTTGTAACCCCTTCATATCCGTTAGGCTGCATAGCAGCACATGTCTGACTCTCGGTGTTGTAGACTCTTTTCTGTATGTCCACAGTCCGTGCTGAGAGGTCGCGAGTCAGCTGAGAGGTCACTCTGACATCACAGAATCAGATGATGTTTAATTTCAGCAGACAGCGGCTGGGTAGATTTAAAAGCAGCTGTCTTACAAATTTTACGATAGTTTAAGGCATTCCCCAGACCAATGAGCAGTAATCCCACTATCATAAATCCGAAAAAGATATACATCCTCAATGTCCTCAACGGACAGAGCGTCACAGAACACAGAACTTGCCAGTTCTTCCAGGCGTGCTGTGAATAGCCTGTCGCAAAGGTCTCGCCAGGGCAAATGGGTTTCCCCGGTGCACCCTTCTTTTGTAAAAAAAAAATTGTCAATTGCGCTCAGAGACCAGGTAATCAGCTCCATTTCTTAGGAGTCCAGCAAGCAGTTGAGTCAAAGAAATAAGAGAAATTTAGTATGACGAGATGAGACAGAGAAGCATACACTGATAGCAGGGAGCAGGAGGAGCAGAGGTAGACGTCCGCCTTGTCCGAGGGCGGAAATGTGAAATGTGAAAGAGGATTGGAGATTTGCAGGCTCTGTCAGTTTCTCCCTCCTGGCTAGACTTTGCCCCTGGGCTGGTCAAAGCCATTTTGCACCCATCCTTACCCTAATTATTTTCCAAAAATTTCATTCTCGACATTAAATCCGGTCATTCTTGAAGCCTTCTGTCCTTACTGTGTCCAGTACGTACCCTCCAGACTTGTCCACCGCAATAGCCAGTGGCGTAGATCCGAACAGCTGTTTGTATGCTAAGGGGCTGGGGCTGCAGCCACCAGGAAGACTATATCACGTTGGGTGAGGGATGCCATTGCTCTTCCCTATGAGGCGCGTGGTCAAACTTTGCCCATAGGTGTAAGAGCTCATTCCAATAGGGAGGGGATTGCAGCTTCAACAGCTCAAACAAATGGTGCCCCTCTGCAGCAAGTTTTTGATGCAACAGGCTGGTCTTCCCCACACACATTCATCAGATTCTATAGTTTGGATGTTGCCTGCTACTTCAGGCTTGCATGTCCTTGAGTCATCATCCTAAAATAGGATGATGGGGTCCAGACACTTACCGTGCAGCGGCATTCTTGTTCCCCATAGCGTAATGCTACGCAGCATTGAGTGTAGCTTTTGATAGGGAACGTCTCGGGTTACTTGACTGTAACCCTTTTCCCTTAAAAAGCAGGAACGAGATGCAGCGCTGCAATGCCGCACTGGGCATGTCCGGGCCTACTTCAGACAAGGTTGACCTGAAGATGCTTCCGCTGTTCTTATACTCTCTGTTCAGGTGCGCTCAATCACACAGCTGCCGCTGATGTGCTGCGTCGCCAACAGAGGTTATATAAGCCAATTGTTGCCGTGTTTGACACACGTGTTTCACAACCTGTCACACAAAGAATGTTCCCCATAGCGTAATGCTACGCAGCTTCTCGTTCTCGCTTTTTAAGGGAACAGGGTTACAGTCAAGTAACCCGAGGCGTTTCCCACTGTCCACTTGTAAGACACATCTGTGTCCTGAGTCGTACTGCAGTGGAGCAAAGCCACACAGGACTAATTAGAGACACGTGTGGCGTTAATGATGCTCAGTGTTGGCGACTGGGTCAGGACGTCTGTCAGAAATAACAGAAAAAGAGAACAATAGTTAGAAGATGGTTGTTTAGCTGTACAGATTACAGACAGAAGCCTCCAGAGCTGTAACATATAAATAGTATTCATTTTAACGTCCAGTTCAGTTTTATTGTATTTAAATAAATGTAGGTGTGCATTTACTCTTCTGCTTAATTAACACTGAGCCCAGAAGTGTCCACATTAAGAGTGAGAGGTGTCACAAACAGCCCGGCCGCCCATGATCAAGTTTAACATAATATCATCAGAGCTTTTGACTCTTTATCAGATTTTAATCTGATAAAGAGAATCTTTATCTTTATCTCTGCACAGGAAGAACAGAGCTGTCCTCTGAGACACGGTTTCAAGAAAGTGCAGATTGTCATTATGCAGGGACGTGCTCACGTTTAGGCTATTGTTGCCCTTTTGCTCTCTTTGGCCAATGTCCCTCCGAGGACAAAATAATAACATTTGTTTTGATAGTATTGATTGAATATAAATATCTTATAATTAGAGGTAAATGACCCCTTCCCTCCCTTCCCCTGAAGCAGCCTGCCCACTGAGTATGAAGAGTTTTTGTGTATGGCCTCACTTTATACCACACTTGCTTCACAAACTTCGGACATGCTTTGCCCCTCTTTCTCTTACAGCCCCACAGGACGCAGCCTGACGACGCATTTTTTATGTCACACACTGTCAAAGTCAAATAAACAGAAAGAGACACTTGCATCCGTGCGCACTACACACGCCCTGTGTTTGATTCGACTCGACAGGAGTGACCATCACACTCATACTGTTTGCTCACTGTGTGTGTTAATAGTTTAATAGTTTTCAGAACTTTAAAGGTTTCCACACAAATGTCCTAACAGGACTGACATAGTGTCATTCAAACACTTATGCCACTTTGTGTCAACTGTATCTAAAGGTTTCATTTCTAAGCTCAACCCCGTGCCAGAAGAGCAGCTTGTTTGGCTTTTGCTTGTGTTTGCAGAGGTCATGCTTTACTTGAATCGGTTTGAGCTGGAGCTTTTGTAAGAAAACCTGTATTAGTCACACAATGGGGAATTTTCATTGCAAAAGTGAAACATATGATACAATGTCCATTGGTTTTCACTGTTGTTACCACTGAAATTTTGCAAAACACATTTACATCACATATTGACGCTCAATGGTTTTTGTTTTTTTCGTCTTCTAAACAGTCAATAACTCAAGCAAAGTATCATGAGCACATTTGGCATCATTGATCAACAACTTATATTTACAGAATGTACCTTTTACTTCTTCAAACCCAGACATTAGAGACATTAACCCATACAATATTTGTTTTAGGCCGGCATCTTTATTTTATTTATATTTTTTTGTTTTTTCTAAATCTTCAATATTGAAAGCAAAGTCTTTTCTGTGAGCTTTATGCTCAACACAAAAACGCTAATTCTCATTTTCTTTTCTTTAACCTTATAAAACCGACCTATTTTTTTGTGTCTGCTCGAAAACGACATGTCAACAGTAAATTGACTACATCTCTGCAACTACAAGGTGTATTTCAATAATTCTGGTGTCAAAATAAAGGGGACACGTGTGATATTTCCTAGAAGTTTGAATGTGCAATAAATCAAGATGGAAAACAGCAAAATAACCCCAAAAACATTTCCGCCTAAAAAAAACAAACAATATTTGGATGAATATCCCTTTAGATGAAGGCAGTTGCAGCTCAAACAGTATTTTAAATCACAGCCACACATGTCAACATTACCTGCAGCAAATAAAATTGTTCTAATGTGAAACAAACCAAAACTATTACAGTTTTAGTTTGAAATGGTCAGACGGAGTCTCATTATGAACAATTGGGCAGAGTTTGACACAGTTTGACACCACCGGTTTTTGTTTGCTTGCTGTTTGGTCTGTGTTTGGAGTAAATGTAAATGGCTTAGATGTGCTTGTAGCTGAGTCTCAGCTGATCAATTTGATGTGCTGCTCTGCCACATTAGGCTTGGTTTTGTGTAGTGTATCATGCTGTTTGTTTGTGACATGTACATTGCACAAACAACTATACATACAACTCTCGGGTTTGTATTCTGTTTCTATTTCCATTTGGAGAAAAGCACAATATAAATCTAATCCATAACAAGAAGGAGGACCTAAAAAGTAATTTCTTTTCTTTAATAGTTACAAAAGCCCTTGGGTCATATCTTCCCAATCACAACCCAGGTGACGGAAGCTCGTTGACTATTTTAAATTATTTTATCATTATTTTGGAAGAATTGGAATTGTTATGTCAGGTTTTATGTGTGTTTAATGCAGTAGTTCATTGGTCTCAATCACATGAACACTGCCTAACTGCACTGCCTACTGCACGTCAGCTTCAAAAGTTGTGGAGCGTGGTTACAGCGCAGGTCTCAGAACAAAGTGGAGCCTTTGGAGCAAAGTGGAGCAGAGCAGACAGAGCAGACAGGTGCCACACCTGTCAGGACTTGGTCCAGGACCAGGCAGAGATGAGGAATATGGAAAATATATAGTATTTTCATGATTCTCCAAACACAGTACACATCACCCAGCAGGTTTGCGTCCACCCAGGAGGAGGTCTGATTTTTTTCCACTTTTGGCTATAGTTATTTACTGTATGTAATTGTTAGTTTGTTTTAGTGGATAACCATTTTAAGTGTAGGCTTTTGGTGTTGCATTTTAACTTTCAAAGGAAATGTATACATTTATTTTATTTATTTTAAATACTTCTGAGCGCTCGATAATAAAATGTATCATTGCTGTGACTGGTCAATCTGTACGGCTAAACAATCTAAACTGTTTTTCTGTTATTCCTGACAGAAGTCCTGACCCAGTCGCCCACACTGAGTGTCATTAACGTCACATGTGTCTCTAGTGAGTCCTGTGTGGCTTTGCTCCACTGCAGTACCAGTAACATGATAAATCGTCCCTGATGTTTGGGCTGCGGTTTGTTACAGTAAAACATTTTATGTGATTTAACACTAAATTCGCCGTGGTTTTTAGATGATATGCACGTGTCCCTGATGATTGGACTGGGGTGTGGTGCTGTACTCCTCGTAGTCCTGCCTCTGATTGTCCTGTGTTGGTACAAAAACTCAAAAGGTCTGACTTTCTTTCATATTTTACAAATTAAAAAAACAACAGTGTGTACATAATTAAAGTAATTAAACATTTCCTTTCACAGATCGAGGCTGCCACAGGTTGGTCATGTCAGATACTTACTAAAACTATAAAAGTAATGCTTGTATAATTATGTGCTGTTCATCAATGGTTTTAGGCGAACTACTGAGACTGGTCAGGGAGGTGACCAAGTACAAAACGTCCAGAGGGAAGCCACTCAGGAGCAACTGTACTCATCTCTTCTCCACGGTCAGTTCAGAGCTCTTCTGATTTATTATAAAGCAACAAGAACAAATTCAAATGAATATCAAATATAAACTCACATATGTAGTAATAGTGTGGTCTTTTCTCATTTCTCTCCAAACTGTAGCTGATGATTGTGTTTATGAATCAATCACAGACTCAAGAAACAACGATGGTACTGTACAGAGTAGAACTACAAACACCTTTAAAACCTCAAAATGCAAGACTGTTAAAAATGTTTTTGGTTTGTTTGTTAGTTTCAGATGATGGACAGAACCAGGACTATAAAAATGTCACATCTCATATTTTCTCATAAAAGACAAGAAAGAAGGTAAGTAAGTACAAACACAAGTCTACACCAAGAATAAACTTTAGCACTACAGACTAGGAAGTAAAAACTAATTTAAACAGCACAGTAGTTTAATTTGAAAAGTCTGAGATGAAATAGTTGTCAATAATAGAGAAAGGAGCTGTACATTTATTCTTCCTGTCTTTCTACCAGTGGTGGACGAAGTACACAAACCAAGTACTTGAGTTAAAGTACAGATACACTAGGTAAAATATTACTTCAGTAAAATCCAAAGTACTCCCTTTTAACTTTCACATGAGTAAAAGTACAAAAGTATTTGCCTTTAAATGTACTTAAGTATCCAAGTACTATCATTTATTAAGGCTATAATGCCCTTATAATCTTTGTCAGTCTCTTGCCCCCTTTAGGCGCCAGGGTTTATTTAAAAAATACAGATTTTTGAGTTTCAAATTTCAAAAGGCTGTGGTTTGAAAATGATAAGGGATAGAGTCCTACTCTAAACTAGAAAAATGTCAGGTATGACCCAAAGTATATAAGTAAATAAATTTTAAGCTTGTCATTTGCATATAATTTGCATACCATGACATTATATATTGGCGGTTATGTTATTTACAGTACATACACACTAATGAACATATTACAATATTTTTTTTTCCTTTTTCTGAAATATTTTTTTATAACATTAATTTGTAAAAGCAACATTACCAAAATAAAGAATAACTACAACTTCTAATAAACCATAACTAGTAAAACGTATGCAAATAGTTATGAGAAATATACACATGTACTGTATGTGTGTGTTTGCAGTTGCTTTATCTTTTCTTATCCATCCATGTGGCATAGTTAGTAGTTTTTTAGAGTGTGGGACCTCTCATAAAGCACAGCACACAGCCATCACTTTTATTACGATCGCTGCTTTGATTAGTGCATTCTCGCTGACTATGTTTACCCCTGCCTCTCCCTCCTCGACTGGGTAAAGTGTCAGGATGAACAACACGTATTTGTCCCAAACAGCTGTCAATAGAAGCTGCATTATTCCCAGACTCCCTGTCACTACCGCGGCCACGGCAGTACACCCGCCCCGGCTTCTATCAGCTGTGCTAAAGGTAAAGCTGCAGGTGCTAAAGGTAAAGCTGCAGGTGCTAAAGGTAAAGCTGCAGGTGCTACGCGCTGACAGCTTCCCTTCCCAACCTCCCCTTCACTACCGCGGCCAGAGCGACTAGTTTTCCTCCCGTATCTTTCACTGATCTTTGGCAAAATGTGGAAAAAACAGCGTGTGCTTTATGAGAGCCACTGAGAAAGGCACGAGCAGCGGCGCCGCTGTCCAAGTTACACACGCACTCACTCTCGCTCATTCTCACTTTCACTCGGCTGAAAAGACTCTAAAGGTAGATGTTCTCCCTCAGAATCAGAGTCAGCCATTACTTATACCAAAGCTTCATCACAGGTGTATTTTTTATTTGTCATTTTCATGTTTATCAGCTCGTGTGTAGAGAATGAGGCTTCTATTGAGCCGGTCCTGACACTCCCACTGAGACGCGTCTTTGAGGTCTTCTTCTACAAACATTTTTAATGGCAACACAAGGAACGACTAATTTTGCAAAATGTAATTGAGTGAAAAGTAAGATATTTGACTTTGAAATGTAGTGAAGTAAAGTAAAAAGTATCCCCGAATGGAATTACTTAGTAAAGTACAGATACTGGAAAAAACTACTTAAGTACAGTAACGAATTACATTTACTTCGTTACTGTCCACCACTGCTTTCTACAGATCTGTAAGAAGAGACGTGAGAAGCAAGAAAGACACAATAGTTTTAAACGTGTATCGGCAAATTGTTACATTTATTTTGTTCAAGCCTGGATCTTCATTTATTGTGTCTAATTTCCAGCACTGTCACCAACCGTCCACTTGGTGGAGCCACTGGTTTAAGTGGAAGTGTGGTCAGAGTCAGTTTTAGTTTTTAGTTTATAACATCAACTGTAAATATAAATACACGGCTGCGTTGGTCTGACACATGAAGCCGTCTGAGTTGAGCTGTGAACAGAGCAGTGTTAAAACAACACTTGAACACTCTGTACACTGACTCTTATTGGTTCAAAGGGAAGTTAAATTGACGTGTTGATATTTTTATGTTTTTGCTGTATTTTTGCTCAAGTTCAGTTAATGTTACATTTTATCCAAGGCCTGGTCTAAATGTTCTTTGTGACTGTGACATTGTGTTTTGATGATAATGTGTTTCCTACTGTGGAACATATTGTTGCTCTTATTAAATGTATTTTTGATCAAAGATATTATTGTTTAGTCATTATTGATGTGTAAAGACCATTGCCACATTTTACAGTGTAATGCTTTTATTTTTTAATAAAATATTCCTATGTGCACAGCTCTGATAAGTGTTTTGTGTGAACTTTTTTTATCTTTACTGATCATCTCGTCAATGTAGATCTGACATTAGGCAATGGACCCGAGCCGGATCCGAATCTCTCCAGTCTGTGGTGTGCACTCTACCAGCTGAGCACAGTTGTGCTTATAAGTTTACATGACTTATCAAGACCAAGACTTTTAGCGATCGAGACCAAGTCAAGACTAGGACCGTGTCAGGTGAGACCAGGTCAATCAAGACCAGGACAGTGTACAATACACTGTAATAGATACAAGAGAACAGTTAAAAATCTGAAGACTCATCTTCTCTAATCTTCTCTAGACTCATGGAGGTCTGAAGGAGGCAGAGTTAGTCCAGTCTAAGACTATTATGTTTTTTATTGTGGACAGTAAAGATACTGTGCTTATGAAAATTAATGCTTTCTTAAAACGGTGTCTCTACTGTAAGAAATACTAGTGTAGAAGATGTGGCTCTGTTCTTCTGTGCAGAGATGGTAAAGATGGAGACTTATTTTTACATCTGATAAAGAGTCAAAAGCTCTGTTGGTTTTATGTTAAACTTTATCATGGGCAGTTGGGCTGTTTGTGACACCTCCCACTCTTAATGTGGTCGCTCCTCAGCTCAGTCTTGCTTAAGAAGAAGAGGAAACACACATCGACAGAGACAGACATGCTGGGTGGGTGTTTTTGTTGTTTTATTATTTTTTTCACACTCAGGGTCTGCTGCTTTCATGTTATGAGCTCTTTCTAAAAATTAACAGTAACAGTAATTTAATTGAATGGAGGCTGTTTGTTTTTTGTCTTCTGTGCTCGGCACCACTTTAATGCAAAACAAAGATTCATTTAAAAATATAGCTGCAAGCAGACATGACGGGGCCAAGCACTTAGGAGGCCATTAAATGTCACACAACAAGACCAGACATCAGCAGACCAATGGCAGTAAGCATCTAAAGACATTTCAATAAGACTTCGGTGTAAATGGCTGAAAAATCATCACCGAGATTTGTAATGATACGGCAATGGGTTCATCAAATATAGCACTTTGACAAAATTCAAAATGGTCGATATGGTTTTTAAAGAAAAACAACTCGGCCAAACTTCAAGCACCAAGGAGGCCATTAAATGTCACGACAACACGGCCGGCAGCAGCAGACCAACGGCAGTAAGCATCTAAAGACATTTCAATAAGACTTCAGTCTAAATGGTTGAAAAATCATCATCGAGTTTTGTAATGATACGGCAATGCGTTCATAAAATATAGCACTTTTTGACAAAATTCAAAATGGTCGATATGGCAAAATTGGCTATGCTACGGCTCAGCATAATGCCACGAATCTAAAGAGACCAGGTTTGTGATTTTTGGCTAAAGCATTGTGAAGTAATAATAAAAAAAATGTCACATTTTTGTATCTCCGGACCACTAGGTGGCGCTGCCCCAAAACTCTGCAGGCATCCTCAAGTCACGGTTGCCATAACACGTACTAAGTTTGGTTAGAATATGTTAAAGCATCGCAGAGATATAGCCTGACTTATTTTTGTGCGCATTAAGTCAATTTCATTTGCGCGGTATTTGAAAACGGTTTGATGAATCAACTTTCTTTTAATAACTTTTTGTCAGCATGGTCTGAAGATGTTATGATTAAATTTTGGTGAAAATAGGACAAACGGTGTGGAGGAGTTCGAAAAAGTAGGTTTTTAAAGTAAAACAACATGGCAAACAGAAAGTTTGGCCGAATAGGACATATGTGTTATCTGTGCTCTCGGCTTGATCCAGTGAACACATTGAGACCATTTGTTTTACAATAGGTTAACGTAATCAAAACGTATTAGCATATTTGTGAATTTGGTTATAACTTTTGACCACAAGGTGGCGCTGCCCCAAACTTTTTTGAATACCTTCAGGGCTTGGTGCTGAAGAGGCAAACCAAGTTTCCGCAATGCGTTCCAAAATATAGCACTTTTGACAAAATTCAAAATGGCCGACTCAAAATAGTTGATACGGAAAATTGGATATGCTACGCTCGCATGACGCCACGAATCTAAAGAGACCGGGTTTGTGATTTTTGGATAAAGCATTCTAAAGTAATAATCGAAAAAGCTCACATTTTTGTATCTCCGGACCACTAGGTGGCGCTGCGCCAAAACTCTGCAGGCATCCTCAAGTCACGGTTGCCATAACACGTACTAAGTTTGGTTCGAATATGTTAAAGCATCGCAGAGATATAGCCTGACTTATTTTTGCGCATTAAGTCAATTTCATTTGCGCGTATTTGAAAACGGTTTGACGAATCAACTTTCTTTTATCAACTTTTTGTCAGCATGGTCTGAAGATGATCTGGTTCAATTTTCATGGAAATCGGGGCTACGGCCTAGTAGGAGTTCGCAAAAGTACGTTTTTAAGAAAATTCAAAATGGCCGACTCCCAAAATAGTTGATACGGGAAAATTGGATATGCTACAACTTGGCATGACGCCACGAATCTAAAGAGACCGGGTTTGTGATTTTTGGATAAAGAATTCTGAAGTAATAATCGAAAAAGGTCACATTTTGCATCTCCGGACCACTAGGTGGCGCTGCGCCAAAACTCTGCAGACATCCCTTAAGTCACGGTTGACATAACACGTACTAAGTTTCGTTAGAATACGTTAAAGCATCGCAGAGATATAGCCTGACTTATATTTTTGTGTGCACTAAGTCGATTTCATTTGCTCGGTATTCAATAACGGTTTGTGAATCAACTTTATTTCCATAACTTTTGTCACCATAGTCTGGAGATGATCTGGTTCAATTTTCATGAAAATCGGGCTACGGCCTAGGACGAGTTCGCAAAAGTAGGTTTTTCGCAGAAAATTCAAAATGGCGGAAAAATTATCTAGGCGGAAAATGACGCCATAGGGTGCAATCGAATCGCCTTGACCCAAGGAATCAGTGGAAAAATTTTCATTCTAGGCCTTAGGGTTCAAAAGTTATTAGCATAAACATAAGTCCAACTTTGGACAGTTGGTGGCGCTAGAGATATTGACTTAGACACTTCAAATTTGCTAAGATCAATGACTGGACTGTCCTTAATGAGTGTACCAAATTTCACAACTTTTTATCAAACGGTTCAATGGGCTGCCATTGACTTCCATTGCAGGATAAGAAATCTAACGGAGGATTGCATTTCGTGCCTTAAAGCGTAAACTTCACGGTAATGTCAAAAAACCGGGCCTGTGCTACTGCTGGGGCCTGCTACACCACCTTGTAATTTAGAGTTAAAGGTCTCCACAATCCCTGGTTTTCCTGGGAGCTGTCTGAACCTTTGAAAATAATAGATTATGCTTAGGCTAAGCATAATCTATTATTATATGCTTAGGCTAAGGCGAGAAAAACAAAGTACTGGCTGGAGATTTGAGATGACCTCAGGAATCGCTGCACCCCCCTGTTTAAAAAGGCAAAATGTAAATATAACTTGTCTAAAAGTACAAGGTTACAAGTTCCAAAGGATTCTGAGGAGTTTTCAAAGACTCTAGCGCTGGGGGCGCTGGAGAGCCATTTCTAAAGATAACCCTTTTATTTACATATTTTTGTGTTCAGGTCATGAATGTGCACAAACGCCTTTTTGGGTCCAACTCGATCCGAGAAGCCGTTTGAGAGTTAAGAGACGTTTTATTTTCACAAAAATGGCCACCTCGTTACAGGCTTGCCACACCCATACCCGATAAGATATCAACAACAAAGTCACAACTTTGGTTGGCACATGTGTCTAGATGATACTCACCAAATTTGGGGCCATTTAGATTAAAACACAATGATTTGCATCTTTCTGCGCAAGGGGTGCGATTTTAGTGGCCGCGCTTTCACCCCACATGGCGGACTTCCTGTTAAGTTTAGGGTGTGACTGTCATTGACTTTTCTGTTTGCCCTGAGGTGTCCTATGGATATACCAAGTTTCATTTTTCTACGTTGGAAAAAAGTTACTTTCACTTTCCATAGGCCCAATGTATTTTGACTTTTCTAGGGCCGCCACTGAGTCATTTTTCGTATTTTTTTCGGGGACTTCAAATACATACATTTTTTGCCGGGCTTGAAGTCTGGGACCAATAAAAATGACTTTTAGTTGTTCGTTTACTGGGTTGAATTGAGGATCATTTTGCAGAAAAATTATAATAATTAAAGCCGCAAGCGGCGATAAAGGCCCTCGCCTCCCTTGAGACCGCGGGGACACATATATTCGGAGGATTGCATGTCGTGCTTTAAAGCAAATTTGGAGCTGTTTAGATGAAAACCCTTTAGCACAAAGTGTACGATTTAGGTGGTCATGTATTCCACCCAACATTTTCTGTTGAGAAGGATCCTGGCAATTGGGAAATGGCATTTATTTCCCAATAGTTGCCTCTTCACAGACTCATTACGACCACAGCCACAAATCTATCAAAAAACAAATTGATAACTTTTTTTTGCACACGTGTCTAGATGATACTCACCAAATTTGGAGCTGTTAAGATGAAAAGCCTTTAGACACAAGGGGTGCAATTTAGGTGGTCACGCATACACCCAACATAGTAGATTTCCTGTTGAGTTTACGATATGGCTGTAATACATTTTTCTGTTCGCCCTGAGGTGTCCTATGGATGTACCAAGTTTCATTTTTCTACGTTGGAAAAAGTTACTTTCACTTTCCATAGGCCCAATGTATTTTGACTTTTGTAGGGGTCGCCACTGAGTCATTTTTCATATTTTTTTTTCGGCGACTTCAAATACATAAATTGTTCGCCGAGCTTGAAGTCTGGGACCAATAAAAATGACTTTTAGTTGCACGTTTACTGGGTCAAATTGAGGATCATTTTGCAGAAAAATTATAATAAAAAAAATATAGCAAATTATAATAAAATAAAATATAACTCGAGCAAAAAAGTCTAGAAAAACGCTTGTCTATTTTACATACATGTGTTTAGCTCATTTTGCCCAAGTTTGGTGTCTGTGGAATGAAGCAGCTATTTTCTGAGTTCTTTTAAAAAGAGGTGTATTTTAAGTCGGTTCACATTTTCAATTCAAAATGGCCGCCTTCCCGTGTGTGATAGGGTGTGGTCCCCATTGGCTTTATTGTTCATAAGCCCATGCTGGATGTGTGTACCAAGTTTCATTTGCCTACGACAAACTAAAATGTTCACTTCCCATTGACTTTTTCCAAATATTTGGGACGTTGCTATGGCAACACATTTATAGATAGGGGGTGGTTGTCATTGGCTTTTATGCTCGTCATGACATAAGAGATATGTGTACCAAATTTTATGTCTCTATGACAAACTAAATTCTTGGGTCCCATTATAAGTTTGTAGGGGGCGCTGGAGAGCCATTTCTAAAGATAACCCTTTTATTTACATATTTTTGTGTTCAGGTCATGAATGTGCACAAACGCCTTTTTGGGTCCAACTTGATCCGAGAAGCCGTTTGAGAGTTAAGAGACGTTTTATTTTCACAAAAATGGCCACTTCGTTACAGGCTTGCCACACCCATACCCGATAAGATATCAACAACAAAGTCACAACTTTGGTTGGCACATGTGTCTAAATGATACTCACCAAATTTGGGGCCATTTAGATTAAAACACAATGATTTGCATCTTTCTGCGCAAGTGCGAATTTAGTGGCCGCGCCTTTCACCCCACATGGCGGACTTCCTGTTAAGTTTAGGGTGTGACTGTCATTGACTTTTCTGTTTGCCCTGAGGTGTCCTATGGATATACCAAGTTTCATTTTTCTACGTTAGAAAAAAGTTACTTTCACTTTCCATAGGCCCAATGTATTTTGACTTTTCTAGGGGCCGCCACTGAGTCATTTTTCGTATTTTTTTTTTCGGGGACTTCAAATACATAAATTTTTGCCGGGCTTGAAGTCTGGGACCAATAAAAATGACTTTTAGTTGTTCGTTTACTGGGTTAAATTGAGGATCATTTTGCAGAAAAATTATAATAAAAAAAATATACCGAATTATAATAAAAAAAAATATAACTCGAGCAAAAAGTCTAGAAAAACACTTGTCTCTTTTACATACATGTGTTTAGCTCATTTTGCCCAAGTTTGGTGTCTGTGGAATGAAGCAGCTTTTTCTGTGTACTTTTAAAAAGAGGTGTATTTTAAGTCGGTTCACATTTTCAATTCAAAATGGCCGCCTTCCCGTGTGTGATAGGGTGTGGTCCCCATTGGCTTTTTTGTTCATAAGCCCATGGTGGATGTGTGTACCAAGTTTTATTTGCCTACAACAAACTAAAAATTTCACTTCCCATTGACTTTTTCACATTTTTGGGACGTTGCTATGGCAACACATTTATAGATAGGGGTGGTTGTCATTGGCTTTTATGCTCGTCATGACATAAGAGATGTGTGTACAAAATTTTATGTCTCTATGACAAACTAAATTCTTGGGTCCATTATAAGTTTGTAGGGGCGCTGGAGAGCCATTTCTAAAGATAACCCTTTTATTTACATATTTTTGTGTTCAGGTCATGAATGTGCACAAACGCCTTTTTGGGTCCAACTCGATCCGAGAAGGCGTTTGAGAGTTAAGAGACGTTTTATTTTCACAAAAATGGCCACCTCGTTACAGGCTTGCCACACCCATACCCGATAAGATATCAACAACAAAGTCACAACTTTGGTTGGCACACGTGTCTAGATGATACTCACCAAATTTGGGGCCATTTAGATTAAAACACAATGATTTGCATCTTTCTGCGCAAGTGCGATTTTAGTGGCGCGCGTTTCACCCCACATGGCGGACTTCCTGTTGAGTTTAGGTGTGACTGTCATTGACTTTTCTGTTTGCCCTGAGGTGTCCTATGGATATACCAAGTTTCATTTTTCTACGTTGGAAAAAAGTTACTTTCACTTTCCATAGGCCCAATGTATTTTGACTTTTGTAGGGTCGCCACTGAGTCATTTTTCTTTTTTTTTGACTTCAAAACATAACATTTTCGCCGAGCTTGAAGTCTGGGACCAATAAAAATGACTTTTTGTGCACGTTCACTGGGTCAAATTTAGGATCATTTGGTCACAATAAAGATAAAAAAAAAAAAATCCGAGCAAAAACAATAGGCCCTCCCGGTCATCACCGGCTCGGGCCTAATTAAAGCATAGCGGCGATAAAGGCCCTCGCCTCCCTTGAGACCGCGGGGACACATGCACTCGGAGGATTTCATTTCGTGCTTTAAAGCGTAAACTTCACGGTAATGTCAAATAACCGGGCCTGTGCTACTGCTTGGGCCTGCTACACCACCTTGTAACCTAACTTTAGAGTTAAAGGTCTCCACAATCTCTGGTTTTCCTGGGAGCTGTCTGAACCTTTGGAAATAATAGATTATGCTTGGGCTAAGGCGAGAAAAACAAAGTACTGGCTGGAGATTTGAGATGACTCAGGAATCGCTGCACCCCCCTGTTTAAAAAGACAAAATGTAAATATAACTTGTCTAAAAGTACAAGGTTACAAGTTCCAAATGATTCTGAGGAGTTTTCTAAGACTCTAGCCTTGGCTCTGGAGGGGCCTCCTCTAAAGGAAGGATCCTGGCAATTGGGAAATGGCATTTATTTCCCAAAGAAATGGCTGCCTCTTCACAGACTCATTACGACCACAGCCACAAATGTATCAAAAACAAATTGATAATTTTTTTGGCACACGTGTCTAGATGATACTCACCAAATTTGGGGCCATTTAGATTAAAACACAATGATTTGCATCTTTCTGCGCAAGGGGTGCAATTTTAGTGGCATGCGTTTCACCCCACATGGCGGACTTCCTGTTGAGTTTAGGGTGTGACTGTCATTGACTTTTCTGTTTGCCCTGAGGTGTCCTATGGATATACCAAGTTTCATTTTTCTACGTTGGAAAAAAGTTACTTTCACTTTCCATAGGCCCAATGTATTTTGATTTTGTAGGGGTCGCCACTGAGTCATTTTTCGTATTTTTTTTCCGGCGACTTCAAATACATAAATTTTTCGCCGAGCTTGAAGTCTGGGACCAATAAAATGACTTTTCGTGCATGTTCACTGGGTCAAATTTAGGATCATAGGTCGACAAGAAAGATAAAAAAAAAAAAAAAAAAAAAAAAATCCGAGCAAAAACAATAGGCCCTCCCGCCATCACCGCTCGGGCCTAATAAAAATTCTATGAATGTTAACCAATGAAAGTCAGACATTGCTTTTCAACCATGCTTCAACGGAATTATTTTAAAAAATAAACTCATGGAACAGGCCTGGACAAAATTGTTGGTACCCCTAGAAAAGACTGTAAATAATGTGACCAAATGGACATGATAATTCAAGGTGTGTGCACTAATTAGCATCACAGGTGTGTACAATCTTGTAATCAGTCAGTGGGCCTATTTATAGGGCTTCAGGTGGTCACTGTGTTGTCTGGTGACATGGTGTGTACCACACTCAACATGGACCAGAGGAAGCGAAGGAAAGAGTTGTCGCAGGAGAATATAAAGAAAATTATAGACAAGCATGATAAAGGTAAAGGCTATAAGACCATCTCCAAGCAGCTAGATGTTCCTGTGACTACAGTTGCACATATTATTCAGAAATTTAAGATCCATGGGACTGTAGCCAACCTCCCTGGACGTGGCCGCAGGAGGAAAATTGATGACAAATCAAAGAGACGGATAATCCGAATGGTAACAAAAGAGCCCAGAAAGACTTCTAAAGAGATTCAAGGTGAACTCCATGCTCAAGGAACATCAGTGTCACCATCCGTCGTTGTTTGAGCCAAAGTGGACTACATGGGAGAATACCAAGGAGGACATTATTGTTGAAAACAAATCATAAAAAAGCTAGACTGGAATATACCAAACTACATGTTGACAAGCCACAAAGCTTCTGGGAGAATGTCCTATGGACAGATGAGACAAAAATGGAACTTTTTGCCAAGGCACATTGGCTCTATGTTCACAGACAGAAAAATGAAGCATATCAAGAAAAGAACACTGTTCCTACTGTCAAACATGGAGGAGGCTCTGTTATGTTCTGGGGCTGCTTTGCTGCATCTGGCACAGGGTGTCTTGAATCTGTGCAGGGTACAATGAAATCTGAAGACTATCAAGGGATTCTAGAGAGAAATGTGCTGGCCAGTGTCAGACAGCTTGGTCTCAGTCGCAGGTCATGGGTCTTGCAACAGGACAATGACCCAAAACACAGCAAAAAACACCCAAGAATGGTTAAAAGGAAAACATTGGACTATTCTAAAGTGGCCTTCTATGAGCCCTGACCTCAATCCTATTGAGCATCTTTGGAAGGAGCGGAAACATGCCGTCTGGAAAAGACACCCTTCAAACCGGAAACAACTGGAGCAGTTTGCTCATGAGGAGTGGGCCAAAATACCTGCTGAGAGGTGCACAAGTCTCATTGACAGTTACAGGAGTCGTCTGATTGCAATGATAGCCTCAAAAAGTTGTGCAACAATTTTGTCTAGGCCTGTTCCATGAGTTTATTTTTTAAAATAATTCCGTTGAAGCATGGTTGAAAAGCAATGTCTGACTTTCATTGGTTAACATTCATAGATTTTTTATGTATTATTACTTTTGTCAGAATAAAGTTTTTTCTGTGACCATTGTGAGTTTTTCTTTCATTGACCGAAGGGTACCAACATTTTTGTCCACGTGTGTAAATGTACACGTTCTTCACTTAGCTGGCCAGAAAATACAACATGGTGGTTATTTCCCCAATTCTTGAGCGAGAGGATGTGCACGACACTCTGTGGAACACTGCTGTGGTCATCTCCAACTCTGGAAATGTGCTTGGAAAAACACGGAAGTATCATATTCCCAGGATTGGAGACTTTAATGAGGTTTGTGTATAAGTGCTTTGTTGATAAAGATTTCATAAATGGTTGTAGTGATTATTTGTCAACATTTAAATCTGACTCTAAAATAATCACTATGGCTTGTGTTGCAGTTCAAAGATTGAGAGCCGCAACGTTTAATATATATATAGTGGAACCTCAGAGATGCTCTGCATTATTAGTCTATTCTTTTCTAATCTCCTTAACAGTCTACATATTATATGGAGGGTAACATGGGCCACAAAGTTTTCCAGACACAGTTTGGTAGGATAGCTGTGAACATCTGTTACGGCCGACATCACCCTCTGAACTGGTTTATGTACAGTATGAACGGAGCTGAGATCATCTTCAACCCCTCGGCTACTGTCGGGGCTCTCAGGTGAGAAAGTACATCAATCTACCTCAAATCTCAAAACACTCAAAGGAGCAAACAATTTCCTTTGTAACAACAATGAAGGAACCAATGCTCATGGATAGTGCTACATTCAAATATCTCAAGGTTTTGGATAGTTGTTGCCAAATATGTTATTTCTTATGTTTGTAAGACTATTTGTCATACTTTTTTATTTGTTGTGTTTACAATAATGCAATTTCTTCTTCACAGTGAACCCATGTGGCCGATAGAGGCCAGAAATGCAGCAATAGCTAACCATTGTTTTACTTGTGCCATCAACCGGGTTGGAACAGTAAGTTCAAAATATTCACAACAAAGACAACATAAGAATGTTAAACAAAAGATTCTGTTTTCTCTTTTGTTTCATTTAGGAGCATTTCAAAAGTGAATTCACATCTGGAGATGGGAAAAAGGGTATGTTATTTCCAATATTTTGTCTGTCAAAAAGATTAACATGAATTGTTAGGATATTGAATTATTTAATGAAACCAGAAGATGCGGTTTGAGTTGGTTTATAATCATGATTTGTATTTTACTGTCCCAAAGTACTGGTGAATTGTTAAATCTAAATGTTGTCTGTCACTGTCTGTCTCTACGTGTTTGTCCAGGCTGCACTGTACACCACCTCCCAGTTACTCACTACATTTATTGTGGTTTTGCAGCCCATCATGACTTCGGACACTTTTATGGATCAAGTTACGTGGCTGCTCCTAATGGTAGCCGTACTCCGGGCCTCTCCAGGACTCGGGACGGGCTGCTGGTGGTAGAAATGGACCTGAATCTTAATAGACAGATCAGTGACAAGTGGAGTTTCAAGGTAAACCTGAACATTTGGGCTTTGAACAAGATCTAGACTATAAATATAAATAGTTCAAGTTCAATCTCACATCAATGACAAACACATTTAAACGTTTAATAAACAATGTAATGGTTTGTATTTAAACATAATTGTTCTATTCAACAACTAAGTATAGGGTAAATGTGATTCAATGCAACTGGGAAATGAACCCTAATAGACGACCTTTCACTCGATTACAAAGTTTCTGTGCCTGTTTGCAGATGACTGGGAGGTATGCTGAATATGCCGAGGAGCTTACCAGGACGATTGCCCCGGACTTTAAACCCAACATAGTGAAGGAGTAAATAATGTGACATTTGAACTAACATTTGAACGCAACATCTCATTGAAAATAAATCAAATACCACAAATTTGTGACACATCCTTTAATTGCAACATATAATAAATGTAGCTCTAGGTTTATTAAAAAATAAAGTGTTGTGCTATTTGTTTATACAAAACAAAATTAGGTACTTTGTAATTAAATAACAGATAATTATGACGGGTATGAAAAAAGTAGTGCAAAAAATACATAATCCAAACTGAAAAAGCCTGAAAAAGTCTGAGAAAATGACTGATTCCTGAATGCTTTTAAATAAAACATGGATTAGTTATATTTTGTTTGGCTGCATGATTTAAAACAACTGTATGTCTGTTCAAAATAACGCTGAAATGCACACTGTCTGTAGTAAATGTAAGTTGTGTCTTGAGAATTTTGCATTGCACTATTGCAACTATCTTGTTTTGTCACATGACACTAAAGAGCATTACCTGAGACTCTCAAACACTACTCTGTCTATTCCCTGTTAACCATGAAATAATTAAAAAAGGTGAGTTTAGAGGACAATCTTCTTAAAAAAGGCAAGTGAAGGACATCAAAGCTGTACATTAAATAATCAACATTATCAGCCCTGAATTATGTGCACATCATTTTCTGTAAATTCTTCATTCCATTTGAGATCCACACATTTTCATTTTTAACACTTAGTCATTAAAATTGTACAAACATAATACATTTTACATAAACTATAGCTTCATGAAAGGAATATAAAATTATTAAATTTAGATTGCTGCTGGATTTCAACTCCACACACATCAAGTAGCCTACACAGGCAGGGACTTTGCAACCTGGCATTTCTTTTGTGAAGCTGATGGGACACTAGCACCGGAAGAACGGCCTGGGGACCAGCGACGGCAGGCATTAGCAGTAGGGGTGTAACAATATATCGTGGTACGATATATCGCGATGCAAAAATGCTTCGATATATGTATCGTAGAGTTATGGCGATTTTTTTTTGGAACAGCTCAATGGAGATGCTCTTAAGCACAGAGGTGCGCAGAAATGCCCGTAAACTCGATACTATGAATAGTGCTGACATCAGTGATGCAGAAGAAATCGTAAACCTTCTTAAATCGCTGAAACAAAGCCACCACTGTCCTGTCTGATGAAAAGAGTGCCACCCTGTCACTCATTGTGCCCTTGAAATCCATGATCGAACAGAGTATGACACTAGACGAGAATGATTCCACAACTATAGCTAACATGAAGAATGCCATCCTGCAAAACCTCTCAAGCACATACACAGAGGAACACGATTACCTTCTAGAGTAGTGATGGGATTTATGGCTCTTTGAGTGGATCCGGATCTTCGCGATCCGTTCCTCTTTATAAATATTTAGTCAGTTTTAAGAAGCCAGCTTGGGGGCATCTCAGTTTATCCTGGAAATAATCACTGGGAGCAATGATGAGGTGAGATTTGTAGTCAAATAATATTAAATATTAATATTAAATTAAAACTCAGATATCACACCCCAATATCTGAGTTTGAATTATTCTGAAATATTGATTATTACCTCATTTGTCATGTGTGGACTATATTCCATAGGGTTGCACAAATCCCTCTGCTTAGACAGTGACATCACTATTTTGGATTTACATTTAGTACAAAGTGTGTGTGTGTGTGTGTGTGTGTGTGTGTGTGTGTGTGTGTGTGTGTGTGTGTGTGTGTGTGTGTGTGTGTGTGTGTGTGTGTGTGTGTGTGTGTGTGTGTAAAGCTACGTTGACTTATGTTATTCATCAGTGGTGGGAAGAGTACTGAAAAATCATACTCAAGTAAAAGTACTATTACTTACCAAAAAATGTAATGTGAGTGGAGTAAAAGTACCTGTCCTAAATACCACTCAAAGTACGAGTAAAAAGTAGCCCCTTCAAAAGTACTCAAGAGTAGGGAGTAGTGAGTATTATGCTGTGACTTATTCCACCTTATACCCTGTGAAATAAATATGTAGCTTTATAACAGTGTCGTTCTCTTTTACATTCAAATTGCATTGTATTCTGCAGTGTATTTAGTAGCGGTTTAAAGCCATTTTCGATTTAAGTCATTATACATAGGCCTACAGTATAACCAGCAACAACCCCGCTCCCTCTTCTCATCAATGACGACGACTGACGAGATAGTCTTATTAAGCAGTCGTTGCTTGTGATGATTTTTGCGTCTTCTCGAACACGTCCATACTGCTGCATTAATAAAATGACCGTGCCTTCACTCCAAGCTGGTTGCTAATCGCTAACGCAATTGTTTTTGGCCGAATAATTTCGGTTGCCTGAAACATTCGGTGCATCCCTAATTCACATTGGCTCATAAAACCTCACACAGTTTTATTTATGCCCCCCACACTATATTTGTGACGTTTATTATACCATTTAACATAAATATTTAAGATATGATACTTAGCAAATATGAAATCTTACCTCTTTTTTAAATTAGAGGAAGAACTCTTGAATGCTGATATTTCAACCGGTCTGGGCAAGCAAAGTAGGCATGACATAACGACACAATTGCCCTTCTTCGCCTTCATTGTAAAAAGCTCCTTCAGGTACGGCCAAGGATGCTAAAGTGCTGTATTTGAGTTACTGCATGTTGAAGCATCCACCACACTTCCTTCCTCCTCCTCCTCCATGATTAAACTAAATTGGCGCCAGGTGTTTTGAAGTCTGTCTGATGCAAGTTTTCTATGTGCGATTTGATTGGATGGGAATCACTGGACTGATTATTCTCCTTAGCCAATCATCATTGACAGGAAAAAAAAATAAACAATGTAGTGACTGCGTGTTGAGGGAAAATAGTGCAGTAAAAGTACCGATACAGCACTAAAAATGTACTCAAGTACAAGTAAAAGTACACTGTTTTTAAACTACTTAATAAAGTACAATTCCTGAGAAAAAATACTCAATTACAGTAATGAGAGTATTTGTAATTCGTTACTTTACACCACTGTTATTCATACAATACCTACTCATAAATAAACTTCAAAAACAAAGCCAGCTGCAATACATTTCTGTGCAAAACAGCTTTTACTACAAAAACTTCCACACAAGAACATTATCACACAAGAACATTTTGATAGAAAACAAAAAATATTTAAAGTAGATAAAATTTGTAATAACAATAATAATAAATAAAATGGAAATGTCTACATACTACTACTGTAAACTTTGCAAATAGGACATCAGCCCCTTCAAGTCAATGAACAATAACAAAGTGGGCTGCAATGAAGTACTCACGTGCAGGATGCGTGCACAACTAATAACTAACATCATCACGCTATAAGGGGTCGGCCTGTGCTGGGTGAGCCCCTCCCCCTATAACTGTTCTGTCTCGCGGAGGAGCTCATTTGTGTGCATCTGTGTGAGACACACATAGGAAAAAAGAACGACAGAAAGAACGGCTCCCCTCCAGCCGCGACTCGGCTCCCATCGTTCATGTTTATGAGCCGTTCAAAAGAATTGGTTCGTTCGCGAACGTCACAACTCTATTCTAGAGTGTACTTGCCCCAATTACTCCCTGAACAACGTGAAGAGGTTTTCCACCGGTTGAAGAACAAATTAAACCAGTTACAGCAGGTATGTCTGCATTACTAATTGTGTGAGAATCTGTGTATTTGCATTTGTGTGTGTTTGTCACATGCATGTTTGTGTAAGCTACTTTGTGCAGACCTTTATGTGTGTGTAACTTAAATTATATTTTCTATACCGTAATTATTTATTTTATCATATTTTTAAGGCTGCCACTGTGGAGCAAACAGAAATGAGGGAGGGACGAGCCAGTGATGGAGATCCTACTAATGCAGCCCATCAACAGTGTTGCCACAGTTACTTTGAAAAAGTAACTTAGTTACTTTACAGATTACTTGATTTAAAAAGTAACTTAGTTACTTTACAGATTACTTGATTTTTAAAGTAACTAAGTTACTTTACAAGTTACTTTATTAGTTCCATTCAGCAGCTGCCGACAACATAAAAATGACAACTGGTTTTGCCAACAATCACTTTATTTGAAGTGTATTTTTAACAGTAACATCAACAATCTATCTCCTGACAATTAAAGTTAAATTTAAAAACTATTTCTTGAAAAAAATACATGTTTTTACAAAAAATAAAGGCAGTCTCTCTTGACTTAACATAAATACTTGTTTTAATAAAAAATAAAGGCAGTCTTTCTTGACTTAACATAAATACTTGTTTTAATAAAAAATACAATAGTCTTTCTTGACAAAAATTACAAAAATAGTAACGCACAGTGACTTGGTTAAGTAACTTTAATCTGATTACTGGTTTGGAATCAGTTAGTAATTAGTAATGCGTTAGATTACTCGTTACTGAAAAAAGTGGTCAGAATCATGGCCTACTGGCATCACTGCCCATCAAAGAGATACAGCACACAGAGTTGAGCAAGAACAGCCACCTAGCAAGAAGACAGCACTGGAAGATCTCTTTTTTATTATTGTTTATAGTTGCTGGGTGCTCATAGTTCTCTACAGGTCATGTCAAATCATTTCATGTCCTCCATGTTAGTCCAAGCATGGAGTAGACATAACTGCAGAAATGGCTTGCCATGGGACTTCTGCACCTGGAGCTGGGGCCTTGGGGAGGGTGTACACCTCCTCTCTAACAGCCCCCACTGCAGTGATATAAAATCTCATGTTTTGTTTACTTCTTTAAGCAAACCTCACTCAGTAGCTTTTGATACGTGTCTGCTTTGCTTCTTCTTGCAAGAATAAAACCTGGCCCTTCGCTTTTTATAATATAATCTGTCTCTGTGTCTCTCTGGATAACATAAGGATATAGAATTCTTATAACAGACATGTACAAAAAGGACCCATCTATTCCCCTCACTAATTGTCCACTGAAATGGTGGAAAGAAAATGCTCAAATGTACCCCCTTCTTTCCCCTCTTGCTAAGGCTTACCTCACAGTTCCAGCAACTTCTGTTCCCAGTGAACGTGTTTTTTCAACAGCAGGGGATATTTTAAATGCACAAAGATCCCAGCGACTCCCAGCGAAGAAAATGTAGACATGCTGTATATTTTTTGCAAAAAAACCTGTAAGTAACCTTAACAAACCCTAAAGCTGTTTGTGTTGAACTTACTTGAACAGAACACTACTATTTTTGCACTTTTACTGCTTTAAGAAGTTCTCTCTTAGGCTATCCTAATTCTAATTTCATGATAAATTATGTTTTATTGATCAGTGACACATACACAGTGGTTAAGTTAACAGAAGGTTACATTAAATCTTGATTTAAATTGAAATATTGTTAATTCTTTAAGTTGTATGCACAACAAAGATAATTATTGAACACACTGTTGATGTTAAAAATAAACCTATTATATAAATTTCAGTGTTATTTTTTTATTTAGTTCAAAATATCGTGATACATATCGTATTGTGAGCCGAGTGTATCGTTACACCCCTAATTAGCAGTAGATACTGGGCCTGGAGCTGTACTTGAATTAAATGAACTAAAATGAAGTACATATCTATCAATGGTCTTTAAAGATAAATAGGATGTCTTCATCTGTGCCGTAGCTGTGACGTGCCTCTTCAAAGTTACCAACACTGGTGCTGCACACCCCTGAACAACAACAACAAAACATATTAAACACTGTTGATTCACAGTTCTAATCCCATATGCATTTGTTTATTTAAAACATGCTTTTCCCTGACCACTCATATACAGTCTACAGCTAATAGAAATTATATACAAGGCTTGACACTAATCTTTTTGCTCACTGGCCATTGTGGCTATTGCAGGGGTCGGCAACCTTTTGGAGCCAAGCCACACCAAGAAGAAACCGAGAATCCCATCTAAAGTCTATACGTTTGTTTTGTGCATGGACAATTACCAAAATATGAGGCAAGAAAGAAATTGCACAAAGATTATACAGTTGATGCCCCTCACCAACAGCACGTGAACTTTTGTACCTAACATTTGAACTGTGGCCACACACTCAGTAAAATTAGATCCTATTCTGCTATAATTGTACATATTGGTTATTACCGATTATTCATGAGCAGGACACACACACACGATGCCTAGAGCTACCAGCCTACATAAGTGAGGGAGTCTAATAAAAGGTTAATAACTGCTATAATAAACAGTGTTTATGGAGAAAATAAGACCACCCTCCTTTGTTAATTTTTAACTCTTTGAAGACAAGCCTGGTTAATGTGATCAATCAGATCAGTTGATGCACAGACAACACAGCTCCCTGTGCTGTGTGCAGTTTGGACTCAGTGCAGGTTTAACTAAACATTTACAGGCAGCTGCAAGTGAATTTGACAATGAATGAGCTAAATTGTTACATTATATTTGCCGTCCAACCTTCCATTTTGTGTTAAAAAAGCAAGGCCAGGGGTCCCTAATTAGTTTTCACAAAGGGACAAAAAATGCCAAGCTTGCGACACCAAGAGCCAAAAATATAGTTTGAATTTGTCAGTCCAAGATGGTTTTTTTTAATTTTTTTTGTTGAAAACTAACAACAGTGACATAACCAGTGTTACTGAAAACAAAAGAACAACCTTTAAAATAGGCCTATTGCAAGAAGAAATAACTTTTTACTTTTTTTACTAAATGTATAAATGTCCAAAATGTTTATTTTTGTACTTACATTATGCACGTTCTATTTAATAACTTTATTGTGTTTGCATCTGAATTAATTAAATTTACAAACCGACAAAAAATGATGGGGGGTCTGTTTTGTGTTGAGCCATCCTGAGGCACTGGCCCAGAACCTTTCCTGGTTTTTAGTAGTGTTCGTTACAGAACCAGACAACTCACAAATGTGTGAAGAGGGGAAGCTTCTTTCTATTCAAGAATAGAAATTATACTCAAGACCTTAGGGGAATTTTTGGCATTCACCAATATTTTCTTAACTGAAAAATGTTCTTCTGGAAAAACAAATCCTGAGAACAGGGTAAAGCTCTCTTAAAGCCTGTCTTAAAATGTGATCTGACAAACATAATCCATCCATCTTCTACCGCTTATCCAGGGCCGGGTCGCGGGGGGCAGCAGTCTAGGCAGAGACGTCCAGACCTCCCTCTCCCAAGACACTTCCTCCAGCTCTTCCGGGGGGATACCGAGGCGTTCCTAGGCCAACCGAGAGACATAGTCTCTCCATCGAGGTCTCCTCCCGGTGGGACATGCCCGGAACACCTCCCTAGGGAGGCGTCCAGGAGGCATCCGAAACAGATGCCCGAGCCACCTCAGCTGGCTCCTCTCGATGTGGAGGAGCAGCGGCTCTACTTTGAGCTCCTCCCGAGTGACAGAGCTCCTCACCCTATCTCTAAGGGAGCGCCCCGCCACCCTGCGGAGAGAGCTCATTTCGGCCGCTTGTATCCAGGATCTTGTTCTTTCGGTCATGACCCACAGCTCATGACCATAGATGAGAGTAGGAACGTAGATTGACCGGTAAATCGAGAGCTTTGCCTTACAGCTCAGCTCCTTCTTCACCACGACAGACCGGTACATCGACTGCATCACTGCAGAAGCTGCATCGATCCGTCTGTCAATCTCACTCTCCTTCCTTCGTGAACAAGACCCCAAGATACTTGAACTCCTCCACTTGAGGCAGGACCTCTCCACCAACCTGAAGGGGATAAGCCACCCTTTTCCGACTGAGAATCATGGTCTCAGACTTGGAGGTGCTGATCCTCATCCCAGCTTCACACTCGGCTGCAAACCGTCCCAGTGCACACTGGAGGTTCTGGCTTGATGGAGCCAACGGGACAACATCATCTGCAAAAAGCAGAGACAAGATCCTGTGGTCCCCAAACCAGACTCCCTCCGGCCCCTGGCTGTGCCTAGAAATCCTGTCCATAAATATAATGAACAGGACCGGTGACAAAGGACAGCCCTGCCGGAGTCCAACATGCACCGGGAAAAGGTCTGACTTACTGCTGGCAATGCGAACCAAGCTCCTGCTCTGGTCGTACAGGGACCGAACAGCCCTTAGTAAAGGGCCTCGGACCCCATGCTCCCAGAGCACCCTCCACAGGGCACCACGAGGGACACAGTCAAATGCCTTCACCAGATCCACAAAGTGTGTGGGGACTGGTTGGGCAAACTCCCATAAACCTTCCAGAACCCTGGAGAGGGTATAGAGCTGGTCCAGTGTCCCATGACCGGGACGAAAACCTCATCCTGAAATCGAGGTTCGACTATCGGCCGCATTCTCCTCTCCAGTACCCTGGCATAGACTTTCACAGGGAGGCTGAGGAGTGTGATCCCTCTGTATTTGGAACACCCCCTCCGGTCCCCTATCTTGAAAAGAGGGACCACCACCCAGTCTGCCAGTCCAGAGGTACTGTCCCCTGTACTGTACTGATGTTGCAGAGGCGTGTCAACCAAGACAGCCCCACAACATCCAGAGACTTGAGGTACTCATGGCGTATCTCATCCACCCCCGGTGCCTTGCCACCAAGAAGCTTCCCAACTACCTCAGTGACTTCAGCTTGGGGGATGGACGAGTCTACCGCCGAGCCCTCGGCCTCGGCCTCTGCTTCCTCTAGGAAGACATGTCAGTGGGGTTGAGGAGATCCTCGAAGTATTCCTTCCACCGTCCCAGACAGACATCCCAACCTGCAAAATGTCCTTTCAGGGAGGTATCCTGAAATAACTTTTTGCAGCGAGCCCCAACCCCGGGCCTGGCTCCAGGGTGGGACCCAGGTTACGCCATACCGGGCGAAGTAACGGTCCTTGATTTTTTCATTTTTATAAGGGGTTCTCAACCGCTTCTTGTCTGGCCTGTCACCTACGACCTGTTTGTCTTGGGAGACCCTACCAGAGGTATATAGCCCCAGACAACATAGCTCCTAGGATCATTCGGGCACTGAAACCCCTCCACCAAGATAAGGTGGCGGTTCAAGGAGGGGCAAACATAATGTGTGTAATAATAATAATTACACAAAAAAAAAATCTGATCTGATGTCTTTATTGAACACACTCTTTGAACATTCAAAATGGCAGTGGAAAAAGTAAGTGAACCCTTAGAATTAATAACTGGTTGACCGCATAAACCTCAACCAAGCGCTTCCTGTAGCTCTGGACCTGCACATCGTTTTAGCTCATTCTTCCCAGCAGAATTCTTGCCACTGTACATCAGATGTGTTTTGTGTTGATTTATCGAGGTATGTGTTCTCATGTTCTTAGAAGATATTAAAAAGTAATAAATGAAAAGAAAGGTTTTATTACAGCTGGAGCTGTAACACTGATGAATGAAACCTTTCTTTATGTCCTTTCTTAACGTAAATCGCTTTGAATAAAAAAAAAGCGGCAACTACAAATGTAAAATGTAAATGTAACACTGGTGAATGGAAGCTTCATGTAAGTCACTTTGGATAAAAGTGTCTGCTAAATGACTAAAATGTAAAAAAAATATATATATATATATATTATATAGCGGCTGGTTAGCTCAGCTGGTGGACATGGCCTTTCACACGGGGGACCCAGGTTCGAATCCCCCTCGGGGTGCTATCCAGTGTGGGTCCTTAGGCAAGACCCTTCGCGCTACTGCCTACCTCATAATGAGAAACAATAAATGCTATGAGAAGCCAGCTCAGACGTCGCCCGGCCAAACAAGGTCTGCGTCAGGTGTTGGGGAACCAGAGCAACTTGATGACAAATGGGCTACTGGAACAAGACGGAGATGGGCGAGATGCGATAACAAGGCTCTGTTGGAATGCTACTACTCCAGTAACCCTAGTCAGAGGGTAGTCACCTCCAAAGGTGATAGAGAATGACCGAGCCAAGATCCTGTGGGACTTCCAGATTCAGACTGACAGAATGGTAATGGCAAACCAACCAGACATTGTGGTGGTGGACAAACAGCAGAGGAAGGCCGTTGTGGTTGACGTTGCAATACCAAGTGATTGGTCAAATAAGTCAAATAAGTAAATATTACAGATCAATTAAATGCAGTGGTAACTAACAATAATCTTGATGAAGAAACAAAAATTAAACAGCTGAAAAAAGAAATGTATAAAATGTACATAGAATTGGAAAAAGGAGCTTCATAAGGTTCCAGAGCAAATGGCTAGATGTAACAAACAGGTGGCACAGATATGGCATCAATTCGGTCAGCCTGTGGTCGTCCTTTTTGCCAGTACAGAGACTGTACAGAGACTCAGACTCTCGCTCAGGTTGTCAGACGACCTGCTGCTAGGATTAGACGCGTTGACACACCGGTCGTGGCCCACAGGTCTCCTCTATGCCGTCCTGCCACTGCGCCTCCTGGCCCCTCTGCTCCACAGAGTGAGGTCACAGGGCCTGCACATCCTGGTGGTGGTCCCAGAAAACCCAGGTGCCAGGTGGTACACACAAAGTGGAAATTATAGTTAACTGATGTAACTACAGTTCTACGAGTGTGGACTTCCTCTCTCTCTTGAGCTGGTTCGAAGAAGGGAGAGCGTTGGACTTGAGGGCTTATATAGCCCCTGAGGTTGTGCCAAGGTGTGGACATGATTGGCACTGTGAATGCTTTGATCTGTCTCAGTGGTGCTTCCATGCGCCAGAGAAGTAACCAAAAGCGAATTCCGTAGGTGGTCTACGCACACAGTCGTAGAAACTGTAGTTACATCAGTTAACTATAATTTATTGATTGTTTTACAATGTTACGTGCAGATCTAGTTGGAGCAATTTTGGATTGATGGGTGCTGGTCTGTGAGAAGAAATAAACAACTAGAATTTGTACTGAGAAATGTGCAGCGCTTGTATCAACAGTCACATGACCGATATTACTGGTGCTTCACAAAGCGTTTCAATTGTTCATTGTTCAACAGAAGCGTTTCATTGGTTTACAACTTGAACCTTTTTGCGCTTTATTGTGCGACATAGGAAGCCTCAGTAACACTCCAAGATGTGGGTTTTGAGCAAGCCTCTCCCATGGAACCTCTAAAATGGTCCTCAAATAAGGGCGCTGCCATAAGGTGATTTTACAGCGAAATACAGCGATATACCTCCGTCCACCAGAGGGCAGGCTCCAAAAGCGGAAATATAAGGAGAAACCCAATGGCGACCATAGATAGTATAATTATGGATGATATCCGCCCATTGGTCCCCTATTCACCAATATTGTCATTACGAATGGGCAATATAATGGCCGTTACATCCGGGCTTTTCGGGTTTTACTCCATAGTAAAACAATAGTTTTTAGATAGCATAAACCAACGTAATTTTCAAAAATTCACCCCCCCCCCCTCCACATAGCAGCGCAAAGCCCTGACCGGACACAGCATGAGGAACCGCGCATCTGCCGTCATCCCGGCTGGGGTGGGGCAGAGAGCTCTAATCCTGACCTCACCCTGGACCGGAAGGACGAGGTGATAACCTTCGGCTGAAAGGCTGGGTTGGGCCAAAGGTGAATTAGGCTTCCATCCTCACTGAGCGACATGCACGAAGGATGAACCGACAAGGCGCACAGGTCCCCCGCCCTCTTGGCGGAGGATAGTGCCAACAGAAGGGCGGTCTTGAAGGAGAGCAGCCGGACTTCCGCCTGCTCCAAGGGCTCAAAAGGGGGTCCAGACAGACCATCCAAAACAGTCTGAAGGTCCCAGGGAGGCACCACCTGTCTAGAGGGGGGCCTCACCCTGCGTGCACCCCGAAGAAAACGCTTAACCAAAGGGTGACTACGAGCCGAGAAGCGCCCAAAGCCCTTATGGCCCGTCGTGATGGCTGCCACAAACACCGCCAGAGTAGATGCGGCACGACCACTATCCAGAAGTCCCTGTAGAAATTCCAGGACTACATTAACTGGACAGCTACAGGGGTCCAACGTCCTGTCACCACACCAAGCGGCAAAGAGACGCCAACGGGTGCCGTATGTCCTGGTCGTGGAAGGTGCCCTAGCACTCTGGATGGTGGACACCACTGCTGGGGGAAGTCCTATATTCATAAGCTTCCCCCTTTCAACCTCCAGACTAGGAGCCTGCGGGTCAGGAATGGTCGGGACTGAAGGGAACCCCCGGCCTGCAGCAGTGTGTCGGGTTGGTCGGGGAGAGGCCACGGGTCCGTCACCGCCATCTGCACCAGGTCCGGGTACCATCTGGCACCCGGACTGTCCGGAGCCACCAACAGGATGTGAAGGCCCTGCAACCTCACCCTGTGAAGCAGAGGGGATAAGAGGCATAGTGGTGGGAAGGCATAGAGGAGGCCTATGGGCCATGACTCTTGAGCCAGCGCGTCCACCCCTAGCGGTGGGTCGTCTGACGATCTGAGCGAGAACCAGAGTGGGCACTGTGCGTTCTCTGCACTGGCGAACAGGTCGGCCACAGGCTGACTGAACCAGCGCCAAGTCTGTCGTGCGACCTTGGGCGCCAAGCTCCATTCGTCGTGTAGAGGGCCCCCCCCGGGACATCCTGTCTGCCCCTGCGTTGAGTGTCCCGGGCACATGCCGTGCCCTTAGGGAGGACAGGTGTGTCTGCCCACATTAGGATCTCTGCTACCCTCCGATGAAGGAGGGGTGACCTGGTTCCTCCCTGTCTGTTCAGGTAGGCCACAACTGTTGTGTTGTCCGACCTGATCATCACGTGATCTCCCTTCAAGCTGGGGGCAAAGTGCAGAAGCACCCTCTGCACCGCTACCATCTCCAGTACATTTATGTGGGATAGCGTTGGCTCCCAGGCCCCGCCCACTGCGAGCCGGCCTAAGGTCCCGCCCCATCCAGTGAGTGATGCGTCCGTGAAAACCTCCACATAGTGTGGGACGCATCCCATGCGCACTCCCAGTTGGAGACGGTCCGGGGTGAGCCAGAATTCCAGATCCTGTCGAGCCCCCAAGGACAGTGAGACCCGGGTCTCTCCACGGAGAGCCGTGCGCGCATGGTCTGTGCATCCAACTCCAGTCCCAGGTACGTCACCTGTTGTGCTGGCAACAACGAGCTCTTGGCCTGGTTCACCACGAACCCCAGCTTTGAGACGCAATACTCTGTCCGTATGCTGCACTGCTTCCTGGCAAGAGGGAGCAAGGATGAGCCAATCGTAGATGTAAGTCAGGATCCTGAGACCCTGACGACGAAGCTGCTCCAGTGCTGCCTCCACGCATTTGGAAAAGGTGCGTGGGGCGAGGGAGTAGCCGAACGGGAGACGGTTGAACTGAAAACACCGCTCCCCGATGGCGAACCTGAGAAATTTCCTGTGCCCCGGCAGGATGGAGACGTGAAAATAAGCATCCATCAGGTCGATTTAGGTCATCCAATCCCCCGGGCGGACACTCTCCAGGAGGTGCCTGGTAGTTAACATGCGGAACCTCCTGGTGTACACATACTCGTTCAGGATGCGCAGGTCCAGGATTGGTCTCACTCCCCCGTTTTTCTTTGGGACCAAGAAATAGGGGGAGTAAAATCCTCTTTCCGCCTCCCCTCGGTCCAGTTCCGAAATTGCACCGCAATACAGGAGTGAAGAGACCTCTACTTGGAGGGCCCTTGTCGCTGCCCGGGTTGTGAGCTGTGTGCGAAGGACACCGCGGAAGGGAGGGGGTCGACGGGCAAACTGCAGGGCATAGCCCCTCCTCAGCGTCCTGTCCAGCCAGGGCGATAGAGGGCCGAGAAGGCGTGTCCACACCTCCAAGAAGTGCGATAGAGGGCGCACTATGTCCTGAACAGGAGGATGTATCGGCCCACCCGCCATCACAAACCCAACTGGAGGTTCGGGATGCGGGGGGCCACCCCAGAAAGAGCTGCCCTACCCTCTTGGGAGGGGGCACTGCTGGGGTTCTGTGGGTGACTGGGGATGGGTTGCTGTCTGAGCTAGAACCCCCTAGGTCCGGGGGACCTTGGGGGGGGGGCAGGGCCCCCCCAGAATGAGTCGCCCCACTTTTACAGGTGGTGCACCCCTAGTAGCTGACTGTGTGGCCGGGGGCAGCAAGCCCTGGTCAGCATCCCCGCCCTTGCAGCTCAACACTGGGCGCTGCCTGAATAACTGCGGAGGCAAGCCCACGGCCCCCAATATCTGCACACCGCCTCTTACCGCCTCTTAAGCCCCTCCCTTGGCAGCACGGAAGGCGCCTGTACTGCTGTAGGTGCGCCGGACCCACTTAAGCCAAGCACAATCCGTCTGCGTGGCATAGTGGAAGGGGGCGGACCATAAAGAGCCGGAGGGGAAGACCCAGAAGCGTGCTCTTTTAATGACAAGTAACGGGCCCTACGGCCTTTATTGACATGGTTATCATTAAAGGACGACTTGTAGGAGCGGGAGGAGCCAGCGTCCCTATTACGTTGGAAACCTCCTCTTCTCCCGGCGTTTTCCCGCCCTGCGCTATAAGACGCGGGGACAGGATCAGCAGCGGCAACGGTGGGGCCTGCCCTAGCTCGCTCACGGGGAGTCGCGGACACCTGGTGCCGGTCTGCACGACGGCGCCACATGTCGTGCCGCTGGCGTCTCGGCTGGAGGTGAGGAGCAAGCTGCTGGGACGTTTTGGAGGCTGATTCTAGACGGTCTACAAAAGACTGAATATCAGGACCAAACAGGGATGAGGTGGAGAGCGGCAGACCGAGGATGCGTCTCTGCTCCTGTTCCTTCAGGGAAGACAGGCCGAGCCACAGGTGTCTGGCGCCGAGCTAAGCCGCGCTCATGGTGCGGCCCCCATCCACGGCGAATGCTTGGGACATCCTCAGGAGAACAGCCGCTGTGGTCTGAACCTCATCTATCTCCTCGGGCGTGAGGACCGATCGCTCATGTGTGAGCTTGTCCAAGGAGCCCGCCAGGAAAGCCATATTGCTAGCCAACGCCACTACCTGAGCGGCGTTAGCGTAGCAGCGATCCATCAGCGATGCCATCAATCTGTCCCTCTCCGATGGTAGAGCCGGCTTACCGCTCGGCCAGGGGGTAGATGACGGTAGCAGGCACATCCTCACCCCGTCCTCAACAGGTGGGACGCCGGTGATCTCGTTCCAGCCCACCACGTTGCAATATGCCAGATAGCCTCGGGCAGGACCCCTCGCCGAGAGCGGGCTCTGCCATTCTCGCTGGGCATAATGACCGATGGGTGTCATGAGAGGGCAGAGAGTCGCCACGCGTGGCCGGGAACGAGTCTGTGACGCTAGCCCCAGTGTGAAGTCCGCCGGAGCAGTCTCAAGCTGCTGGGGCAGGAGCGGGGTCTCCATACGAACCGCAGCCGAGGCAAACAGCTGCGGCAGGTCATCTAGCGGGTACCGATGAGCTGGCTGGAGATCAGGGACGGAAATTCCAGTACCGATGGATCCAGCGTCATCGCCACGGGCTTCCCCGTCCTCACTACTCGCTGCCCAATCCAGCTGAGGTGGGGTAGCGGCAGGGGACACCGCGATGGATAGCGGTGGCAGGTCGGGTCGAGCCGGGGAAATAGGACCCACGAACGCCGCGCGGCGCTTGGACTCCTCTCTGGGAAGGCCGAGGCAGGCGGAGCAGGCAGACCTCTCCAGCTGATGACGCCATCCGAGGCAGGTGAAGCAGCAGTCATGGCCATCCTCGGGCAGCAGCCAGGCGCAGCAGGAGCGGCAGGAGCGGCGGTGCCCGACACCGGGTAGGTGACAAATCTCGGGCACAATCCATTATTCTAACCAAGTGTAATCTTCGCTCTTTTAAATATCTCAGAAGTGCTGAGAGAGAAGAAGGGAGAGCGTTGGGCAAGGGGGTTTATATAGCCCCCTTGCCTCTACAGTGGTGAGAGCAGATCCGTCGCTGGCTGACGAGCTTAACACTTTCTACGGCCGCTTCGAAAGCAATCAAAGCAGCGGGAGTCTGCCGATCAGCGCGTCAGGAAGCAGCAGTCAGAGCAGCGATCATCATGCCATCACCGTGACGGAGGACGAGGTTCGAAAGGCACTAAAACGAGTGAATGTAAGGAAAGCAGCTGGACCTGACGGGATTTCTGGCCGTGTTCTGCGGTCCTGCGCTGATCAGCTCGCTGGTTTGTTTACATCCATTTTTAATGAGTCTCTTGCCACATCGGTGGTTCCCACCCCATTCAAAAAATCGACCATCATCCCTGTGCCAAAAAAAACAATAAACCCTCTTGTCTAAATGACTATCGCCCAGTTGCCCTCACATCAATAGTCATGAAGGTCTTTGAGGGACTGGTTAAAAACGTCATCTGCTCCTCCATCCCGGATACTTTGGACCCTCTTCAGTTTGCTTATCGCCTCTAACAGATCCACAGATGATGCCATCTCTCACATCCTGCACTCTTCTCTCACACACATTGACAGCAATAACAGGAACTATGTAAGACTGCTATTTATTGACTATAGCTCAGCTTTTAATACTATAGTCCCCATTAAGCTAGCTTCCAAACTCATAGACCTCGGACTGAATCCTTCACTTTGCAACTGGATCCTTGATTTCCTCACCGGCAGACCTCAAGTGGTGAAACTAGGCCAGTACACCTCCAGCTCCATCACACTGAACGTAGGAGCCCCACAGGGCTGTGTCCTGAGTCCCCTGCTCTACTCTCTCTACACACACAACTGCGTGTCCTCGCACAGCTCCACATCCATTATCAAATTCGCTGATGATACTGTGGTTCTGGGCCTCATTCACAACAACAATGAGACCGCATACTTGGATGAAGTAGGGAAATTAACATCATGTTGCCAGGACAACTGCCTCTCCCTGAATGTGAGCAAAACAAAAGAACTGATTGTAGACTTCAGGAAGACGCAGCAGCAGCCCTACACTCCTCTTACAATAGGCGGGACCCCTGTAGAGAGGGTGAGTAGCTTCAAGTACCTCGGTGTAAACATCTCTGAGGACCTGACTTGGACTACTCACACTCAAACTCAGGTAAATAAAGCCAGGCAAAGACTGTACTATCTGCGACAGCTGAGGAAATTCAGGGTCTCACCAGCAATCCTGAAAACTTTCTATTCTGGAGCTATAGAAAGTATATTGACTCAATGTATCTCTGTGTGGTATGGGAACAGCTCCAGTCAAGACTGCAAAGCCCTGCAGAGAGTTGTGCGCTTAGCTGAGCGCATTTCAGGGTCTGCTCTCCCCTCTCTGCAGGACATCTACCACAAACGCTGCAGAAGCAGAGCTGCAAAAATCACCAAAGACTCCACCCACCCCAGTAATCATATTTTCACTCAGCAGCCATCTGGTAAGCGCTACCGTAGCCTGATGGCAAAAACTGAGAGACTTAGGAGGAGTTTTTTCCCACAGGCCATCAGGCTCTTGAACTCAAAACCAGCTACCTCACATTGACACACTGACAGTGTCACTCTGTTTTGCTACAAACTGTTTTGCACATTTGCTTCCTGCACCTTCATGTGATTCTTAATATTTAAGACCACAGCTAAATGCATATATGCACACTGTACATCCCTGTACATTTTTAATATTTTAAGTCTACAGTTTACATTCATGTACATTATTTTGCGATCTAGATTTATTCCCACATTACACACTTTTTATATTTTTTAGATTTTATTCTTATATTTTTTATTGTTTACTTTTATCTCATTCTTACATAGCTACATTTATGTATATTTTCATCTGTGTGTTTTCCTAATAATTGCACTGTCCATGGAGCGGACCTGACTCACATTTCACTGCTGGTTATATATGCTGTATATAATTTTGTACGTGACAAATAAAAATCTTGAATCTGAATCTTGAATCTATAGCCCCTGAGGCTGTGCCAGTACACTGGCATGATTGGCGCGGTGAATGCTTTGATCTTTCTCAGAAGTCTGGCTCGCGCCAGGGAGAGGTAACCACTAGCGAAGCCCGTAGGTGGGTGGAGCACACACGAAGTAGAATGTTCTAAATATGTGGTGATGTTAAGTGCCAATATGTAGCATTATAGCAGTATAAGAAAGTGCTATATTTGAGTTAATCACAGATTGTATTTGATGAGGTAATAATACTAATTAGTAATTGTAGGTTTTGTTTGTTTACAGTTTGACCACATAAATACATACATCCAAATGAACAAATAATCAACTGAAATCTAACTACAACAACTGCAACAACCAAATGTATGTATCGTGAGTTCTGCACAAGAGGAATAAAAAAAAATAAATAAATAAAAAAAAATCCAAGTTAATGTTATTATTTCATGGGCAACATTAAAGTCAAACACGAGGAATTAAGAAGATTAACGACAACATGGAAAAAGATTCAGAAATAGTTACTACACCTGAGCAACAACAAATGGATCTCAAGCGTCAACGTGGACTGGTTAAGGCTGCGGTGACTCGCCTGATGACACAAATTACAACCGCCATGAACAGTGACCAGCCCAAAGAAGCGGAGAAGAAGCTTGCTGCTTTGGATGAGACGGTAATACGGTTTCATGAGATCCACAACAAGTACCTAAACACATTAGATGATGATAATGACCTGGATGCTTCTAAAGGCTATTTAACATCGATTCTGCATGATGTTCAAGACCTGCAGCACACAGTCTTGGGCTGGCTTGAGGACTGAAAGCCATCCCCGGAGATTTCAAACATAGAATCTTCAGATGCATTTAATTTCCAAGAAAAAGAGTCAGTGCTTGATGAAGCTGTCAATCCTTAAATGGCTTCTGTAAAACAGCTATCTGCCCAGCTTAAGGGACTACAAAGTCAAAGGCAGAAAGAAAGGAAAGAGTTTTCCACGCTTATCGCTCTACAGGAGGAACGTCTGCGTGCAGAGTTTAAATTACGACTTCAACATGCCGAATCTGAAATGGAAGGCCTTTTGAAACTCAAAGATGCGGAGATGGAGGAAAATCACCAAAAGGCTGAGTTAACAATAAATAAAGACTTTTCAACTCCCGCCTCAGGTAACCCATCTCTTAACTTTCGTCCATCAGTTTCAACAGTGCATGAGAACTCTTTATGCCAAATGTTAGAGTTGTCAAGGTAGCAATATCAGTCGCACATTGATTCAATGCACCTGCCACCTGTTGACATTATTAAGTTTGATGGAGAACCCTTAAAGTACTGGCAGTTTCTAAGATTCTTCTCCTCTGTGATTGATAAAGAGACAGTGCCAGATCAGGAGAAACTCACTCGACTGCATCAGTACACTGTCGGCCAAGCTAGAGATGCTATCTCACATTGCTTGTACAATCCTAACTCTAGTCTTGGCTATGTAGATGCCATGGCTATTCTGAAGAGACGTTTTGGCAATCCATATGCAATATCACAAGCATGGGTTGACAAGGTCCTCAATTACAAAGACATTAAAGATAACAAGCAGTTGCAAAGCTTTGCTGACATTCTGTGCAGCTGTAGAGACACTTTAAAGGCAATGAACTGTGAGGAAGAGCTGAATGGTGGACCCACCTTGCTACAAATTGTGGAAAAGTTACCAGAAGACTTAAAGAAAAAATGTCTCACAGTAAACTATGAGACAGGGCTGGACTGGTAATCTGGCATACCGGGCAAATGCCCGGTGGGCTGACGCAATCTGAAATCTGAAAATCCTAAATCCACAGAAATCTGTGGACGGTCCACAGAAATCTGTGGATTTAGGATGGAGAAACAAAAGTGCAAGGTAGGCTTGGGCGGTATTACGGTAATATGGTATACCGCGGGACCTAAAGATAGCAATGGTATCAGTTTCAATACCGTCATATTTAAGCGCCAAAGTCGCAAAATTGCGACAAGCAACTTAACAGGAAAAAACAGCCGCTACTTCCGGTTTATGTGCTAAATTATGCTTCCACTCCCTTCCACCAGATGTCAGACACCCTGTACTTTGTTTCTAGTCCACTATTACCATGTGTTGTCATTAAAAAAATTTGTAGAAGAAGACCTCAAAGACCTCAAAGACCTCAAAGTCTCAGTGGGAGTGTCAGGACCGGCTCAATAGAAGCCTCATTCTCTACACGCGAGCTGATAAAAATGAAAATAACAAATAAAAAATACACCTGTGATGAAGCTTTGGTATTAGTAATGGCTGACTCTGATTCTGAGGGAGAACATCTACCTTTAGAGTCTTTTCAGCCGAGTGAAAGTGAGAATGAGCGAGAGTGAGTGCGTGTGTAACTTGGACAGCGGCGCCGCTGCTCGTGCCTTTCTCAGCGTCTCTCATAAAGCACACGCTGTTTTTCACACTGTTTGCCAAACATCAGTGAAAGAAACGGGAGGAAAACTAGTCGCTCTGGCCGCGGTAGTGAAGGGGAGGTTGGGAAGTGAATTCGTGAGCGCGTAGCACCTGCAGCTTTACCTTTAGCACAGGTGATAGAAGCCAGGGCGGGTGTACTGCGGTGGCCGCGTTAGTGACGGGGGTGTCGGGAATAATGCGGCTTCTATTGACAGCTGTTTGGGACAAATACGTGTTGGTCATCCTGACACTTTACCCAGTAGAGGAGGGAGAGGCAGGGGTAAACATAGTCAGCGCAAATGTGCTAATCAAAGCAACGATCGCAATAAAAGTGATGGCTGTGTGCTGTGCTTTATGAGAGGTCCCACACTCTAAAAAACTACTGTTCTGGATGTTTATGTTCATTTAATTCTGTTTGACTCTTGTATTTGCACTTTTTATAAACTGCTATTTGTTGCTAATAAAAGTTGTTTATATTGTTGTGCATGTTATTTTGTTATTGTTTCAGTATTAGTGTTTGGTATTCAGTTTCTGAACAGTTTAGGCACAAGCCAACAGTTTGGTGACGCTGTCTGAGCCTTACGTCATATTTGTTTTAATTATTCACGGTAATACCGTATACCGAGGTAAAATAGGGAGGAGGTTTGACGGTATCAAAATTTGGGTACCGCCCAAGCCTAGTGCAAGGGGGTTGCGGAGAAGTTGCGGGCCAAAAAAATAAAAATGCTAGAGGTTGATGCCTCAACGTGTGCAAAAATAACAGACATGTTTAGTGCTGTAGCTTCAGTATCCAAGCCTACAGTACCTGACGACATTTTGCAGAAACATGGAGAGTGTAATTGAAACGGTAAGCATGTTAGCTACATGATTAACAGGGAGGGAGTGTTAATCAGGGCGGGTGCAGGAGGAAAGTGTGTGTGTGTGTGCCTGGTTGGGCCACAACGAAGATGATGATTTACCTAAATTAATGAATATTATAATAAGACAACTTAATCGTTGTTGCCATTATATAGTCTGTCAGATTGTCACCCACTGCACTAGCCACTCAGTCAGCTAAAGTCAAATAACACAGCATAAGCTATTTTGCATTGTTTTTGTAGATAAGTTAGCAGAGTTAACTTATTCAATTGCAACTTTGGCTGACTATTCTAATGTTAACCCTTTAATACCCATAATGCCCGTACGGCCCTTCTCTAGAAAAACTTAAATGATGCCATTTGATTATTTTAATTATTACTTAGAATGGCTGCGTCAAAGCGCCCACGATGAGTAACGCATGCTATTTGGGGATTAAAACCCGCCTTGCATTTTGAAAGCTGTATATTTTTGTTTAGCTGTATTTTCAACGAAGTAGATATTTGCTCATGTTTCTAATGAATTTCCAACATCATTAATATGCAATATTTACGGTGAGTGAATAATATGAATATTCATATTATTCACTCACCGTAAATATTGCATATTAATGATGTTGGAAATTCATTAGAAACATTTTTAGGACGTTTTGTGTGAGTAATTTGGTAGTATAGGTTGGTTTTCTTTTTTTTTTTAAGGGGAGTATCTCAACAATGAGAGGTAAATCTTGTTTGGTGTCATATTAAAGAGGGGTTTGTGCTCTTTACAGTTTTTCTGAATTGCTAAAACACTAAATCCCATTGTAAAAACGACACTGGCAACTGCCAAAACTCTTTTATCAAATCAATCACACTGTTGTCAAAATCTTAAACACTATTCATCTGTTTAGGACACAATTTGCGAATCTGAATCGCCCATTTACCAAAACTCTAAACACATTCTCAAACACAGAACACAACTTTGCAGTGTCATCCACTTGTACCCAGAATTGTGCACACAGGCTACAGAAGTGAAACACAACTAACACACCGTTCTCATCCTTTACACACTACCACTCAAAATTGAAAACACATGTGTCCAATCAGTGCACACAATTAGAAAACAGTAATTAAGCCTAGTCAAATGCAAATGGCATGAGGTGATCCAACAATGGAGCAGAACAGAGGAAGAGGTGGAGGAAGAAGTGGAGGAAGAGAAAGAGAAAGAGGAAGAGGAAGAGGAGTCTGTGTCAGAGGTGGTGGGCGAGGACAAAGACCAAGCAGATCAATAATTTCTAATGACATTCGAGCAACTGTCATAGATCATGTTCTGGTGCATGGCATGACTATGAGGGAGGCAGGGCAACGTGTGCAACCAAACCTAAGCAGGTTCTCAGTGGCTTCTATAATCCGGACCTTCAGAGAAGAAAACAGGTAAAGTATACTTGTCTCAGAAAGGGGACAATGACACATACCTTTTCAATGGTACTGAGTTTTGAAAACATTTACTGAATAAAATGTGTGTGTATGTGTATACTTCTAACTAAATGGGGTTCTTTTTACAGAATTGAAAGACGGCCTCATGAGGGTGGAAGGACACGCATATTCTCACAACACCAGGAGACACTTATTGTGGATATGGTCCGTCAGAACAATGCAATTCGACTGCATGAAATACAGCAGCGGATTGTAGAAGACAACGTACATTTCGAGGGAATAAATAGTGTGAGTCTGTCAACAATTGATCGTGTCCTGCAACGCAACAAGATAAGGATGAAACAAGTTTATCGGGTACCATTTGAGCGAAACAGTGAGAGAGTGAAAGAGCTACGATGTCAATATGTGCCTTGCAAGGGAGAACATAGCATGTGACGTGGATGATGTCCTGTGGCCTCACCCAGCAGAGAGGCGTGATCCTGAGGCAGAATGAATGCTGTAAACATGTCTTATTTTATTTTTTCTTAGCATAAGTTTTGTTTCTCTTTTTTGCTGCAGTTTTTTAAAGCTTTATATTATTTCTTTGTTTAAATAAGAGTACAAGAATATAATTATTCCCGCTATCCCACAGTGTTTAGCATTTATTTATGTAGTGTGTAATGGTTGCTAAGTTGTGTTTGCGCATTAGCTGGTTTTGTGTGGTTTTTGACGGTAGTGAGTGATTTTGATTCAAGTTAAAATGGTTTTGGGTCAAATATTTGGTTTTGCAAGAGGAGTCAGAGGTTTTGTGAATGTAGCTTGAAAATTGGGTTTTGTGTTCACAGTTTAGAGAAAAGGAGAGCAGGTTTCAAGAAATGTGTCTTAGCAATTCAGAAAAACTGTAAAACAAAGTAGCCTATACTTGCAATTGTAAACTAGTTTTTCTGCTGTCCGGTTCATTGGAAAAAAAAAAAAAACATTTCTTTTTAGAATTAGCAGTATTCTTCATCCACATTATATTGGGTTCTAAAGGGTTAACTAGCTTTTATAACATGGAGCACTTTGTTCATCTAGAAATCCTGCTCTTCAAGAATACAGGACTATATAACCAAAATGGATCCTTACTAAGTGTACTTTTAATAACTCTTCCAAATAATTGTAATCCTCTCTCTTTCTGTCCTTATGTATAGTCAAGCCAGGTTGAGTTAGCAGTGGAGGAGAGAGACAGGGAGGAACCTTTGATCACCAGGGAGTCTGTCAAGAGAGAGTGAGTACACTGGTCCACTTGCACTGGTACACTGGTCCATGGCACTTAGTTCTCAGCTTTGTAGGGGTTTTTGGAATGGAACAGTAGATATGCATATCTACAGGGACCGCAAGGATGGTGTACTAGTTGGTTGTGTCTGACCGATTGTGGTGGGCCGGTCTGAGTAAAAATGCCAGGGCCTTTTTTTTGTCCCAGTCCAGCCCTGCTATGAGATCATCAAATCTGGCCGCTTGCCAAAGTTGGATGACATAGTCAGTCTTGTTGAATTAGAAGCTGCAAAATGAGCAGATCCTATCTTTGGAAATCTTCTTAACCCTGCTAGTAAAAATTCTCCAGCAAGTTTTAAAACGAGTGCTAAGTCAAGTTTCAATAAGAAAAGGCAGACATTCGCAACACTGTCTGTTACTAATGAGTCCATAACACCTTCCACGCTAAAGACAACATCAAAATTTAAGTGTCCAAAATGCACCGGTGAACATTTCCTTAATCAATGTCAAGCCTTTAGAGCTCTGTCTGTTCAAGAGCGTCTATCCTTTGTTCAACAAAAGCAACTCTGTTTGAACTGCTTCATGAGAGGTCATCACAGCACAGTCTGTACTCGCAGCTGGGTATGTAAGGTGCGTGGATGTGGAAAAAAACACAACAGTTGGCTGCATTCCGCCATTGTGACCTCTAATAATAACAGAGACCAATCCACTAGCCAAGCCACTGAGAACGAGCCAACATCTGACCCGCCACAAGCCATTCAAGCACATGCTACAAGAAAGTTCACTGAAACCATTAGAAAGAAGATTGCACTTCCTATCTTGCCAGTAGTAGTTTCAGACAGACATAAACGATTCTCTATGAATGTTTTTGCTTTGCTTGACAGTGGCTCTAATGGGACGTTTGTTTCTAAGAAGCTAGTTCATGCTCTTAAGCTAGAGTCACGCAAAATGAGCATTAAACTGAACACCATGGAGACCAAGAATCTTAACGTAGTTACTCTAGCAGTGGATCTTCAAGTTGAAGATGCTCAACAAAAGAACTCTTATCTCATGAAGGGAGTGCTCTGTCGGGATCACCTGAATATAAATCTAGAAAACCTAGTCACACAGCACGAGGTGTTGCAGTGGTCACATCTGAGACAAATTGCAGATGAAATTAGTTTACCTGATGTTGATTTAGCTGATGACGTTCACCTGTTGATAGGTCTAGATCAACCAGACATACTTGACCCTCGGGAGACACGCTGTGGAGAGGCAGGTGAGCCCTACGCAATCCTGACTGGCCTGGGGTGGACACTCCATAGACCAGTATCTGATGCAACATCTATTTCTGCTAATTTCATTCAAGCTGATCACACTCTACAACAAGCTGTTGAAAGATTTTGGAAACTGGATGATCCAGTGCATGTGAACAATGACTCAATGTCAGTAGTTGATGTGCAAGTTGTGGGCATATGGAACAGGCAATCCGTCAAAGAAGATGGACACTATACACTTCCAATCCCTTTCAAAGAACATCCACCACAACTGCCTAATAACTACACAATGGCCAAACATTGATTAGACCTCTTAGGAAAGAGGCTAAAGAGAGACCCAACTTTGCATCAAAAATATACAGAAGGCATCAAAACCTCCTTGCTGAAAGGATACGCCGAAGAGGTTGTAGACATTAACAGAAAGGATGGTTGTGTGTGGTACCTACCACATCATCCAATGCTACATCCACGCAAGCCAGGGAAGGTTCGTATTGTCTTTGATTGTGCAGCACAGTACCAAGGTACTTCACCAAGGTAGTACCAAGGTACTATGATGGTCAAGGAATGATCACGTTCACCAAGGACCCGACCTTACTAATAAGCTACTCGGAGTCCTTCTCAAATTTAGGCAAGAACGTATTGCCTTAAATGCGGACATCGAGGGCATGTTTTATCAAGTTCGAGTACTATCTGATGAGAGAGATGTGCTTCGCTTCCTCTGGTGGGAGGATAATGACCAAGACAAACCACTTAAGCATTATCGGATGAAAGCTCACCTTTTTGGAGGTGTCTGGAGTCCTAGTGCTGACAATTTTGCCCTGCAACGAGTGGCTGAAGACAACCGTGGAAACTTCGCTGATGTCACTGTGGAAACAGTGAGACAGAATTTCTATGTCGACGATTGTCTTAAGTCAGTATCAACAGAGGAGGTTGCCATTAAACTTGTTTCTGAACTCCGGGAACTGCTCACCCATAGAGGTTTTAGGTTAACCAAATGGTTAAGCAATTCTAAGGAGGTGATGAAATCAATTCCACCGGAGGACTGGGCAAAATCATTGCATGAGTTGAGCCTTGACCAAGAGGATTTGCCATTTGAATGAACTCTGGGCGTCCTTTGGGATGTAGAAAGAGATTGCTTCACGTTTGACATCAAGGCGATGGAGAAACCTGCAACAAAGAGAGGAGTATTGAGCATTACCAGCTCCATCTAGGATTCGTGAGCCCTTTCGTGCTTAAAGCAAAGGCAATCTTCCAAGAGTTGTGCCGCATGAAAGTCTACTGGGATGAGGAGCTACCGATGGACATGGTTGCACAATGGCGCAGATGGTTAAACGACTTACCTCTATTGTCAGCATTGGCAATTCCAAGATGTCTTAGACCAACAACCACTAACTGCTTGTTAGCTGCTCAACTCCATCACTTTTCTTGCGTATGGTGCCGTTTCATACATCAGGATTGGTAATACTTGCAGGCTGGTAATGTCTAAGGCCAGACTTGCACCGATCAAGTCAGTTAGTATACCACGATTAGAGCTACTAGCAGCAGTAGTTGCTACAGAGCTGGATCAGCATATCAAGCGCCACTTGGAGATTACAATTGAAAGGACGTTCTTTTGGACTGACAGTACTATTGTAATGCAATACATTCACAACAAGCACTGTCGTTTCAAGACATTCATTGCCAACCGCATTTCAAAAATACATGAGTGTTCGGAACCATGCCAGTGGCAACACATTGACTCTGCTTCTAACCCTGCAGATGATGTCTCTCGAGGAATGAATATGGGAGAGATTTTGTCAAGTGAACGATGGGTATCTGGTCCGCACTTTCTACAACTTGAGGAGGAACACTGGCCTGTTCAACCTATTATAAAGGATTTGCCAGAGCAAGCAGAGATTAAAAGAGCAAAAGAAGTCTATGCAGCCACTGTAATATCAAACTAAGCGAGGAGAAATGCAGTGCACAGACTACTGGAGCGATACTCCGATTGGCATCGATTGAAAAGGGCTACAGCTATCCTGTTGCGTATCAAGTCTTTGTTGCGCAAGAAAAGTATTCATCTTTCTGAACCCATCACTGTTTGTGAGCTGCAACAAGCAGAGTTAGCCATTCTCAACTACATACAAACTGTATTCTTCAGATCTTTACATGCCAAGCCTAGTTCTCTTCTCAACCTTAAACCTTTTGAGGATGAAACCAACCAACTCCTTCGTGTGGGAGGCAGATTAACAAATGCCCCAATTCCCTTTGAGGCTAAACATCCAGTGATCCTACCTAACAATTATCACGTCACTCAGTTGATTATCAGTCACTACCATCTTCGCATGGGTCATGCAGGTCCAGAGTGAGTACTTGCAGAAATCCGCCAACGTTTCTGGATTCTAAAGGGACGTGCTGTTATTAAACGAACACTTAAGTCATGTCTACAGTGTCAAAGGCTGTCAAAGGCTAAGCCACGAATTCAGCAAATGGCAGACTTGCCTGGCTCTAGAGTGACACCAGGTGAGCCTCCATTTAATCGTGTAGGCATAGACTACTTCGGGCCTTTCTTGGTTAAGAAGGCGCGCAGTGAGATCAAGAGGTATGGGTGTTTGTTTACATGTCTCGCCACTTGGAAGTTGCGCACACCTTAGATACTGACTCCTTCCTCAACGCCTTACAGCGGTTTATTGCTAGGAGAGGTCCACCCACAGAAATACGCTCAGATAACGGGACTAATTTTGTTGGTGGATTACGAGAGTTGCGTAAAGCCATTAGTGAATGGAATCAGCGAAAGATTTCTGATTATCTACTGCAAAACAATGTGAAATGGATCTTTAATCCACCTGCTGCTTCCCACATGGGTGGTGTTTGGGAGCGACAAATTTGCACGGTTTGTTCCATTCTTAACACTGTTCTATCGCAGCAAGCACCAGATGATGAAGGGCTGACAACGCTGTTTTGCTGCATTGAGTCTATTGTCAATGGTAGACCAATCACTAAACTCTCGGACGATCCTTCAGATCCATTACCACTCACGCCAAATCATCTTTTGCTACTTCATGCTGGTCCAACCCTACCTCCAGGAGCCTTTGTAAAACAAGACCTTTATAGGCGTAGATGGCGCCAGGTGCAATATCTGGCAGATGTCTTCTGGTGTAGATGGCTCAAGGAGTATTTACCAGCATTGCAACAACGTCAAAAATGGTTACAGCCAAGGAAGAATCTTCAAATAGGAGATCTTGTGCTTATTCTGCATGAAAATACGCCACGCAATCACTGGCCGCTAGGTCTGATAACTCAAGTCTACCCGGGAGCAGATGGACTGGTGCGTACTGTGGAAGTGAAAACAAAGACAGGAATTTTCACCCGTCCTGAGAACAAAATCTGCCTCCTAGAAGCCAGTCTTCTCAATTGATTCCTTTAGCTGAATTAGCAAAATAGAGACATCACCCTTCTTTTGTTTTGAATGACCTGTTTGGGTCATTGGGTGCTGCCCCTTTATGGTTGCTGTGCTGTTGTCAAGGGAATCAGCGGAAGGAAAAGAAGAAAAACAAAAACGGGACTAAGTCGGACTGCGTTAAGGCAATGTTCTTATGCTAAAACCTTGCTAAACTTTACAATTACGAAAAGAAAGAAAAAAAATACAACTTAAAGCTTTGTATTCCCAGCGTGGTGAGTAAGACATATGTTGTTTAAGTGAATTGATATTTTCTGAGGTGTAATATTGTAAGTAGGTTGCTATTTGTGATTAGATAAGCAGCTAATGTTATACACTTGTTTAATGTTGGTGTAGGCATTTACTGTGGGTTTACGTTGTTTGTTGAAATGTTTATGTAATATCCTTTCACATTCAGTTTAAACAAAAGATTAATATGTGTTTAGTAAAGCATAGACTGTTCTAAATATGTGGTGCTGTTAAGTGCCAATATGTAGCATCATAGCAGTATAAGAAAGTGCTATATTTGAGTTAATCACAGATTGTATTTGATGAGGTAATAATACTAAATAGTAATTGTAGGTTTTGTTTGTTTACAGTTTGACCATATAAATACATCCAAATGAACAAATAATTAACTGAAATCTAACTACAACAACTGCAACACCCAAATGTATGTATCGTGTGTTCTGCACAAGAGGAATAAAAAAAAAAAAAAAAGAAAGAAATCCAAGTTAATGTTATCATTTCATGGGTAACAAGTAATATTTCTCAATGAAAATGTGAAAATAAACATTGCAAAAAGCACTTTTTACAGGTCAGGTTATGAAGCAGTTACTGTAATTCCAGTCTCCCACCAGATGTCACTGTTCTACCTCAGTGTGAAGCCCCGAAGCTTAGAATAAGTTTCAGTACAAAAAGAAAGAAAGTCTCGGTGCTTCACAAGGCTTCATTCGCCCATCACTAGTTGTAGTGTAGAATGAGTGTGTTTTAAAGGTGGATTAAGTGTTATGTGTTTTGGTTTTACTCACAATTCTTCTTGTGTCCAGGGGTCTGACCAAAAGAACACAAAAGAAGATTCCGGATCAGACCAAGGCAGGTGAATGTGTGGGGGAAAACAAAGTGGGTGGTTTTATGGTTTATGGGGTTTACTGTTTAGTTTTTTTTAGGTAAATAAACAAAATTGTATTGTTATGTAAATTGTATTGGGTTTTAAATATGGTTTATGGTTTTGCCTTATTTTATGGAGGATTTTAACATAAAGCTAATGTTAATAAACATACCTGTGGAGTTTTAAGGGTTTTTACCCAGTTAGTGTGAATGTTTATTTAAAAGCGGGGTCATTTTTACTATATGGCGTTTAATGTGACCTCTCCAAATTAAAATGATTGCTGTTATTTTAACCCTCTGGAATTTAAATACAAGTGTGGGCTCCTTGTAAAGGTAACAATCTCTAGTTTCACCCACAACAGTCAGAATCTCTCTAAGTACTACTGATACAATTTTATACACTTTGGAACAGACAGAGAAAATAATTTTTTGTGTTCTCGCCTGAAATATTTAGTGAAAATAAAGGTGTCTCAAGCTTCAGCAGGTAGTTGAGGACTAAAACACACTATGGGCCAAAATAATAACTTGATGACTACTCACATTTCAAGCTTGAAAAGAATATCTGTAAAAATAAATATTTTACACCAGTTTTTATGTTGGTAGGTCCATGCGTTTTATAGAGGAACCGTAGTTTATCCAAACTCATCCAAATTGGAGACATTTGTAAAACGTATGAAAAAGTGCAATAAGTTCTGAATGCTTCAACCCACAGGCATCAATGAGGGCTCTACTGAAAGCTTACATCTAGAGAAATCTGTATTTACAAACATAATCACTCTATTAGTTATGAAAATTACTATTCCATAATAATAACACAATAAAATTGACATGTTTACATATAAAAATAGTCAAAATGAGTGTTATGGGCCAAAATATATATTTTTGAATAATATCCACACATAAAAACATACTGCAAACTATATACATAGGTTATAAAACTGTTGGTCAGTGTTGCAATATATGTGTCAATGTTGCTATATATGTGTCAATGTTGCAATATATGTGTCAATGTTGCAATACATGTGTCAGTGTTGCAATATATGTGTCAATGTTGCTATATATGTGTCAATGTCGCAATATATGTGTCAATGTTACAATATATGTGTCAATGTTGCAATATATGTGTCAATGTTGCAATATATGTGTCAATGTTACAATATATGTGTCAATGTTACAATATATGTGTCAATGTTGCAAAATATGTGCAACATTGTTGCAGTCTCTTGCTGCAGAAAGCACAAGAGCATGTCACATGTGGAGCATTTTACTGGGGTTTTGCTTGGTGTTTACTGCACCTCTAAGGACAAAGGAAAGGTGTGATATCTTGATCTTCACATCAGACCCCCACCTTCCCAGGTGACGACTGCTCTTCCTCCTGTAATGTAATATATTTACAAAATATAGTCACTTACTCATCCATTTTATTGTCAATAATTGTGTCTGTATTTATTATTGTACATGTTATAGTGTCTGCCAATCTTATTTTTTTATCTAAAATATAGTCAAAAGCACAATATAAACACACTTACACATGAGTATTGTAATTCAGCCCATTCAAAACATGTCCTCGATTCAACCCGGAAATAAACGCTTTCTTTCCGACTCCTGCTGGTCCAAAATGTCAATAAAAAGAAATGTACATGCCTCCACTACATCCTCTAACAAGTATTTTATTATTTTTGTAAGTTTTGCCATAGTTTTTACTCAAAAAAAGACTGTGAAAGCATAATAAACACGCGCGCGTCATATGACGCACAAAGTGTCTCATTGAGGAGACTTGTGTTTACGGCGAGCAGTGTTGGTCATCTTACTTCAAAAAAGTAATTAGTTCCGGTTACAAATTACTTCTCCCAAAAAGTAATTGAGTTACTCAGCAAAGTAACTGAAGTTTTTTTTATGTTCTATAAGGGTATTACGTTCTATAACAGCTTAAATATCAAAGATGTTTATATTAACTGATTGAAGAATAAAACACTATAAATAGTATTTTAGAACATTTGGTATTTATTTATTTTAACTCAATAGATTGCAGTCTGCCATAGGATATACATAGAAATAAAAACATATAAAAATAAATATTGAAAATAAAATTCAATGGCAAAATTAAGTCACACAAATGTAAACCTGTGTAAAAAGAAACAAAGGAAGATCTGGCCATTAAGTAGTGCAAATCTCTGTACCTGTAAATTATTGCACAATAAACAGAACACAATCCAACTCTCTGTAGATGAACATGTTGTTCATTCTCAGTGAAAATGAAAAATACATTAATCTTTTCTAAAATACTGCTCATCTAACAACTAAACCAGTGGTTGTTGCTGACACGTAAAATCGAGCGTTGCTTGTTTTAACAGTGGCTCTGTCTCCTTCACTGGAACTCACGCTAGCTTCATTTGGGGTTAGCAGCAGCAACAAGTGTCGTGTTAGCATGTGTTGATGTGAGGTGCTTCATAAGATTTGAGTTACTTGAGGCAGACGTTGATAAAGTCTTTTTCCTGGACATAGCATGTTACAGAAACATTCTTGCCTTTAATTTCAATTAACGAGAAGTAGTGCCAGTTCTTCCAGTTTGAGAAAGCCACCTTTGAATTTCCCCGGCTCGTTGCCATTGTTGCTGACGCTGTCTTGTGTTTAGTGGAAGTCAGCGCGCAGCGAGACCGCGTGAGCACGGTACTGCCCACACACCGCTGCTCTCTCCAGCAGCAGCTGATGTGTAGCCAAAGCATGACACCTCGCGCTTTATTCAACCAAATTGTAGTAACGCGACACTTTACATTCTCAGTAACAATAACGGCGTTACAACGATGGAAAAAGTAATTAATTAGATTACTCCGTTACTGAAAAATTAACGCCATTATACTCTAACGCCGTTACTTCCAACACTGACGGCGAGGCACAAAAGCCTCAGGGGAAAGGAAACCCTGGCACATTTAGTATCGCAAGAATCTGTAGCTCATTGGCTTTCCGTATATGGTCAACATACCATATACGGAGAACAATGTACGTGCTAGAAGCGCTCACGTGGTGCGTAATCGTTGAGCAATCTGTGCGCCCATTGGCGCATATCCAGGTCCAGCCTGGTCAAAACCTGTCAGAATTGGTTATAAAAGGTGTCAAAAAGAAATGACAAAAAATGTCGCAGCTGATTTCAAGTTGGAAATACTTCTCTGCAGTTTCTTTGAGCCTTGGAGGATATAACATGTCTTGTGGACCTAATTATTTTACTGGATATTATTCCCTGGACCTTTACGGACAGAAAGACATCAAGCTAATGGGGATTTGTTGCTGTTTCAGTCCAGCCCTCAAAGGTAAGACAAGTCTAAACTCAATCTTTGTGCTTGTCTGTAAAGAAAGGCTTTGGTGTCGGCGCTGTGGTTGTAACGTGTTGAAATGGTTTATAACGCCTGAAAGATGAGACTTTAAGCTTTGATTTGGTATTCATATTGTTGGGGTTTGCATGACGAAGGGCTAGCACGTGTTTTTTTTTTATGAAGCGTGTTTACGTCCCGGGACCGAGACGTTGCACTCTAACAGGTTTGTCACCCTAGTGCACAAAAAAATGCCAATAAAGATGGCATAGACACATTATTTAATAAAACCAATTTTTTAATGGATACTATTATTAGCTTCTTAGCTTCTTTAAATGCCAGGTTTTGTAATTAAAAACTTGATTTAAAAATAAGACAAAAAACACAAAAGTTATTAATGTTTCATTCGTCTTGTTCCACTTATCTGGGGCCGGGTCGCAGGGGCAGCAGTCTAAGCAGAGACGCCCAGACTTCCGCCTCCCTAGACACCTCCTCCGGCTCTTTCGGGGGAATACCGAGGCGTTCCCGGGCCAGCCGAGAGACATTGTCCCTCCAGCGTGTCCTAGGTCCTCCATGGGGTCTCCTCCCGGTCAAACACCTCCCCAGGAAGGTGTCCAGGATGCATCTGGAACAGATACTCCTCTTGATGTGGAGGAGCAGCGGCTCTACTCTAAGCTCCTCCTGAGTGACCAAGCTCCTCACCGTAAGGTCTAAGGGAGCGCCCCGCCACCCTGCGGAGAAAACTTATTTTGGCTGCCTGTATCCGAGATCTTGTCCTTTCAGTCATGACCCTCATGACCCTAGGTGAGAGTATTAACGTAGACCGACCGGTAAATCGAGAGTTCTTGCAGCTCAGTGGCTTCTTCACCACGATCCGTCTGTCAACCTCCTGTTCTATTCTTCTCTCACTCGTGAACACAACCCCAAAGCCACTTCACACTCGGCTGCAAACCGTCCCAGTTCAGCTAAAGGTCCTGGTTTAATGAGGACAACAGGACAACATCCTCTGCAAAAAGCAGAGACAAGATCCCTTGGTCCCCAAACCAGACTCCCTCTGGCCCCTGGCTTTGCCTAGAAATCTTGTCAATAAAAATAATAAACAGGACCGGTGACAAAGGGCAGCCCTGCTGGAGTCCAACATGAAGCAGGAACAAGTCTGACCTACTGGCGGCAATGTCGGGATAGTCCCAGCCGTAACCAGCAGCAGCACAGAACCTCCTCAACAGGAGTCCAACATTGAAAAAGAGTCAAATTAAGTCAAATCAAGACGTAGTATAGAGTATTTAAATTATTTTGTAAACAATTTACTACAATTGATGTTTTTGGATTTTTATTATTGCTTATAGAAAAAGGTTAAAGCAAAGACATCTGGACTTATACTTTTCAAGGTGAAGACATTTTGTCTCTAAATTCCAAGAGACTTTTACAATTCTTTATCAATTGATCTCAAAATTGAAAATGTCCCCTGGGCAAGAAATGTAATGTCATTACTTTGAAAACTAAGTCCAGATCCTTTGCTTTAACTTTTTCTTCAAGAGAACATTCACAGACATTGTTTATATTGAGTAAACCTCATCAGAGTGTAAGAGAGGTTGATGGTCCATATGTTTGTTGAAGCTGAAGATGATCGCACAGGACCAGTGTGTGTTCGCTCTCAGTTCCCTCTCAACAGTGCTGCTTATTGTTCACGTAGCCAGGAGTCTGAATCAGACATCTGAATAAATATCTAATATAAAGAAAGGCAAAACTCGGGAGCCTCTTTGGAGCTCATTTGATTTGAGTAAACTATACGAGCAGTAAATCTTCGAATAAACTAAAAACACAGTGCACACGGAGAAGGACCCGAGCACGTAACTCTGCGTGTTCCCCATCTCTATATATTTAAGCAATAATATGATATTTTAAAAGAAACATAAAATAGTATAATAAATAATATAATTTGCGTTGAGATTTATTTTCTTAACTATGCTTGTGCTGATTCAATGGTCATTTATCACATCAATTAGCTTATCACATTTATTTAGGCTAATAAATAGCCTCTCATTGACTCACCTGGAAAATCCGGAGCCACGCCCCCTCTAACAAATGGCCTCAAAATAAGAGAAAGTAACCTGAACTTTGTCAAGATTTGCACAACTCTTGTGTGCAGTGGACCACAAGACAAACCTGGACAGAGCCTCAGCTGCGGGCCCGGAGCAGTGACTGTAAAGAGCAAAAGACAAATGGCGTCCTCCTGTGAATTTGAATCTCTGGAGAAAACCCTGGAGAGCCACATCCCCGAGGCAGAGCTCCAAGAGGTCAAGCGCATTTTATTCGGGAAAGATACGCAGTGAGTTTCCGCCAGATTCGGTCTTTAATAAAAGTTGCTGTATTCCCGTTAATAGAGAAGGATTGTTCTTTACCTGTCCTCAGTCAATTATTTAGCTGAGTGGACTTTGTTTAGGGTTTTCCAAAGCTGCCTTTAACACGTGTGTTTTACTTGAAGCATTGTTTCCACTATATTTATGTGTATTTTAGTACAATTACTCATTACTTGCTTGAAAATTAACTTTATGAATAGTTTATTTTTGATGACAGTTGGATTACTTCAGTTAAACAACTCCTCTTGAATTTATTTTCTAGGTTTTATATCACTGCTTGCTCATGTATTTGAAAATGAAGCCACAATTAACATTTGCCTAAAGGTTTATGCACATTAATATTAGATGTACAAGTTATAAAGCTATTATTATTACTTCATGATCCAGATATAAGATGCTGTCTCGTTTAATATTAAGAAAAGTCAGTTGATAACTTTTTTTTCAGTGCCAAACACTGGTATGCCTCTTTGTTTGATTTCACTCAATGAACACAGTGTTGTGTCTCAGGATTACAGCCCTTGTAGCTTGACAATTGTGAGTCTTGTAAGAAAGAAAAATAGTCCTACAATGGCTTAGCTGACTTGGGTCTGTAGAAGTTAATGTTATGTAATGTCCACACTGACAGCATTAACCTGTGCCAAGTCTAAATATTATTATTGGGAGAATTAACTCTAAAAATATATATTTTTTAGAAAGTTAAAACTTCCTGCCTGTGCTGAAGAGGCTGCCTCCAAGAGAGACTTTGAGTTAAAAGGGTTTCGTTTCGAAGCGGCTCATGAACAAGTGAGGTCGCCTCGAATAATCCGAGTGGGACTCATTCAAAACTGCATCGTCCTGCCCACAGACGCCCCCATCGCTGAACAGGTCAGGGCTGGAGACATATTACACACTCATCAATCATATACAGTGTACAGTCAGCAGCAATTATTAATACAGCCATGTAAAGAGCAAGAAAGGACAGACCAAACCTTATTGAGCATTTACTGTATATCAATCAGCAAATCTATTTCAGAATGGCAAAAAGGTCCAGACTTAAATCTGTTGGAAAACATGTGATGGGACTTTAAAGAATTCTGTTCAAGTTTAGTCTGAACTCAAATGGACTTATGACTTTTTCAAACTGTACGTTAAATGCTCCTCAGATTAATGCCATGCATCATCGCATTGGTGAAATGGTGGAGGTCGCTTCCATGTGTGGAGTGAACATCATCTGCTTTCAGGAAACATGGAGTGAGTACTTGTATTGTTTATTGTATCTAAGTCACAAAGGTACAGTTAAAGGAGACTAAAACCTATTTCCTTGCCACAGCAATGCCCTTTGCTTTCTGCACTCGAGAGAAAGAGCCATGGACTGAGTTTGCAGAGTCGGCTGAAGAGGGACACACCACCCGCTTCTGCCAAGAGGTGAGCTATCTAATGTCTACTAACTAAACCATTAAACAGGACACTTACTGTACAACTACACACGTGGACAAAATTGTTGGTACCCTTCGGTCAATGAAAGAAAAACTCACAATGGTCACAGAAAAAACTTTATTCTGACAAAAGTAATAATAAATAAAAATTCTATGAATGTTAAACAATGAAAGTCAGACATTGCTTTTCAACCATGCTTCAAATGAATTATTTTAAAAAATAAACTCATGGAACAGGCCTAGACAAAATTGTTGGTACCCCTAGAAAAGACTGTAAATAATGTGACCAAATGGACATGTTAATTCAAGGTGTGTGTACTAATTAGCATCACAGGTGTGTACAATCTTGTGATCAGTCAGTGGGCCTATTTATAGGGCTTCAGGTAGTTACTGTGTTGTCTGGTGACATGGTGTGTACCACACTCAACATGGACCAGAGGAAGCGAAGGAAAGAGTTGTCGCAGGAGAATAGAAAGAAAATTATAGACAAGCATGATAAAGGTAAAGGCTATAAGACCATCTCCAAGCAGCTAGATGTTCCTGTGACTACAGTTGCACATATTATTCAGAAATTTAAGATCCTTGGGACTGTAGCCAACCTCCCTGGACGTGGCCGCAGGAGGAAAATTGATGACAAATCAAAGAGACGGATAATCCAAATGGAAACAAAAGAGCCCAGAAAGACTTCTAAAGAGATGTTCCATGCTCAAGGAACATCAGTGTCACCATCCGTCGTTGTTTGAGCCAAAGTGGACTACATGGGAGACGACCAAGGAGGACATTATTGTTGAAAACAAATCATAAAAAAGCTAGACTGGAATATGCCAAACTACATGTTGACAAGCCACAAAGCTTCTGGGAGAATGTCCTATGGACAGATGAGACAAAAATGGAACTTTTTGCCAAGGCACATCAGCTCTATGTTCACAGACGGAAAAATGAAGCATATCAAGAAAAGAACACTGTCCCTACTGTCAAACATGGAGGAGACTCTGTTATGTTCTGGGGCTGCTTTGCTGCATCTGGCACAGGGTGTCTTGTATCTGTGCAGGGTACAATGAAATCTGAAGACTATCAAGGGATTCTAGAGAGAAATGTGCTGGCCAGTGTCAGACAGCTTGGTCTCAGTCGCAGGTAATGGGTCTTGCAACAGGACAATGACCCAAAACACAGCTAAAAACTAGGGATGCACCGATACCACTTTTTTGGAAAACGAGTACGAGTACGAGTACTTGCTTTTCAGTACTCGCCGATACCGATACCGAGTACTTAATAAAAAAACCTGATTTAAATTTACAGGTAACAGCTTTAGTCATATAATTTAACAAAATAACAAGGCACGGGGCAAACACTGCTTGTCCAAATATCCGTGGTGAAACTAAACGAAGAGGAGGCTTGCAGTAGGCTGTGGATGTGTTTTTTCACGGAGTCGTGTAGTTTAGGCAGCTCCGTGTCAGTCATGTAGCGGCATGGAGGAGACGCATGAATCCCACATTTTCTACCTCCGAAAGTGGCTGGTCACTCAATGCAATGTACTCGATGATTGCCTGTGTTATTTTCACAGCACGTGGATTGTCTCTGGACATTTTCTCTCGTCTTGCAAGAGTTTGCTGCAGTGTGAGTTGTGTTGGTTTAGAAGCGTGGGTAAACTCTTTATACTCGTTGTCGTGTTGGGATTTTAGGTGCTTGATTAAATTACTTGTGTTAAATGCGCTACCTTTTGAGCCTCCTCTGGACAATTTAGCTGAGCACAATTTGCAGTCCGCCTTTGTTTTGTCTTCATTCACTTTGAAATAGTTCCACACGGCTGACATGTCTCGTCTTCCTTCGTTCTCCCCGCTCTGAGCAGCAGCCGGGGCCTGGGGGCGGGCACTCGGCGCCTGTGATTAACCCCTTACACGCCGCTCAAACATAGACATTTCTCAGACCGTGGTATCGGGGGACTTTTAACGAGTACGAGTACTTTCGAAAATGTGGTATCGAGGCCGATACCCGATACCAGTATCGGTATCGGTGCATCCCTACTAAAAACACTCAAGATTGGTTAAAAGGAAAACATTGGACTATTCTAAAGTGGCCTTCTATGAGCCCTGACCTCAATCCTATTGAGCATCTTTGGAAGGAGCTGAAACATGCCGTCTGGAAAAGACACCCTTCAAACCGGAAACAACTGGAGCAGTTTGCTCATGAGGAGTGGACCAAAATACCTGCTGAGAGGTGCAGAAGTCTCATTGACAGTTACAGGAATCGTCTAATTGCAATGATAGCCTCAAAAAGTTGTGCAACAATTTTGTCTAGGCCTGTTCCATGAGTTTATTTTTTTAAATAATTCCGTTGAAGCATGGTTGAAAAACAATGTCTGACTTTCATTGGTTAACATTCATAGAATTTTTATGTATTGTTACATTTGTCAGAATAAAGTTTTTTCTGTGACCATTGTGAGTTTTTCTTTCATTGACCGAAGGGTACCAACATTTTTGTCCACGTGTGTAAATGTACACGTTCTTCACGTAGCTGGCCAGAAAATACAACATGGTGGTTATTTCCCCAATTCTTGAGCGAGAGGATGTGCACGACACTCTGTGGAACACTGCTGTGGTCATCTCCAACTCTGGAAATGTGCTTGGAAAAACACGGAAGTATCATATTCCCAGGATTGGAGACTTTAATGAGGTTTGTGTATAAGTGCTTTGTTGATAAAGATTTCATAAATGGTTGTAGTGATAATTTGTCAACATTTAAATCGGACTCTAAAATAATCACTATGGCTTGTGTTGCAGTTCAAAGATTGAGAGCCTCAACGTTTAATACAGTGAACCTTAGAGATGCTCTGCATTATTAGTCTATTCTTTTCTAATCTATTTAACAGTCTACATATTATATGGAGGGTAACATGGGCCACACAGTTTTCCAGACACAGTTTGGTAGGATAGCTGTGAACATCTGTTACGGCCGACATCACCCTCTGAGCTGGTTTATGTACAGTATGAACGGAGCTGAGATCATCTTCAACCCCTCGGCTACTGTCGGGGCTGTCAGGTGAGAAAGTACATCAATCCACCTCAAATCTCAAAACACTCAAAGGAGCAAACAATTTCCTTTGTAACAACAATGAAGGAACCAATGCTCATGGATAGTGCTACATTCAAATATCTCAAGGTTTTGGATAGTTGTTGCCAAATATGTTATTTCTTATTATGTTTGTAAGACTATTTGTCATACTTTTTTTATTTGTTGTGTTTACAATAATGCAATTTCTTCTTCACAGTGAACCCATGTGGCCGATAGAGGCCAGAAATGCAGCAATAGCTAACCATTGTTTTACTTGTGCCATCAACCGGGTTGGAACAGTAAGTTCAAAATATTCACAACAAAGACAACATGAGAATGTTACACTAAAGATTCTGTTTTCTCTTTTGTTTCATTTAGGAGCATTTCAAAAGTGAATTCACGTCTGGAGATGGGAAAAAGGGTATGTTATTTCCAATATTTTGTCAGTCAAAAAGATTAACATGAATTGTTAGGATATTGAATTATTTAATGAAACCAGAAGATGTGGTTTGAGTTGGTTTATAATCATGATTTGTATTTTACTGTCCCAAAGTACTGGTGAATTGTTAAATCTAAATGTTGTCTGTCACTGTCTGTCTCTACGTGTTTGTCCAGGCTGCACTGTACACCACCTCCCAGTTACTCACTACATTTATTGTGGTTTTGCAGCCCATCATGACTTCGGACACTTTTATGGATCAAGTTACGTGGCTGCTCCTAATGGTAGCCGTACTCCGGGCCTCTCCAGGACTCGGGACGGGCTGCTGGTGGTAGAAATGGACCTGAATCTTAATAGACAGATCAGTGACAAGTGGAGTTTCAAGGTAAATCTGAACATTTGGGCTTTGAACAAGATCTAGACTATAAATATAAATAGTTCAAGTTCAATCTCACATCAATGACAAACACATTTAAACGTTTAATAAACAATGTAATGGTTTGTATTTGAACATAATTGTTCTATTCAACAACTAAGTATAGGGTAAATGTGACTCAATGCAACTGGGAAATGAACCCTAATAGACGACCTTTCACTCGATTACAAAGTTTCTGTGCCTGTTTGCAGATGACTGGGAGGTATGCTGAATATGCCGAGGAGCTTACCAAGACGATTGCCCCGGACTTTAAACCCAACATAGTGAAGGAGTAAATAATGTGACATTTGAACTAACATTTGAACGCAACATCTCATTGAAAATAAAACAAACACCACACATTTGTGACACATCCTTTAATTGCAACATATAATAAATGTAGCTCTAGGTTTATTAAAAAATAAAGTGTTGTGCTATTTGTTTATACAAAACAAAATTAGGTACTTTGTAATTAAATAACAGATAATTATGACGGGTATGAAAAAAGTAGTGCAAAAAATACATAATCCAAACTGAAAAAGCCTGAAAAAGTCTGAGAAAATGACTGATTCCTGAATGCTTTTAAATAAAACATGGATTAGTTATATTTTGTTTGGCTGCATGATTTAAAACAACTGTATGTCTGTTCAAAATAACACTAAAATGCACACTGTCTGTAGTAAATGTAAGTTGTGTCTTAAGACTATTGCATTGCACTATTGCAACTATCTTGTTTTGTCACGTGACACTAAAGAGCATTACCTGAGACTCTCAAACACTACTCTGTCTATTCTGTTAACCATGAAATAATTAAAAAAGGTGAGTTTAGAGGACAATCTTCTTAAAAAGGCAAGTGAAGGACTTCAAAGCTGTACATTAAATAATCAACATTATCAGCCCTGAATTATGTGCACATCATTTCCTGTAAATTCTTCATTCCATTTGAGATCCACACATGTTCATTTTTAACACTTAGTCATTAAAATTGTACAAACATAATACTTTTACATAAACTATAGTTTCATCTGAAAGGAATATAAAATTATTTAATTTAGATTGCTGCTAGATTTCAACTCCACACACATCAAGTAGCCTACACAGGCAGGGACTTTGCAACCTGGCATTTCTTTTGTGAAGCTGATAGGACACTAGCACCGGAAGGACGGCCTGGGGACCAGCGACGGCAGGCATTAGCAGTAGGGGTGTAACAATATATCGTGGTACGATATATCACGATGCAAAAATGCTTCGATATATGTATCGTAGAGTTATGGCGATTTTTTTTTTGGAACAGCTCAATGGAGATGCTCTTAAGCACAGAGGTGCGCAGAAATGCCCGTCAACTCGATACTATGAATAGTGCTGACATCAATGATGCAGAAGAAATCGTAAAACCTTGTTAAACCGCTGAAAAAAAGCCACCACTGTCCATTCTGATGAAAAGAGTGCCACCCTGTCACTCATTGTGCCCTTGAAATCCATGATCGAACAGAGTATGACACTAGACGAGAATGATTCCACAACTATAGCTAACATGAAGAATGCCATCCTGCAAAACCTCTCAAGCACATACACAGAGGAACAGGATTACCTTCTAGAGTAGTGATGGGATTTATGGCTCTTTGAGGGGATCCGGATCTTCGCGATCCGTTCCTTTCAAAGAGCCGTTCAAAAGAACGGCTCTTTGGCTCTTTTTAAATATTTAGTCAGTTTTAAGAAGCCAGCATGGGGGCATCTCAGTTTATCCTGGAAATAATCACTGGGAGCAATGATGAGGTGAGATTTGTAGTAAAATAATATTAAATATTAATATTAAATTAAAACTCAGATATCACACACCAATATCTGAGTTTGAATTATTCTGAAATATTGATTATTACCTCATTTGTCATGTGTGGACTATATTCCATAGGGTTGCACAAATCCCTCTGCTTAGACAGTGACATCACTATTTTGGATTTACATTTAGTACAAAGTGTGTGTGTGTGTTTGTGTGTAAAGCTACGTTGACTTATGTTATTCATACAATACCTTCTCACAAATAAACATCAAAAACAAAGCCAGCTGCAATGAATTTTTGTGCAAAACAGCTTTTACTACAAACACTTCCACACAAGAACATTATCACACAAGAACATTTTGATAGAAAACAAAAAATATTTAAAGTAGATAAAATTAAAATAAATAAAATGGAAATGTCTACATACTACTACTGTAAACTTTGCAAATGGGACATCAGCCCCTTCAAGTCAATGAACAATAACAAAGTGGGCTGCAATGAAATACTCACGTGAAGGATGCATGCACAACTAATAACTAACATCATCACGCTATAAGGGGTCTGTGCTGCGTGAGCCCATAGACATAATATACGTAGACACCTCATAGACTGACGCTGCCTATTGGAGCGGACGTATCAACGCGGCGCCATCTTGGATGGGTCTCCAATGCTCCGCCCCCCGCATTTATTTCTACTGAGGAAGGTGTATTCCTCTACAATGATCATAACTCCCCGAGTTTTCACCAGATTTTCACACGGTTTGGTTTGTTACAAATGGCAGAGACTTAGCTATGATACAGGACGCTGTCACACATTGAAAAATTCTGCTTTCATGTAGAAATACTTTGTATTACGAGGTTTAACTAAGACATATGGTAGACTATGGCATATTGATAAATGTACAAATGAATGAATTTTATATTTTAATAAAGAAACAAGTTTGATTGTTCATTTGAATTTATTTCTCTCTCTCTCTCACACACACACAATGGCATATTGATAAATGTATAAATGAATTAATTTTATATTTTAATAAAGAAACAAGTTTGATTGTTCATTTGAACTTATTTCTCTCTCACACACACACTCACACACACACACACACACACACACACACACACACACACACACACACACACACACATTAAAAAGTGTAATAAAAAAAACATGTACTACACCGTTGCAATGTATGTGGCAGGGGAAGATGCAGAGAATCCCTCAGGTAACTGTAGGCTTTCGGACCATGGCGGTGCAGTGTGAGGGCAAACTCTCTCTGGTCTTTGGTGTATTCATGGCCCCGCTTTGAAAAGAGGTCTACCTGAAGATCTGAAATTCAGCTAAACTAGTTAGACAGACTAGTTAGAAAGTTCCCTTGAAATAATACATTTTGTAAAGTCGGACAAAGAGTGTAAACAATATACAATTCAAGATGGTATTATCAATTTATTTTTACCAGAATGGAAGCCAAGCCTTTCATTCAACTCCTCATTTATAAGGTTCTTTTCCTTCAGAACTTCCAGAAGACTCTTTACAGTTTTCTTTGCTCTCCGTTCTCGGGTCTTTGCATTTTGCTTCTCCCGCTCTAGACTCTCCACTCTAGCCAAAGCTTCACTGAGTCTGGCCTTTAGACGCGTAGAGAATTGGGCAATGCATAGGAGTGGTCCTAGTAGAAAGAAGGATGAAAATATTTTCAGTGATGTTCATGTCATACCACTCACAGTTGTTTGGTGCATATGTGCAGGCACACATTCTTAATTTCTTACCCGTAATATCACTGCCAGCATCATGAGTATGGTTAAAGAGAGAAAGGGTGCGTGTATGAGAGAATGTGAGTGAAAGAAGGTGTGTATTTGTTCACGTGTATATTTATTTATTTATAACATATACTCATTCACATATAAGTGTATGAGTATTTCTGAAAAGAGTTGCAGAAAGCAAGGGCGATATTTTGATATGACCACAGCCATGATGCTCACAACTGTATGGGACATATCAAATAGCCTACAAATACTCACATCATTGGGCTGAGGTTCACTTTCAGGAAAATGCTGAGAAAGGTCCACTGGTAGGCTCTCTTCAGCTTTCCTTGAAGTTTGTTTGTTCCTTGTCACTACAGGCTAAAATATAATAAACATAATAATTAAAAACAACTTCATTAAAAACACTTGAAAAGGTTTTAGTATCCCACAGTGTATTTTAATACACACTACATCACTAATACATGCAGAAATATCTAACCGTTTTACCGTTTTTGTTTTACATATGAATCATAGACATCTCTGTTAGCATGTAGAGTAAAATACACCTACTCTTTGGAGATGACATGGGAAGTTGAAGACAGATGGGGTCGCACCATCTCTAAGCCTGACAATCTGACTCGTCCAGTCAAAATCATCAGGCTTGAAGTGTTCACTGCAGATATTTGACAACTCAGTCACAACAAAACCCTCCCGTCTTATAGCAATCTGGTATCAATACTGCGTCGGTTATTGCAACCGTAAGCTGCAAGTAAGCTCGCTCTCCGTTGACTCCGATTGACTCTGGTGCTAGCGTTGAGTGGAGAGACCCACCCAATATGGCGGCGACGCTGGATCACGCTCCAGCACGTCATGAGGCGTCTACGTATATTATGTCTATGGGTGAGCCCCTCCCTCTATTACTGTTCTGTCTCGCGGAGGAGCTCATTTGTGTGCATCTGTGTGAGACACACATAGGAAAAAAGAACGACAGAAAGAACGGCTCCCCTCCGGCCGCGACTCGGCTCCCATCGTTCATGTTTATGAGCCGTTCAAAAGAATCGGTTTGTTCGCGAACGTCACAACTCTATTCTAGAGTGTACTTGCCCCAATTACTCCCTGAACAACGTGAAGAGGTTTTCCACCGGTTGAAGAACAAATTAAACCAGTTACAGCAGGTATGTCTGCATTACTAATTGTGTGAGAATCTGTGTATTTGCATTTGTGTGTGTTTGTCACATGCATGTTTGTGTAAGCTACTTTGTGCAGACCTTTATGTGTGTGTAACTTAAATTATATTTTCTATACCGTAATTATTTATTTTATCATATTTTTAAGGCTGCCACTGTGGAGCAAACAGAAATGAGGGAGGGACGACCCAGTGATGGAGATCCTACTAATGCAGCCCATCAAAGAGATACAGCCCACAGAGTTGAGCAAGAACAGCCACCTAGAAAGAAGACAGCACTGGAAGATCTCTTTATTATAATTGTTTATATTGTTTATAGTTGCTGGGTGCTCATAGTTCTCTACAGGTCATGTCAAATCATTTCATGTCCTCCATGCTAATCCAAGCATGGAGTAGACATAACTGCAGACATGGCTTGCCATGGGACTTCTGCAACTGGAGCTGGGGCCTTGGGGAGGGTGTACACCTCCTCTCTAACAGCCCCCACTGCAGTGATATAAAATCTCATGTTTTGTTTACTTCTTTAAGCAAACCTCACTCAGTAGCTTTTGATACGTGTCTGCTTTGCTTCTTCTTGCAAGAATAAAACCTGGCCCTTCGCTTTTTATAATATAATCTGTCTCTGTGTCTCTCTGGATAACATAAGGATATAGAATTCTTATAACAGACATGTACAAAAAGGACCCATCTATTCCCCTCACTAATTGTCCACTGAAATGGTGGAAAGAAAATGCTCAAATGTACCCCCTTCTTTCCCCTCTTGCTAAGACTTACCTCACAGTTCCAGCAACTTCTGTTCCCAGTGAACGTGTTTTTTCAACAGCAGGGGATATTTTAAATGCACAAAGATCCCAGCGACTTCAAGAAAATGTAGACATGCTGTATATTTTTTGCAAAAAAACCTGTAAGTAACCTTACCAAACCCTAAAGCTGTTTGTGTTGAACTTGGGTTAGGGTTAGGGTTACTTGAACAGAACACTACTATTTTTGTACGATTACTGCTTTAAGAAGTTCTCTCTTAGGCTATCCTAATTCTAATTTCATTATAAATTATGTTTTATTGATCAGTGACACCTACACAGTGGTTAAGTTAACAGAAGGTTAAATTAAATCTTGATTTAAATTGAAATATTGTTAGTTCTTTAAGTTGTATGCACAACAAAGACAATTATTAAACACACTGTTGATGTTAAAAATAAACCTATTATATAAATTTCAGTGTTATTTTTTTATTTAGTTCAAAATATCGTGATACATATCGTATTGTGAGCCGAATGTATCGTTACACCCCTAATTAGCAGTAGATACTGGGCCTAGAGCTGTACTTGAATAAAATGAACTAAAATGAAGTCCATATCCATCAATGGTCTTTAAAGATAAATAGGATGTCTTCATCTGTGCCGTAGCTGTGAAGTGCCTCTTCAAAGTTAACAACACCCCTGAACAACAACAACAAAACATATTAAACACTGTTGATTCACAGTTCTAATCCCATATGCATTTGTTTATTTAAAACATGCTTTTCCCTGACCGTTCATATACAGTCTACAGCTAATAGAAATTATATACAAGGCTTGACACTAATCTTTTTGCTCACTGGCCACTGTGGCTAGTGCAGGGGTCGGCAACCTTTTGGAGCCAAGCCACACCAAGAAGAAACCGAGAATCCCATCTAATTACTAAAATATGAGGCAAGAAATTTGAACTGTGGCCACACACTCTGACATTCTGCAGTAAAATTAGATACTATTCTGCTATAATTGTACATATCGGTTATTACCGATTATTCATGAGCAGGACACACACACACAATGTCTAGAGCTACCAGCCTACATAAGTGAGGGAGTCTAATAAAAGGTTAATAACTGCCATAATAAGCAGTGTTTATGGAGAAAATAAGACCACCCTCCTTTGTTAATTTTTAACTCTTTGAAGACAAGCAGGGTTAATGTGATCAATCAGATCAGTTGATGCACAGACAACACAGCTCCCTGTGCTGTGTGCAGTTTGGACTCAGTGCAGTTTTAACTAAACATTTACAGCAGCTGCAAGTGAATTTGACAATGCATGAGCTAAATTGTTACATTATATTTGCAGTCCAACCTTCCATTTTGTGTTAAAAAAGCAAGGCCAGGGGTCCCCAATTAGTTTTCACAGAGGGACGAAAAATGCCAAGCTTGCGACACCAAGAGCCAAAAATATAGTTTGAATTTGTCAGTCCAAGATGTTTTTTTTTATTTTTTTGTTGAAAACTAACAACAGTGACATAACCAGTGTTACTGAAAACAAAAGAACAACCTTTAAAATAGGCCTATTGCAAGAAGAAATACCGTTTTACTTTTTTTACTAAATGTATAAATGTCCAAAATGTTTATTTTTGTACTTACATTATGCACATTCTATTTAATAACTTTATTGTGTTTGCATCTGAATTAATTAAATTTACAAACCGACAAAATATGATGGGGGGTCTGTTTTGTGTTGAGCAATCCTGAGGCACTGGCCCAGAACCTTTCCTGGTTTTTAGTAGTGTTCGTTACAGAACCAGACAACTCACAAATGTGTGAAGAGGGGAAGCTTCTTTCTATTCAAGAATAGAAATTATACTCAAGACCTTAGGGGAATTTTTGGCATTCACCAATATTTTCTTAACTGAAAAATGTTCTTCTGGAAAAACAAATCCTGAGAACAGGGTAAAGCTCTCTTAAAGCCTGTCTTAAAATGTGATCTGACAAACATAATCCATCCATCTTCTACCGCTTATCCAGGGCCGGGTCGCGGGGGGCAGCAGTCTAAGCAGAGACGTCCAGACCTCCCTCTCCCCAGACACTTCCTCTAGGGGGGGATACCGAGGCGTTCCTAGGCCAACCGAGAGACATAGTCTCTCCATCGTGGTCTCCTCCCGGTGGGACATGCCCGGAACACCTCCCTAGGGAGGCGTCCAGTACGCATCCGAAACAGATGCCCGAGCCACCTCAGCTGGCTCCTCTCGATGTGGAGGAGCAGCGGCTCTACTTTGAGCTCCTCCCGAGTGACAGAGCTCCTCACCCTATCTCTAAGGGAGCGCCCCGCCACCCTGCGGAGAGAGCTCATTTCGGCCGCTTGTATCCAGGATCTTGTTCTTTCGGTCATGACCCACAGCTCATGACCATAGATGAGAGTAGGAACGTAGATTGACCGGTAAATCGAGAGCTTTGCCTTACAGCTCAGCTCCTTCTTCACCACGACAGACGTGTACATCGACCACATCACTGCAGAAGCTGCATCGATCCGTCTGTCAATCTCACTCTCCTTCCTTCGTGAACAAGACCCCAAGATACTTGAACTCCTCCACTTGAGGCAGGACCTCTCCACCAACCTGAAGGGGACAAGCCACCCTTTTCCGACTGAGAATCATGGTCTCAGACTTGGAGGTGCTGATCCTCATCCCAGCTTCATACTCGGCTGCAAACCGTCCCAGTGCACACTGGAGGTTCTGGCTTGATGGAGCCAACAGGACAACATCATCTGCAAAAAGCAGAGACAAGATCCTGTGGTCCCCAAACCAGACTCCCTCCGGCCCCTGGCTGCGCCTAGAAATCCTGTCCATAAAGATAATGAACAGGACCGGTGACAAAGGACAGCCCTGCCGGAGTCCAACATGCACCGGGAAAAGGTCTGACTTACTGCCGGCAATGCGAACCAAGCTCCTGCTCCGGTCGTACAGGGACCGAACAGCCCTTAGTAAAGGGCCTCGGACCCCATGCTCCCAGAGCACCCTCCACAGGGCACCACGAGGGACACAGTCAAATGCCTTCTCCAGATCCACAAAGCACGTGTGGACTGGTTGGGCAAACTCCCATAAACCTTCCAGAACCCTGGAGAGGGTATAGAGCTGGTCCAGTGTCCCATGACCGGGACGAAAACCTCATCCTGAAATCGAGGTTCGACTATCGGCCGCATTCTCCTCTCCAGTACCCTGGCATAGACTTTCACAGGGAGGCTGAGGAGTGTGAGCCCTCTGTAGTTGGAACACATCCTCCGGTCCCCCTTCTTGAAAAGAGGGACCACCACCCAGTCTGCCAGTCCAGAGGTACTGTCCCCTGTACTGTACTGATGTTGCAGAGGCGTGTCAACCAAGACAGCCCCACAACATCCAGAGACTTGAGGTACTCATGGCATATCTCATCCACACCCGGTGCCTTGCCACCAAGAAGCTTCCCAACTACCTCAGTGACTTCAGCTTGGGGGATGGACGAGTCTACCGCCGAGCCCTCGGCCTCTGCTTCCTCTAGGAACACATGTCGGTGGGGTTGAAGAGATCCTCGAAGTATTCCTTCCACCGTCCCAGACAGACATCCCAACCTGCAAAAAGTAATTTCAGGGAGGTATCCTGAAATGACTTTTTGCAGCGAGCCCCAACCCCGGGCCTGACTCCAGGGTGGGACCCAGGTTACGCCATACCGGGCAAAGTAACGGTCCTTGATTTTTTCATTTTTATAAAGGGTTCTCAACCGCTTCTTGTCTGGCCCGTCACCTAGGACCTGTTTGTCTTGGGAGACCCTACCAGAGGTATATAGCCCCGACAACATAGCTCCTAGGATCATTCCTAGGGCACTGAAACCCCTCCACCAAGATAAGGTGGCAGTTCAAGGAGGGGCAAACAAAATGTGTGTAAGAATAATAATTACACAAAAAAAAAAAATCTGATTTGATGTCTTCAAGTTCAAGTTCAAGTTCAATACCTTTATTTGTCCCCCAGTGGGGCAATTAGTTTTACAGCATAGGAGCACACAAACTTACAAACACAAATACACATAATATGATAAAAAGAAAAACATAATGCACATTCTGATCAAATTCAATAATGTATAAGCTACCTTTCCCTCCTGGCATTTAGGAGAGAGCAGCGGAACAAAGGAGTATTTAAATCTGTTTGTTTTAGCAAACGGGAGTCTGAGCAGTGAACCTGATGGTAGAAACTGAAACTGTTGATATAAAGGATGAGAACAGTCAGTCAAGATGGAGTTTGCTTTCTTAAACAGCTGGTTTTTGTAAAGATCCTGTAAAGTTTCTTGTGGAAGCCCAATAATTTTACTACTGAAACTAACGACCTTGTTCAGTAAGTTCCTCTCTTTTACCCTCAAGGATTGAAACCAACAAACAGAGGAGAACGTAATAATAGACTCAATAAAAGAACGATAAAACAAAGTCATCAAAGTAGAGTCCACCTGGAATTTAGACAAAAAAGACGCTGCTGGCTTTTCTTATGAATCGAATCAGTATTTTTCTTAAATGTCAACTTGTTATCGAGAAAAGTGCCCAAGTATTTATAACACTCTACCGATTCGACTGTCTGACCATCAATCACTATGTTGTCAGGGGAAGGCTGAACACGTCTAAAATCAATGCACATGTCCTTTGTCTTTAAAACATTTAATGATAAAAAGGATTCCTGACACCATTTTAAAAAGTAATCGATCACGGGACCATGCGAAGTTTCAGTGCTATTCAACAGGCTCACTATAACTGTGTCATCCGCAAACTTCAATATATGACGGTTTTCAAAAATGCTACGACAGTCATTTGTGTACAATATGTACAACAAAGGAGAGAGAACGCACCCTTGTGGTGAGCCAGTAGATGTTACATATAGATCAGAAAATTGTCCATTCACTCTGACTCTTTGTGTTCTGCCTGTGAGAAAGTCCAAAATCCAGCCAACAATACTACCTTCCAGACCAAAGTTATCCCTTAGTCTCTGGATTAGTAGATGAGGCTGAATAGTGTTGAAGGCAGATGAAAAATCAACAAACATCAATCTGACATGATTGTTTGGACTGTCAAGGTGCTTGCAGATGTAATTCAACAGAGTTATGGTGGCATCCTGAACCCCTCTCTTGGTCCTGTACGCGAACTGCAGGGGGTCCATCAGGTGTTCAGTAGTTTTCAACAGTTCAGCTTTGATCAGTTTTTCCAGTGACTTCATAACTAATGAGGTTAGGGCTATAGGCCTAAAGTCATTTAATGATTTGGGATGTTTAGATTTACCAACAGGGACTATAATAGACTGTTTCCACAGATTAGGCACCTTCTGATGAGACAAGGATAAATTAAAAATATAAGTAAAAATCGGGCCTAGTTGTTCAGCACAATTGGAGAGTAATCGACTACTGATATTATCTGGACCAGCACTTTTTCTTAGTTTACAGTGTTTAAAAGTTTTAGCAACAGAATATTCATCAAAAGGAGGAGAAACTTGTTTTGATTCCAGTGCTGTATTTCTCAGCGTCATTATTTCATTATTGAAAAAATGCACATCGAATCTGGAGTAAAATTTGTTTAGCTCTTGTGCCTGGGCCAGATCAGAAGTGAACCCATCTAATGAGACCCTTTTCTTTACACTATCAGTCAAACCAACCATAGACCTGATACTATCCCATGCTGAACCCATATTATTGTTGCTAAGCATGTCTTCTAGTTTTCTTTTATAAGATAATTTAGCTCTCCTAATTTCCCGTTTAATTTCCTTATGTACAGACATTAGCTCAGTAGGATCTCCCTGTTTAAAAGCCTGTTTCTTTTTATTTAGTAGCACTTTAAGGTGTCTGCTTGCCCAAGGCTTACTATTTGGGTAGGTTCTGACAGTCTTTATAGGAACAACAATGTCCTCACAGTAAGTTATCCATGAACTGACCACATCAGTGAGTTCGTGAATGTCTCTAGAAGATTCAATAAACACCTCCCAGTCTGTGCTCTCCAGACAGCCCTGGAGGGTGAGGGTGGCCTCTTCTGACCACACTTTGATGTTTCTAGTTGTCACCTTCCCCCTCTGAAGACATGTCCGATAGGATTTGATGTCTTTATTGAACACACTCTTTGAACATTCAAAATGGCAGTGGAAAAAGTAAGTGAACCCTTAGAATTAATAACTGGTTGACCGCATAAACCTCAACCAAGCGCTTCCTGTAGCTCTGGACCTGCACATCGTTGAGGAGGAATTTTAGCTCATTCTTCCCAGCAGAATTCTTGCCACTGTACATCAGATGTGTTTTATGTTAATTTATCGAGGTATGTGTTCGCATGTTCTTAGAAGACATTAAAAAGTAATAAATGAAAAGAAAGGTTTCATTACAGCTGGAGCTGTAACACTGATGAATGAAACCTTTCTTAAGTCCTTTCGTAAATCGCTTTGAATAAAAAAAAAAACGGACAGCACAGAGGCACTCATCATGGCTGCACAGGAGCAGGCCTTGAGCACCAGAGCAATAGAGGCCCAAATCTACCACACCAGACAAGACCCAAGGTGTAGGCTGTGCAAACAGGCCCCTGAGACAATCCAACACTTAACTGCAGGGTGTAAGATGCTGGCAGGGAAAGCATACATGGAGCGCCATAACCAAGTGGCTGGCATAGTGTACAGGAACATCTGTACGGAGTATGGACTGAAACCCCGAGGTCAAAGTGGGAAACACCTCCAAAGGTGATAGAGAATGACCGAGCCAAGATCCTGTGGGACTTCCAGATTCAGACTGACAGAATGGTAATGGCGAACCAACCAGACATTGTGGTGGTGGACAAACAGCAGAGGAAGGCCGTTGTGGTTGACGTTGCAGTACCAAGTGATTGCAACATCAGGAAAAAGGAACATGAGAAACTAGAGAAATACCAAGGCCTCAGAGAAGAGCTGGAAAAGGCTTGGAAGGTGAAGGCGACAGTGGTGCCTGTGGTCATCGGAGCACTCGGGGCAGTAACCCCCAAACTGGAAGAGTGGCTACAGCAGATCCCTGGAAGAACACCAGACATCTCGGTCCAGAAAAGTGCAGTACTAGGAACAGCAAAGATACTGCGCAGAACCCTCAAGCTCCCAGGCCTCTGGTAGAGGACCTGAGCTCGAAGGATGAGAGACCACCCGCGGAGGGTGAAGGACAAAGTTTTTTTTTTTATATATATGTATATATGTAGCAGTGGTGCTGGCATGCGCCAGAGAAGTAACCAAAAGCGATTTCCGTAGGTGGTCTTCGCACACACTCATAGAACTGTAGTTACATCAGTTAACTATAATTTATTTATTGATTGTTTTACAATGTTACGTGCAGATCTAGTTGGAGCACTTTTGGATTGATGGGTGCTGGTCTGTGAGAAGAAATAAACAATTAGAATTTGTACTGAGAATGTGCAGCGCTTGTATCAACAGTCACGTGACCGATATTACTGGTGCTTCACGAAGCGTTTCAATTGTTCATTGTTCAACAGAAGCGTTTCATTGGTTTACAACTTGAACCTTTTTGCGCTTTATTGAGCGACATAGGAAGCCTCAGTAACACTCCAAGATGTGGGTTTTGAGAGAGGAGTAATATTTCTCAATGAAAATGTGAAAAATAAACGTTGCACAAAGCACTTTTTACAGGTCAGGTTATGAAGCAGTTACTGTAATTCCAGTCTGCCACCAGATGTCACTGTTCTAACTCAGTGTGAAGCCCCGAAGCTTAGAATAATTTTCAGTACAAAAAGAAAGAAAACCTCAGTGCTTCACAAGGCTTCATTCGCCCATCACTAGTTGTAGTGTAGAATGAGTGTGTTTTAATGTTGGATTAAGTGTTATGTGTTTTGGTTTTACTCACAATTCTTCTTGTGTCCAGGGGTCTGACCAAAGGAGTGTTAAGGGAAACAAACACACAAAAAAAGATTCCGGGTCAGACCAAGGCAGGTGAATGTGTGGGAGAAAACAAAGTGAGTGGTTTTATGGTTTATGGGGTTTACTGTTTTGTTTTTTTAGGTAAATGAACAAAATTGCATTGTTATGTAAATTGTATTGGGTTTTAAATATGGTTTAGCCTTATTTTATGGAGGATTTTAACATAAAGCTAATGTTAATAAACGTACCTGTGGAGTTTTAAGGATTTTTACCAAGTTAGTGTGAGTGTTTATTTAAAAGCGGGGTCATTTTTGCTATATGTCGTTTAATGTGACCTCTCCAAATTAAAATGATTGCTGTTATTTTAACCCTCTGGAATTTAAATACAAGTTTGGGCTCCTTGTAAAGGTAAAAATCTCTAGTTTCACCCACAACAGTCAGAATCTCTCTAAGTACTACTGATACAATTGTATACACTTTTGAACAGACAGAGAAAATGATTTTTTGTGTTCTCGCCTGAAATATTTAGTGAAAATAAAGGTGTCTCAAGCTTCAGCAGGTAGTTGAGGACTAAAACACACTATGGGCCAAAATAATAACTTGATGACTACTCACATTTCAAGCTTGAAAAGAATATCTGTAAAAATGAATATTTTACACCAGTTTTTTTGTTGGTAGGTATATGCGTTTTATAGAGGAACCGTAGTTTATCCAAACTCATCCAAATTGGAGACATTTGTAAAACGTATGAAAAAGTGCAATAAGTTCTGAATGCTTCAACCCACAGGCATCAATGAGGGCTCTACTGAAAGCTTAAATCTAGTGAAATCTGTATTTGCAAACATAATCACTTTATTAGTTATGAAAATTACTATTCCATAATAATAACACAATAAAATTGACATGTTTACATATCAAAATAGTCAAAATGAGTGTTATGGGCCAAAATATATATTTTTGAATAATATCCACACATAAAAAACATACTGCAAACAATATACATAGGTTATAAAACTGTTGGTCAATGTTGCAATATATGTGTCAATGTTACAATATATGTGTCAATGTTGCAATATATGTGTCAATGTTGCAATATATGTGTCAATGTTGCTATATATGTGTCAATGTTGCTATATATGGGTCAATGTTTCAATATATGTGTCAATGTTACAATAAATGTGTCAATGTTACAATAAATGTGTCAATGTTGCAATATATGTGTCAATGTTGCAATATATGTGTCAATGTTGCTATATATGTGTCAATGTTACAATGTTACATGTCACTTACTCATCCATTTTATTGTCAATAATTGTGTCTGTATTTATTATTGTACATGTTATAGTGTCTGCCAATCTTATTTTTTATCTAAAATATAGTCAAAAGCACAATGTAAACACACTTACGCATGAGTATTGTAATTCAGCCCATTCAAAACATGTCCTCGATTCAACCCGGAAATAAACGCTTTCTTTCCAACTCCTGCTGGTCCAAAATGTCAATAAAAAGAAATGTACATGCATCCACTACATCCTCTAACAAGTATTTTATTATTTTTGTAAGTTTTGCCATAGTTTTTATTTAAAAAAGACTGTGAAAGCACAATAAACACGCGCGCGTCATATGACGCACAAAGTGTCTCATTGAGGAGACTTGTGTTGCAGTGTTGGTCATGTTACTTCAAAAAAGTAATTAGTTACAGTTACGAATTACTTCTCCCAAAAAGTTATTGAGTTCGTAACTCAGTTACCACATTGTAAAAGTTACTAAGTTACTCAGCAAAGTAACTGAAGTTATTTTTTATGTTCTATAAGGGTATTACGTTCTATAACAGCTTAAATATCAAAGATGTTTATATTAACTGATTGAAAAATAAAACACTATGAATAGTATTTTAGAACATTTGGTATTTATTTATTTTAACTCAATAGATTGCAGTCTGCCATAGGATATACATAGAAATAAAAACATATAAAAATAAATATTGAAAATAAAATTCAATGGCAAAATTAAGTCACACAAATGTAAACCTGTGTAAAAAGAAACAAAGGAAGATCTGGCCATTAAGTAGTGCAAATCTCTGTACCTGTAAATTATTGCACAATAAACAGAACACAATCCAACTCTCTGTAGATGAACATGTTCATTCTCAGTGAAAATGAAAAATACATTAATCTATTCTAAAATACTGCTCATCTAACAACTAAACCAGTGGTTGTTGCTGACACGTAAAAACGAGCGTTGCTTGTTTTAACAGTGGCTCTGTCTCCTTCACTTGAACTCACGTTAGCTGCCTTTGGGGTTAGCAGCAGCAACAAGTGTCGTGTTAGCATGTGTTGATGTGAGGTGCTTCATAAGATTTGAGTTACTTGAGGCAGACGTTGATAAAGTCTTTTTTCCTGGACATAGCATGTTACAGAAACTTTCTTGCCTTTAATTTCAATTAACGAGAAGTAGTGCCAGTTCTTCCAGTTTGAGAAAGCCACCTTTGAATTTCCCCGGCTCGTTGCCATTGTCGCTGACGCTGTCTTGTGTTTAGTGGAAGTCAGCGCGCAGCGAGACCGCGTGAGCACGGTACCGCCCACACACCGCTGCTCTCTCCAGCAGCAGCTGATGTGTAGCCAAAGCATGACACCTCGCGCTTTATTCAACCAAATTGTAGTAACGCGACACTTTACTTTCTCAGTAACGATAACGGTGTTACAACGATGGAAAAAGTAATTAATTAGATTACTCCGTTACTGAAAAATTAACGCCATTATACTCTAACGCCGTTACTTCCAACACTGACGGCGAGGCACAAAAGCCTCAGGGGGAAGGAAACCCTGGCACATTTAGTATCGCAATAATCTGTAGCTCATTGGCTTTCCGTATATGGTCAACATCCCATAAACGAAGAACAACGTACGTGCTAGAAGCGTTCACGTGGTGCGTAATCGTTGAGCAGTCTGTGTGCCCATTGGCGCATATCCAGGTCAGAATTGGCTGAAAAAGGTGTCAATCGAAGGCTAACACTTCCTGTTAGCATTTTAGTAGCTTTGTTTGCGGTCTCGAAAGGGCTTATGGCTGTTATTATTAATAGAAATGACAAAAAATGTCGCAGCTGATTTCAAGTTGGAAATACTTCTCTGCAGTTTCTTTGAGCCTTGGAGGATATAACATGTCTTGTGGACCAAATTATTTTACTGGATATTATTCCCTGGACCTTTACGGACAGAAAGACACCAAGCTAATGGGGATTTGTTGCTGTTTCAGTCCAAGACAGCCCTCAAAGGTAAGACAAGTCCAAACTCAATCTTTGTGCTTGTCTGTAAAGAAAGGCTTTGGTGTCGGCGCTGTGGTTGTAACGTGTTGAAATGGTTTATAACGCCTGAAAGATGAGACTTTAAGCTTTAATTTGGTATTCATATTGTTGAGGTTTCCATGACGAGGGGCTAGCACGTGTTTTTTTTCTATGAAGCGTGTTTACGTCCAGGAACCGAGACGTTGCACTCTAACAAGGTTGTCACCCTAGCGCACAAAAAAAAAAAAAAACTCCAATAAAGATGTCAAAGACACATTATTTAATAAAACCAATTCTTTTAATGGATACTATTATTAGCTTCTGTCCTCTAGCGTGTCCCCTTAAATGCCAGGTTTTGTAATTAAAAACTTGATTTAAAAATAAGACAAAAACCACAAATGTTATTAATGTTTCATTCGTCTTGTTCCACTTATCTGGGGCCGGGTCGCAGGGGCAGCAGTCTAAGCAGAGACGCCCAGACTTCCACCTCCCTAGACACCTCCTCCGGCTCTTTCGGGGGAATACCGAGGCGTTCCCGGGCCAGCCGAGAACGCCTCCAGCGTGTCCTAGGTCTTCCATGGGGCCTCCTCCCGGTCAAACACCTCCCCAAGAAAGTGTCCAGTGTTTTTTTTTTTTTTTTAAAGAAAGGAATCGATAGAAAGGAAGTAGAACTCAGTGTTTGTCAGTCAGGTGTTGACGGAAGAGATGTGTTTTCAGGCGTTTTTTAAAGATGGCTACAGAATCTGCTGATCTTGCAGCAGCAGGTATATCATTCCACCAATGTGGAACAGAGCCAGAGAAGGTACGTGAGAGTGATTTTTTACCTTTTTGGGACGGTCCCACCAGACGTTGTTCATTTGCAGAGCGCAGGGATCTGGTAGGAACGTAGGTCTGTATTAGTGGGTGAAGATATGAGGGTGCAGAACCAGTGGTGGTCTTGTAGGCAAAGAGCAGAGCTTTGAACTTGATGCGGGCGTCAACCGGGAGCCAGTGTAACCTAATGAATAGAGGAGTTACGTGCGCTCTCTTTGGTTCTTTAAAGACCACTCTTGCCGCTGCATTCTGGATCAGCTGCAGAGTTTTGGCTGTGCAGGCAGGGAGTCCAGCCAGTAGAGCATTGCAATAATCCAGTTTGGACAAGACAAGAGCCTGGACTAGAATTTGCGTAGAGTGCTCTGATAGGAAAGGTCTAATTTTCCTAATGTTGTAGAGGATGAATCTACAGGACCGGGTGGTGCTGGCGACATGACTTGTGAAGTTTAGCTGATCATCAATTACCACTCCCAGATTTCTGGCAGTGCTGGACGGTGTAATGGTTGATGGGCCTAGTTGAATGGAGAGGTTGTGGTGGGTCTTTGGATTGGCCGGAATCACAAGCAGTTCTGTTTTTGCAAGGTTCAGCTGCAGGTGATGGTCCTTCATCCAAAGTGAGATGTCACTCAGAAATGCCGAGACGCAGCAGAGACCGTCGGATCGTCCAGGTTGAAATGACAGGTGGAGTTGAGTGTCATCTGCATAGCAGTGATAGGAAAAGCCATGCTTCTGGATGACAGAGCCAAGGGATGTCATGTATATGGAAAAGAGTAGCGGTCCAAGCACTGAGCCCTGTGGCACCCCTGTATTGAGATGTTGGGACTCAGAGACCTCGTTTCTCCAGGATACTCTGAATGACCTATCCGAGAGGTAAGACTTGAACAATTGCATTCCAGAGACACCCATCGCCCTGAGAGAAGACAGGAGGATGTGATAATTAACAGTGTCAAAAGCAGCAGACAGATCCAGTAAGATGAGTACAGATGACTTGGATGTTGCCTTTGCCAGTCTCAGAGCTTCGATGACTGAGAGCAGGGCAGTTTCGGTGGAATGACCGCTCTTGAACCCAGACTGGTTCTGGTCCAAGAGGTTGTTCCGTGTGAGAAAGGATGAGGGCTGAGTAAACACAACTCGCTCCAGAGCTTTGGCAATGAAGGGAAGGAGGGAAACCGGTCTGTAGTTTTCTAGCAGAGTAGGGTTAAGAGTGGGTTTCTTCAGTAGTGGTGTGATGCGGGCCTCTTTGAAAGCTGTGGGGAAGGACCCAGTTGAAAGAGATGAGTTGATGATGTGGGTGAGAGCAGGCACGACAGATGGAGAGATGGCCTGAAGGAGATGTGTGGGGATGGGATCCAGCGGGCAGGTAGTAGGGAAGAGAGAACTGACTGCTGATGGCGGTCGTTTTCTTTAAAAAGAAAGACGCGAAATCATCAGCTGTTAAATCCGATAAAGGTGGGGGAGAAGGCGGACAAAGGAGGGCGGAAAAGGTTTTAAAGAGAGTGCGCGAGTCAGGTGAGTGGATTAACCTAGAATGGTAGTAGACAGTTTTTGCAGAGGTGACATCAGCGGAGAAAGTAGAGAGGAGAGACTGGTAGATACAGAGGTTAGTAGGATCTTTTGACTTGCGCCATTTTCTCTCAGCTGACCGGAGGCTGGCGCGGTGCTCGCGTAGAACATCGGATAACCAGGGGGCAGACGAGGATGTACGGGCTGGTCTAGATGTAAGAGGGCATAAGTTGTCCAAGCAGGATGAAAGCGTGGAGCACAGAGTGTCGGTGGCGTTGTTTGTGTTTAAAAGAGAGAGCTCCTCAAAAGAGGGGAGTGCAGAAGAGACAGCAGAGGAAAAACGGGAGGGACTGAGTGTACGCAGGTTGCGTCGGAAAGTGACCAGCGGTAAAACAATAGCAGTGTCTGGAGAAGTTAGGTCAAGGTCGAGAGTAATGAAGAAATGATCGGAAGTGTGCAGAAGCGTGACCTGAGTGTGCCGAGTGGAGCAGTATCTTATGTAGATAAGTTCTAGTTGGTTGATCTAGTTGGTTACCAGACTTGTGGGTTGCTGATGTGGAAACCTGCTTGAGGTCAAATGATGCAGTTAGGTTAATGAAGTTAGCAGCCTGTGGCTTTTCAAGGTGGATGTTGAAGTCTCCTAATACCACCAGAGGGGTACCATCCTCAGGGAAGGATGAAAGAAGCACATCCAACTCCTCCAAGAAATGCCCAAGCGGACCTGGGGGCCGATAGATAACTACAAAATGACTTTTAACAGGGTGGGTGATGGTAACAGCATGGAACTCGAAGGAGCTGTTGTCACACAAGGGTGATAGCTGTTTGAACTTCCAGTCGGTAGGAATAAGTAGTCCGGTCCCTCCGCCCCTTCCAGTGAGGCGAGGACTGAGGGAGAAAGTGTGATTATGGGAGAGGGCAGCGGGAGTGGCAGAGTCCTCTGGTTTGATCCATGTTTCTGTAAGTGCTACAACTGAAAGACCAGAATGTTGAACAAAAGATGTACTGAAATCAGCTTTGTTCACAGCAGACTGGCAGTTCCACAAGCCTATTGGGAAAGTAGAAGGGGCAGTTATTGACAGTGATACAACATGCAGATTATTATGGTTGCGTCGCCTTTTGCATGAAACAGATGATAATTTCCGTGTTGAAATGAGAGTAGTAATTTGAAAACACATTTAAGAGCCGAAGAGGAAAAATATACAAGAAGAAAGTAAAAGTAGAAATAATAAATTATAAGTGCAAACAATTAGTACACAAAAGAAGTGTTACGGACCGGCAAGATAACCCAAACGCAGACACACATGTAAAGTAAAACAAAACAGATTTATTGAAACACTTATGAATAATGAGTTCTTCGGGGATAACGAGACGAAGCAGGACAAGTCCGGGGCTGGACTGGAGCGGGAACAAGGACGGAACTGAAAGGTACAGGAGCAGGCAGAGGCGGAGCAGGAACAGGACTGACGGCAGGACTGGAAGGATCTGAGACGAACAAAGGAACAGGTAAGTAATTCGAAATACAGTTGATCATTAGAAAGCTAGACGTATGACTTAGGGCTGGGCGATATGGCAAAAATGTGATCTCGAAATAAAATATCCATATTGAACGATAACGATTTTCGATATTCGATACTAGTTAATGCTTCCAGCTTAAAAATAGTATGCCTGAATGACTGAAGCCACAAAAATGAGAAGGTTCATTAAATTACACTTTAAAAGTATAGTTTATTAAAAAAAAAAATTACACATTTCCAAAATGTAAACATAATACTATTGTAAACATAATTTGTAAACATTGCAGTTTTTTTCCAACCAGAAGACTAACTGTAAACAGTGTCTGGCGTTAAGAGGTACATTAAATGTGCAAAATATAAACATAAAAATATACAACTTCTAGCAAGTGCACACAATTTGTAAAACTTTCAGTTGTATTTTTTTATTCTTTTTGCCAGGAAGACTGGTCTGTAAAAGTGTCTGGATTTAAGAGGTATTTTAAATGTGCAAACGTAAACATGAAAAATATACAACAACTAGCTAGTGCACACAATTTGTAAAACTTTTACAGGTTTTTTGCCAGAAACACTAGTCTGTCCACTGTGTCTGGCTTTAAGAGGTAGATTAAATTTGCAAAATGTAAACAAAAACATTCAACTTTTAGCTAGTGCACACAATTTGTAAACGTTTACAGTTTTTTTTGCCAGAAACACTAGTCTGTCCACAGTGTCTGGCTTTAAAGCTGCCCTGTGGCAGGACACTATATTACCACCTGTGCTAAAAGCACGCTCTGAGGGTTAGCTGGTGGCAGGAATACACAGGTAACGTTTTGCCAGGAGGCTCACTCTGGGGTATATTGCTGAATTGATCTTCCACCATTCCAGGGGGTTGGTCTCGCTGTCTGCATCTCCTTTCTGTTTCCTGTATGAGATGAGGCGGAATGCGCATGCGCGGGTCTACACAAAAATGAACGACTCGCTCTCTGAGATGACTAGTTGTTCCCGAGTCATATTAAAGACTCGTTCAAAAAGAACGAATCGTTCATGAACGACTCATCACTAGGGGTGGACAACTCCTGCTCTGACTGCAGCTGGGAGGGGCTGCTGCGCGAGGACTGGGCTGACTATGAGTGCTTTGGGATGGGGGTGGGGCCCGCGGCAGCACACGCTGCTCATTGATTAGAGTAAGAACGATGTGTGCTTTCACTTCAGAAAGTCTCCAAAAGTCTCCAATAACTCCAGAAAAAGTCGCTAGATTTGTCGCTAGTCGCTTTTTTGAAAATTTGTCGCTAGAGGGGTCTGAAAACTTACTAAATATAGCGACAAAGTCGCTAAGTTGGCAACACTGCTGACGTGCACGTGCACGCTGCTGTCGCATATTTCTGCTGTGTGATTGGTTCTTGGATCAATCCATATCGAGTGAAAATGTCCGGAGCTTATCATCGTTATCGATTAAAATTTTATCGCGATTGGATGTGATATCGTTTATCGGCCCAGCCCTTGTATGACTGACTGAAGTTAGTGTTACGATCTGGCATCGAGGAGCAGGCTGCGGTGCTTCTTAACCCCTGTTGATTACCAACTCGGATCAGCTGGTCTTGCTCTGCCGGCGCTCCCGCACACCTGTTTCCCATCTGCGGATCTGTAGGGGCGGGGGAGCCGGAGGCGGAGGCTGTGGCCAACTGAGCAGAGTCCTGAACCACCGTGACAGTACCCCCTCTATGGACGCCACCTGGCGGCCTATCCCGCTTCTCCGGATGTCGATGGAAAAAATCTCGAATAAGGGAAGGGTCTAGAATGTTCCTCTGGGGAACCTAACACCGTTCTTCCGGCCCATAACCCTCCCAATCCACTAAAAACGGACGGCCCCGACCCCGGCGCCTTACATCCATAATCCTCCTCACCGTGTATGCAGGCTGATCGTCTATCATCCTGGGCGGAGGCGGGGGAGGACAGGGAAGGATCAGGGAGCTGGAACTGACCGGCTTGATTCTGGAAACATGAAAAGTCGGGTGAATCCTAAGAGAACCAGGGAGCTTCAGGCGCACTGCCGCAGGGTTGATGACCTTCTCCACTTCAAACGGCCCGATGAACCTTGGTGCCAACTTTGTTGATTCAACCCTCAACGGCAGGTCCCTGGATGACAGCCAAACCTTCTGCCCCGGAGAGTACCTAGGGGCAGGGGTGCGGTGGCGGTTAGCTTGTGCCTGTGACTGGGTAGAAGCGCAAGAGCTGAGCGGGCCCTTCTCCAGACCTGATGGCACCGGCGCAGGTGCTCTTGTACCGAAGGAACTGCCAGCTCTTGTTCCTGATCTGCAAATAAAGGCGGTTGATACCCATAACAACACTGGAATGGAGACATACCTAGTGAGGTGTTGACCAAAGTGTTGTGGGCATACTCTACCCACGGCAGATGAACACTCCAACTAGCCGGATTGGCTGATGACGTGCACCTCAGTGCCACCTCCATCTGCTGATTAGCCCTTTCCGTCTGTCCATTCGTCTGTGGATGGTAACCAGATGAGAGACTCACGTTGATGTCCAATGCAGTACAAAACGCCCTCCACACTTGAGAGGTAAACTGCGGACCTCTGTCAGACACGATGTCCCAAGGAAGACCGTGTAACCGGAACAGATGCAGTATCCATAGTGGCCCACCAAAACTTACTGCGCAGGACAGCCAGGGTGCGACCAATACCCGGATGGCACGTGAGGCGGGTCCCATGGGCCCAGTGCAATACCTCCGAACGAACGCTATTCGGCACGTACAAGGCATTAGGCGGACCTGTACCAGGATCAGGATGCTGACGCTGTGCAAGCCGGACACGAGCTTCTATCTCCCAGGTAAGTGTAGCCACGATGCGAGACTGGGGCAGGATACTCTCTTCTTCTGGAGATGGCTGTTCCGTGGGGAAGACTCTGGATAAGGCGTCCGGCTTAATATTCTTGGAACCTGGGCGATAAGTAAGAACAAAATTAAAACGATCAAAGAATAGTGCCCACCTGGCCTGTCGGGAGTTCAGCCGCCTTGCCGTCTGGATGTACGTCAAATTCTTATGGTCGGACCAGACCACAAGCGCTGAATGGAACCCTCCAGCCAATGACGCCACTCCTCTAACGCCAACTTAACCGCCAGGAGCTCTCTGTTCCCCACATCATAGTTCCGCTCGGCTGGAGAGAGTTTACGAGAGTAGAAAGCGCATGGGTGAAGCTTCTGGTCAGTGGAAGAGCGCTGGGACAGTACTGCCCCCACTCCCGTATCTGAAGCGTCGACCTCCACCACAAACTGTAGCTCTGGATTTGGCTGGATGAGCACCGGAGCAGATGTAAAACGATGCTTGAGTACATTAAAGGCTCCTTCTGCCTCCGGTGTCCAGGCAAAAGGTTGTGCGGTAGACGTGAGAGTCGTCAAAGGCTCTGCCAGCCTACTGAAATTTCGTATGAATCTCCTATAAAAGTAAGCAAACCCCAAGAATCGCTGAACCTCCTTACGGCTGGATGGGGTCGGCCACTCCCGTACCGCCGTGAGTTTCTCTGGGTCCATCTGGATCTGCCCCTGAGCGATGATGTAGCTGAGGAAGGTAACAGACGGTGCGTGGAACTCGCACTTCTCGGCCTTAACGAACAGCTTATTCTCCAATAATCTCTAGAGAACCCCCCTGACATGTATCTGATGCTCCTCCAAATCCTTAGAAAAAATCAAAATGTCATCCAGATACACAAAAACAAACCGACCAATCATGTCTCGTAGGACATCATTCACCAAATTCTGAAATACCGCAGGGTCCAAACGGCATCACCCGATGCACAAAGTGTCCTAAGGGGGTATTAAAAGCAGTCTTCCACTCATCCCCCTCCCTAATACGCACCAAATGGTATGCGTTGCGGAGATCGAGTTTAGTGAATATCATGGAGCCACAGAGGGGAGTGAAAACGGAACTGATCAAGGGAAGTGGATACTTATTCTTTATGGTGATCTTGTTCAGGCCCCGAAAATCAATACAGGGTCTCAGACTCTTGTCTTTTTTATCGACAAAAAAAAATACTGCACCCACCGGAGAGGACGAGGGTCGTATTATCCCTGCTGCCAACGACTCCTGGATGTACTTTTCCATCGCCTCATTCTCTGGCCTCGAGAGAGTATAGAGACGGCTGCTGGGCAGAGGAGCACCGGGCAGGAGGTCGATGGCGCAGTGGTATGGTCTATGAGGTGGCAGCGACAAGGCTTGATGCTTGCAAAACACCGCCGACAAGTCATGGTAGGTAGGTGGAACTGAGGACAGATCTGGAGGTTCAGGTGCCGGGGTGCATCTAGAAGAAACAGGAGGCAAAGCAGACTGCAGACAATGTAAATGACAAAATTTACTCACATGACAACACTTGGTATGCGGCCCAGTCTATGTGAGGGTTATGTACCTTCAGCCAAGGTAACCCCAAAACTATTGGTGTGTGAACACAGTCAAAAATGTAAAAACTAATAGTCTCTTTGTGATTACCAGACAGAAGGAGGGTTACTGGAATAGTCTGTTCCCCGATCTGGGTCAAAACCTCACCGTTCAAAGCCTTTTAAAGGCACCTCCAATGGCAGAGTCTGAATACCCAACCTCTTAGCCACCTCACGGTCCAAAAGGCTCTCATCTGCTCCAGAATCAATCATGACGTCCAAGGTCTGGGTCTGATCTGCTAAAATAATAGTTCCTTCCATACGTACAGTTTTGGGAGAAGAGCACCGGACTTGGCTTCGCAGTACTTCTCCCATTACCGCCGAGCCCACCCTTTTCCCGGAAGGAGCGGACAAGAAGCACGAAAATGTCCTAGTCTCCCGCAATAGAGACAACTCCCTGTAGTGACCCGACGAAGTCTCTCCTCCTCCTCCGTCAAATGGGTCCGACCCAATTGCATGGGTTCAGGTGCGGCTGGTTGCAGTGAATGACCCAGCGAATCTTTATCAGAACTGGCCGAACCTCCTCCATCGCCCGTCTGTCTCCACCAAACCCCGCTCCTCTCTCGTGGAGGCTGGGAAAAACCCCCCTGATAAGCTGGGGATCCAGAACCTGGATTAGTGAAGGATCTCAGTGACGCCTGCAAACCGGCCTTCTCCCTCTTATGCTCCCGGAGGCAATTATCCATCCTAATTGCCCCTGTTATGAGTTCATTAAGACTCGTTGGTGGCTCTCGCGCGCCATCTCGTCCTTAAGTTCCTCAGAAATCGCATTCAAAAAAGCTCCGTGAAGAGCTTCCTCATTCCAACCGCTCTCCACGGCGAATGAACGAAACTCAATGGCAAACTGTCACACTGCGATTTCCCTGACGAATAGAAAACAGTCTTTTAGTAGCCTCCCCTCCTCGAACTGGATGATCAAAAATTAATTTCATCTCCGTGATGAATGCGGAATAAGAGAAACACACAGCCTCCTGCTTCTCCCAGACAGCGGAGGCCCAGTGTAACGCCTGACCCCTTAGACAACCAATTAAAAAAGCAATTCTTGAACGATCACTCTTATAAGTCTGTGACTGTAGTTCAAAAACCAAGGAGCACTGTGTTAAAAATGCACGGGAAGAGCCGAGATCTCCACTGTATGGTGCAGGCGGTGGTACAAACGCTTCCTTGTACCCCGGAGGCGGGGCTTCCATAGTCGGCGCAGAGACGGCTGGAGCGCTGGTAGACGGCGGTGTGTTCACGGAAGTCAACTTGTCACTCAGCACGGAGAGATTTTGAGAAAAGTCTTTCATATGGCCCATGAGAGCCTGGAGAGTATCATCATGCTGCTCCAGAAGCGCGGTCTGAGCAGTCTGCGGAAGAGTGTGAGGCTCTGCTGGGTTCTGAGCCACCGTGACAAGAAGTGCAATACTCGGGTCCTCTGTCGGTGTGTTCCTGTTAGGTGGAGTCGCGTGCAGGTAGAGTCGATGGTCTTTTCTCTCTTCGGTCTTCACGCAATGAAAGCTGCCGCGACCGCTGCCGCGGTGGCTACTCCCACTTAAATACCCGTCTATTCAAGTAATTGAATTCAGCAGGTCACGCCTCCAGACGGCCACAAACAACTCAAACGAAACCAGCCCACTAGCAGGTGAGAATAGACGCCGGTGCACCACGTGACAGGGTCGTAGTAAAACACTGCGCGGTTTTTCAGCAATAACACGTCACTATAAGCTCAAAGAGACAAGAATTACATACATTCACACAGTTCTATAGGCTTCTGCTGCTAAGTTGCTTCTCCTGAAAAACCTGAACAACTGGAGCAGTGACTGTAAAGAGCAAAAGACAAATGGCGTTCTCCTGTGAATTTGAATCTCTGGAGAAAACCCTGGAGAGCCACATCCCCGAGGCAGAGCTCCAAGAGGTCAAGCGCATTTTATTCGGGAAAGAAACGCAGTGAGTATCCGCCAGATTCGGTCTTTAATAAAAGGTGCTGTATTCCCGTTAATAGAGAAGGATTGTTCTTTACCTGTCCTCAGTCAATTATTTAGCTGAGTGGACTTTGTTCAGGTTTTTCAAAAGCTGCCTTTAACTCATGTGTTTTACTTGAAGCATTGTTTCCACTATATTTATGTGTATTTTAGTACAATTACTCATTACTTGCTTGAAAATTAACTTTATGAATAGTTTATTTTTGATGACAGTTGGATTACTTCAGTTGAACAACTCCTCTTGAATTTATTTTCTAGGTTTTATATCACTGCTTGCTCATGTATTTGAAAATGAGGCCACAATTAACATTTGCCTAAAGGTTTATGCACATTAATATTAGATGTACAAGTTATAAAGCTATTATTATTACTTCATGATCCAGATATAAGATGCTGTCTCGTTTAACATTAAGAAAAGTCAGTTGATAACTTTTTTTCAGTGTTAAACACTGGTATGCCTCTTTGTTTGATTTCACTCAATGAACACAGTGTTGTGTCTCAGGATTACAGCCCTTGTAGCTTGACAATTGTGAGTCTTGTAAGAAAGAAAAATAGTCCTACAATGGCATAGCTGACTTGGGTCTGTAGAAGTTAATGTTATGTAACGTCCACACTGACAGCATTAACCTGTGCAAAGTCTAAATATTATTATTGGGAGAAGTAACTCCCAATAATATATATTTTTTAGAAAGTTAAAGCTTCCTGCCTGTGCTGAAGAGGCTGCCTCCAAGAGAGACTTTGAGTTAAAAGGGTTTCGGTTCGAAGCGGCTCACGAACAAGTGAGGTTGCCTCGAATAATCCGAGTGGGACTCATTCAAAACTGCATCGTCCTGCCCACAGACGCCCCCATCGCTGAACAGGTCAGGGCTGGAGACATATTACACACTCATCAATCATATACAGTGTACAGTCAGCAGCAATTATTAATACAGCCATGTAAAGAGCAAGAAAGGACAGACCAAACCTTATTGAGCATTTACTGTATATCAATCAGACTTAAATCCGTTGGAAAACGTGTGATGGGACTTTAAAGAATTCTGTTCAAGTTTAGTCTGAACTCAAATGGACTTATGACTTTTTCAAACTGTACGTTAAATGCTTTTCAGATTAATGCCATGCATCATCGCATTGGTGAAATGGTGGAGGTCGCTTCCATGTGTGGAGTGAACATCATCTGCTTTCAGGAAACATGGAGTGAGTACTTGTATTGTTTATTGTATCTAAGTCACAAAGGTACAGTTAAAGGAGACTAAAACCTATGTCCTTGCCACAGCAATGCCCTTTGCTTTCTGCACTCGAGAGAAAGAGCCATGGACTGAGTTTGCAGAGTCGGCTGAAGAGGGACACACCACCCGCTTCTGCCAAGAGGTGAGCTATCTAATGTCTACTAACTAAACCATTAAACAGGACACTTACTGTACAACTACACACGTGGACAAAATTGTTGGTACCCTTCGGTCAATGAAAGAAAAACTCACAATGGTCACAGAAAAAACTTTATTCTGACAAAAGTAATAATAAATTAAAGCCGCAAGCGGCGATAAAGGCCCTCGCCTCCCTTGAGACCGCGGGGACACATGCACTCGGAGGATTGCATGTCGTGCTTTAAAGCAAATTTGGAGCTGTTTAGATGAAAACCCTTTAGCACAAAGTGTACGATTTAGGTGGTCATGTATTCCACCCAACATAGATTTTCTGTTGAGTTCACGGTATGGCTGTAATAAACTTTTCTGTTTGCCCTAAGGTGTCCTATGGATGTACCAAGTTTTGTATTTCTACATTGGAAAAATTTACTTTCATTTTCCATAGAACCAATTATTTTGACTTTTCTAGGGGTCGCCACTGAGTCATTTTTCATATTTTTTTTTCAGGGACTTCAAATACATACATTTTTGCCGGGCTTGAAGTCTGGGACCAATAAAAATGACTTTTAGTTGCACGTTCACTGGGTCAAATTGAAAATCATTTTCAGAAAAATTATAATAAAAAATATATACCAAATTATAATAAAATAAAATATACCTCGAGCAAAAACGACAAGAAAAACGCCTGTCTATTTCACACGTGTTTAGCTCATTTTGCCCAAGTTTGGTGTCTGTGGAATGAAGCAGCTATTTTCTGTTGTTTTTAAAGAGAGGTTGTATTCTAAGTCGGTTCACATCTTCAATTTAAAATGGCCGCCTTCCCGTGTGTGATAGGTGTGGTCCCCTTTGGCTTTTGTTCATAAGCCCATACTGGATGTGTGTACCAAGTTTCATTTGCCTACGACAAACTAAAATTTTCACTTCCCATTGACTTTTTCCACATATTTGGGACGTTGCTATGGCAACACATTTATAGATAGGGGGTGGTTGTCATTGGCTTTTATGCTCCTCATGACATAGGAGATGTGTGTACCAAATTCCATGTCTCTATGACAAACTAAATTCTTGGGTCCCATTATAAGTTTGTAGGGGGCGCTGGAGAGCCATTTCTAAAGATAACCCTTTTATTTACATATCTTTGTGTTCAGGTCATGAATGTGCACAAACGCCTTTTTGGTTCCAACTCGATCCGAGAAGGCGTTTGAGAGTTAAGAGACGTTTTATTTTCACAAAAATGGCCACCTCGTTACAGGCTTGCTACACCCATACCCGATAAGATATCAACAACAAAGTCACAAATTTGGTTGGCACACGTGTCTAGATGATACTCACCAAATTTGGGGCCATTTAAATTAAAACACAATGATTTGCATCTTCTTGCGCAAAGTGCGATTTTAGTGGCCATGCGTTTCACCCCACATGGCGGACTTCCTGTTTAGTTTAGGGTGTGGCTGTCTAGACTTTTCTGTTTGCCCTGAGGTGTCCTATTGATGTACTAAGTTTCATTTTTCTACATTGGAAAAAAGTTACTTTCACTTTCCATAGGCCCAATGTATTTTGACTTTTCTAGGGGTCGCCACTGAGTCATTTTTCATTTTTTTTTTTTCGGGGACTTCAAATACATATATTTTTGCAGCTTGAAGTCTGGGACCAATAAAAATGACTTTTAGTTGTTGGTTTACTGGGTCAAATTGAGAATCATTTTGCAGAAAAATTATAATAAAAAAATATATACCGAATTATAATAAAAAAAAATATAACTCGAGCAAAAAAGTCTAGAAAAACACTTGTCTCATTTACATACATGTGTTTAGCTCATTTTGCCCAAGTTTGGTGTCTGTGGAATGAAGCAGCTATTTTTTGTTGTTTTTTAAAAAGAGTGTATTCTAAGTCGGACCAAATTTTCAATTCAAAATGGCCGCCTTCCCGTGTGTGATAGGTGTGGTCCCCATTGGCTTTTTGTTCATAAGCCCATGGTGGATATGTGTACCAAGTTTCATTTGCCTACAACAAACTAAAAATTTCACTTCCCATTGACTTTTTCAAATTTTGGGACGTTGCTATGGCAACACATTTATAGATAGGGGTGGTTGTCATTGGCTTTTATGCTCGTCATGACATAAGAGATGTGTGTACCAAATTTTATGTCTCTATGACAAACTAAATTCTTGGGTCCCATTATAAGTTTGTAGGGGGCGCTGGAGAGCCATTTCTAAAGATAACCCTTTTATTTACATATCTTTGTGTTCAGGTCATGAATGTGCACAAACGCCTTTTGGTTCCAACTCGATCCGAGAAGGCGTTTGAGAGTTAAGAAACGTTTTATTTTCACAAAAATGGCCACCTCGTTACAGGCTTGCTACACCCATACCCGATAAGATATCAACAACAAAGTTACAACTTTGGTTGGCACACGTGTCTAGATGATACTCACCAAATTTGGGGCCATTTAGATTAAAACACAATGATTTGCATCTTTCTGCGCAAGGGGTGCGATTTTAGTGGCAGCGTTTCACCCCACATGGCGGACTTCCTGTTGAGTTTAGGGTGTGACTGTCATTGACTTTTCTGTTTGCCCTGAGGTGTCCTATGGATATACCAAGTTTCATTTTTCTGTGTTGAAAAAAACTTACTTTCACTTTCCATAGGCCCAATGTATTTTGATTTTGTAGGGGTCGCCACTGAGTCATTTTCGTTTTTTTTTAGCGACTTCAAAAACATACCATTTTGCCGAGCTTGAAGTCTGGGACCAATGAAAATGACTTTTTGTGCATGTTCACTGGGTCAAATTTAGGATCATTTGGTCACAATAAAGATAAAAAAAAAAAAAAAAAAAAAAAAAAATCCGAGCAAAAACAATAGGCCCTCCCGGCCATCACCGGCTCGGGCCTAATTAAAGCATAGCGGCGATAAAGGCCCTCGCCTCCCTTGAGACCGGGGACACATATATTCGGAGGATTGCATGTCGTGCTTTAAAGCAAATTTGGAGCTGTTTAGATGAAAACCCTTTAGCACAAAGTGTACGATTTAGGTGGTCATGTATTCCACCCAACATTTTCTGTTGAGAAGGATCCTGGCAATTGGGAAATGGCATTTATTTCCCAATAGTTGCCTCTTCACAGACTCATTCGACCACAGCCACAAATCTATCAAAAACAAATTGATAACTTTTTTTGCACACGTGTCTAGATGATACTCACCAAATTTGGAGCTGTTAAGATGAAAAGCCTTTAGACACAAGGGGTGCAATTTAGGTGGTCACGCATACACCCAACATAGTAGATTTCCTGTTGAGTTTACGATATGGCTGTAATACATTTTTCTGTTCGCCCTGAGGTGTCCTATGGATGTACCAAGTTTCATTTTCTACGTTGGAAAAAGTTACTTTCACTTTCCATAGGCCCAATGTATTTTGACTTTTGTAGGGGTCGCCACTGAGTCATTTTTCATATTTTTTTGACTTCAAATACATAAATTTTTCGAGCTTGAAGTCTGGGACCAATAAAAATGACTTTTAGTTGCACGTTTACTGGGTCAAATTGAGGATCATTTTGCAGAAAAATTATAATAAAAAAATATACCAAATTATAATAAAATAAAATATAACTCGAGCAAAAAGTCTAGAAAAACGCTTGTCTATTTTACATACATGTGTTTAGCTCATTTTGCCCAAGTTTGGTGTCTGTGGAATGAAGCAGCTATTTTCTGAGTTCTTTTAAAAAGAGGTGTATTTTAAGTCGGTTCACATTTTCAATTCAAAATGGCCGCCTTCCCGTGTGTGATAGGGTGTGGTCCCCATTGGCTTTTTGTTCATAAGCCCATGCTGGATGTGTGTACCAAGTTTCATTTGCCTACGACAAACTAAAATTTTCACTTCCCTTTGACTTTTTCCAAATATTTGGGGCGTTGCTATGGCAACACATTTATAGATAGGGGTGGTTGTCATTGGCTTTTATGCTCGTCATGACATAAGAGATGTGTGTACCAAATTTCATGTCTCTATGACAAACTAAATTCTTGGGTCCCATTATAAGTTTGTAGGGGCGCTGGAGAGCCATTTCTAAAGATAACCCTTTTATTTACATATTTTTTGTTCAGGTCATTAATGTGCACAAACGCCTTTTTGGTCCAACTCGATCCGAGAAGGCGTTTGAGAGTTAAGAGTCGTTTATTTTCACAAAAATGGCCACCTCGTTACAGGCTTGCCACACCCATACCCGATAAGATATCATAAACAAAGTTACAACTTTGGTTGGCACATGTGTCTAGATGATACTCACCAAATTTGGGGCCATTTAGATTAAAACACAATGATTTGCATCTTTCTGCGAAGTGCGAATTTAGTGGCGCGCCTTTCACCCCACATGGCGGACTTCCTGTTAAGTTTAGGGTGTGACTGTCATTGACTTTTCTGTTTGCCCTGAGGTGTCCTATGGATATACCAAGTTTCATTTTTCTACGTTGGAAAAAAGTTACTTTCACTTTCCATAGGCCCAATGTATTTTGACTTTTCTAGGGGCCGCCACTGAGTCATTTTTCGTATTTTTTTTTTCGGGGACTTCAAATACATACATTTTTGCCGGGCTTGAAGTCTGGGACCAATAAAAATGACTTTTAGTTGTTCGTTTACTGGGTTAAATTGAGGATCATTTTGCAGAAAAATTATAATAAAAAAATATACGAATTATAATAAAAAAATATAACTCGAGCAAAAAAGTCTAGAAAAACACTTGTCTCTTTTACATACATGTGTTTAGCTCATTTTGCCCAAGTTTGGTGTCTGTGGAATGAAGCAGCTTTTTCTGTGTACTTTTAAAAAAGGTGTATTTTAATTCGGTTCACATTTTCAATTCAAAATGGCCGCCTTCCCGTGTGTGATAGAGTGTGGTCCCCATTGGCTTTTTGTTCATAAGCCCATGCTGGATGTGTGTACCAAGTTTCATTTGCCTACGACAAACTAAAATATTCACTTCCCATTGACTTTTTCCAAATATTTGGGACGTTGCTATGGCAACACATTTATAGATAGGGGTGGTTGTCATTGGCTTTTATGCTCGTCATGACATAAGAGATGTGTGTACCAAATTTTATGTCTCTATGACAAACTAAATTCTTGGGTCCCATTATAAGTTTGTAGGGGCGCTGGAGAGCCATTTCTAAAGATAACCCTTTTATTTACATATTTTTGTGTTCAGGTCATGAATGTGCACAAACGCCTTTTGGGTCCACCTCGATCCGAGAAGCCGTTTGAGAGTTAAGAGACGTTTTATTTTCACAAAAATGGCCACCTCGTTACAGGCTTGCCACACCCATACCCGATAAGATATCAACAACAAAGTCACAACTTTGGTTGGCACATGTCTAGATGATACTCACCAAATTTGGGGCCATTTAGATTAAAACACAATGATTTGCATCTTTCTGCGCAAAGTGCGAATTTAGTGGCAGCGCCTTTCACCCCACATGGCGGACTTCCTGTTAAGTTTAGGGTGTGACTGTCATTGACTTTTCTGTTTGCCCTGAGGTGTCCTATGGATATACCAAGTTTCATTTTTCTACGTTGGAAAAAAGTTACTTTCACTTTCCATAGGCCCAATGTATTTTGACTTTTCTAGGGGCCGCCACTGAGTCATTTTTCGTATTTTTTTTCGGACTTCAAATACATACATTTTTTGCCGGGCTTGAAGTCTGGGACCAATGAAAATGACTTTTAGTTGTTCGTTTACTGGGTTAAATTGAGGATCATTTTGCAGAAAAATTATAATTAAAAAAATATATACCGAATTATAATTAAAAAACATATAACTCGAGCAAAAAAGTCTAGAAAAACACTTGTCTCTTTTACATACACGTGTTTAGCTCATTTTGCCCAAGTTTGGTGTCTGTGGAATGAAGCAGCTTTTTCTGTGTACTTTTAAAAAGAGGTGTATTTTAAGTCGGTTCACATTTTCAATTCAAAATGGCCGCCTTCCTGTGTGTGATAGGGTGTGGTCCCCATTGTCTTTTTTGTTCATAAGCCCATGGTGGATGTGTGTACCAAGTTTTATTTGCCTACAACAAACTAAAAATTTCACTTCCCATTGACTTTTTCACATTTTTGGGACGTTGCTATGGCAACACATTTATAGATAGGGGTGGTTGTCATTGGCTTTTATGCTCGTCATGACATAAGAGATGTGTGTACAAAATTTTATGTCTCTATGACAAACTAAATTCTTGGGTCCATTATAAGTTTGTAGGGGCGCTGGAGCCATTTCTAAAGATAACCCTTTTATTTACATATTTTTTGTTCAGGTCATGAATGTGCACAAACGCCTTTTTGGGTCCAACTCGATCCGAGAAGGCGTTTGAGATAAGAGACGTTTATTTTCACAAAAATGGCCACCTCGTTACAGGCTTGCTACACCCATACCCGATAAGATATCAACAACAAAGTCCCAACTTTGGTTGGCACACGTGTCTAGATGATACTCACCAAATTTGGGGCCATTTAGATTAAAACACAATGATTTGCATCTTTCTGCGCAAAGTGCGATTTTAGTGGCCGCGCGTTTCACCCCACATGGCGGACTTCCTGTTAAGTTTAGGGTGTGACTGTCATTGACTTTTCTGTTTGCCCTGAGGTGTCCTATGGATATACCAAGTTTCATTTTTCTACGTTGGAAAAAAGTTACTTTCACTTTCCATAGGCCCAATGTATTTTGATTTTGTAGGGGTCGCCACTGAGTCATTTTTCGTATTTTTTTCATGACTTCAAATACATAAATTTTTCGCCGAGCTTGAAGTCTGGGACCAATAAAATGACTTTTCGTGCATGTTCACTGGGTCAAATTTAGGATCATATGGGGAGAAGAAGAAAGAGAAAAAAAAAAAAAAATCCGAGCAAAAACAATAGGCCCTCCCGGCCATCACCGGCTCGGGCCTAATAAAAATTCTATGAATGTTAACCAATGAAAGTCAGATATTGCTTTTCAACCATGCTTCAACGGAATTATTTTAAAAAATAAACTCATGGAAAGGGCCTGGACAAAATTGATGGTACCCCTAGAAAAGACTGTAAATAATGTGACCAAATGGACATGTTAATTCAAGGTGTGTGCACTAATTAGCATCACAGATACAATCTTGTAATCAGTCAGTGGGCCTATGTATAGGGCTTCAGGTAGTCACTGTGTTGTCTGGTGACATGGTGTGTACCACACTCAACATGAACCAGAGGAAGCGAAGGAAAGAGTTGTCGCAGGAGAATAGAAAGAAAATTATAGACAAGCATGATAAAGGTAAAGGCTATAAGACCATCTCCAAGCAGCTAGATGTTCCTGTGACTACAGTTGCACATATTATTCAGAAATTTAAGATCCTTGGGACTGTAGCCAACCTCCCTGGACGTGGCCGCAGGAGGAAAATTGATGACAAATCAAAGAGACGGATAATCCGAATGGTAACAAAAGAACCCAGAAAGACTTCTAAAGAGATCCAAGGTGAACTCCATGCTCAAGGAACATCAGTGTCACCATCCGTCGTTGTTTGAGCCAAAGTGGACTACATGGGAGACGACCAAGGAGCACATTATTGTTGAAAACAAATCATAAAAAAGCTAGACTGGAATATGCCAAACTACATGTTGACAAGCCACAAAGCTTCTGGGAGAATGTCCTATGGACAGATGAGACAAAAATGGATCTTTTTGCCAAGGCACATCAGCTCTATGTTCACAGACGGAAAAATGAAGCATATCAAGAAAAGAACACTGTCCCTACTGTCAAACATGGAGGAGGCTCTGTTATGTTCTGGGGCTGCTTTGCTGCATCTGGCACAGGGTGTCTTGTATCTGTGCAGGGTACAATGAAATCTGAAGACTATCAAGGGATTCTAGAGAGAAATGTGCTGGCCAGTGTCAGACAGCTTGGTCTCAGTCGCAGGTCATGGGTCTTGCAACAGGACAATGAACCAAAACACAGCTAAAAACACCCAAGAATGGTTAAAAGGAAAACATTGGACTATTCTAAAGTGGCCTTCTATGAGCCCTGACCTCAATTCTATTGAGCATCTTTGGAAGGAGCTGAAACATGCCGTCTGGAAAAGACACCCTTCAAACCGGAAACAACTGGAGCAGTTTGCTCATGAGGAGTGGGCCAAAATACCTGCTGAGAGGTGCAGAAGTCTCAATGACATTTACAGGAATCGTCTGATTGCAATGATAGCCTCAAAAAGTTGTGCAACAATTTTGTCTAGGCCTGTTCCATGAGTTTATTTTTTAAAATAATTCCATTGAAGCATGGTTGAAAAGCAATGTCTGACTTTCATTGGTTAACATTCATAGAATTTTTATGTATTATTACATAAAAATTGTCAGAATAAAGTTTTTTCTGTGACCATTGTGAGTTTTTCTTTCATTGACCGAAGGGTACCAACAATTTTGTCCACGTGTGTAAATGTACACGTTCTTCACTTAGCTGGCCAGAAAATACAACATGGTGGTTATTTCCCCAATTCTTGAGCGAGAGGATGTGCACGACACTCTGTGGAACACTGCTGTGGTCATCTCCAACTCTGGAAATGTGCTTGGAAAAACACGGAAGTATCATATTCCCAGGATTGGAGACTTTAATGAGGTTTGTGTATAAGTGCTTTGTTGAAAAAGATTTCATAAATGGTTGTAGTGATTATTTGTCAACATTTAAATCTGACTCTAAAATAATCACTATGGCTTGTGTTGCAGTTCAAAGATTGAGAGCCTCAACGTTTAATACAGTGAACCTTAGAGATGCTCTGCATTATTAGTCTATTCTTTTCTAATCTCCTTAACAGTCTACATATTATATGGAGGGTAACATGGGCCACACAGTTTTCCAGACACAGTTTGGTAGGATAGCTGTGAACATCTGTTACGGCCGACATCACCCTCTGAACTGGTTTATGTACAGTATGAACGGAGCTGAGATCATCTTCAACCCCTCGGCTACTGTCGGGGCTCTCAGGTGAGAAAGTACATCAATCCACCTCAAATCTCAAAACACTCAAAGGAGCAAACAATTTCCTTTGTAACAACAATGAAGGAACCAATGCTCATGGATAGTGCTACATTCAAATATCTCAAGGTTTTGGATAGTTGTTGCCAAATATGTTATTTCTTATTATGTTTGTAAGACTATTTGTCATACCTTTTTATTTGTTGTGTTTACAATACTGCAATTTCTTCTTCACAGTGAACCCATGTGGCCAATAGAGGCCAGAAATGCAGCAATAGCTAACCATTGTTTTACTTGTGCCATCAACCGGGTTGGAACAGTAAGTTCAAAATATTCACAACAAAGACAACATGAGAATGTTACACAAAAGATTCTGTTTTCTCTTTTGTTTCATTTAGGAGCATTTCAAAAGTGAATTCACGTCTGGAGATGGGAAAAAGGGTATGTTATTTCCAATATTTTGTCAGTCAAAAAGATTAACATGAATTGTTAGGATATTGAATTATTTAATGAAACCAGAAGATGCGGTTTGAGTTGGTTTATAATCATGATTTGTATTTTACTGTCCCAAAGTACTGGTGAATTGTTAAATCTAAATGTTGTCTGTCACTGTCTGTCTCTACGTGTTTGTCCAGGCTGCACTGTACACCACCTCCCAGTTACTCACTACATTTATTGTGGTTTTGCAGCCCATCATGACTTCGGACACTTTTATGGATCAAGTTACGTGGCTGCTCCTAATGGTAGCCGTACTCCGGGCCTCTCCAGGACTCGGGACGGGCTGCTGGTGGTAGAAATGGACCTGAATCTTAATAGACAGATCAGTGACAAGTGGAGTTTCAAGGTAAACCTGAACATTTGGGCTTTGAACAAGATCTAGACTATAAATATAAATAGTTCAAGTTCAATCTCACATCAATGACAAACACATTTAAACGTTTAATAAACAATGTAATGATTTGTATTTGAACATAATTGTTCTATTCAACAACTAAGTATAGGGTAAATGTGATTCAACGCAACTGGGAAATGAACCCTAATAGACGAGCTTTCACTCGATTACAAAGTTTCTGTGCCTGTTTGCAGATGACTGGGAGGTATGCTGAATATGCCGAGGAGCTTACCAGGACGATTGCCCCAGACTTTAAACCCAACATAGTGAAGGAGTAAATAATGTGACATTTGAACGCAACATCTCATTGAAAATAAATCAAACACCACAAATTTGTGACACATCCTTTAATTGCAACATATAATAAATTTAGCTCTAGGTTTATTAAAAAATAAAGTGTTGTGCTATTTGTTTATACAAAACAAAATGAGGTACTTTGTAATTAAATAACAGATAATTATTACGGGTATGAAAAGAGTAGTGCAAAAAATACATAATCCAAACTGAAAAAGCCTGAAAAAGTCTGAGAAAATGACTGATTCCTGTATGCTTTTAAATAATAATAATAAACTTTTAACTTAAGACTATTGCATTGCACTATTGCAACTATCTTGTTTTGTCACGTGACACTAAAGAGCATTACCTGAGACTCTCAAACACTACTCTGTCTATTCCCTGTTAACCATGAAATAATTTAAAAAGGTGAGTTTAGAGGACAATCTTCTTAAAAAGGCAAATGAAGGACGTCAAAGCTGTACATTAAATAATCAACATTATCAGCCCTGAATTATGTGCACATCATTTCCTGAAAATTCTTCATTCCATTTGAGATCCACACATGTTCATTTTTAACACTTAGTCATGAAAATTGTACAAACATAATACATTTTACATAAACTATAGCTTCATCTGAAAGGAATATAAAATTATTTAATTTAGATTGCTGCTGGATTTCAACTCCACACACATCAAGTAGCCTACACAGGCAGGGACTTTGCAACCTGGCATTTCTTTTGTGAAGCCGATAGGACACTAGCACCGGAAGGACGGCCTGGGGACCAGCGACGGCAGGCATTAGCAGTAGATACTGGGCCTGGAGCTGTACTTGAATTAAATGAACTAAAATGAAGTCCATATCCATCAATGGTCTTTAAAGACAAATAGGATGTCTTCATCTGTGCCGTAGCTGTGACGTGCCTCTTCAAAGTTACCAACACTGGTGCTGCACACCCCTGAACAACAACAACAAAACATATTAAACACTGTTGATTCACAGTTCTAATCCCATATTTAGTTGTTTATTTAAAACATGCTTTTCCCTGACCACTCACATACAGTCTACAGCTAATAGATATTATATACAAGGCTTGACACTAATCTTTTTGCTCACTGGCCACTGTGGCTAGTGCAGGGGTCGGCAACCTTTTGGTTCAACACGTCTGTTGAGAACCACAACCAAAAGACCTTTACATTTTACTCACTAAACTTTGTTTAAATAAACCTTTTTATTTATTATTATCTATTGATCAATAACGCTGACTGATGTGTAATCACCGGCATAATAAATGAACAGTGTTCTAAAAGAGAAAATTATAACTAAAGTATAGCCTACTGTGTGATCAATAAATAAAACATGTTGCCATAAAGACTACATTAGATGTTTCAATTAGTAATCCACAAAGCATTGGACTCTTTTTTGTCTTTGGAACAAAAATACTGAATAATAAATTGTAAACAAAGAAAGAAAAAAATATTCTTTACAAAATGAGAACAGAGTGTGGATCTTATTCCTTGTCTGTTATGGTAGTTTGGGAACATCAGCTGCTCTCTGCTTTGGGAAGGAGAACTGTGTGTGTGTGTGTGTGTGTGTGTGTGTGTGTGTGTGTGTGTTTTTGAACCGCTGGGAACGTGCCAGCAGTCCAGCAGTGTGTCTCAGGTTATTTTCAGCTTTATACTGTACTTTAAAAGAACGCTTCTTGCTCCTTTGAGAAGAATGTAGCATTGTGGAGAACGCAGTCTGATTATTGTGGGGCTGAGATGAAACCCAGCAGACAGTGAGAATCCCATCAAAAGTCTATGTGTTTGTTTTGTGCATGGACAATTACCAAAATATGAGGCAAGAAAGAAATTGCATAAAGAATATACGATGATCATCCAGTTGATGCCCCTCACCAACTGCACGTGAACTTTTGTACCTATCATTTGAACTGTGGCCACACACTCTGACATTCTGCAGTAAAATTAGATACTATTCTGCTATAATTGTACATATCGGTTATTACCGATTATTCATGAGCAGGACACACACACACGATGTCTAGAGCTACCAGCCTACATAAGTGAGGGAGTCTAATAAAAGGTTAATAACTGCCATAATAAGCAGTGTTTATGGAGAAAATAAGACCACCCTCCTTTGTTAATTTTTAACTCTTTGAAGACAAGCCTGGTTAATGTAAACAATCAGATCAGTGGATGCACAGACAACACAGCTCCCTGTGCTGTGTGCAGTTTTAACTAAACATTTACAGGCAGCTGCAAGTGAATTTGACAATGCATGGGCTACATTTTTACATTATATTTGCCGTCCAACCTTCCATTTTGTGTTAAAAAAGCAAGGCCAGGGGTCCCCAATTAGTTTTCAAAAAGGGACGAAAAATACCAAGCTTCCGACACCAAGAGCCAAAAATATAGTTTGAATTTGTCAGTCCAAGATGTTTTTTTTATTTTTTTGTTGAAAACTAACAGTGACATAACCAGTGTTACTGAAAACCAAAGAACAACCTTTAAAATAGGCCTATTGCAAGAAGAAATACCTTTTTACTTTTTTACTAAATGTATAAATGTCCAAAATGTTTATTTTTGTACTTATATTATGCACGTTCTATTTAATAACTTTATTGTGTTTGCATCTGAATTAATTACATTTACAGACCGACAAAAAACGATGGGGGGTCTGTTTTGTGTTGAGCAATCCTGAGGCACTGGCCCAGAACCTTTCCTGGTTTTTAGTAGTGTTCGTTACAAAACCAGAGAACTCACAAATGTGTGAAGAGGGGAAGCTTCTTTCTATTCAAGAATAGAAATTATACTCAAGACCTTAGGGGTATTTTTGGCATTCACCAATATTTTCTTAACTGAAAAATGTTCTTCTGGAAAAACAAATCCTGAGAACAGGGTAAAGTTCTCTTAAAGCCTGTCTTAAAATGTGATCTGACAAACATAATCCATCCATCTTCTACCGCTTATCCAGGGCCGGGTCGCGGGGGGCAGCAGTCTAAGCAGAGACGTCCAGACCTCCCTCTCCCCAGACACTTCCTCCAGCTCTTCCGGGGGGATACCGAGGCGTTCCTAGGCCAACCGAGAGACATAGTCTCTCTATCGAGGTCTCCTCCCGGTGGGACATGCCCGGAACACCTCCCTAGGGAGGCGTCCAGGAGGCATCCAAAACAGATGCCCGAGCCACCTCAGCTGGCTCCTCTCGATGTGGAGGAGCAGCGGCTCTACTTTGAGCTCCTCCCGAGTGACAGAGCTCCTCACCCTATCTCTAAGGGAGCGCCCCGCCACCCTGCGGAGAGAGCTCATTTCGGCCGCTTGTATCCAGGATCTTGTTCTTTCGGTCATGACCCAAAGCTCATGACCATAGATGAGAGTAGGAACGTAGATTGACCGGTAAATCGAGAGCTTTGCCTTACAGCTCAGCTCCTTCTTCACCACGACAGACCGGTACATCGACTGCATCACTGCAGAAGCTGCATCGATCCGTCTGTCAATCTCACTCTCCTTCCTTCGTGAACAAGACCCCAAGATACTTGAACTCCTCCACTTGAGGCAGGAGCTCTCCACCAACCTGAAGGGGACAAGCTACCCTTTTCCGACTGAGAACCATGGTCTCAGACTTGGAGGTGCTGATCCTCATCCCAGCTTCACACTCGGCTGCAAACCTTCTCAGTGCACACTGGAGGTTCTGTCTTGATGGAGCCAACAGGACATCATCTGCAAAAAGCAGAGACAAAATCCCATGGTCCCCAAACCAGACTCCCTCTGGACCCTGGCTTTGCCTAGAAATCTTGTCCATAAAAATAATGAACAGGACTGGTGACAAAGGGCAGCCCTGCTGGAGTCCAACACTGGAGACCTACTGGCGGCAATGTCGGGATAGTCCCAGCCGTAACCAGCAGCAGCACAAAACCTCCTGAACAGGAGTCCAACATTCAAAAAGAGTCAAATTAAGTCAAATCAAGACATAGTATAGAGTATATAAATTATTTTGTAAACAATTTACTACAATTGATTTTTTGGATTTTTATTATTGCTTATAGAAAAAGGTTAAAGTAAAGACATCTGGACTTAAACTTTTCAAGGTGAAGACATTTTGTCTCTAAATTCCAAGAGACTTTTCCAATTCTTTATCAATTGATCTGAAAATTGAAAATGTCCCCTGGGCAAGAAATGTAGCGTCATTACCTTGAAAACTAAGCCCAGATTCTTTGCTTTAACTTTTTCTTCAAGAGAACATTCACAGACATTGTTTATATTGAGTAAACCTCATCAGAGTGTAAGAGAGGTTGATGGTCCATATGTTGGTTGAAGCTAGAGGTGATCACACAGGACCAGTGTGTGGATCATTCTGTGGACGGGCTTTAGCGCCCCTTTGACAAAGATCTTGAGGGGCGTCGTGTTGTGGCTGGAGTGGTCCTGGAGGCAGTGTGCGGGTCAGGATTAGGTGACTGTGGCTTCTTGATCAATGTATCGATAAGACAAAAAGCAAATAAAACAGTTGCAACAAGAACAAAAATGCCCAAATATGCAGCGTACAGCAAGAACCGCACTATTGTGGCTGCAGTTGTGATGTAACTTTTGTAACTTGGACTCGTGTTCACTGTGCTTTGAATGTTGTTCTCACTTGAGCCAGCCATATTTGAAGCACCACAGGTTTCAGCTGTGGGCTGAGGGGATTGATGGGCGGATCTCTCTTCCTCATTTGGTTGTCCCAGAAGGTGTACAATGGTCCTACCTGGGGCGGCAGTAGCTCAGTGGGTAGAGCGGTCGTCTTTCAACCGGAAGGTAGGCGGTTCGATTCCCACTCTCCCCACAGTTCATACTGTCGTTGTGTCCTTGGGCAAGACACTTAACCCACCTTGCCTCCAGTGACTGTAACACTGGTAATGTAATGTAATGTAAGTCGCTTTGGATAAAAGCGTCTGCTAAATGAATAAATGTAAATGTAAATGTCCTAAGGTTGTCATAGCAGGAACTTCCAGAGAAGATGGTGCAGCCTAAGTACCACTCCCCTAAGCAGCAGCCCAAAGACCACATGTCCAAAGCCTCGGACACTGAGAGGCCCAGCGTGACCTCTGGAGCCCGGAAAGCAGTGCACTGAAGCTTCATGCCAAGCTTAAATTCAGAGCGATGTCCCGCCAGACCAAAGTCAATCAGTTTGACTTTTAGAGGCTGGTCCTTATGATTAGTAAGCATGACGTTGTCATTTTTTTAGATAGACTAGTTGGCCCTGCTTCAGTGGGAGGTCTTGTGTCTGTGCATCATGACGCCCTTTTCTGTAGGCAGCTGCTGCTTTCAGGTGCCTGGTAGCCTCTTCAAAGGCATGTTTTAAACGCAACTGATGCTCCAAAATCCATTCCTGCCTGCAACTGGTTCCTCAATTCTGCCCAGAAGAAAATCGACCGGCAACTGTGCCTCTTGTCCAAACATTAACAAGAAGGGAGATTCGCCCGTAGCCTGGTTCGGTGTAGTGTTGTAAGCAAACATTACTTGGGGTAAGTAGCAAGCCCAGTCCCTCTTCCTGGTGACAGAATGCGAAGCAGGTTGTGAAGGGTGCGATTAAACCTTTCGCATTGGCCATTTCCAGCAGGATGGTAGGGGGTTGTGCGCGTCTTCTGGATGGTGTACAATTGACAAAGCTGTTGAATCAGGCTGCTCTCAAAATTTCTACCTTGGTCAGAGTGGATTCGAGCTGGCACTCCATATTTGTAAAACCACTCCATCACCAAGACTCGGGCCACCGTAGATGCTCTTTGGTCACGGGTGGGCACAGCTTGAGTGTACTTTGAAAACACATCTGTCATGACCATAACATTCTCCATCCCATTTTGGGACGGCTCTAAAACAGTAAAGTCAATGGCAAGTATCTGATTGGGGCGAGAGGCCAGCAAATATCCCATGTATGACCCAGCAGAATGTCTGGTATCTTTCGCCACTTGGCAACGGTCACATTCCTGGCACCATCTCCGGATCTCTGCATACATTCTTGGCCAGTAACAGCGCCGATGAATGAGCTCTGATGTCCTTTCAATCCCCTGATGTCCATGTTCTTGATGGAGTTGGTTTAACACCTGCTCTTTCAGGGAGGCGGGCAGAACCAGTTGCTGAGCCTCCTCCCCTTGGAGTGTAATCCCCCGGTAAAGAACACCCCCCTTGGTGAGAAGCCGGGACCACTGTCGAACCAGGGTAAGGACATCTGGTGGCAGGTGACGTCGTTCGGCTGCATCAGGGCCTCTCTTTCTCCTCCAAAATCTCAAAAACTCTCCAATGGTAGAGTCTGCTTCCTATAGGGCACACAAGTCAGTCGCAGAGTGGAAAGGCAGGGCAGAGATTACAGCAGTTGAGGCTTGGACTAATGGCTTAGCTGTGATGGCCTGATGCAATGGTTCTGGTACTGGAAGACCCAAGGGCACAACAGTGGGAATGTCTGTGCTTACTGGGTGCTGTCGAGACAGTGCATCAGCATTCTTGTTCATTCATCCTGGCCGGTACCTTATGGTGAAATCAAAATCTGCTAGTTGGGCAGCCCAGCGCTCTTCCGTTGCGCCCAGCTTGGCTGAGGACAGATAACTGAGGGGATTATTGTCCGTAAACACCACACATTTTTGTCCAAGTAAATAGTCTCTGAACTTCTCAGTCATTGCCCATTTAAGGGTAAGGAACTCCAGTTTCATTGCACTGTAATTGTTCATGTTTCGCTCAGGGGGTCTAAGGCCACGGCTAGCATAGGCCACTGGTCTAACTTTACCATCTTGCTCTTGAGACAGGACAGCACCCAGTCCGCTGTAACTAGCATCGATCTCAAGAATAAATGGCAGAGAGAAGTCGGCATAGGCCAGTACAGGGGCAGACATCATCCGATGTTTCAACTCTTCAAAGCTCCTCTCACATTCATGAGTCCATGCAGCAGACAGGGGCACCTTTGAAGGCTTCTTTGACTTGGTCCCGGTTAGTTCAGCAACAAGACGATGCAAAGGGGCAGCCAGCTCTGCAAAACCCCCGATGAACCTCCGATAATAGCTGGTGAAGCCTAGGAAAGAGCGCAGCTCAGAGACATGGTTAGGGCGGGGCCACTTTGACACAGCCTCAATTTTACTGGGATCTGTTGACATGCCTTCCCGAGATATAACATGCCCCAAGTAGCTCACCTCCGTTTTAAAGAAGGAGCACTTCTCCAATTTGGCCTTGAGACCTTCTCGCTGGAGACGACTTAGTACCGTTTCCAGCCTGGTGATATGTTCGTCAACTGTGGAAGAGAAGATAACAACATCATCAAGATATAACAACAGTGACTGACAGTTCTGATCTCCAAAGATTCTCTCCATCAGTCTTTGGAAAGTTGAGGGGGCTATGCAAAGCCCGAATGGCATCCGGTTCCATTCAAACAGGCCAAAGGGCGTGCAGAAGGCAGTCTTCATCCGGTCTTTCTCAGTGACTGGTACTTGGTTGTATCCTGCAGCCAGATCAAGTGTTGAGAACCATTGGGCTCCTGAGAGGGCATCAAGGGACTCTTCTATTCGTGGCAAAAGGAATGCATTCTTGTGAGTTTTACTATTGAGGAGCCGGTAGTCCACGCACAGACGAAGGCTGCCGTCCTTCTTTTTGACCAGCAGAATGGGAGAGGCAAAATGGGCTACTACTATCCCGAATTACCTGTGCATCCAGGAGCTGACGAATGTGGGCCTTAGCAGCCTCGTGACGGGGTATCCTACGGTACCGCTGCTTTACAGGAACCTCGTCAACTAGAGGGATATCATGGGAAATGAGATTGGTGCACCCTAAATCACCATCATGCTGTGAGAACACATTGCTGTACTTTAGAAGCAGAGGCCTTACACGGCACCGTTCCTGATCTGAGAGTGCTGAAAGGTCAACTGCAGCAATCCTATCCTGCACTGAGGTAGTGGCAGTCTGAGAGGAAGTGGTAGCCATAACTTCACCTCCAACATCTGAGGGCAAGCTAACAACTTGGGCTTCACTTACAGGCCCTCTCGTGTGATTTGCTGAAAACCAAAAGCTGAGGGGACTGAATGACTGCGAGCTCTCCCACCCACCGGCATCCCTTCCTGTTCCCACTGTATAGCCTCAGAGCGAGCCTCAATTAGGGTGACAGTAGGATGTATACGTACAAATTGTTTTAGGGCTCGGCGGAGGGAACAATCTGACACATGTTCTACAAACTGATCTCTTAGTAAAACATCTTTGTTCGGAACACCTCTAGGAGCCTTGTTAACAACCTTATCCATAAGACAAAGTAAAGCATAGGAGAACTCGTAAAGTGTTTCCCCCTCCAATTGTTTTCTAGAGAAAAACTCTTCCTGTAAAACACACATATGACAGGTTACAACCATACAGTTCCTGTAAGATGGCTAGAACTCTAATTGGGTCGCCTCTCTCTTCCTGTGAACGGTATTTTATCTCCTCTCTGGCTTCACCCTCCAAGTGGTCATATATAAACAGAGCTTGTTCAGCTGGAGAAAAGTTGCGTGAACGAATACAAGCTATAATTTCTTGCCACTCAGTTATATTTAGTCTAGTTTTGCCCCGAAACATTGGGCATTTCCTGTCCCGAGGAAAATAAACAAGTCTTTCGGTTATCGGCAAGCAATCCACAGGAGCTGAGCTTGACGCTGAGGATGAAGTCCCGGGCAGGGCTTGGTCCCGCTCCTGATGCATCCTTTTATTTTCAGCCTGAAGCCGACTGACCAAGTCTCTTAGTTGGGCTAGTTCCTCCTCCATCGACATAGAGCAGAAGCGATTAAGGCAGCAGCCCAAGAGGTCAAACCCAAAAACCCTGCTGCTGTTTAACACAAAAACACAATTTAACCAACTGGGTTGCAAAATACACATCTCTGACCCTTCAGAGTCCTGTCAACTACGCCAAGTTTGTGGCGGTGTGAGTAGGGTTGTGTATGGTTAAACAGAAAATAAGATGGAATGTGAATTCAACTACGCCACCTGGGGGTTTAAACCAGGAACTATTGTACGCATCGAAAGTTGTGGAAAGAAAAAGGACACACAGGTCAATATCTGATTTAAAAAGGACAGAGACGTGTTTCACAAATCAAAAACCAAATCATTTATTAAAATAGATTTAGAATGATTACTCAAGAAAACTGTAAAGAAGTAGAAGAAAACCAATTATCCAAAAATACTTTTATTTTATAAGACTATACTAAAACTAAATGAGTTGATAAAACAGGCCTAATTCTAAAATGGTTAAAGAAATACAGAGACTATCAAAAAGGTTAAACAAAAAGCTAGCTAGCTGGGGCCGCCGGTGGAAAGCAGACTACTTTAAGGAGGTGCCCAGGGGTGCCACCTTATACTCACCTTTATGGACACAGACACGGCAAAGACAAGGTGCAAACTAAACTTGTGACCCAGTGCACTAACTCGCATGCATAGGTGGGGAGACCTCACCCATGTGCCTAGCTCAACCACCAGGGGAACTCCCAGCGTCACTAGAAAATATAAGACACAAGTTAACCACAGGGCAAACCAGTTACAACACAACTACAATATACACAACACAGTAACAAAATTAAAGCAAATAAGACAAACTGCAACCAACCAAACAATGTTTACCAAACTAGGACAAAAATGAACACCAATTGAGATAACACAGGCAGAAACTAACAAAAACAAACACAGCAAACAGAAACAGGCTAGCAACCACCCTGACAGTTCATAGGCACCTTAAACCAGTGCATATGGCACCCAAACTGCAGAAAACCCAGCAGCAGAGCAGAAAATCCAGCAGCAGAGCCAAAGCAGTAGCAGAGTCCGGCGTCAGCCATTTTAAAATAGGTGATTTAAATAGTTTCCTAATGAGGGGCTGGCCAAAGGTGGAGCTAGGAGGAGTACTTCAGGTGCCCTGGGACTTTACACCACTACACATGCATGCCTCATGAGCTACTAGACTAGAGCTGTGTAAGGGATAATCACTATACATTATCCTCCTGCTTATTACATGGCTACCTACCAAAGAAATAAATCATTTGACACAAAATATTAAAAGGGAGTTTATTGATTTAAACCCGATTGTATTGCTTCCGCTAAAGAAAATAGTACGCTCCGTCTCTACGGTTAGAATCCTGTGAGTCCATAGCAACGCTCTGTTTTTCATGGCAACGGTCTGTTATACTGACAGCGTCTGTTATCAAGAAATAACAGACCGCATTCTACATTGGAGATCAACCAAGCCATGTAATAAAATAAGTTAATAAAATAAGAACGCCCCCAGTTAGTTAATGACTTACATCAAGAGTCTTTCCCCCTGAAATTTAGAAATCTAAATTGGTGAATCTAGAAGAAATCTACAGATGCAAACAGATGGAGAATAGGCTACACTCTAAAAAATGTAGTAAATCTGAGTAACTGCGTACATTAATAAATAAAACTGAGTAGAAATAAGTTAACATTAAACATTAAAAACTTTATTTTTATTTTTTAAGTAGCTCAGTGTAGAGTGGTCGTCTTTCAACCGGAAGGTAGGCGGTTTGATTCCCGCTCTCCCCACAGTTCATACTGTCGTTGTGTCCTTGGGCAAGACACTTAACCCACCTTGCCTCCAGTGACTGTAACACTGGTAATTACATTAGAACAATGTATGTCGCTTTGGATAAAAGCGCCAGCTAAATGAATAAATGTAAATGTAAATAAAATAGTATTCCATACAACCACAAATACATACATGACATTGGCTTTTATTTAATTTTATTTAATTTTTACTCAATTATTTTGGTAAGTTTAATTCAAACAATCAAGTAAGATTTTCAGAGATTTTATTAAGTTAATTAAATTAAATATTTACTAAGCCACAGAATATTTTTTGAGTGTAGTTTAAAACAAACGCCATCTAAATGTGGATTTTGAAGGTTTTATTTGATGATGGTGATGATACAGTCCTCCCTCAAATGTGAAACTAAGTCCTTGACAGTCACCATCAGTTATTGTGTATGTGTACATGCATAGCAATAATAATATTAATGTATTTGATTAAAACATTAAGGCAATTCAGTATTCTGATGCTTAGTTGTGTGAAGCTAAGAAGTTATTTTGCTTGTGAAACAAAAAGTATTTAAACAATTAATTTTAATCATGCTTGCAGTGCAGGGCCAGGCAGGCAGCATAATGCCAAAAAAAGAGAGGATACAGAAAAGGAAGGAGAAGGAGCGCCAGGAAACAGCCAAGAGTAGCAAATCGCCAAATGCATGGTTACAACCAGTTCCCAGAAGCAAAACCCAAGGGAGAACAGATAACTCAGATGCTGAAAAGTGTTAGACCTGACCTCTGTTAAAGACACTGAGAGACAACAGTGGACAGGATATCTTTCCAACACTGGTGGAAATGATAAGAACTTATGCAACAATTCCAGTGTCAACAGCAACAGTGGAGAGGTCATTTTCCAAGCTCAAACTGGTTAAAGACACACTCAGAAGCCTATGCACCGAATAAAGGCTTTCTGATCTCCTCCTCCTGGCTATTGAGAAAGACATTCCTGTAAACCACAGTGAAGTAATAAACATCTACAGGGACATGGCCCCCAGAAGGTTGCCGCTGTAAGGGAGAAAGGAGAGACAACCAGGAACTTGAAGTAACAGATTTTATTTTGAAGTAGAAGACCCTTTTTGTAAGAATTTTATTAAGTTGCTGTATTTTTGTATTTTTTCAATAATTTTTGCAGTGATTTTTTCAGTAAAGTTAACAAAATAGCAGCAACAACCCTCTTCAGTTTAGAGTGAATATTTGTGTTGATTTATGTGTTCTGATAACACCAAAATAATTAAAATGATGTAGTGCCTTGTGCAAAAAAATAAACAAATTATTAGTAAAACACACCCCTCTGCTTGATGCAGTTATTTTGGTTATTCTAAATATATACTTGAAACTAGTAGCATAGAAAAATGTTTTCAAAACATGCACATTGTGGGATGGTTTCCTTTGCTGCTCTATAAACCTAGTGAATACTAAGGAGACCATGGTTTCTGTGTGAACTGATTATTTTGTAAACATCTTTGAAAATTAGAGTTTGAGGAAGATAAAATTAATTAACTTTTTAATTATTTTTTTTTAAAAGGAAGTCAGTGTTGCATTAATATGTAGCAGAACAACCCTTGGAATCCCCACGGATTGACTGTCCTGTCTTTTCTTTCATTGCCAGAGGCCTTCAGAGACAAACCTGTATCTGGAGCTTGAAAGTTAACACTGTTTTCTTTCAGATACAAGTATGGCCAAAGTAATTTATGGACAAGAAATGTTATTAATGACTTTGCTTTTTGCTTTTACAAGCAGTGGAACTTGGGTCCACCAGGCACCAGGGTCAAAGGTCACTCAGGACCAGTACCACCCCCTGGTGCCATGTCTTTTAACCATAAAGTTTTGAAGATAAAGTGGTTGTTTCAGCTGGACTCAAGGACCCCCTCTCTTTACCGAGAGTGCTTTATCTCCATACTGATTGACCGTCAGAATGCTTTTGATCCTAACATCCAAGAATGATCAAAGACCGACCCTGGTGGTCAAATGGACGAATGACTCTATCCAATCATCAAAAGACAATTTCGTAATTCTTACATTAAAGGAAAATGTATTTTTGATATTGTGTTGTTTACACTGTTCTTTTCCAGGACACGGAGTTGTGACCAAATAACTCCCTTTATGGTATCCGTTTTGTTTTAAATAAAATGTAATGAATGTTTCAACAATATTCTACATATTCAGATTCTGTAGCCATCTTTAAAAAACACCTGAAAACACATCTCTTCTGTCAACACCTGACTGACAAACACTGGGTTTTACTTCCTTTCTATCGATTCCTTCCTTTAAAAAAAAAAAAAAAAAAAAAAATTCTCTTATCCTTAGCTTTGTATACTGCGCTGGGTTTAAACTGACTAGTTTTTTGTGCACTTATGCTTTTTGTACCTTGTGTTGTTAAAATTGCTTCCATTGTTTTCCTCACTTCCTCGCTTTGGATAAAAGCGTCTGCTAAATGACTAAATGTAAATGTAAATATTCATAATACTCTACTTTTCTTTGTATAATCCTACAAGTATAAATGTTTTGGTGTGTGTTATGAGAATAAGGTGAAACAAAAGGAATGTCTTAAAAACTTTAGTTAAACTTTAGTTTAAATGTTCCCAAGCAACTTCCTCTTCCACTGGAAGAGCGCCCCCAACTCAAAGTTGATAAAAGCTGGCTGCTAGCCAAAAATCATTCTCTTGCTTCTTGGCTCTTGCCTCTCCGCCTTCGCTGCCCCCACAAGGGCAGGTCCATCCGGACCGTTAATGCCACCATGGCTAAAGCTTCGAGCCTCGTGTAAGCACGAGTAAACTTCTTTGTTCCCAAGACCGTGCCTGCTAAAGCGCCTGCTCTTCCCCAAAAAGAGCGCGCGCAGAAGCAAGTTTTAACCAGCAACAGCTAAGAACTCTTTCATGGACATTGCAATAACTTACACAACCTCAAACTTTTAAACGGTACACGGAGGCCCAGGTGCTTTGGACAACAACCGGACACCTCTCTCTACCCCGGGCTGCAAACCCTCTGGACGAGACGCGCACGCGACGGCATCCTTGGTGTGGAACGCTCCATCAGTAAGCGACGAACTTTCTGGACAACATTCAGAACGCTCGGACCACTGATAGCGACCCACCTAACCGAGCCAGCCCCGCTGACTACAGAGTAAGTCCGCATGTGACACAAAAGCCTTGGTGTCATTAAATGTCCTCTGCCCAAAATCGCCATCCCCTTCTCCGTTAAAAGCCACTTTGATTTAGTTTCCATCATTTAGATTAACAGGCCTAAACATTCCTTTGGTTCCACAAACCCTGTGAAAGCAAATATTTATTCCTGTGTCTAACCCTGTGTTTATCCCTTTTTGTGTTTATCCTTTCCATGATTCCATTTTATTCATCATTATGGATTTGTGTAATTTTTAATAAAATCCCATAAAAGACATTAATGTTTCTCTGTTTGTATTAAGAAATGTGCAAAAACAAGAGAATTCTCTTCCTTTCAGATTAATGAAACTAGATTAAACAGTTTTTCTGGACCTGTGCAAAATCAGAGTGGTGCCCCTTTTAATCAGAAATTAATTTTAATGAATTAATATTAATATCAAAATTAATTATTGAACTTATTAAAATTAATCTTCTACATGTTTATACGAACGTACCCTCGTACGCTACAGTATATTTTGGTGCCTCCATACGAGGAAATAATTTTGATAATAAAAATATTAGTTGATAATTTACCCAAATTAATAAATTAATATTTCTTATTACATTATATTACACAGTACACTACAAATATATATATACTTTTTTGTTTTTAAAAAAGAAAACAAATACGTAATTATGAGAAGTGCCCTTTATTTCACTTGAGCCCCTGCCCCTCAAAATTTCTGCGCACGTCCCTGCTTGTGCTGATTCAATGGTCGGAGCCACGCCCCCTCAAACAAACGGCCTCAAAATAAGGGAAAGAAACCTGAACTTTGTCAGGATTTGCACAACTCTTGTGTGCAGTGTTCAAACCTGTTCAGAGCCCTCAGCTGCGGGCCCGGAGCAGTGACTGTAAAGAGCAAAAGACAAATGGCGTCCTCCTGTGAATTTGAATCTCTGGAGAAAACCCTGGAGAGCCACATCCCCGAGGCAGAGCTCCAAGAGGTCAAGCGCATTTTATTCGGGAAAGATACGCTGTGAGTTTCCGCCAGATTTGGTCTTTAATAAAAGTTGCTGTATTCCCGTTAATAGAGAAGGATTGTTCTTTACCTGTCCTCAGTCAATTATTTAGCTGAGTGGACTTTGTTCAGGTTTTTCCAAAGCTGCCTTTAACACGTGTGTTTTACTTGAAGCATTGTTTCCACTATATTTATGTGTATTTTAGTACAATTACTCAATACTTGCTTGAAAAATAACTTTATGAATATTTTATTTTTGATGACAGTTGGATTACTTCAGTTAAACAACTCCTCTTGAATTTATTTTCTAGGTTTTATATCACTGCTTGTTCATGTATTTGAAAATGAGGCCACAATTAACATTTGCCTAAAGGTTTATGCACATTAATATTAGATGTACAAGTTATAAAGCTATTATTATTACTTCATGATCCAGATATAAGATGCTGTCTCGTTTAATATTAAGAAAAGTCAGTTGATAACTTTTTTTCAGTGTTAAACACTGGTATGCCTCTTTTCCTGCCCTAGTACATGACCACAGCTACCTTCCCATCCGCTTTGATGGTCTTGTGGACAACGCTCTCGTGTACATTTCAAATAAAGGCTGACTGAAAGTTGATTTTGCCTATAACCGATAGTGCCAATAGTCAAATTCTGGGGGAAAACAATCTCGCGATAGTCCATAAAGAGAAATCTTCCCTTAATTTCCACATCCTTATTAATGATTATTATTATAAGTAATGATATTATTATACTAACTCAAATTTCAGGATTTGTTGTGCGACGGGCTCTGAAGAAGCTGTCGTGTGATGTCTGCCGTGCCAGCCTAGTGACAGACGCTGCATCTGCCATCAAGGACCAGAGCTACCACCTGCTGACCTTAAAAAACAATGGAGGTCTAGTGATTCCATCAGAAGGCACAGTGAGGGTCGTCAGGGCAGTAGAGTGGGTCATTCATCAGGCATCAGCAAGTACCAGACGATCACAGCCCATCAAACTGCTAGAGGTCGTGCACACTGTACGGAAGAGGATAGGGTCAGAGGATGTGTTTGTGCTCGGGGAGCACATTGGCGAAACGCAGTATGGCATAGACAGTAGTTGTGTCCCTGTTTTTTAAGCTAAGGCTGCACCACATCACTAAAATGACTAACCTTACCTTACAGAGCAACAACATGCGACAGAAGCTCAATAAAACTGTCCTTTTCAAAGGGCATTAGCCCAAGCTCTGTTATTTTGGGTCATTTTTTTTCTTCTCTGTCCTCCACAGTAGTGTAGTTCTCTCTACAGGGTGGGCATTTCAACATGCAGCATTTTTTATGTATATTTGTAAAGAAAATCTTGTATATATTTTTTTTATTGCAAATGTCACTTTTATAATAGTTAAAAAAATAAATAGACTTGTGTAATTATTCCATATTTTGTGTAGTCATTCTATATCAGAACCCCTGACATACAATCCAAATAGTCTACAAGAAACTTCAGAGTGTTACCTTTCATTTGAGACCAGGAATATGCTTCTACACCAAGAGTTTACCACACAGTAAGCCTTTGTCAGTATGTATTTTGGGCAAGCCTCTCCCATGGAACCTCTAAAATGGTCCTCATGTAAGGGCGCCACCATACGGTGATTTTACAGAGAAATACAGCGATATACCTCCATCCACCAGAGGGCAGGATGTAACGGCCATTTTATTGCCCATTCGTAATGACAATATTGGTGAATAGGGGACCAATGGGCGGATATCATCCATATTTATACTATCTATGATTTTGGGTAACCAAAAGTCCTATGGGGAGTCTCGATAGTGTAATGCGGGACTCAGGACTCAAATGCGCACAAGACAGTGAAGGCAAGTGATACTTTATTAAAGTACAGATAGTGATAGGAAGCTGGATATGGGATCTGAGGCTGTAGTCCGTGCTGAGTAACTTCGCTGATGGCTGAAGTGAAGTCCTGAACTGGAACCAAGCCGAGGAGCTGGACCCAGATCTGGAGTGGAGCTGTAGAGTGGCAATGAGGATTGGAACCGAGCCGGTGACGGGGATCAAGCTGGAGAGATGGGCTGAGAGTTGGAGTTGAGCCGTGAAGCTGAACCGAGACCTGGTGCCGAACCGGTGACTGTAGACCAAGCTGGAGAGCTGGGCTGAGAGTTGGAGTGAGCCGTGGAGCTGCGCCGAAGCCGAGCCGGTGACTGGGACCAAGCTGGGGAGCTGGGCTGAGTTGGAATGAGCCGTAAAGCTGCGCCGAAGCCTGGAGCCGAGCCGGTGGCTGGGACCAAGCTGGGGAGTTGGGCTGAGAGTTGGAGTCCAAACCTGAGACCTGGAGCGAAGGCTGGAGCAAGGGCTGAAACAAGAGCTGGAACAAACGCTGGACACATTCACACAAAGTATGCTGAACGATCTGGCAGGGAAGAGGTGGACAGTAGAGGTGAGCAGATTGATACTAATATCGATACCAACGTTGGTATTGGTATTGATCGATACCAACGTGAAAATATCGATACTTAAGTTTCAGTTTCTCTCGTTTTGAGACCTGGCCGTGTTTGTCAAAATGCTGCTGCTGTCACAGAGCAGAGCAAGTTCTACTTCGTGTGTGCTCCGCCCACCTACGGGCTTCGCTAGTGGTTACCTCTCCCTGGCGCGAGCCAGACTTCTGAGAAAGATCAAAGCATTCACCGCGCCAATCATGCCAGTGTACTGGCACAGCCTCAGGGGCTATATAAACCCCCTTGCCCAACGCTCTCCTTCTTCTCTCAGCGCTTCTGAGATATTTAAAAGAGCGAAGATCACACGTAGCTAGAAGAATGGAATGTGCCCGAGATTTGCCACCTACCGGTGTCGGGCACCGCCGCTTCTGCCACTCCTGCTGCGCCTGGCTGCTGCCCGAGGATGGCCACGACTGCTGCTTCACCTGCCTCGGATGGAGTCATCAGCTGGAGCGGTCGGCCTGCTCCGCCTGCCTCGGCCTTCCCAGAGAGGAGTCCGAGCGTCGCGTGGCTTTCATGGGTCCTATTTCCCCGTCTCGACCCGACCTGCCACCGCTATCCATCGCGGTGTCCCCTGCCGCTACCCCACCTCAGCTGGATTGGGCAGCGAGTAGTGAGGACGGGGAAGCCCGTGGCGATGACGCTGGATCCGTCGGTACTGGAGTCTCCGTCCCTGATCTCCAGCCAGCTCATCGGTACCCGCTGGATGACCTGCCGCAGCTGTTTGCCTCCGCTGCGGTTCGTATGGAGACCCCGCTCCCGCCCCAGCAGCTTGAGACTGCTCCGGTGGACTTCACACTGGGGCTAGCGTCACAGGCTCGTTCTCGGCCACGCGTGGCGACTCTCTGCCCTCTTATGACACCCATCGCCCATTATGCCCAGCGAGAATGGCAGAGCCCGCTCTCAGCGAGAGGCCCGCCGAGGCTATTTGGCATATTTCAATGTGGTGGGCTGGAACGACATCACCGGCGTCCCACCTGTTGAGGACGGGGTGAGGATGTGCCTGCTACCGTCATCTACCCCTGGCGGCGGTAAGCCGGCTCTACCATCAGAGAGGGACAGATTGATGGCATCGCTGATGGATCGCTGCTACGCTAACGCCGCTCAGGTGGTGGCGTTGGCTAGCAATATGGCTTTTCTGGCGGGCTCCTTGGACAAGCTCACACATGAGCGATTGGTCCTCACGCCCGAGGAGATAGATGAGGTTCAGACCACAGCGGCTGTTCTCCTGAGGATGTCCCAAGCATTCGCCGTGGATGGGGGCCGCACCATGAGCGCGGCTCAGCTCGGCGCCAGACACCTGTGGCTCAGCCTGTCTTCCCTGAAGGAACAGGAGCAGAGACGCATTCTCGGTCTGCCGCTCTCCACCTCATCCCTGTTTGGTCCTGATATTCAGTCTTGTAGACCGACTAGAATCAGCCTCCAAAACGTCCCAGCAGCTTGCTCCTCATCTCCAGCCGAGACGCCAGCGTACGACATTTGGCGCCGTCGTGCAGACCGGCACCAGGTGTCCGCGACTCCCCGTGAGCGAGCTAGGGCACGCCCCACCGTTGCCGCTGCTGATCCTGTCCCCGCCTCTAATAGCGCAGGGCGGGAAAACGCCGGGAGAAGAGGAGGTTTTCAAGCGTAATAGGGCGCTGGCTCCTCCCGCTCCTACAAGTCGTCCTTTAATGATAATCATATCAATAAAGGCCGTAGGGCCCGTTACTTCTCATTAAAAGAGCACGCTTCTGGGTCTTCCCCTCCGGCTCTTTATGGTCCGCCCCCTTCCACTACGCCACGCAGACGGATCGTGCTTGGCTTAAGTGGGTCCGGCGCACCTACAGCAGTACAGGCGCCTTCCATGCTGCCAAGGGAGGGGCTTAAGAGGCGCTCCCCCGCGCTCTCCTGTAACTCTAAGGCTGCTGGTAAACGGCCCGTGCACCACCTGTAAAAGTGTGGCGACTCATCCTGGGGGGGCCCTGCCCCAGGTCCCCAGACCTAGGGGTTCTAGCTCAGACAGCAACCCACCCCAGTCACCCACAGAACCCCAGCAGTGCCCCCTCCCAAGAGGGTAGGGCAGCCCTTTCTGGGGCCCCGCATCCCGAACCTCCAGTTGGGTTTGTGATGGCGGGTGGGCCGACATCCTCCTGTTCAGGACATGGTGCGCCTCTATCGCACTTCTTGGAGGCGTGGACCCGCCTTATCGGCCCTCTATCGCCCTGGCTGGACAGGACGCTGAGAAGGGGCTATGCCTTGCAGTTTGCCCGTCGACCCCCTCCCTTCCGCGGTGTCCTTCGCACACAGCTCACAACCCAGGCAGCGACAAGGGCCCTCCAAGAGGAGGTCTCTTCACTCCTGCATTGCGGTGCAGTTTCGAACTGGACCGAGGGGAGGCGGAGAGAGGTTTTACTCCCCTATTTCTTGGTCCCAAAGAAAACGGGGAGTGAGACCAATCCTGGACCTGCGCATCCTGAGCAGTATGTGACCACCAGGAGGTTCCGCATGTTAACTACCAGGCACCTCCTGGAGAGTGTCCGCCCGGGGGACTGGATGACCTCAATCGACCTGATGGATGCTTATTTTCACGTCTCCATCCTACCGGGCACAGGAAATTTCTCAGGTTCGCCATCGGGAACGGTGTTTTCAGTTCAACCGTCTCCGTTCGGCTACTCCTCGCCCCACGCACCTTTTCCAAATGCGTGGAGGCAGCACTGGAGCCGCTTCGTCGTCAGGGTTTCAGGATCCTGACGTACATCGACGATTGGCTCATCCTTGCTCCCTCTCGCCAGGAAGCCGTGCAGCATACGGACAGAGTACTGCGTCACATCTCAAAGCTGGGGTTCGTGGTGAACCAGGCCAAGAGCTCGTTGTTGCCAGCTCAACAGGACGTACCTGGGACTGGAGTTGGATGCACAGACCATGCGCGCACGGCTCTCCGTGGAGAGACAGGTGGCGCTCAGGAGTCTGGCTCAGAGGCTGTAGCTCCATCTGCACCGTCTTGTCTGGTACGGTGCCTACTGGGCATGATGGCGGCAGCTCACCCGGTGGTACGCTTGGGCTCCTTCATATGAGAAGGCTCCAACGCTGGTTTGCTCGGCTCCGGTTACATCCCACGAAGGACAGACAGACCCGGGTCTCACTGTCCTTGGGGGCTCGACAGGATCTGGAATTCTGGCTCACCCCGGACCGTCTCCAACTGGGAGTGCGCATGGGATCGTCCCACACTATGTGGAGGTGTTCACGGACGCATCACTCACCGGATGGGGCGGGACCTTAGGCCGGCTCGCAGTGGGCGGGGCCTGGGAGCCAACGCTATCCCACATAAATGTACTGGAGATGGTAGCGGTGCAGAGGTGCTTCTGCACTTTGCCCCAGCTTGAAGGGAGATCACGTGATGATCAGGTCGGACAACACAACAGTTGTGGCCTACCTGAACAGACAGGGAGGAACCAGGTCACCCCTCCTTCATCCTAATGTGGGCAGACACACACCTGGCCTCCCTAAGGGCACGGCATGTGCCCGGGACACTCAACGCAGGGGCAGACAGGATGTCCCGGGTGGCCCTCTACACGAAATGGAGCTTGGCGCCCAAAATCGCACAACAGACTTGGCGCCGGTTCGGTCAGCCTGTGGCCGACCTGTTCGCCAGTGCAGAGAACGCTCAGTGCCCACTCTGGTTCTCGCTCAGATCGTCAGACGACCCACCGCTAGGGGTGGACGCGCTGGCTCAAAAGTCATGGCCCATAGGCCTCCTCTATGCCTTCCCACCACTACGCCTCTTATCCCCTCTGCTTCACAGGGTGAGGTTGCAGGGCCTTCACATCCTGGTGGTGGCTCCGGACAGTCCGGCTGCCAGATGGTACCCAGACCTGGTGCAGATGGCGGTGACGGACCCGTGGGCCTCTCCCGACCAACCCGACACACTGCTGCAGGCCGGGGGTTCCCTTCAGTCCCGACCATTCCTGACCCGCAGGCTCCTAGTCTGGAGGTTGAAAGGGGGAAGCTTATGAATATAGGACTTCCCCCAGCAGTGGTGTCCACCATCCAGAGTGCTAGGGCACCTTCCACGGCCAGGGCATACGGCACCCGTTGGCGTCTCTTTGCCGCTTGGTGTGGTGACAGGACGTTGGACCCCTGTAGCTGTCCAGTTAATGTAGTCCTAGAATTTCTACAGGGACTTCTGGACAGTGGTCGTGCCGCATCTACTCTGGCGGTGTTTGCGGCAGCCATCACGACGGGCCATGAGGGCTTTGGGCGCTTCTCGGCTCGTAGTCACCCTTTGGTTAAGCGTTTTCTTCGGGGTGCACGCAGAGTGAGGCCCCCCTCTAGACAGGTGGTGCCTCCCTGGGACCTTCAGACTGTTTTGGATGGTCTGTCTGGACCCCCTTTTGAGCCGTTGGAGCAGGCGGAAGTCCGGCTGCTCTCCTTCAAGACCGCCCTTCTGCTGGCCCTATCCTCCGCCAAGAGGGCGGGGGACCTGTGCGCCTTGTCGGTTCATCCTTCGTGCATGTCGCTCAGTGAGGATGGAAGCCTAATTCACCTTTGGCCCAACCCAGCCTTTCAGCCGAAGGTTATCACCTCGTCCTTCCGGTCCAGGGTGATCAGGATTAGAGCTCTCTGCCCCACCCCAACCGGGACGACAGCAGATACGCGGTTACTCATGCTGTGTCCGGTCAGGGCTTTGCGCTGCTATGTGGAGCGCACAGCGGTTTTTCGGACATCAGACCAGTTATTTGTGTGCTTCGCGGCCAAGGGGCGTGGGTCACTGTTGTCGGCCCAACGCCTAGCACACTGGATCTGTGGGGGTATTGGAGCGGCCTACGTGGCTCAAGGCCGCCCTCCCCCAGCCTTGATCAGGGCACACTCTACCCGAGGGGTTGCCACGTCGGTGGCCCTGTGTAGAGGTGTCTCTGCGGAAGATATATGCTTGGCGGCATCTTGGTCCTCTGTGTCCACGTTTGTGCGGTCCTATCTCATGGACGCGTGTCTGCGAGCTCGGTCACTCATTCAGTGTTGAATAGAGGCCAGAACCTCGTCACCCAGGCTGGCGCACACTGCAGGTGTTACTGTTATTGCGGCTGAGAACACCTGTACCACAGCTTGGCGGGTCCTTTTTGGATGTATTTGTCTGTGCAGCCCGTGTGCTCTTGGGAGAGGCGGTCACGGGCTCGGCGGGCAGGATGGATGCTCTTGGGAGAGGCGGCCCATCCCCCGACCACGGACACTGAAGTTGGCAGTTTGATCAGGATGCCAGGATGCTCTTGGGAGAGGCGGTCCTGGGCACAGCTTTATTAGGCTCACATAGGACGGCGACAGATGCTCTTGGGAGAGGCAGTTTGGACGCCGTGACCTGTAGTGGGGCGCGCTTGGCTGCTCTTGGGAGAGGCGGGCGGCGTTGCTCTGACGTTGTTTGTTCCCGCGCCAATCGTTGTGAACCGGTCCAGCTGGGAGTACATTTATCCCCTACGGCCTTCGCCTTGGTAGGTAACCACTAGCGAAGCCCGTAGGTGGGCGGAGCACACACGAAGTAGAAATTATAGTTACCTGATGTAACTACAGTTCTACGAGTGTGTGCGTAGCCCACCTACTCTCAGGCCCAGCTGGACTTCTTCCCTCTTTGAGCTGGTTCAAGAAGGAGAGCGTTGGGCAAGGGGGTTTATATAGCCCCTGAGGCTGTGCCAGTACACTGGCATGATTGGCGCGGTGAATGCTTTGATCTTTCTCAGAAGTCTGGCTCGCGCCAGGGAGAGGTAACCACTAGCGAAGCCCGTAGGTGGGCTACGCACACACTCGTAGAACTGTAGTTACATCAGGTAACTATAATCTCTCAAGAGTGCTGCTCGTGCTCGACACTGCTCTCCTCCCCCTCTCCTGTGTTGTACCGTCACGTGACTCACCACTAGCGCTACCAGCAGCAGTCAGGCGCCCGTGCCGCTCAGCCGCGCATGTCTAACAGCAGTCAGTCACAGTCAGGGGCGGAGAATGGCAGCAGAGAGAAAGAGGAGCGTTGTATGGCTGTATTTTCAGGCTGAAAATGAGACAACAGCGACTTGTACCATTTGTAGAAAGTCTTTAAAATACAGTGGCAATACAACTAATTTGTACAAACATATGAAAAATCACGGACCAGAAAATGCAGAGCTGCAGAAACGGAGAGAGGAGGAGAAAAATCCCCCTACCCCACCCCCTGGCCCCGACAGACCCGCGACTCAGAGGCAGAAGTCACTGCCAGAGGCATTTCAGTTTGGCAGAGAATATCCAGGTAGATAAGAGTGATGAAAGACATATTTTAGTCATCTTCAGCATTAGTTAATAATAATTAATAACTGGTCATTTGTTACTTTAGTCAAATTAAGAATTATGCTAAGACCTAGAAACATTTTTTGTTAACATGCTACTTGAAAAGAGTTTGAAAGAGTTTGAAAAGTTTGAAAAAAGTTTTTACATTTTTTTATATTTGTGAAGTAATCATTTTGTAACTTTGTTTATTTAAATAAAACAGAAGTAACCAAAAGTTGTTTCTGAACAAAAGCTTTTGTAGTACTGATTAATAACCCAAAATGCAAATCACAAAAACAAATTAAAAGTCATGAAAATTCATTTAGATTTAGGTTGAAGACGCATCCACCTTAATTATTTAAAAGTATCGATATCGGTATCGGCGATACCGGCCCTGTATTTACTTGGTATCGGATCGATACCAAATCTAGCGGTATCGCACACCTCTAGTGGACAGGAGAGGTTTAAATACCTTACTGATGGTAATAGGTTACAGGTGCTTGGGACAGGTGGCAGTGATGAGATGAAGGAGAGAGAAGGAAAGTGGAGCGGATCCCTGAGAGAGACGGAGTGGATCTGACAGATAGGGCATTTTACAAAACGCATGAGCATACCTTGGCAAATCAATGGTCTAAAGTACTCATATTTCATTCTATATTGATCTGCTTTTGCACACAGCTTTACAAGACCTGGTGCTTGGGCTCAGTTGTGTTTCTAAAGTCATATCAAGAGACCTAGAAGCTGAAATGTGGTCAGTTGAGATGCTTGTTATCCAGCAGAAAGAAAAAACAATATTCTAGCCTCTATAACTCTGTGCCAGTACGTCACACAATTATTCTGATTGTTTCCTAAGAAACTACAGGGTCTCAGCTTTCTAAAGAGGTCAGGCATTTGATGACACGCCCAAGGTATTTATATATAAATACCTTGGGCGTGTGTATATTCATTGCACCTATATGTTCTGTTCAATGTTATTTTCATATGGAAGTCCATGGTTATAATTATTCACAAGTATGCAGTGTCATAAGTACATCTCTGACGTTTATAACAAACCAAACAGTTTGAAAATCGGTAGAAAATTTAGCAAGTTATGGTTATTTTAAAAGTACATGCACCATTAAAACACAATGTTACGAGTGAGCAAACTGACTGTGACAAGATGGCCGCCAGGTGCGGACGTCGACCTCCATTGGCCAGCAGCGCGGACGAGACATCTAGCCTTTATTATGTATATCTATGGCTGGGACTTGGTGAACGAACGAACGATCGACTTGGAAGATGAATGACTCCTTTCTGTTTCCTGTATGAGATGTGGCGGAATGCGCATGCGCGGGTCCACACAAAAGTGAACGACTCGCTCTCTGAGATGACTAGTTGTTCCAAGACTCGTTAAAAAAGAACGAATCGCTCATGAACGACTCATCACTAATTAAAGAGCAAAAGACAAATGGCGTCCTCCTGTGAATTTGAATCTCTGGAGAAAATCCTGGAGAGCCACATCCCCGAGGCAGAGCTCCAAGAGGTCAAGCGCATTTTATTCGGGAAAGATACGCAGTGAGTTTCCGCCAGATTCGGTCTTTAATAAAAGGTGCTGTATTCCCGTTAATAGAGAAGGATTGTTCTTTACCTGTCCTCAGTCAATTATTTAGCTGAGTGGACTTTGTTCAGGGTTTTCCAAAGCTGCCTTTAACACGTGCGTTTTACTTTAAGCATTGTTTCCACTATATTTATGTGTATTTTAGTACAATTACTCATTACTTGCTTGAAAATTAACTTTATGAATAGCTTATTTTTGATGACAGTTGGATTACTTCAGTTGAACAACTCCTCTTGAATTTATTTTCTAGGTTTTATATCACTGCTTGTTCATGTATTTGAAAATGAGGCCACAATTAACATTTGCCTAAAGGTTTATGCACATTAATATTAGATGTACAAGTTATAAAGCTATTATTATTACTTCATGATCCAGATATAAGATGCTGTCTCGTTTAACATTAAGAAAAGTCAGTTGATAACTTTTTTTCAGTGTTAAACACTGGTATTCCTCTTTGTTTGATTTCACTCAATGAACACAGTGTTGTGTCTCAGGATTACAGCCCTTGTAGCTTGACAATTGTGAGTCTTGTAAGAAAGAAAAATAGTCCTTTCAATGGCTTAGCTGACTTGGGTCTGTAGAAGTTAATGTTATGTAACGTCCACACTGACAGCATTAACCTGTGCCAAGTCTAAATATTATTATTGGGAGAATTAACTCTAAAAATATATATTTTTTAGAAAGTTAAAACTTCCTGCCTGTGCTGAAGAGGCTGCCTCCAAGAGAGACTTTGAGTTAAAAGGGTTTCGGTTCGAAGCGGCTCACGAACAAGTGAGGTCGCCTCGAATAATCCGAGTGGGACTCATTCAAAACTGCATCGTCCTGCCCACAGACGCCCCCATCGCTGAACAGGTCAGGGCTGGAGACATATTATACACTCATCAATCATATACAGTGCACAGTCAGCAGCAATTATTAATACAGCCATGTAAAGAGCAAGAAAGGACAGACCAAACCTTATTGAGCATTTACTGTATATCAATCAGCAAATCTATTTCAGAATGGCAAAAAGGTCCAGACTTAAATCTGTTGGAAAACATGTGATGGAACTTTAAAGAATTCTGTTCAAGTTTAGTCTGAACTCAAATGGACTTATGACTTATTCAAACTGTACGTTAAATGCTCCTCAGATTAATGCCATGCATCATCGCATTGGTGAAATGGTGGAGGTCGCTTCCATGTGTGGAGTGAACATCATCTGCTTTCAGGAAACATGGAGTGAGTACTTGTATTGTTTATTGTATCTAAGTCACAAAGGTACAGTTAAAGGAGACTAAAACCTATTTCCTTGCCACAGCAATGCCCTTTGCTTTCTGCACTCGAGAGAAAGAGCTATGGACCGAGTTTGCAGAGTCGGCTGAAGAGGGACACACCACCCGCTTCTGCCAAGAGGTGAGCTATCTAATGTCTACTAACTAAACCATCAAACAGGACACTTACTGTACAACTAAATGTACACGTTCTTCACTTAGATGGCCAGAAAATACAACATGGTGGTTATGCTAAATTAAATTTTATTTAATTTAGCAGCAATCTAAATTAAATAAAATTTAATTTAGATTGCTGCTGGATTTCAACTCCACACACATCAAGTAGCCTACACAGGCAGGGACTTTGCAACCTGGCATTTCTTTTGTGAAGCTGATAGGACACTAGCACCGGAAGGACGGCCTGGGGACCAGCGACGGCAGGCATTAGCAGTAGATACTGGGCCTGGAGCTGTACTTGAATTAAATGAACTAAAAAAGTCCATATCCATCAATGGTCTTTAAAGACAAATAGGATGTCTTCATCTGTGCCGTAGCTGTGACGTGCCTCTTCAAAGTTACCAACACTGGTGCTGCACACCCCTGAACAACAACAACAAAACATATTAAACACTGTTGATTCACAGTTCTAATCCCATATTTAGTTGTTTATTTAAAACATGCTTTTCCCTGACCACTCACATACAGTCTACAGCTAATAGATATTATATACAAGGCTTGACACTAATCTTTTTGCTCACTGGCCACTGTGGCTAGTGCAGGGGTCGGCAACCTTTTGGTTCAACACGTCTGTTGAGAACCACAACCAAAAGACCTTTACATTTTACTCACTAAACTTTGTTTAAATAAACCTTTTTATTTATTATCTATTGATCAATAACGCTGACTGATGTGTAATCACCGGCATAATAAATGAACAGTGTTCTAAAAGAGAAAATTATAACTAAAGTATAGCCTACTGTGTGATCAATAAATAAAACATGTTGCCATAAAGACTACATTTGATGTTTCAATTAGTAATCCACAAAGCATTGGACTCTTTTTTTGTCTTTGGAACAAAAATACTGAATAATAAATTGTAAACAAAGAAAGAAAAAAATATTCTTTACAAAATGAGAACAGAGTGTGGATCTTATTCCTTGTCTGTTATGGTAGTTTGGGAACATCAGCTGCTCTCTGCTTTGGGAAGGAGAACTCTGGTGTGTTTTTGAACCGCTGGGAACGTGCCAGCAGTCCAGCAGTGTGTCTCAGGTTATTTTCAGCTTTATACTGTACTTTAAAAGAACGCTTCTTGCTCCTTTGAGAAGAATGTAGCATTGTGGAGAACACAGTCTGATTATTGTGGGGCTAAGATGAAACCCAGCAGACAGTGAGAATCCCATCAAAAGTATATGCGTTTGTTTTGTGCATGGACAATTACCAAAATATGAGGCAAAAAAGAAATTGCATAAAGATTATAAGATGCTCATCTAGTTGATGCCCCTCACCCACTGCACGTGAACTTTTGTACCTAACATTTGAACTGTGGCCACACACTCTGACATTCTGCAGTAAAATTAGATACTATTCTGCTATAATTGTACATATCGGTTATTACCGATTATTCATGAGCAGGACACACACACACGATGTCTAGAGCTACCAGCCTACATAAGTGAGGGAGTCTAATAAAAGGTTAATAACTGCCATAATAAGCAGTGTTTATGGAAAAAATAAGACCACCCTCCTTTGTTAATTTTTTAACTCTTTGAAGACAAGCCTGGTTAATGTGATCAATCAGATCAGTTGATGCACAGACAACACAGCTCCCTGTGCTGTGTGCAGTTTGGTGCAGTTTTAACTAAACATTTACAGGCAGCTGCAAGTGAATTTGACAATGCATGAGCTAAATTGTTACATTATATTTGCAGTCCAACCTTCCATTTTGTGTTAAAAAAAGCAAGGCCAGGGGTCCCCAATTAGTTTTCACAAAGGGACGAAAAATACCAAGCTTGCAACATCAAGAGCCAAAAATATAGTTTGAATTTGTCAGTCCAAGATGTTTTTTTTGCTGAAAACTAACAACAGTGACATAACCAGTGTTACTGACAACAAAAGAACAACCTTTAAAATAGGCCTATTGCAAGAAGAAATACCTTTTTACTTTTTTCACTAAATGTATATAATGTCCAAAATAATGTTTATTTTTGTACTTACATTATGCACGTTCTATTTAATAACTTTATTGTGTTTGCATCTGAATTAATTAAATTTACAAACCGACAAAAAACGATGAAGGGTCTGTTTCGTGTTGAGCAATCCTGAGGCACTGGCCCAGAACCTTTCCTGGTTTTTAGTAGCGTTTGTTACAGAACCAGAGAACTCACAAATGTGTGAAGAGGAGAAGCTTCTTTCTATTCAAGAATAGAAATTATACTCAAGACCTTAGGGGAATTTTTGGCATTCACCAATATTTTCTTAACTGAAAAATGTTCTTCTGGAAAAACAAATCCTGAGAACAGGGTAAAGCTCTCTTAGACATATTCAGCCCTGAATATAAAAAACTATTTTATAATATTATCACTTACATTACAACTCATTTATTCATTCATTCATTTTCTACCGCTTTGTCCCGTTAGGGGTCGCGGGTGACTGGAGCCTATCCCAGCAGCTTTGGGCCTGAGGCGGAGTACACCCTGGACAGTGGCCAGTTAGTCGCAGGGCTGACATTTGGACATAGACAGTGACATACAATCATTCACTCTCACATTCATTCACTAGGGCACTTTAGATTTGCCAATTGACCTGTACATGCATGTCTTTGGACGGTAGGAGGAAGCCGGAGTACCCGGAGAGAACCCACGGTAACACGTGGAGGACATGCAGACTCCTCACAGAAAGATCGGAGTCGGCCGAGAATGTTTGAGTCGGCCGGGTTTTGAACTCACGACCTTCTTGCTGTGAGGCAGAAGTGCTAACCACTCTGCCACATGCACCCTCACCCTACATTACAACTAAATATTGTAATTAAACTAGGATTGTAATGGCACAAAATAATATAGGATAGAATGTGCATAATACCAAAACACACTTCACACTTTATAAGCTTCCAGCAACTGACAGTTCCTGCCTCAGTCTCAGCAGCTGCTCCTCTGTTTGGTCTGTATGATCTGGTCTGGACTAATAATACAGTGGAATATTGTTCTTACCACAGGGGAATAAAATGGCAGCTAATAAAATGCCGGCCTTTCAGCTTTTACTCCATAGTAAAACAATAGTTTTCAGATAGCATAAATGGACGTATTAATCAAAAATCAACCCCCGCCCCAGAGTTGTCACGTAGTAAAAACTTAGTTCTAGAGACCGGAGCCATCTTTTGTACCAGGCTGTAAACATGAGTTTTACACTTGTAAAGTCACCATTGGATTTCTCCATATATTTCTGCTTTTGGAGCCTGCCCTCTGGTGGACGGCGGTATATTGCTGTATGGTGGCAAACCTTACTCAAGGCCCTTTTAAGAGGTTCAATGAGAGAGGCTTTGTCTCCTCCTCCTTTATTTAAGTGTTGTTTTTAATTGTTGTTTTTTAATTTTTGCTTTTAATTGTTGTTCTTGAGTATTTTAATTATGTGCTATTGTGTTTTTACTATTATTGTAAGGCGACCTTGAGTGTCCAGAAAGCCGCGTTATAAATAAAATGTATTATTATTATTATTTTTACACACTGAGGACTTTAGTCCCACGTTCCCAGGTTCACGTGTTGCATGATAAAAGATGACAAGAATTTACTTAAAAATGTAAATGACCATTGTTTGAAACCGCACATATATAACACCACAAATCATTATCACATAGCTCTGATAAAGAGGACATCACAGTTTAATTCATGTGCCTGTAGCTGATTCAACTCAACAGGTAATAATTATTTTCACCAAGAAGGATGATATTGTTTTAAATTAAATTAAAGTGATAAACTTATGCCATGTTGTTTAGTTTTGGTCCACTGACGAGCTGACTTACGGTCAGAATACGCAGGGTTGTTGTAATAAATGCTGTCAGTGGTTGGGTTGAATCCACACACGACCACAAAGTGACCCTGATACTCAGGATTTCTGCAGAAGCACTTTTGGCCCACAGGCAGGAAACAGCAGTACTTGACAGGCGAGGAACACAGCTCACAGTTCAAGACAATAGCGTTGACCAGGACTATGGCCACATGGCCCTGCTGCAGATGGGACTTGATCTCCTGAACAGATACAGAGCTGTGGAAAGACAGAAATCTTAACTATAGTCTGCTTTGTAATTCATTTTTAAAAAAGGCAGACAAGATTTCAAAAATGAAATAAAAAAATGTACTTACACGTAAAGTGGTATAATGTTTTTGAGCTGTGTTTTGTATTTGCTTGTTACCATTTCCAGTTTCTGCCAAACTTTAACTGGGCAATAATTTAAAGAACTACAACAAAATACATACCATTTTTTCACCACAACGCCTTTACTCTCTGCTTTTAGAAAGAGCTCATTCACTCTGTCTTCTTCTGTATCAAAATGCTTCTTATAAAAGGCCTGCAAATCAAAATGAAAACAAAACAAAATGTGATAACATATTTAAAGCCTTGAACCATTTCCTTTATAAAAAGGCTTCAAATTGTAAGTGTTACCTGATTCTTAAAGCCTTTGTCAACTCCCAGAGTCTGAGTGCAAAAACAGTGTCTGATTCCAACGTGACGCATGAGGTAGGCCAGGTCAATCGTCCACACGCTCTCCGTCAGTTTGAGGTCCCAACACACGCTCTGAAAAGCCTCATCATCTATTCCCTGTATATATCTGCAAATGTGGCAGTCACAGTGAATCCAATAATAAATAGAGAACACACGTCTGACAGTTCAGTTCACATTGTAGACTCCAATTTTACACCATTAACCCCTACTTTCACAGCATGAGGTCACCTACAGTGGCCCTTCAGGGACATGCTGATGATTTAAAACAAATCCACTGGAATTACTTCAGAACATGAGATTAATGGTTGACATGACACTGATGTGTAATCATTGTCCTAACTCCCTCTCCATACATTCCCACGTTAGCAATTTCTGTATTCTTTGAAATATATGCTTATTAGAAACAATAAAACAAAGACAAATAGCTGAACTTCATGAATTTCATGTATGTTTGTGCTGTCAGACATAGGCTATACCTCTGAAATAGGTATACTGTGTTGTTTTACAGTTTGTATTGTGCTATGTATTTTTTGAGCTAAAAAGTATGGAATGATAATAAAATAACATAAGAGAAAAATAAAAGAACTGAATCATGAGGAGTCACTTTTGTCAACACTGGCTTCATAAAACAAAACAACATATAAACAGAACGTATTTACAAGCTTTGAGAGCTTACTTTAGGGCCATTTTGGAGCAGGCTAAGCCACAGTCCCAGTGATACTCCTGCCGGATGACAGGTACAGCCAGCAGGACCACATCCTCTGAGAAAAACATGGTGTACGTGTTAAATTTTAACTTTTAAAGCCCATTGACTTTAAGTATTGAATGGGGTTTTCTTTGCCATGTCACTCACCTGTCATTGTGTTGATTCTAAGTTCACAAGCGACACTTGTAAACTCAGTACAAGCTGCTTGGTCTTGTCGAAAGCGTTAACTGGTTTTTGGTATCCTCATCGATGCTAAATGCAACTTTAGCTACTGCTAAGCTCAGACCAGCAGTACCAGCACTCTGAGCCGCAGCCGAGCTAAACTACACGACATACAACATCGTCACACATGAACGGATCACATAACGCTGAAAAAATAAAAAAAATTTTTGTGAAAATGTTGTATGTTTGAAGTTTCAAAAGAGTCTTTACAATACGTCAAGCGTTTGTTGTTTGCCTTGCTCCACACTGAAGCTTCTTTGGTCTGGACTCTATTGAGACTAATGCTGCTGCCCCGTGCGGTGTGGGGGAGTCATTACAGCTACCGCTGCACCGGCGTTATCAAACTCTGAGCTGCCTTTTGACATTATCTTCATAATGCACTTTAAAAACCCGCAATTAACCTCTTAAAATGCAATGTGTTTTAGGTAACACTTTATTTTACACTGCACTTGATATATTGTGTCTAGCTCTGAGAAACAAACTGTAATAACAACTAACTAGTACATACTATGAGTAGCCTACATACCATACCCTAACCCAGGGGTCCCCAAACTTTTTCCAGTGAGGGCCACATAACTTTTCCCTTCTCTGATAGGGGCCAGGGTCAGTTTCTAACAGAAAAAATGTGATAATCGCGGAGGTCCCTAAATGTAATCATTTATTGTTTTCCAGAAAACATGCTGACACTCCAGCGCACCATACATATCCAAATATTAATAACCCTTTCTGAGATCAAATAACCCTCTCTGGGTTCTTCACAGAATAAAATAATGCAGAAAATATATAGGCTAATAACACTATTTATGAATGAATTTATGAAACAAACAGCCTTTTCTTTGACTTTAACAAAAAAATAATCGCGTGTCCACTGCGGGTTAAATACCCTGCATTCTGAATCAATTTTTCTCTTACCCAAACTTTTTGCCATTATTCCGTTCTGGGGGGTCACGTTCACGTTCTATGACTGTGGTATGGGTGGCCATAAAGGTCAAAACGTGCTGGGGCAAAGTGAGGTCGAAGTAGCTTTTTTTTTCCGTCTCTGGTATTGCTCAGGGGCCGGGTCAAATGTGGCGGCGGGCCGCATTTGTCCCGCGGGCCGCAGTTTGGGGACCCCTGCCCTAACCCTACCGACAATATGTAAGTACACATAATTCCATTATGTATGTGCTATGTAGTTAAATGTTATTAAAGTTTGTTACACAAGGAGGTAGATAAAATGTATCAAGTGTAGTGTAAAAAAAGTGTCACTGTGTTTTCTATTTATGTCAGAATGCATTTTTATTTTTTTTATTTTGACCATGCTCCATGTCAACGCTGAAATACTCACTCAAAATTGTATCCCTCCTGTGTTTAGTCAAAAGCAGGTATGGCTACATTCTCTTTAATCTCCCAGTTTACATTTCCTACCAACACAATTACCAAAACTCACCTTCTTCAAATGAAACTTCAACCAGTCTTTTGTAACCGGTGCCTTCATGTTATATCATAATTTGTATTCTGTTTGCTTATGAATTAATCTTTGTGTATTTGCTCTATTAAATGGTTTATAAATACCTTTTAGCAACAGGAAACCCATTATTTTCTTTGTCCAGTTTTGGAATATTTATGTTACTAACATCAATAAAATAAGTAACACATTACAGATTGTAGAGGTTTTATGTATACATGCAAAAAATGTCCGGAATATTTATTTAATTCATTTTCTCACTGTATCAGACTTTCGAAGACATCTTGAAATCATTGTAAATCACATTAATTATGTAATATTTTGACATATCAATTTTATTTTTTAATAATGAGGCAGATATATAGCTCCATACTCAAAGTCACAAAGTATGAACAAGTGTGTGAATGTCTTCTAACTTCCTATCAAACAATGACCCATTCAATTTTAGGTGCCATTTTTTGATGACCGTGTCAAAAGATGAGAATATTCTATGTTGAAGAAGCAGTGTCACTGGGTGCCATAAGTGGCCATGGATATCTGTAAAATTCAAAATAACATTACAATTTATATTTAATACAAGACAAAGTGTCACATACAAATCCGTACTTACGGATTCAGCCTCAGCATCCTCCTTCAGGAATGTGACCTTGTGCTTGCTGTAATAATCTCGTTTACTCATGCAGTTTAGCATGAACCAGTCAGAGACCGTCGGCACCTGAGGAACACAAATAAAACAATCAAATAAAAAAATCAATGTACTTTTAAAAAATCATTACCAGTACAAAACATAGCAGTGAATCCAGGACTGAACAATGACACTTACCAAACTGAGGAAAGACAAGGCGGCCCCCAGATTAACAATAGTTGGCACAATCCCAAATTTACCAGCCTACAAAGAAGCAGTTACCCACACCTGATATTACTATGAAATAGATAACATGCAAGTTTTAGCTTTGGTACGAGATGGTATAATACTTACCGTTCCAAAAACAATGACATTAAAGAGGATCCCATATGCTTTAATCAGAGTTCTAGTTTCTCCTCCATCGGGGGATTTGTAAAATTTAGCAAACCTGAAAACAAAACAAGTTGATTTCAATATTACCGTTGATTGCAAGTACATCACTGATGATTTAAGTCACGGTGGGACCTGTCCCTAGACTCCTGAATGTTTTGCGTGGGACGCAGACTTTGCTGATTGTATTTAAAAGCAGCTGTGGACACTTATATTTATTTTTACTCAAAAAGGTTTAATGTTTAGCAAAACTTTGAATTTTTTTTTTTTTTATTTGTGAAAGGTGCTGTAAAGATTACCACAGGCTGCACATTACCTGAAGTTGTAACCTGGTGCCACGTTATTGACAGGGTTTTTGTCATCAAGCCTTTGAAAGCTGTACTTTGGGTAGCACTTGGCGCCCCCCCACCAGTCCAGGTCACAGCTCCAGTCAATAATTATACCAATGATCCCTCCCTTTGGATATATAACAACAAATTAGAAAATCAAAGATATGCCTAATAATATCATGAAATTGTGAGCTTACCTTCACCGCTATGTCTTGAAAATCTTCTCCAGCCTCGGAAACAATGTGTTTAAGGCGGAAAATGGGGCAGTCAGGGTCCGTTTGTTGATTAAACTCACACCTTTTTAGATATGAGGAGTTTATATGGGGCAATATGTTCCTCCTTAAGTACAAAACATTTTACAAAACATGCAAAGAGATGCTGTAAATGTGTTATGTTTCTACAGCACTCACCTGTGAAATTTGAACTTAGGGTATGTCACGCTGTTTTTAATCAACACAGAGAAGTTTTCTGCTGCAGCCAGAAGTGCATGGCTGTTTGAAAACAAAAAGATGTTATGGCCTTATTTAATCTGATCTGGGCAGATTTGGAAACCCTTGTCTGTTTCTTACTCTGGCAGAGCTGTGTCTATTTCAAGAGGACACCATGAAAACACTTCACAGGTCTGGACCGTGGCAGAGTAGTTAACACACAATCCTGTTTGAATACCTGGAAAAACATAAAGAAAATAAAGACCTGCTGCTCACAGTATAAACAGAAGTGGGTACAGTGCTTGAGTTGCTGTTGATTGTAATGAAAGGTTAAGAAGAAGGCCTCTGGTTAGACATATTTTTTATTGTGCAAATAAGAAGAACAAAAATGCCAGATTGATAAATAAAAGTGTCTGAAATAAAGTTTGTACAAATACAGAAACAGCAATCTCTATTTATAAAGTGTGTGTAAATGTGGAGCTGGTGGAGGAGCTGTTGGTAGTGGGACTGAAACCATACTAAATCCCTAGAGATTTTTCACCTACCATTCCTCTGGGGTCACTGAGTCCTTCAATGCAGTCACAGTCTTCCGCACAAATGGTGGACGGGTTTGGAAGCTAAAGAGAAGCATCAGTTTATTAACATATAAAACTAATTTAGTGGCAACTGTAGTTCATATAATAGTCAAAACACTGGCAGTAGTTCTCAACTAGTCTCACATTTCTCTAAATCGCTTAGTTGCAAAGTTATTATTCTAAAGATCAAAATAATTATTAAGCTTACCTCAGGACAACGAGACTGTGTCTGATCAGGAGTGATGACCATGTTGGTCAGAACAAAGAACGAATCATCTCCCTTTTTGACAACACAAAAACATTACCATGCTGTTATGTCAATTATTAGTATTAAAACATTAACTATAGTCACAACCATTTTAACCAACACCAATAAGTAATCAAGACCAGAGTATACTGAGACCAAGACCAATCCTGGACACTGGCAGGGCAAGACTGAGTCAAGATCAAGAAATAATAAGCATTGGGAAGTTATGTCATGCCCAAGACCAGATGGTATTGACGCAGAGTCAAAGACTTTTAGGGATTGAGATGTATACCGTAATAGTGTAGCTGTTACAAGGCCCCCTAGATCAAGAGAGATCTAGAGGACAGTTTGAAACACTACAAGCCTGGTCTTATGAAAGCGGGGCGGCTTGAGTTATATTTTCATGATTAAAAATGCTGCTGACATAGACCGACCTGAGGGGAGATGATATAATCGACCACATCCCAAAAGCGTGGGTCCTGGTCAGTTGTGTTGGTGTAAGCAAAGCCTTTGACTTTGGTGGTGACTGTGCTCAACACAGAGTCTCTCTCTTGATATGCCTTCTGTACCACACACACATATCTGAGCACAGAGGTTGTTAGACTATTGTCAATTGCATTTAATTTGGTAATTTTTATTTGTTGTACTCACCCCACGATGTAGAGCAACACCAAGAGCTGCGTGAATCGAAACACACACCCAACCCGAATGCTGGGGATAACCAGTGTTTTTGTAGTTTCATAGTCAAACATAGAGTGCAGAGCACGTTGGCAGCAGCCTGTGGACTTGGTCATAGCTGCTCTAGAGTTAAACGGTTTAGTGCTAATCAGACAGGTCTACTACTATTCATATCCTTGTATTCAAATTATTCAAATGACTAACTCCAACATTGCACAATATTTTAGAAGCTCAACTCATTTACAAGTGTATAGTATATACCATTTTAAAAACTAGGAGATTGTACTTTATTATCAACAGTATACATATGTGACATATAGCACAGTTTACTTCAACTTTTATCACAGTTCCGTTTTTTTGGTTAACGTTTTACTTAAGGTAATATTATTTTACATTGTGGCAAACACAATAAAACCTTAGCAGCCCATTTATTTCCATGGCACTTAGAGATACAATGCAAACTCCGTAACTGTCACTGGCAATTGTGCAGCTGAAGAGCAAGACTCATATACAGTTTAACCTTATGTAATTTGCATCTAGAAGAATCCATAGAGAAAAAATTAAAAAGCTCTAATTTAGTTTTCAACACACTGACCTTTATTAACACAAGACAAAAAACACAAACAATCCAACAAACAATTTCAACAGGACAAATTTGTTTGGTTAAGTAATAGTACCCTTTAGGTCTGTTCAGGCATTTAAAAGGCTACAGTTCACTGTATTTACAACACTGAACAACTGGACAAGAGGCTTTCTGTTTAATATTTTGTTAAATAGACACAGACAACTGTTCAAAAATGATATTGAAGAAATGATAAGGCATGTTAATGATTGGAGACAGCAGATGTGAATGAGAAATGATATTATCATAATTTAAAATAGTGTGTTACTAAAAAGGGGCAGGTGCAGTAGAAAACGGAATAATCTTAGTTGAATCGCACTGGATTCATGTCAAAGTTATCTGTTTTTTTGAGTTTTAAAAACCCTCCATATATTGTACCTTATATTTCTGATATTTAAGGTCCACATAACACTGACAAGTTAACATGGTAACAACAATATAACTATTTATATACAGTCATTTTTTTACCTCATTGCTTTGGATTCAAGTAAAATGTAAAGGCATCAACATTGTAAAACATAGTTTGCTACAGTAAAATTGATCATTAATTAGGCTCTTCTAAAGCACATGTGTTTAAAGTGATTGGTATGATCCCTTATCATACATTTAGTGCTGGGAAACACAACATCAAAATTACAATTTCTATTAAAGGAAGATATAACTTCAATCAAACAATGATCCATGAATAATTAATAATCTGCGATGTTTGTTTTTTAATAGTGGCATAGTGTGACATTCTTGTGTGGTAAACCTAAGCAGGATGTACAATCATTTAGTGTAATTTTGAGGGCTTCCATTCCATTTGGGCAAATGAATGGTTTGCCTACACTGTTGTAATTCCCCGTGTATTAAACATCTACAAGCAGGTTCAGCACATTTCTTTCTACTTAAGTTTTAGTATGCAGACTCTTCATTAGAGAACTTACAACTGGTTATATCTTGTCGTTAATTCAAGTAAAAAAAGCACTATGAGTTATTGTGCTTACTGTGTTTTTCAACCCTTTTAACCTTTAAAGGGGGATTGCCCCGACAAAAACATTTTCAGTACGATAATCATATACATTGGTCATATGCATTATTTTTCATTTAACAGCCCAGCCCTAAATGTCTTTGAGTCTCAAAATCAAAATCCATCCCTTCGTGTAGGCTGCCCTCGTTGGCATTGTCAAAGCTGTTCTTGCCGTGAATTTGTTTGAGGTGTTTCCGGAGGACGGGTTTGTGAGCGAACACCATGTCGCAGTAGTTACATCGGTGCGGCTTGTCCCCGCTGTGAAGATTTAAGTGATCCAGTAAGGAGCACTTCTGGGTAAAGGTCTTTCCGCAGATTTTACATTGAAACGGTTTGATGCCGGCGTGGACCCGCATATGCCGGTGCAGGTTGCCTTTCTGTGTAAAAGTCTTTCCGCAGAGGAGGCACATGAACAGCTTGTGCATCTTGAGGTGGTTGGCGTAATTTTCCAGCTGTCTGAAAACACGGGCGCACTTGGGGCATTGGTGGTACCACTGAGGGGGCTTGTCGTAGCTTCTTTGGTGAGTGCTGTGTTTCTCATTGGAAGGGGAAGATGGAGGGGACTGAGCGGATAATTGGACATGCCCGGCAGCAGGGTTATATCGCTGCCCCGACTGTCCACAGTGGAGTTAATGAGTGAGTGCTGTGGTTCAGGAGAGCGGAGAGCAGCGGGAGGGCTCATGGGAAACTGACCTGTAATGGTGTTTTCTTCCAACACAGACTCCACTTTGACTATTGCAATATCCGTCTCTGTACTATGTTTGGGTTGTCTGTTAACAATCAATGAAGGAGTTTTGGGCTCTATGATCACATCATCATCATCATCATCATCATCATCATCATCCTCATCAGGGTTATTGAGGTCATCATCATCCTCGATCTGCTGCACTAGCTCCTCCTCCCGAATCTGCTCTCTTAAAGCTTGTGGAGACAACCCCATGTCCTTTTTGTCTCTCCTCAAATCCACTGTGAGTTGACGGGACGCTTGAGGTTTAATAAATTTGCTGAGAGCTTGAGTACACTGCTCTACAATGTGTCCCATCTGAAGAAAGCTGGCCACTGTCAGGTAATGAACCAGCTCCAGCTCTGGGAACTCCAACTGTCCTGTGTAGCAGGACAACAGCAACTGTCGGCCCACCTCAGCCTCTTGTATCATGGATATCTGGACTTCCCTCGAGTCTTGCTGCAATATGAACTGGTCTCTCAAGAATGATGACCCGGCAGCGAACACCACTTTGTGACCCGGGACTTCTAGATGGTTAATGCGCACCGCAACATCACAAAAACGTCTTTGGTGGCGAAGGAGGTTCATCTTCTGCAGCATGGAGTCGCCGAATGTGGCAAAGCGAAACTGCAGGATCACCTGGTTCTGGGCCATAGTGAGACAAGCACCTGCAGCGACAACAATGCACCTGTGGACGGAGAAGCAAGAGGTGTACTTTTGATCAAATAAGGGTTACACAGTGACTCCATTTTGCAATGACAATATTGTTTCCTATGAAAGCTGTTTCCAACATTAATTAGTAATTTTAGATTTTGTCAATTTCAATTCAATGTGGACTCATTTGAATATAACTTTTCATTTAGAGTAGTTTTATATATCTATTTAAACACAATATACAACTTTATCCATACAAATTGGCTACAGTTTTATTTAGAAAACTTACAGTATAAGAATGTTTTGTGTCACATTGCATAACATTGATTTTATTATTTATTTTTTCATCCACATCTGGATTTTATGAATACACTGTATATTATGAGTAATAATGTCACAACCCTTTGATGAGAAACAGAACCATAATAAAGACAGAAACATCTCAAGAACTCAGGCTATACTTAAGCCAACATTGTTTGCGAATACCTTTACCTTAACCTAGTTACAATTAAAAGAGCTTGAAGGGTACTGGTAACTTCCTATTTCTTTCAATCTAATAAACGCAGTTAAAACGACATAAGCTTCCTCAAAGCTGAAGTGTTAGCAGCTGTGATGGAGTAGGGTGATAAATTAGCATCGTTCATTTAGCCATAGTCCACCCATATTTTATTTTTTGTAAGGGGCTCTGTATTAAAGCTAACCTGTATCCTGTGTATAACATTGTTGTTTGTCCTAAACGGTAGGCTATATGCTATGTATCTTGCTGAATCTCTGCTTTATCTTCCATTTATTGGTGGTAACCCGTTAATGCTAACGCTGCTAGATGACGCGGAAGAACCAATGCGTTACTAATACAACTGAACAGCGCACGAGTTATTACTGCGTCTTTACATACGTTGGACACAAAAGCATTTAAAGGCTACCTGTTTATCCTCAGACAGAAGCCTGTTTAGAGTTTTTGATGTGGTCTCAAGACGGGGACACTGCCCTGTGTCCGTCTGGAACACGGTTGCCCCGGATGCAAACGATTTAAAGGCCCAGTATCAATGTATATGGGCTTTTAGGTTCTAATGAAATATGTGTCACTGGGTAAATCTCCGTGCAGAAAGAAATCACCAGAACCAGGTTATTACTTCACATACATTACTCAATACAATTTCCCTAAACTTGCTCAAACCCATATTAAGGACATCAACAACATAAAAGTAATAGAGGTTTGAAATAGGTGTTTGCATACATCATCATAACATGGCATATCAAGTTATCACCAAGCTGTGTTTGCAAAATAAATATAGTTTGTGCGGAGTTGTGGTTTGATTTCTGTGGCTGTTTGAAAACCATGTTTGGTGAATGCTGCATGGAAGAATATAACCTGTTCCACCTGAAAATTAATTCCTGCTGAGTAGTAGGAACTACCTTTTTTGAATAAATGTAACTGTAATAAAAAAGAAAACATTTCTGTAGGCTACTGCAAAGAGATATTTTGTTTTGTCTGACTGTGCAACCCCATTACATGTAATCTATTACTCTTCAACAATGCTTTTCAAAGAACAATGGTTACTATAACAAATCTTAAATTTTTATTGTTTTACTATGTACACTTTAATTATTTACAAAATGTACAAAAGTACAACAGGTTAAAGTCATGGACTAATCATCCAGACAGTCATGTCTTCTTGGAAAACCTGGAGAAAAACAGAAGACATAGACAGGCTGTAAAATGATGTGTAGTTTTAATTTTAAAGATAGATAAGTTCTCACCAGTTGCAGTAAAACAAGCAAATATTAAGACAAAATAAATACCAAACAATATCATAACTAACTATGATCAACAATTATAGATCATTCATAGATCACCACAACTCCCCTGATCCATAGCAATGTCAATTGTTATATTTGATAGTAGATGGCTTTATAGTAGTTAACAGACATTAAGTGAGAAGTGGGCTTAGATATTTTTTCACACACAAAACATGTAAACAATATTAAGGTAATAAATGTTTTTACCAGAAGTAAGTGTATCCTCCCAAAAAGACCATGGCCACCAGTCCGACCAAAGCAACAGCAGACAGTGATGAAACTCTCAAAACATATGACGAAGCTGGAAAAACACATTGTTGTATCAACTATTATCAAACAACTGTTTTTATTATTAGGTTTCTCAGGTCTAAGGTTATCTTATCTAAGGTTCTCAGTCATCCAGGACATCTTGAAAAAATGGTTGAAGTAAAAGCATCTGGACTCAGTTTCACTCACCATCAATTCTGCTCAGAATTGATAAAGTCTCATGGAATTAGAGACAAATGTCTTCTCCTTGAAAACTGAATCCAGATGCTTTTACTTCAACCTTTTTTTATTAGGTTTATACAAAATCTCTACATTAATTATTATTCCAGTATGACTAATATCAAGCAAGTGATATACATAAACATTTGCTTTTTAAGAAATCATTTTAAGAATCTTTACAAGACTTTTCTTTGACAATTAAGAATTCAACTATTATACCATTAATGGTATAATTGAAGACACAGTCACAGTTTTATTGTTTGTTTGTTTTTTTACTATGCAGGGTTCAAATGCAGTGATTACTTGTTGTTGGCCCAAAATACCCAAAAATGCTTACCTTTAACCTTTGCCCAAAGGACGCAGGAACTTTTTGACACCTGTAAGAGACAAAATTGACCACTATGGTATCCAAATCTCAAAATATTATAAGTGTTGATTAAAGTCAACTCACTTCTTTCCACTCACTAACAGCTCGTACGATAATGTAGTAGTCCCTGCCATTCTCTAGTGGTGCATTGAAAAAACCTTTGTAACAGAGGCCGTCCCCTACAGTAAAGTTCATCTCTGTCCCAATGTCTTTGACGTCGACTTTAGCGGTAATGTAAGGTGTTGATGATTGGCTTTTGGATGTCGTGGGAGAAGAGCAGTCAAACACTATTAGGCCTTCTACAGGAAGCACAAATACTTGGTAGACACTGAGGAGAGAGAAAAAATTAAACAGATAAATATCTTCATGAATGAAATAAATAGCAATCATTTCTATATTTGTTTGGTGCACCTTATGGGGTCCAGTGTGTTTGGAGATCTGCGCAAACTCAAAGTTGGGACAGGAGTCTCAAATTCTCTAAAGTAGATTGTAGGAGCTTTAGGGACTATTTAAAAGAGAATAGTACATAATCTCAAAAAAATGTTGTTAGTATGCAATGTTTTTTAGTAATTCTTACCACATGAGAAATAGTGTTTACAGCACAACAATACATATGGGATATGCACATTTAAGACTATGTGCCACTTTTTTTTACATAATCTTTAATAAATAAACTTTTTTACTAGAATCTTTTTCCAACATCATAAGTAAGCTACAATAAATACCAAATACTACAAATAAATTAAATTAATAAATAAAAGACAAATTATGCCTACACACAGGATTGATTAAGTGGGAGTGTGTTGAATTAATTACAGAGCAGCTGATACTGTTATTTCAAACCTGGTAAACTGGTGTTTGTGTAGACGCTGGCTGTGAATCTGGCTGACATTGCGGTCACTGAGATGCTGTAGTTTGTAACGGGAAGCAGGTTTAGACAGACCTCCAGATTATCGGCCTTTGAGCTCAAAAAACGCTTCCTTTTGTCGTGAAAAGACGTCTGATAGTATCTGGACCCAATGAAACTCACCTACACAGAAACACCATTAATGATAAATATACGTATATATAAATAAATGAATAAATGAATCAATAAATAAATAAATAAATAATACAATTGTGCTTTACCTTGTAAACTTCTGTAGCTTGCTCATATTTTTCTGCTTTCCAGCGCAGACAGCTTTCATTGAAGACATGTAATTGACTGATGGGTGGCTTGATTTCTGCAAAATATACATTATGAACAATGCTGTGTGTGTACTATTTACCACCTCTAAGTGATGCTAAATAAACATTTATTAAGACATTCAGAAAACCTTAACCTGGTTTGGTACTACTACTTTACTTGTGCTTTTCTCTTTACTCACCAATGCATTTGATTGTAGCCTTTAGCCAGATCCCAGAGTTGTCACATACTGAGGTGTTGGTGCCTGTCCAGCTGTGATACCTGTCCACACAGCGGTGGATCACCACACTCCTGTTGTGCCAAACCACCTCTGAATGAGCAAGGAAAGGAACTGGGCCACACTTGTCTGGAAAGACAAAGAAAATGTGGTAAAAACAGAGAACAAACACAAGATAATGAAAGTTTAACTAAAAAGCTTAACGGAGAAGTAAGTTTGGTGGACTGGTCAAAACTAGCAGCAGATGAGCTACAGTCTACAGTAGCCATATGGATGTTTGAATGTGTTGTAAGCACATAGATGACGTAGATGAGCTATTTTTCATTACTGTTTTGGTTTCCGAAATGTCACTTACTTCTCCATTCATAGGAATGGCTACTCTACCTTTGCAGATTAAAAACACTTCCCCCCACTCTCCTGTTTTTGAGCATGTAGAAACACTGCTCTCTGGGTAAAATCCTTCCATACACGTATATTGGACCACACTACCGGGTTTAGTGCTGCCGTCCCACAGGAGGTTAGTATGAGGGACTGTTAGTGGAGGGCCACATCTTATCTCTGCACAAAGACAGCAGTTAGGGCACACACAAGCTTTGCATTTAGCAGTTTTGCAATAAATTAAGAATATATTTGTTGAATAAACATTGTAACCTTTACACCAGAGATCGAGGTCCTCCCACAGTCCATTGTCTCGACATATAGAGACATTTTTTAGACTATGTATGTAATATCCTTCATTACACTGATAGTAAACCGCACTACCAACATGTGCTGTGCCGTCCCATAACATTTTAGCATTGGGTTTGTCCAAAGGCTTTCCACAATGTATTTCTACAAAAAAGACATCAACCATACTTTAAGTCTTATACACAATTATTTTACTCCAATAAAAAGTTAGTTCTAGAACATTGTAATTATCACCTTGGCAGATAAGAGACATTTTCTCCCATTCTCCATTTTCTCTACAAACTGATTCATTTTGGTTCACAACACTTCTATATCCAGAACTACATTGATAAACAACTTTGGAGCCCAGTTTGGAAAGTCCATCCCAGTCAATGACCGAGTGAGGGACGACATACGGCACACCACAGTTAATTTCTATTGGGTTAGAAATGAAACGTAATTAAATTAAAACATTTACATTTATATATGTGTATTAGGTTTGAACAAAACCAACCACAGTTTAAAGATTGTATTTGAACCCACTCGTTACCTTTACACAAGATGCTTGGCTTTGTCCAAGAACCATTAATTGTGCACAAAGACACGTTGCTGCCTTTGTTGTAATAAAAACCTGTTTTACAGTAGTAAGTGACTGTGCTTCCTGGAGTTGAGCTGCCGTTCCACACTCGCTCAGTGTGTAGAGGCAAAAAAGGGTCTCCACATAACATTTCTGAGACAAAATGGCACAAAAGGGGTTTAAGATTATTGACTTTAATATGAAAGTATTTGGGTCTTTTTACACAGTTATACTTAGGTTATATGAGGTACTCTTGAATAGTTACTGTAGTAGCTGCGCCCCCACAAGCAGACAGGAGCAATGAATGACACTAAAAAGCCTACTGCAGCAAATGGTGCATAAGGGCGTTTTCACACGCGTGTTCACACGTGTTTTCACACGCCCTAAGGGCGTTTTCACACCTAAAAGTCCACAACAAGGTCCGCACAAAGAAACTCACAATTATTACGCACTATTTATTAGGTTCAGAAACTTTCGGTTTCATACTAAAGTATTTAAAAGCACTTTGGTCCAATGGTATGATTATTGTATTTCTCGAGTTGAACTCAAGAAATACAATAATCTGACTGGCATAAGGTCGACATGTTACTATTAATATAACATTCAAACAGCTGAAACTTCAAATGTACTGTTTAAGATGTGATTTTGAAACTGTCGGCTCTACAGGAGGCCTCTGTCATAGTGTTACAATAAACATAGAGCCAAATGAACTGTTTGGTCTGAACCATAGTCCGCTGGAGCTTTCACACCTGAAGATTTATTTTGAACCAGGAAATCCTGAAAGTCCGGACCAAACAGTGCAGGTGTGAAAGCACCCTCAGTAGGAGTTTAAATAGTGGTCTTTCAGTGTACATCTCAAACTGTGATCCGCTGACACTGACCTCACGCACATAAAGAATATTTACACTCTATGGCCGACTTGGAGACATTTCTGGAACAGCAAGTTTACATCAGTAAAATACTACATCCCTTTGCACTGTATGATCAGTAAGACTGTTTTATGCTTGGCTCAGTTGAATAAATATAAATATATATTTTTGTGCAAGCTCTTTATGCATTTTAAATACCCTCACTCACATCAGGTTATACTTTAGTATCTGTATCGTTTTTTTGTATTCTATTTGTATAAAACATGAGCTAAGGCCACATTTTGGCAACAGAAAATAACCTACCTTAAAAATTGCATGAACATGAAACAAATAGCAACCAACTGACTACATGTGTGTGCTGTCAGAGAGTGGATAGAAAACATTAGGCTATACGAGCTATAGTCACTGGATGTTTAGGATATGTCGGGTTTGTTTCTGCATTTGTAAAATTTTAAAAATTGTGTATCTGATGATGGTTCAAGTGGAAGGGTCTGCACTACCCAAGAGTACATCACATAACCTCAATTCAAAACATTTGAAAGACTATCATTACCTTGGCATAACAGAGTTGGGGTTGTCCACTGACCGTTTTCATTGCAGATCGATATTCTTTGGCCTCCATTGTCATAAAAGCCATCTTTACAGTAATAACCCACAGTGCTTCCAGTGGTCAAGTTCCCGTCCCACACTTGAACCGTGTATTGAACTACTGGAGGGTTTTCGCACATGATCTCTACTGGGAATAATGTTTGACCAAGATATATCCACATTCAAATTCAGTTTATCCCATTTAGTTCAATATTTTTAATCTATGTGGTTGTACCTTGGCAGAGAACAGAAGGGACATCCCATTGTTCTGCAGCGCTACAGTTAAACACGTCTCCCAATCCCATATTGTGATATCCAGAGTTACAGTGATAAAAGACCTGCGAGCCCATGCTGGAGGTATTGTCCCACTGCATTTGTGAGTGCGGTCGAGCAGGCGGGGGGCCGCAATCCACCGCTGAAGTCAAAGCATAAAATCTGCCCAGTCAGTTGTTAACATGGTGGTGCCGGGGTGCAAACTTGTTATATATTTAGAATAATGCAAAGGATTTTTGAGAAAGATGTTAGTTTGCACACACTTTGTTCAAGTTGATGGGGCCAGAATTGTAGCTTTTAAGTATTTGCTTAAGTATTAATGTGTGGCAAAAGTCTTTCTTGTCTTGTTAAATAGCAGCATTAAGAGCAATACGCCTTAGGGCAAAACCACATGGTGCTGTTGTTACCTTCACACACCATGGACGGCCCTGTCCACAGTCCATCGGCTCCACAAACTGATGAGTTGTCTCCTCTTCTCCAAATAAAGCCAATGTCACATTTAAACCTGGCCACGCCTCCATATGTGGTCTGTGTGACTGAAAGCAACACAGAGTTCTTTGCTATGATTGGCTGTCCGCAATCCACCACTAGAAAACACAACGCAGTTCAGTACAAAAATCAATCAATCTTTATTTATTTCAGACTCAAAAAGGTCCATAAAAGAAAAAAAAAAGTCTAGTGACGTAATATTCTTCTGCTCTGATTAATGAACATTTGCAGAACACAAGAAACAATGTCAAGAGTCAAAAGACTTTTCTATGTGTAAAGGTTTTTTATAATATACAAACTCAGGACTTTGTTGCTGTGAGGTTAAAGTGCTGGTATCCACCACATAGTGAAGCTGACAATAACAACTACTAGTGCTACTTTTGTAACTAGTTACTTCCCACCTCTGGACCATTTCTATGCATCATTAATAAAATTGAATATCTAAAATACTAGGGATGCACCGATACCGATACCAGTATCTGGTATCGGCCTCGATACCACATTTTTGAAAGTACTCGTACTCGTCAAAAGTCCCCCGATACCGGGGATGATACCACGGTCTGAGAAATGTTTATGTTTGAGTGGCGTGTAAGGGGTTAATCACAGGCGCCGAGTGCCCGCCCCCAGGCCCCGGCTGCAGCTCAGAGCGGGGAGAACGAAGGAAGACGAGACATGGCAGCCGTGTGGAACTATTTCAAAGTGAATGAAGACAAAACAAAGGCGGACTGCAAATTGTGGTCAGCTAAATTGTCCAGAGGAGGCTCAAAAGGTAGCGCATTTAACACAAGTAATTTAATCCCAACACGACAACGAGTATAAAGAGTTTACCCACGCTTCTAAACCAACACAACTCACACTGCAGCAAACTCTTGCAAGACGAGAGAAAATGTCCAGAGACAATCCACGTGCTGTGAAAATAACACAGGCAATCATCGAGTACATTGCATTGAGTGACCAGCCACTTTCGGAGGTAGAAAATGTGGGATTCATGCGTCTCCTCCATGTTATGATGTCCCAAGCCGCCGCTACATGACTGACACGGAGCTGCCTAAACTACACGACTCTGTGAACAAACACATCCACAGCCTACTGCAAGCCTCCTCTTCGTTTAGTTTCACCACGGATATTTGGACAAGCAGTGTTTGACCCGTGCCTTGTTTTTTTGTTAAATTATATGACTAATGCTGTTACCTGTAAATTTAAATCATATTTTTTTATTAAGTACTCGGTATCGGTATCGGCGAGTACTGAAATGCAAGTACTCGTACTCGTTTTCCAAAAAAGTGGTATCGGTGCATCCCTATAAAATACCATTCACTACAGATGTACCTTTACATGAGGCCTTGTCTCTGTTCGGATGAAATGGCTCCGCTCCATTGTGGACCTTGTAACCTATTTGGCAACGGCATTCAAAACTTCCCTCCAGGTTTCTACAGAATGCTCCTCGTCCACACATGCCATTGATCTGACACTCATCAATATCTAAAAGTGACAAAAAACATGGTCTCTTTATGACCCAAATTTTACTTATTTTAATGACATCTTTATTTTACCTTTGGTGTTTCTAAGACACCAGCCAAGACAACAATTGAGTTGTTTGTTATCATCTTACTATTACGTACTTGAATAAAAACCAACAACAAAGCTGATTTCTATAGTTTGATTTTTTTCATGTAGTCACTGTACAAAACCGCTCATGAGTTTTAAATTGCAGAAGGACAGGAATTGGAGATTAGAGTTACATGATAATCTCTTCCCATGTATCATGAACTGGTTTCAGATCTTAATCTTGGTCACTTGGTTTTGATTCATTCCACACTCTCATTCCAGATGCTAATAGTAACCAGATAATGTTATGGCTGATTGTTGTATGTTCAAAAGAGTCCATCCTGCGCTTACCCTTGCAGTGTACCCTTACCCTTGCAGTATTTTGAACCAGGAAATCCTGAAAGTCCGGACCAAACAGTGCAGGTGTGAAAGCACCCTCAGTAGGAGTTTAAATAGTGGTCTTTCAGTGTACATCTCAAACTGTGATCCGCTGACACTGACCTCACGCACATAAAGAATATTTACACTCTATATGGCCGACTTGGAGACATTTCTGGAACAGCAAGTTTACATCAGTAAAATACTACATCCCTTTGCACTGTATGATCAGTAAGACCGTTTTATGCTTGGCTCAGTTGAATAAATATAAATATATGTTTTTGTGCAAGCTCTTTATGCTTTTTAACTACCCTCACTCACATCAGGTTATACTTTAGTGTCTGTATCATTTTTTGTATTCTATTTGTATAAAACATGAGCTAAGGCCACATTTTGGCAACAGAAAATAACCTACCTTAAAACATTGCATGAACATGAAACAAATAGCAACCAACTGACTACATGTGTGTGCTGTCAGAGAGTGGATAGAAAACATTAGGCTATACGAGCTATAGTCACTGGATGTTTAGGATATGTCGGGTTTGTTTCTGTATTTGTAAATTGTGTATCTGATGATGGTTCAAGTGGAAGGGTCTGCACTACCCAAGAGTACATCACATAACCTCAATTCAAAACATTTGAAAGACTATCATTACCTTGGCATAACAGAGTTGGGGTTGTCCACTGACCGTTTTCATTGCAGATCGATATACTTTGGCCTCCATTGTCATAAAAGCCATCTTTACAGTAATAACCCACAGTGCTTCCAGTGGTCAAGTTCCCGTCCCACACTTGAACCGTGTATTGAACTACTGGAGGGTTTTCGCACATGATCTCTACTGGGAATAATGTTTGACCAAGATATATCCACATTCAAATTCAGTTTATCCCATTTAGTTCAATAATATTTTTAATCTATGTGGTTGTACCTTGGCAGAGAACAGAAGGGACGTCCCATTGTTCTGCAGCGCTACAGTTAAACACGTCTCCCAATCCCATATTGTGATATCCAGAGTTACAGTGATAAAAGACCTGCGAGCCCATGCTGGAGGTATTGTCCCACTGCATTTGTGAGTGCGGTCGAGCAGGCGGGGGGCCGCAATCCACCGCTGAAGTCAAAGCATAAAATCTGCCCAGTCAGTTGTTAACATGGTGGTGCCGGGGTGCAAACTTGTTATATATTTAGAATAATGCAAAGGATTTTTGAGAAAGATGTTAGTTTGCACACACTTTTTTCAAGTTGATAGGGCCAGAATTGTAGCTTTTAAGTATTTGCTTAAGTATTAATGTGTGACAAAAGTCTTTCTTGTCTTGTTAAATAGCAGCATTAAGAGCAATACGTAACAAGGGCAAAACCACATGGTGCTGTTGTTACCTTCACACACCATGGACGGCCCTGTCCACAGTCCATCGGCTCCACAAACTGATGAGTTGTCTCCTCTTCTCCAAATAAAGCCAATGTCACATTTAAACCTGGCCACGCCTCCATATGTGGTCTGTGTGACTGAAAGCAACACAGAGTTCTTTGCTAAGATTGGCTGTCCGCAATCCACCACTAGAAAACACAACGCAGTTCAGTACAAAAATCAATCAATCTTTATTTATTTCAGACTCAAAAAAGGTCCATAAAAGAAAAAAAAAAGTCTAGTGACGTAATATTCTTCTGCTCTGATTAATGAACATTTGCAGAACACAAGAAACAATGTAAAGGTTTTTTATAACATACAAACTCAGGACTTTGTTGCTGTGAGGTTAAAGTGCTGGTATCCACCACATAGTGAAGCTGACAATAACAACTACTAGTGCTACTATTGTAACTAGTTACTTCCCACCTCTGGACCAATTCTATGCATCATTAATAAAATTGAATATCTAAAATACCATTCACTACAGATGTACCTTTACATGAGGCCTTGTCTCTGTTCGGATGAAATGGCTCCGCTCCATTGTGGACCTTGTAACCTATTTGGCAACGGCATTCAAAACTTCCCTCCAGGTTTCTACAGAATGCTCCTCGTCCACACATGCCATTGATCTGACACTCATCAATATCTAAAAGTGACAAAAAACATGGTCTCTTTATGACCCAAATTTTACTTATTTTAATGACATCTTTATTTTACCTTTGGTGTTTCTAAGACACCAGCCAAGACAACAATTGAGTTGTTTGTTATCATCTTACTATTACGTATTGAATAAAAACCAACAACAAAGCTGATTTCTATAGTTTGATTTTTTTATGTAGTCACTGTACAAAACCGCTCATGAGTTTTAAATTGCAGCAGGACAGGAATTGGAGATTAGAGTTACATGATAATCTCTTCCCATGTATCATGAACTGGTTTCAGCTCTTAATCTTGGTCACTTGGTTTTGATTCATTCCACACTCTCATTCCAGATGCTAATAGTGCACACCTGCGCTTACCCTTGCAGTGTGTCCCGTCATTGGGGATGAATGTAGTCATATTGTTGGACGGCCTGTATCCAGAAAGACAGGTGCAGTAGTAGCTGCCATATGTGTTGTGGCAAGTTGTGTGCTGCCCACAGATCTTCACAGATCCTATCTGACATTCATCCTTATCTGAAAGAAAATAAACAATTACGATTTTTGATTATGTTAACGTGTTACTCTAATGGTGATGTTATTAGTGAATGCTGGCACAGACAGCTGTTTGTTTCCAAGTAGCAAAAAGCTTACAAAGCTCAAAAAATGTTTGAAATACAGTTTTTCAATTAAAAAGGTAATCCCATGAATGGCTGTTCCTGACTTTTCTAAGCTCTGAGCAATGTGACCTGAAACAGTGCTGATACAGTGCAGTGCATTGATGCTAAACCAGGTTGCACACTGTTAAAAAAAAGCAAAAAGCTCAATAACACTAAAATGCTTGTTCTGCACAGAGAAATGCAGAGTAGTAATTCTCTCCAATAGGTACACACCAACATTTACCCAGCTTTAACAAAATGATTCGCTGCTAATTACTTTTTACCTTGACAAAATGTTCGCCCGTTACCCACAAAGCCGTACTTGCAGTTACAGACTTTCCCAGAGCCGTCAGTTTTGTCGTTACACGTGGCGTTGGTGTGGCAGGAGGCGCACACATCGAGAGTGTGACCAGCAGCTTCCATCACTGAAACACAGCTCACTGTTGTCAAGGGTTTTTACTTTTAAACTGAATGTACAACATAGTCAGCATGATATAGCTTTTAGTAAGATCCTATGTAATTAAATGCAGCATTTCTATGTTCAAACTGAACAGAAACACACGACTAATCCAAGCCAAAATCAGGTCTTCATCCAAAGCTATCACATTACAAACCACAAGAACAAAGTAGGTCCAAACCTTGTACTAAATGTGACTTAAACTCAGAATAAAACCAGGCCTAAACCCTTGACTTCAATTTATATTATATAACATTTTTTTATTTTCAAAGCCTCACCTGCTGTGGCACAAAGCAGAAAGGCTATAACACCAGCTGTGTGCTCCATCCTCAGGCCTCTCCCTTACTTCAGCAGACGCTCCTCTTCACTACCATCATCCACTCTAGTAACTCTCTCTTACGTCTCTCAGACCATGTCAGCGCCAAGTGGCATTTGATAACCAGGATTGAGTGCTGCTTTTCTCAATGGTAGTAGCTGGTGGTTTTTGTGGTTAGCTGCATGAGACTGACACATTCAGTTATACGTCACATGAGCTGGTGATAGTGCGTACGCTGGGGTCGCTGATAAAAGCTATATTTGGCTCAATGACCAGTTCAGGACAGCATTTACAACTTAAAACAGGCAGCGTGCACTATGATAATAATACTAACATTTGTCTGGGGCAGAATTAAAGAGCTGATATAGAAAGATATGTCATCACATAAATATTCCAAAAGCACAAGAAAATAACTGTCTAAAGCAGGGTTTTTCAAACTTTTGGTGTGTGTGGACCACTATTTGTAATCAAAATATTTTGCGGACCACCTCATAACACACATAATAAAATGTTTACACACAGTCTTACCTGAATTAATCCGCACCTCTAAATAGGCTTACTAGCACTACTATAACTAGTCATCACATCAGTGTGCAACAGGCATGTTAAAAGAAAGTTTACTGCACACAACGACTGCCTCTTTTCTCTTCAGAGAACCTGTTGCTATCCACCGATCCATAACGACACTGAACTTGAACGTCACGGCCGAACACCACTGGTCTATTTTAGTAATCGCACAATAACTTGACAATTTAATGCAAATGTTATATCAATATAGGCCTACATATTCTTTAAAAATTTTTTTATGGGAATTTTCTGGTAAAATGAAGGTAAAATATTTTGCCTTTCCACGGACCACCTGCAGTACCCTCACGGACCACTAGTGGTCCGCGGACCACAGTTTGGGAATGACTGGTCTAAAGCACAGTCATATTGAAAAAAATTAGGAAACACATATAGACTACTACTACTACTACTACTACTACTACTACTACTACAAATAAATGTAGTCTATACAAAAATAATAAACACACATGAACTGTTATAAGTTATCCCTCAAACTTATTTCTGTTTAAAATATAGGCTCATTCTGTTAAAATCCAAATGACGTGCCTCTTTCACTGAAGTCTTTATTTTAGACAAGTCTGTGAAGGTTCTCAGTCATCCAGGTCATCTTGAATAAAAGGTTAAAGCAAATGCATCTGGACTCAGTTTTCAAGGTGAAGACGTTTTGTCTTTTAAAATGACCTGGTTAATATTATCTGTTTAACTTTTAGCAGTCATCATGATCAAATGCTGTAACTATGTGAAATTGTTGAATTAAACTGCCTACTTACCTGTAAAAAAGGGCAACTCTCAGGGAGTTACTAAAATTGCATTGACTCTCCAATGATCTCCAATATTGTGTAACGTCATTGTTAAGAGATTGGCTTCTCAGAAAGGTTTTTGGTAAGAGCAGGGGTCAGTTGTCAGCTGAGGTGTGGGACAGAGAGATAAGACTTGAGAGCTGCTATCTTCACGTCCTGCAGTGGGCTCAGTGTCACTCAAACTATCAGCAAAGGGCAAGCGCAGCAAACTGCTCCGACCTACTTCCGGTGACTTGTGCTGTGACTCGCGACTCACAGTCAAGCCCTATGCATTTCTTTTCCATTCTGTGACAATGCATGAGTTATGTATGCCACAGTACGAATCCATGTGAGATATAACACACTATGAGTCCGTGTGTGCGCCTTAAGCTAAAGCTAACTTTGATCATCATGCTTCACATTTCCTGAACTCTGACTTTTTTCAAATTCACTTCAGTTCTTTAGGTTTGAGTACCAGGTTAATCTCCTAATTTGCAGTATTTTTCCCATGATTCCCTCTGTAGGCTTTACCTTTTGTTCAAATCATGTGAAATCAATCAAATCTGTGATTCCTATTGGCCTTTTGCTTTTCATTGTCATTCAAGTTGTTCTTTGTTATAATGACACGATTTACAAATTGTACCTGGTTTCTTTTTTGCCCTTTTTTCAATATTTATTTGATTGTTTAAATAAAAAATAAAAATAAAAAAGAATACAACACTCTCATTTACTATAAATCATAGACCAAAAGAATTTAGGCTGAAGTCAAAGACTTATTGTGCCTAACCCTTTTAACATTTAAATAAAAGTGCTTTACAAAACAAAACAATTACAATAAATTCTAATCACCAAACAGAAGAGCAAAACAATAAAAACTAAACAGATACTATTACTGTATATGTACAGATATATACAATTATTAACATTCTTTATTGCATCTACAATCTCAAATTACATCCCAGTATAATTATCAAAAACCCTCTTTTTATACATATATTTTTAATTGTTGCAAAGTTACCACACTCTTCATATTACTTTTCAGTCCATTTCATAGTATCACAACATTTCTGGCAACACAACGTTTCTTTAGTGTAGTAATCTTTAAATTGTACCCCCCTTCTACATTTTTGGGAAGTTGCTAGGGAGTTGGTTGTTTTTAGCTTTATAAATAATTTGATTAATACTGAGATCAACTAAATCATGTAATTGTAGAACCTTACATTTTACAAACAATGGGTTTGATGGATCTCTTTACCGACAATTACTGATCACTTTTAGAGCTCTTTTTGTAAAATAAATATAGGCTGTAAGTAAGTCTTGTATGTCGACCACAAATTTCTACACAGTATGTTAAATATGGCACAATCATGGAATGAGTATGGCGTAAGTAGTACAGATTTATTTAAAAAGTGTTTACCTTATGTAATATGGCAATGGTTTTGACGATTTTTTCTTTAGTGTGAGATTTCCAGCTCCGGTCTTCATCAATTTTAACTCCTAAAAATGGGGTTTCCTTTACTTTTTGAATATCAGTACCATCTATTTTTATTGATATATATATATATAAGATTTTTCCTTTTTGTCATTGATCAATATGAAGTTGGGGGGGCAACACACACTGGACTTACTTGGGAAACATAGGTTAGCCTATATAAGACAAATAAGTCATTAATCCATGCACATGGACATGGGCCCACCACCTGCAGGAGGAACCGTAACGGGCTGGTGCAATGTGAATTGGGTGGCAGTCGTAGGTGGGGGCCTCGGACACAGAATCTGGCGCTAGGGACATGGAATGTCACCTCGCTGGCGGGGAAGGAGCCTGAGCTTGTGCGGGAGGTTGAGAGTTACTGACTAGAGATAGGCTCTCCTCCACACACAGCTTGGGCTCTGGAACCCAAATCCTCGAGAGAGGCTGGACTCTCCACTACTCTGGAGTTGCCTGCAGTGAGAGGCGGCGGGCTGGTGTGGGCTTGCTTATTGCCCTGCCCGGACATGTCCCACCGGGAGGAGACCTCGGGAGGACACGATGGAGAGACTATATCTCTTGGTTGGCCTGGGAACGCCTCGGTATCCCCCCAGAAGACCTGGAGGAAGTGTCTGGGGAGAGGGAAGTCTGGGCGTCTCTGCTTAGACTGCTGCCCCCGTGACCCAGCCCCGGATAAGCGGTAGAAGATGGATGGATGGATGGATGGATGGATGGATATTACACTGCATATCTGAAGTTAGTCTAGGTGTGATTGAACATGACATGGCCCATGTGTCATACTCTATGTTACTCTCTTCAATGTCACAATTAGATCTCTAAACCATTAAAGCAACCAAGCCAAAAAAAAACAAAACACTTTTTAATTTTTATTTATTTAAGGACTTGATCTTTGTCAAGACCTGCGGCCTTTCATACAGACCATTGCCTCAACATGCATTTAATACAAAAAGAGTCATAAACCTGCTAATGAAGTGATAAGAAGACAAAGTATTTTGGATGTTTGGTTGTTGTGATAAATAAAAATGTAGAATCTTGTGTCATAAGAGCGTGCAGAAACAGCAGTGCTTCTTTGTATATAATGTCTCTGGCTGGTCAGATGGTGGTGCTTCAGGAGACGTTGGTGTTTCCTCTTTGGACTCGGTTAATGAGCCGCTGGTGGTGGACATGAGGCGGCCACACACCAGCTCGGCCGCTTTCCCGTCCATAATGGACAAGTCTGTGACCGTCTTCTCCCGCAGAGACATATCTCCGTCATCGTCATCATCTATCAGCACAAACTCCTTTAAATAAATTGTTCCTGTTCCCTGGAGACTGTGGCTCTCCTCTAAGATTTGAGCGTCCACAAAAGTGAGTGTAGAGGTATCGGTCATTGTCTCGGGGGGGTCTGTGGAGTTGTCTTCGGGTCCAGAATAGGCCTGACTGCTCGTTTCTAAGACCCATGTGGAATTTTTTTGGAAACCTTCTTCTTTCTGTCCCTTAAGTCTCAGGTCTGGACTCTCGGAGAAGTCATCCCTGTGCGGACCAGAGGGCTTGATGGAAGAGGTGCTGTCTGCCACATGGCCATTTCCTGGGTACAACTTGAAAGCCACCTTTTGACAGTCATGGTCAACCAGTACCCCACTGCTGCCGGTCGGGGATGAGAGGGGGATGCTGTCAGCAGTGTCCTTTGATCGCTTCTTCATGTATTTGCTTTTGCTGAAAAATATTGAAAAGATACAATCAATTCCTTTTCCAAACAAACTGAGCCAAGTGCAGACAAAGTGAGCACAGCTGGAGGAGAAGCTAATTCATGTTTCTTAAACAGAGATTCTTGCTTGAAGGCTTAGCACACACTTTTTTTTAAGTGAACTCATCATCTGACCTATTTCCACTGGGTATGTTCATAGATAAAAGAATGTCCCAACAGGGCTACCGTAGGTGCTCACAGGCTGTAGAAAAGAGGAAGGTGAGGTGTGGAATACAAAATTGCAACGCGACCCCTTAGATACAACCAAAAATTACCAACTGCAGATTTAAGTATTTTTAGAGAAAATGTTACAATATAAAGATAAGAATCCAGCTGTATTTGATGACAAACAGAAGTACACAAGTCCCTCAAGAAGAATGGGATCATGGCTTTAAGGTTTAGTAGGCAGAAATTCGTGTAAAAAGTCATGAACAAACAGAAAGCTTGACACAAAGACACTTTCTGCTGAGATGTTTTGATAATTTATTGCTTCTGTGATGCATTTCAGAGTCTCAGGAGGAGAGATAGCCTACGTGCTCCTAATGTGGTCCTTACTATTCACATTTCTTCAAGAATCACCTTTTTTGAGTTCCATATTCGCCTTTATGAATAAAGCTTACGGTAAGCTTTGAGGATTACCTGAAGACTGTTAATCATTTGACAATGATTAAGCTCTAACTTAAAGACTGTGTCCCCAATTAAAACCTGGGAGAGACCAACAGGACATATCTTTAAAGTTTCTGTTTCTTTAGGACATTGTACATCTATATGCAGTATTCATACATTGCACTTACTGCAGGGGGTAATAATGTAGTGTTATTGAGTGCTGTGTTTTTAACAATAATGTTTTTCTGAAAGAACATGTCGTTTAGTGTTGGGCCTCACTGGGTAACTAAATGAAGTGGGAACTCTCGAAAGAAGCAGAAAATAACTTGATAATCCCAGAGGATCATCTCTTTGAGAAAGCAGACAGATGAACTCCTCTGAAGTGCAATGCAGTCACAGTGGAGAGGGTGGCTCTGCAAAGCACTTTACTGCTCAAGCACAAAAAAAAGAAAAGACTCATCAGATGACATGTACTGAATGATTAAACTATGTAGGCAGCTGCAGAAATGTACTTGATTTCATTATGTAGACTGACTGTGAACACAATGGATTGTCAATCGTAGTGTGTTATATTTTTTGTTACTTCATTCAGTTTCCTATATTTGCCGAAAACAGGCAAACTGAGCAATGTAAGAGGAGAAACACATATTTGTTTAGACCTAATAATTTAGGAAGAGGGGGTGCAGACATTTTTTTGTTTTTTTATTTTTGTTACTTTATTTTGTGGGAAAAAAAATCTGCTCTTGCCCTTTTTACTAAATGCTCTTCTCTAATAAATATTTTAGAAGACTATTACTTCTATGTTAGTCATTTTAACTTAGTAACTACTCACTTCTGACATCTTTTTGTTGAAATACAAGAAACTGCAGAACAAATGACTCCAACATATCTTGACTACAGGGCATTAAACGTACTTTGTAGTATGTATCGGACCTCATTTAAAAGGAGGAGGATTAGTGCATTAAACTGTCGACTCAAACACTGCTTTTAAAAGAGCTCTTCCACTTCATATCTACATTTTCAATTCAACACACCCAGTAACAGACTGACCCTCTTCCACTTGACTGAGTCGAAAGCATGACAGAATCGGGACTCTATAAATTAGTAATGGCGCTGATGTACACGTTAAAGGGCGGTCGCTCCTGTTTGTGGGCGACCGAGCAGCAAAAAACAAATGAAAAATAGATATGATTAAAGCACAGATGATGCATCAGCTGGGGTCCTTTTGTCTCGGCGGTGACAATGATTCTTGTGACTTCTTGACCCTTAACAATGTTTCTTTACAGTAAAATCTCTGTTTGGTTACAAACAGTAAATTGCTCACCTTCTACACACTGCCGTGACTACACTCTCTACATTTGTGTAGACTTAGATCACTTTTAACAAAAATGTATTGCATCATAGTGTCAAGTCAAACAACAACATTCTGCCCTCAGCTACTCCCTTTGGTACTCCCCACTACTGACATTTTAAATAATAGTTAAAGATTTTACTTACATAAATCGTATCTAGTTTGAGATGTAGCATGAGTAAAGAGCCTAAGGCAATTATTCCAGGGACAAGAAATTTATTATGACACTGATTTTGTGAATTAAGACCAAATATAATGATTTAGTTATAAGAAGAATGCATTCTCAATGTCACAAATAACGTACATAATTAAATACACATTATCTAAGTATGTTTGTGTCCCAATTTACAAAGAAAAGAGTTGTTAAAATAGTTCTTGCCCACCACTTTCCCAAACCTATACAGCAAATCCATCAAGACAAAGGATCACACCCATTTACTGCACTATTTTAAAAAGCCAAATTTTTACCTTGTGCAGTCCCAGTTGATGCCTTTTCACTCAAAGTGGATTTAATAAAGATTACATGTTAGTCCTAGATGACCCAGTGCTCCGTGGTACAACTGCTTTGATCTGAGAGCGTCCACAAACACATCCCTCCCTCATTACCTCCTGCCTCACACACACACACACACACACACTCACACGTACACACAGAGGCAGTCACGAGACGCTCCGCTGATTGGAGTTACACTGGGAATACAAACAATCATAGAGCCAAATATATGACTAACTTTACACTGGTCTTTTCTGTTCTGGATTTGTTAACATGCATTCAGTAGGCAACCTACAAAATGCATTATTATGTTTGTCTTTATCTGTATTTTGAAGCACTGCTGAAAGAACACATAATTCCATTTAATTTCAATGCAATTACACCAAAATAAATATGCACACAGTACAGACATTGACTATTAAAAGTCTAAGACAAAGATCTAATTAAATTCTCAATATTTGCATTGATTTTTTCACTGTTCTTTTGTACACACCTCTTTGTGAAACCCTTTAAAAAACTTGATGCAGGGACGCGTGAAAGCCACTCCTCTCAGTCCCATGCACTGAATATGTTCTGATGAATAATTCACATGGGCAGACTTTTACATACAAGGAAGCAGCAAACAGGAATATCATTGGGACAATACAGTGTTAGTAAATTCAGACAGGGCACATGACAAAATGTCCCGTGAACAGCTGATCTAAGGAATTAAAATTAGACAATCTGAAACAAGAGTAAGTAATTCATTTTACAAAGAGCCTACATTGGAAAGTAGCACTGTGTGCCAATAGGACAGACTCAGACCTGCTCCAAATGCCTTTCACATGCCTCTGTAAATGAAGTAGAAATGTGGTTTTGAAAAGATTCAATCAAAGAGGACATGTGAGAAAGAAATACTAATATGAGGCCATCAAGTTTGTTAATGCGTGGGAACAATTCAAAACACAAGGCTACAATATTTTTATTACATGGCCACGATGAGTGATATTAACTTGAGGCCACAAATTAATTTTGTTTGTGGCCTTCTTACGACAAAATAACCCAAGATCCCAAGGCAAGTAAGTGCTGTCAAAATATCTCTGTTGTTAATTCCAAATAAAAAGTAATGCTTGGTTGCAATAGTCTCTGTCCATAGTTTCTGCCAATGCTCCGTTAACTTGGCCCACTCTGCCTAGAGTTAATACTTGTGGCTTCGAGTTAATACTCTTGGTCTAGAGCAGGGGTGGGAAATTATTTTTCCTCAAGGGCCACATTAGAACATGGAACTCTTGTGGAGGGCCGGGCCAACACAGGGAACTCACTTATCCTCATTAAAAACACGTTAATTTAGCCTATAGGAAAGGTATTTACCGTTTGGAGCATGTTGTATAGTGGAATCATCTGATTGCTGCAAAAACTTGAAGGAAAAGGCAAAATATATGCAGTGTTTAATCATCAATAAAATATTAGTAAATTGAACAGCCCAACGGGCCACATGTGGCCCCCGGGCTTTAGTTTGCCCACCCCTGGTCTAGAGATACTATCATGTGTTTTGTCATTCCCATTCATTAAGAAACCTTTCCTTTTTTGAACAACTGTACACTAAAAATATTTCTTCAATGTGGCTTTAACGTTGATATTTGTATCTGTTGGTGTGTTTTCATTGTAAAAATTTTAAGCCCTACGTTATTGTACTTTACTGTAGTCATGTTAAAGCGAGCTTGGCTCTCTGCTAATGCACTGTGTTTTCTGACACGGCATTGCATTAAACATTAAGTAAAATAGATTATCCAGTGACATGTCTCAAAATGTGTCCCATCACAAGAGATTGACAGCTTCCATGTTCCCTCATATCAAAGCACACTTTAGCAGACGACTCTGCCAAGTCCCAAAGCCTGATGTTGACTTTGCCCTTTGCCGTTAGAGGCTCCTCTGTGAACTGTGCAGTGACACTAGCAGGAGCTGTGAGGACTTTAACCCCTGGTGACACAAAAGAAGAGAGCACAGCATTTATAAAATTATACAGCCCGGGTCTTAGTGGCAGGTGCATTTTCTACCTTAAAAAGACTTTCCCTTTTGCTGTTGCTTTCAGTGAGGTTGCTTTCTGTTTTAAGAGCCGGGGAGGTATGACAGACTAAGTCTCCATTCTCAAGTCAGTGGTGTCAAACACAAATTACTTTAGCCATTACCTTGTATTTATATGGATTATTCCTACAGCTGCCTCAGAAAGTCAAAACACAAACTGCTAAATTTTAAGGTAATAATTTAATCATCATTATTTATCTAACAGAGTTTCAAACTAAATGCACAATAATGCAATCTTGAAAAACGTGGGGGACAAAATATTATTTGGATTATCCAGGACATTTGGACCTTTAAATCAATTTTGAGGTAATTTCTATTATGGAAAAAATATAGGTTTACAGGTTTTCCTGGACGTGTGGGACCCTGATAAATATGAATGTACTTAGTACCATGTCTAAAACTAGAACTCAATTGTCCATCATTTACCCACCTTTATGCTTCTCGATTTCAGCCAGACAGACAGATAACATCCAGAGACGTGGTGAGATATGCAGCCTGAGTCCACAAAGAGCAGAGAAGAGCAGAGAGGAGACATCAGAAGAGGACCAGAAACAAGACACGGTGGGAACACTGAGGTTGACTTGCTTTACATCTGATACATCTTTGTGTTCTGTGAAACAAAAAAAAGGAATTGGTTAAAAGATCTATTGCTTCTTCAGGATGGTGGCCTTTGCAGACACTTTACCAGAGGGCTTAAGCTTAAATTGTAAAAAGTTAGTGAAACCTTTTATTTTATAAATTAGTATCTTGTGGTCCAGATTTGACTGGTTATGGGGAAACCAGTTGTTGTGTTAAAGATCTGTTGTTTATTTGTCTTGTTGGTGTCCATCTTGCAGCAGCTTCGCATATGAACAAATTTAGAATACCATATGCAACATAGTGCTTTCTTTTGGTGATTTAACTTTTTTTCATAAATCAGTTCAATTCAGTTTTTTTGGACAACCCAGTATCACAATGACAATTGCCCCAAGGGGCTGAATCCAGCCTATTAAGCTCCCAAGGCAGGCCACAATACACACACCCCACCTTGTGTTGTTACAAAGAATTACAATAAGAGAGACTAACTATTAATCCACAAGAACTCAACTTATACAGTAGACAGTAACTTAACCCAGTATAATTAAATATAATTACAGTACCCTAGTACTTGTAATTACCAAAAATAATAAATACATATATCCATTTATGGCAGGCAAGTGGTTGTATACTTCAGATTTATAGGGTTATTGAGGCTGAATTCATTTATTTATTTCTGACACTCATAGACAGTACAGCCAGTTTATTATAACTGTGTAACTCTGAGTGTTATTGGGTGCACATCCTGAAAAGTGATATAGTCTTCCATAAAATGTTCTCACTGATAAAAGGAATGTTCACATGATGTTTGGGAAACTTATCATTTTGATATTGAACATTTGGTTAAGCACAACTGGATCATTAAATGCAGATAAATAGTTTACACATAAATGAGACTAATGTAAATGTATTGGTAAATGTCAAGCTTTCATTAAATTGTGTAGTATGTTGATAATTCTTACCAGTTCCTGGCTTTTTGTGATTTTTAACTATTGGTTGGTTGGTTCAACACATTAACAATCAAAATCTATTTGTGGGCTGACTAAACTGCTGCAAGGTTTACTGGATTTAGTTTAGATTGACAGCTTTACACTCACCCAGAGTTGCACATGTAGTGTCTTTGTGAAGCTTGTTTGTCGACAGAAGTGTCCAGACGCTCTCCCAGACAAGGCAGTTGGAACTCGATGTGGCGGACAGATAAATGTCCACCTCCACACCAACATTTATCCGTCTGTAGCACAGTACTCTGGCTTGCAGCTTGAACGGACCCTTCTTCAGCTCATCAATGGGCTGCAAGGTTTTCACAGTCTGACGCACCCGAACAAGACCTAGACGCATTTGCAAAAACAAAATCAGAACCAGAATGACAAACCCTACAAAGACCCGGCCCAAATGGGGTCACATCATCTACACTGAGGCGGTGCATGGAACAGCTGACTCCAGTGCTTACGGACATTTTCAATTATTCACTGGAGTCTTGCCGGCTGCCAGCCTGTTCTCCACTATTATTGGGATCGTAGCAGACCCCTCTCATCCCAGACACAGACGCTGACTCTTCCCCTTTGGCAGGAGACTCCAGTCCATCAGAACCAGAGGAGATGCCATAAGAATTTTCTTCCCCTCTGCTGTTGGACACATAAAACCTAAGCCCCCCCCCCAAATAACCCCACACACTTCATCTGTCATCACTCTGTCCCTGGGATACTTAAAGACTCTTGAACTACATCTCATTTGCACTAACTTCAGTAAATACATCATTTTTGTTATTCTGTTCTGCACCAATATGCCACAACACGGTTTACTCATAGTGTAAATCTTTTCAATTTATCTGGCAAAAAAATAAATATATGATTCTCAGATAGGCATTTTATTAATGTATATACTATTATAAATATAAATCATAGATTGTATAAATATGGACGATATCCGCCCATTGGTCCCCTATTCACCAATATTGTCATTACGAATGGGCAATAAAATGGCCGTTATATCCGGGCTTTTTCCATAGTAAATCAATAGTTTTTAGATAGCATAAACAAACATATTAATCAAAAATTCACCCCCCCCAGAGTTGTCATGTAGTAAAAACTTAGCTCTAGAGACTGGAGCCATCTTTTGTACCAGGCTGTAAACATGAGTTTTACTCTTGTAAAGTCGCCATTGGGTTTCTCCTTATTATTCCGCTTTTGGAGCCTGCCCTCTGGTGGACGGAGGTATATCGCTGTATTTCACTGTAAAATAACCGTATGGCGGCGCCCTTACACGAGGACCATTTTAGAGGTTCCATGGGAGAGGCTTGATATAAATAGAATTAAAACTCTGACGCGCCCCGACATGGCCCCGCTGGGACCCGCTGGGACCCCACCCTGAAGCCCGACCCAGGGTCGCATGCGAGTGCCTGGTGGCTGGACCTCGCTCCACGGGGCCCAACCTCTGAAATATCAACATGGGGCTGGCCTCCCGTATACCCACCCCCTGCGGGAGGGTCCGTAAGGGTCTGGTGCTTAGTGGATCAGGTAGCAGTCAAGGCAGGAGTCCCGATGACCCAATAGATAGACACAGAAACTTTCCTTGACGTGGAACGTCACCTTACATGTGGGGAAAAAGCCTGAGCTTGTGTGGGTGATTGAGAGGTACCAACTAGAGATAGTCAGGCTTACTTCCACATACAGCTCTGAAACCCAACAAGAAAGAGGCTGAACTCTCCACTACTCTGGAGTTGCCCGCGGTGAGAAGCGGCGGGCAGGTGTGGACTTGGTCATAGCTCCCCAGCTCAGCTGCCGTGTGTGCAATGCAGAGTATCTGGCCTTCTGGAAGTCTCTGGGAGGGTTGCTGGAAAGTGCACCAACCGGAGACTCCCGGTATGGGGAAGCAGTGCCCGGCCAAAACTGTTTACAGTGGAGGTGGGCAGCTGTTGGATTTACATCCAAATCAGGTGAACAGTGTAGGAATTACAACAGTTTGTATATGTGCCTCCCACTTTTTCGTTTCGATGTCCCAATATTTATGGACCTGACTGTATGGTGAGAGACGGCCACTCTGGAGGAGCTCAGAGTAGAGCTACTGCTCCTCCACATTGAGAGGAGCCAGCTAAGGTGGCTCGGGCATTCTGGACACCACCCTAGGGAGGTGTTCCGGGCAAGGCCTGTGTCTCTCGCCTGGCCTAGGAATGCCTTCCCCCGTAAGAGAGGGAGGAAGTATCTAGAGAGGGGAAGTCTGGGCGTCTCTGCTTAGACTGCGTCCCCGCGACCGGATAAGCAAAAGAAAATGGATGGATGATTCTCAGAAAAGAAAAACAGTTTGGGATTCAGTGGTTCATTTAAATGAGATGTAAAGTAGCCAGGTTTGTAGTGACTTTTACAGTATTTCTCTGTGCCATAAACTGAAAAAATGTATACAACAGTAGGTATGTTAGTTTGTTTTTGTTGTGTCTGCTGCACAGGATAATAAAATATATATTTTCTAATTTTAAAATGTGGCTTAACAAGTAACTAACCCACACAATAAATAAATTAATACAAAAAAAGATGACATTCAATTAGATACTTTATTGATCCCGAGGATTCAAGATTAAATGACAACTGTAGTTTGTTCTCTGTTGCTATGGTTGCCTCCAGCGTCCGTAGCACTGGTGTGTGACTGTAGAGGTGTGTAACGAACAGACAGGAATGTAGTGGAGCATGCAGCACTTTAAACAAAATGTGAATTTGCACATAAAGAACATTGCACACAATTGGTTTTAAGAAATAAGTTATTGATTGTTTTATAGTTTCACTTGTGGATCTGCGCTTTGAAGGATGGCTGCCAGTCTGCAGGGGGAGAACAAACAATCAGAACTGATTGAGAAATGTGCAATAGATATGTGTAATTGTGTGTTTGGTGTTAAGCGTTATGGTGTATTGTGGCGGAGTGTGTTTGAAAGGTTGTTTGGTGCCGTGTTAGAGTTTACTCACCGCTCTGTTCCTTGTGTCCAGGTGTCTGGCTAAAAGAGTCCCCGGGGGAACAAGCAACACTAAAAAAGTTCCGGGCCAGACCAAGGCAAGGGAACGGAGAGGGGAGAAACCAAACGGTGTTTTATGGTTTAAGGGTTTTAAAGAAGTGTGTTTGGTTTTAAGGTTTGAGAATTGTGTTGGGTTTTAAATATGGTTTATGGTTTGGTTTATTTGTCTGGAGGGTATTAACATGGGTTTGGGAAAAGCTTATGTTAATGTAGGTACCTGTGGGGTTGTTTTTTTTTTTCCCAGTTGAGACGTATTTAAGGCGCCTCAAATCATTATTCTGTGTCGTCCCTGCTTCTGGAGAGGACTGAGTTCCTCCTGCCTCCATTGCACTTTTGCACCTAGCACTTTTGTATATTTATTGAAAAAGAAAGGAAAATAAAAGAAAAACAGTGGAATATGTCAACCTTGAGTCTAGCCTATCATTGCTCGTGGTACCTCACTGACCTCCAGCTGCTAACCAGGCCCCGGTGTAACAAGGTGAGTTTGGTGGTGGTCGGAGAAGTCTGTGAGCGCTGTATGGCAGTGTGGTGTGAATGTGTGTGAATGGGGTGAGTGAAAGCACAATGTAAAGTGCTTTGGGTGCCCAGAAGGGTGCAAAAAAGCACTTTATACATGCATGCCATTTACCATTTACAAGAAGGCTTAGCAGAAAACAGAAGACTATAGGGTAAATAGTTTTGTAGCACATCTGTTGTCAGCCAATCAGAAAAGAGTATTCAGCGGGACCAGGGAACAGCTGATTGCTTTGTTACCTGCAGGACTGAGCTTAAAGTACTTATCGGTCAGAAGCATAAGTAAGAGTCTGGGACACAGAGACTCTGGGAAACACGGTGGGATGTCTCTGTATTCGCTGTCGGGATAGTCCCAGCCATAACCAGCAGCAGCGCAGAACCTCCTCAACAGGTGTGAGTCCAACCTTGAAAGAGAGTCAAATTAATCAAGGCATAGTAAAGAGTATAGAGTTTAAATTATTTTGAATTAACAAAATGTATCTGAAAAGACCAGGAAATTCATTTTTGGGGAATTTTTTTTATTGCTTATAAAAAAGGTTAAAGCAAAGACATCTGGACTTATACTTTTCAAGGTGCAGACATTTCATCTCTAAATTCCAAGAGACTTTTCCAATTCTTTATCAATTGATCTCAAAATTGACAATGTCCCCTGGGCAAGAAATGTAACGTCATTACCTTGAAAACTAAGTCCAGATCCTTTGCTTTAACTTTTTCTTCAAGAGAACATTCACAAACGTTGTTTATATTGAGTAAACCTCATCAGAGTGTAAGAGAGGTTGATGGTCCATATGTTTGTTGAAGCTGGATGTGATCACACAGGACCAGTGTGTGGATCATTCTGTGGACGGGCTTTAGCGCCCCTTTGACGAAGATCTTGAGGGGCGTCGTGTTGTGGTTGGAGTGGTCCTGGAGGCAGTGTGCGAGTCAGGATTAGGTGACTGTGGATTCGTGATCAATGTATTGATAAGACAAAGAGCAAAAAAAACAGTTGCAACAAGAACAAAAATGCCCAAATATGCAGCGTACAGCAAGGTCCGCACTATCGTGGCTGCAGTTGTGATGTAACTTTTGTAACTTGGACTCGGGTTAACTGTGCTTTGAATGTTGTTCTCACTTGAGCCAGCCGTATTTGAAGCACCACAGGTTTCAGCTGTGGGCTGATGGGATTGATGGGCGGATCTCTCTTCCTCTTCATTACTTTGATTGATGTCTTCATGAGAGTCAGCTTCAATCATCCCAGTGAGACAAGGAACATGTTCCTGTTGAATGGGGGATTCCTGCTTGTCCCTAGGTTGATTGACTTCAGTCTGGTTGTCGCTCTCAATAGGACAAGGAATATTTTTGTGTTGAACAATGGCTTGTTCTTGCTTGTCCTTATGTTGATTTATCCGGATCGTAACTCCAGTCTGGGTTTCAATGTCAATGAGACCAGGAACAGCTTCGTGTTGGACGGCGGATTCCTCTTCCTGGTCCCTACGTTGATCGATGCAGGGGTCTTCAGGGGAGACAGCTTCAATCTGGTTGCCTGTCTCGGTGAGACAAGGGACATCAGCGAGATTAGACTCTTTTTCTGACCCTGGTGTTGAGCCAGTTGGTTGTGGGTTGGTCTGGTCTCTATTGTTGGAGCTAGCCTCATTTTTCTCTTCTCTGGTTCCAAATCTTCTTCTCTGCTTTCATCTTGAGGAGCACATCCAGATGTTAAGTCCCCAAGAGTGATGGTCATTAGGTCACGTGCCCACTGTGCATAATCTGGTTTGGTCTCGACCAGATAATTCATTGTGATGAAGGAATGCCGGAGCGCTTCGCTTGGTGTCATCCTTTTTTCCGGATCAAGATGGAGCAGATTTTTGAGAAGGCTCAAAAAAGCCATTCTGTCGCAGTACTCCAGAAACTTGACGGATCTCTTCCTTTTAATGGCGTCATCTAAATCTAACATCGCATCAAGAGGACTCTTCTCAACATTGGGCTGCTTTCCAGTTGTGGCCGTGTATTCTTGAGGGGTTTTTAATCTCCACTGTGGAGAACCATTTGTCTGAACAAAGTACACTTTGGTGAACAGGCCTTTGTTCAACTGTTCATCGTTTGGTTGTCCCAGAAGGTGTACAATGGTCCTAAGGTTGTCGTAGCAGGAACTTCCAGAGAAGATGTTGCAGCCTAAGTACCACTCCCCTAAGCAGCAGCCCAAAGACCACATGTCCAAAGCCTCGGACAGTGGGAGGCCCAGCGTGACCTCTGGTGCCCGGAAAGCAGTGCACTGAAGCTTCATGCCAAGCTTAAATTCAGAACGATGTCCCGCCAGACCAAAGTCAATCAGTTTGACTTTAAGAGGCTGGTCCTTATGATTAGTAAGCATGACGTTGTCCGACTTAAGGTCGGTATGTACGATGCCTTTGCTCTTAAGGGCCTCAAACGCCACCAGAAGCTGCTGTGTGATGGGCCGAATTTCGCTCAGCTCAAATGTCAACTGCCGCTGTACCATCAGGTCATACAGGCTGCGGTCCAGCATTTCAAACACCATGCAATTATAACTGTCACAGCTGAAAAAGTCAAATAACCTATAAATGTTGATTTTGTCAGGATCTGTTGCACTCAGTGCATAGAGAATGGATACCTCTCGCGCTAAGTTTCTTGTGCTACCATTCTGATTGTTCTTGAGAATCTTTATAGCTACCACCTCAGAGGTGTGGACGTTGAAGTATTTGGCAACCACTCCAAAGCTTCCCTCCCCAAGAATCTCCAACACGATGTAGTCGTTGAGCTTGTAGGGGATTTTATCCAGGAATAAACTAGTCGAAGTCATTTTAAGCGTTGTTGTGGATCTGTTGTGTGAACACAAGCTGAACTATGTTGCTTCTATCGAAGGGTTTTGTAAAACTGAAGAAGCTCTATGATCTACCGTCTAGTAGAGAGATCTTTCACTGAGCCATGATGTCACATGGACTGAAGAGTCTATGATGTCACATGATCTGGTTACCATGGTCACCAAGCACTGGCATTCCATTTTTCAGCCATTTTTTTAAACCAAAGAATTATATTCAATAAATATAATAATAAATAAATGTTGTTAATCACAAAATGTTTGATTACAATAGTCGTAACTGTAATAAACTAAAACTTTAAAAATCTTTCAGAAATGTTTTTTTTTTTACACAACTTCATGTAATAACAACTAATGTAATACAGGTTATGTCCAGCTAAAGACTATATATTCATTTAATTGATTTAACTTTATGCAAGAGTGAATTGATGCATTTGGCTCTTACTTTAAAATCTTTGTGGGTTTCTCATAATTATCATTGAATCTTTTAGATTTACATAATTCACATGTATTATTACAAAACCACATTTAAAGTTCAAGTGCTTGTTTACATTGAATGCACAATAAAGTTGCTGTTCATATCAGAGCTATTTAAATGAAGTTTTACAGACAGAGCCACTCACCTGCAGCTGAGCACAGTGTACTCCAGTTCCCTCTCAACAGTGCTGCTCGTATTGTTCACGTAGCCAGGAGTCCGACTCAGACATCTGGATAAATATCTAATATAAATGAAGGCAAAACTCGGGAGCCTGTTACTTTGGAGCTCATTTGATTTGAGTAAACTATACGAGCAGTAAATCTTAATAAACTAAAAACACAGTGCACACGGAGAGGGACCCGAGCACGCCTCTGCGTGTTCCCCATCTTTATAAATTTAAGCAATAATATGATATTTTACAAACGCAGAAACATAAAAAACTTTAGATAAGTCACACAGTTCATTGTCAGAGTAGTCATGAGTTCAAAACACATTCTTCTTCTTCTGTATGGAGTATATTCCTCTGCAGCTCGTTAGCGTCCCCCTGTGGTGGACCAGTACAAGGACGTGCTGTAACCAAAAATTAGGTCTACTGTAATTTAAATAAAAAAACGTTTAATGTCATTTATTGCCCATGAAAGTAGAGCACATTAGCCACATTGCACTCAAACTATGGAGAGCTTTCAGATGACTCCATGGAGCTGAATCAACTCTTTTCAGTTCTCGTGCTCTTTTGTGGCTCTGCTGTGGTCACCAAGTCCACCAACCCTCAAGTTCTTCTGTTATTAAACTATTTGTTAAGTGATGCTGAATCCAGGTTTTTCAAAAAATATATATTTATGGAAAACAAAACAATACATTTCATTAGAATTAAAACAGTTTGGTATTTTTTTTTTTTTATATTTTTGTATTTTTGTATTTTTTTTTTCATAATAACAGATAACAAGGTTGAATGTTCAAAATCCAGTAACAAGCAAGATAAAGTCAAAACCCCACATAAATGACTAATGCAGCATTATTATCCTTTTTGAGGTAAGTACGTGAGACAAAAATATGTCTAACAGAAAAAACTGTGGATAATAATCACAATAGAATTAATCTTAAAATATATAGTGTCTGCAATCTATATATACTGCAATCTCCAACCATGCATCCCCATCCTTCGGCAGCCTGTGAGCATCTATGGTAGCCTTGTAGGGACATGCGACTGTCTTATATACTTAAATCAATGTATAAATAAATAATATACTAATAAATGTAAGTAATATAAGAATGTGTTTAAAAAGAAAAAGTGTGCTTCTCCTCCAGCAGTGCTCAGTTTGTTTGCTCCACTCTCCAGGCAGATGCAGGAAAAGGAACCAATGAAACTAAAAGCTCCATCCACTGTCTTTTACTGTGCTGCAAAAGACCTTAAGACACCATATTGACTTTATTATCATGGATTTTAATAGATTTAGCGTGTACCAGCAGGTGTTGGCCAATCACATCCTTTTATAAGCTCTTAAATAGGAAATGTTCCCAATGACTGTGGGACTGGAAAAGTAACTATTCTAGCACTGGCTAAGTCTGCTTCCACAGAGAAACAGAGATTTAAAAAAAATTGGGACTCATCAATGACAAAATATATGTGGGGTCAAAGTAAATTAAGTTTGCTCTGTCGTTGTGTAGGAGTTAAGAGTGTTATTCTGATGCAATTATAAATCACTTCAAATATAATTAAGACCTGTGTGCTCCATTCGGTTCAAACATCATTTTACAGAATACATCTTAACGTCAATTCTTAACAGAAAGCCTCTGCGTAATTTGACATTTTTACACTAGATGGCGTTACCATATCATGGTTTATACCATTGTACACCATCAGGAGGCTTTGAGAGGACCTGCTCTGTGGAGTCATCTGTTATAAATACTTAATGCCTTACTACTGTTGCAGCAGCAGAAAGAGCGACTGAGCATTGCCAACCAAATACAACAGTTCAATAGGGTCTAACACACACTGTAGTGTTGGCTTTCTGTATCTAGTGATTAATGAGATCTATAAAGCTGCAGCAACAACACACGACGGCTCTGAAGCTTTGATTTGAATTAGTCTCTTGTCTTCATATTTCTTAGAACAGGGACAGTTAAGAAACACTGTTTACAGTGGAGGTGGGCAGCTGTTGGATTTACATCCAAATCAGGTGAACAGTGTAGGAATTACAACAGTTTGTATATGTGCCTCCCACTTTTTCGTTTCGATGTCCCAATATTTATGGACCTGACTGTATGGTGAGGAGCTCGGCCACTCTGGAGGAGCTCAGAGTAGAGCTACTGCTCCTCCACATTGAGAGGAGCCAGCTAAGGTGGCTCGGGCATTCTGGACACCACCCTAGGGAGGTGTTCCGGGCAAGGCCTGTGTCTCTCGCCTGGCCTAGGAATGCCTTCCCCCGTAAGAGAGGGAGGAAGTATCTAGAGAGGGGGAAGTCTGGGCGTCTCTGCTTAGACTGCGTCCCCCGCGACCCGGATAAGCAAAAGAAAATGGATGGATGATTCTCAGAAAAGAAAAACAGTTTGGGATTCAGTGGTTCATTTAAATGAGATGTAAAGTAGCCAGGTTTGTAGTGACTTTTACAGTATTTCTCTGTGCCATAAACTGAAAAAATGTATACAACAGTAGGTATGTTAGTTTGTTTTTGTTGTGTCTGCTGCACAGGATAATAAAATATATATTTTCTAATTTTAAAATGTGGCTTAACAAGTAACTAACCCACACAATAAATAAATTAATACAAAAAAAGATGACATTCAATTAGATACTTTATTGATCCCGAGGGATTCAAGATTAAATGACAACTGTAGTTTGTTCTCTGTTGCTATGGTTGCCTCCAGCGTCCGTAGCACTGGTGTGTGACTGTAGAGGTGTGTAACGAACAGACAGGAATGTAGTGGAGCATGCAGCACTTTAAACAAAATGTGAATTTGCACATAAAGAACATTGCACACAATTGGTTTTAAGAAATAAGTTATTGATTGTTTTATAGTTTCACTTGTGGATCTGCGCTTTGAAGGATGGCTGCCAGTCTGCAGGGGGAGAACAAACAATCAGAACTGATTGAGAAATGTGCAATAGATATGTGTAATTGTGTGTTTGGTGTTAAGCGTTATGGTGTATTGTGGCGGAGTGTGTTTGAAAGGTTGTTTGGTGCCGTGTTAGAGTTTACTCACCGCTCTGTTCCTTGTGTCCAGGTGTCTGGCTAAAAGAGTCCCCGGGGGAACAAGCAACACTAAAAAAGTTCCGGGCCAGACCAAGGCAAGGGAACGGAGAGGGGAGAAACCAAACGGTGTTTTATGGTTTAAGGGTTTTAAAGAAGTGTGTTTGGTTTTAAGGTTTGAGAATTGTGTTGGGTTTTAAATATGGTTTATGGTTTGGTTTATTTGTCTGGAGGGTATTAACATGGGTTTGGGAAAAGCTTATGTTAATGTAGGTACCTGTGGGGTTGGTTTTTTTTTTTTTCCCAGTTGAGACGTATTTAAGGCGCCTCAAATCATTATTCTGTGTCGTCCCTGCTTCTGGAGAGGACTGAGTTCCTCCTGCCTCCATTGCACTTTTGCACCTAGCACTTTTGTATATTTATTGAAAAAGAAAGGAGAATAAAAGAAAAACAGTGGAATATGTCAACCTTGAGTCTAGCCTATCATTGCTCGTGGTACCTCACTGACCTCCAGCTGCTAACCAGGCCCCGGTGTAACAAGGTGAGTTTGGTGGTGGTCGGAGAAGTCTGTGAGCGCTGTATGGCAGTGTGGTGTGAATGTGTGTGAATGGGGTGAGTGAAAGCACAATGTAAAGTGCTTTGGGTGCCCGAGAAGGGTGCAAAAAAGCACTTTATACATGCATGCCATTTACCATTTACAAGAAGGCTTAGCAGAAAACAGAAGACTATAGGGTAAATAGTTTTGTAGCACATCTGTTGTCAGCCAATCAGAAAAGAGTATTCAGCGGGACCAGGGAACAGCTGATTGCTTTGTTACCTGCAGGACTGAGCTTAAAGTACTTATCGGTCAGAAGCATAAGTAAGAGTCTGGGACACAGAGACTCTGGGAAACACGGTGGGATGTCTCTGTATTCGCTGTCGGGATAGTCCCAGCCATAACCAGCAGCAGCGCAGAACCTCCTCAACAGGTGTGAGTCCAACCTTGAAAGAGAGTCAAATTAATCAAGGCATAGTAAAGAGTATAGAGTTTAAATTATTTTGAATTAACAAAATGTATCTGAAAAGACCAGGAAATTCATTTTTGGGAAATTTTTTTTATTGCTTATAAAAAAGGTTAAAGCAAAGACATCTGGACTTATACTTTTCAAGGTGCAGACATTTCATCTCTAAATTCCAAGAGACTTTTCCAATTCTTTATCAATTGATCTCAAAATTGACAATGTCCCCTGGGCAAGAAATGTAACGTCATTACCTTGAAAACTAAGTCCAGATCCTTTGCTTTAACTTTTTCTTCAAGAGAACATTCACAGACGTTGTTTATATTGAGTAAACCTCATCAGAGTGTAAGAGAGGTTGATGGTCCATATGTTTGTTGAAGCTGGAGGTGATCACACAGGACCAGAGTGTGGATCATTCTGTGGACGGGCTTTAGCGCCCCTTTGACGAAGATCTTGAGGGGCGTCGTGTTGTGGTTGGAGTGGTCCTGGAGGCAGTGTGCGAGTCAGGATTAGGTGACTGTGGATTCGTGATCAATGTATTGATAAGACAAAGAGCAAAAAAAACAGTTGCAACAAGAACAAAAATGCCCAAATATGCAGCGTACAGCAAGGTCCGCACTATCGTGGCTGCAGTTGTGATGTAACTTTTGTAACTTGGACTCGGGTTAACTGTGCTTTGAATGTTGTTCTCACTTGAGCCAGCCGTATTTGAAGCACCACAGGTTTCAGCTGTGGGCTGATGGGATTGATGGGCGGATCTCTCTTCCTCTTCATTACTTTGATTGATGTCTTCATGAGAGTCAGCTTCAATCATCCCAGTGAGACAAGGAACATGTTCCTGTTGAATGGGGGATTCCTGCTTGTCCCTAGGTTGATTGACTTCAGTCTGGTTGTCGCTCTCAATAGGACAAGGAATATTTTTGTGTTGAACAATGGCTTGTTCTTGCTTGTCCTTATGTTGATTTATCCGGATCGTAACTCCAGTCTGGGTTTCAATGTCAATGAGACCAGGAACAGCTTTGTGTTGGACGGCGGATTCCTCTTCCTGGTCCCTACGTTGATCGATGCAGGGGTCTTCAGGGGAGTCAGCTTCAATCTGGTTGCCTGTCTCGGTGAGACAAGGGACATCAGCGAGATTAGACTCTTTTTCTGACCCTGGTGTTGAGCCAGTTGGTTGTGGGTTGGTCTGGTCTCTATTGTTGGAGCTAGCCTCATTTTTTCTCTTCTCTGGTTCCAAATCTTCTTCTCTGCTTTCATCTTGAGGAGCACATCCAGATGTTAAGTCCCCAAGAGTGATGGTCATTAGGTCACGTGCCCACTGTGCATAATCTGGTTTGGTCTCGACCAGATAATTCATTGTGATGAAGGAATGCCGGAGCGCTTCGCTTGGTGTCATCCTTTTTTCCGGATCAAGATGGAGCAGATTTTTGAGAAGGCTCAAAAAAGCCATTCTGTCGCAGTACTCCAGAAACTTGACGGATCTCTTCCTTTTAATGGCGTCATCTAAATCTAACATCGCATCAAGAGGACTCTTCTCAACATTGGGCTGCTTTCCAGTTGTGGCCGTGTATTCTTGAGGGGTTTTTAATCTCCACTGTGGAGAACCATTTGTCTGAACAAAGTACACTTTGGTGAACAGGCCTTTGTTCAACTGTTCATCGTTTGGTTGTCCCAGAAGGTGTACAATGGTCCTAAGGTTGTCGTAGCAGGAACTTCCAGAGAAGATGTTGCAGCCTAAGTACCACTCCCTAAGCAGCAGCCCAAAGACCACATGTCCAAAGCCTCGGACAGTGGGAGGCCCAGCGTGACCTCTGGTGCCCGGAAAGCAGTGCACTGAAGTTTCATGCCAAGCTTAAATTCAGAACGATGTCCCGCCAGACCAAAGTCAATCAGTTTGACTTTAAGAGGCTGGTCCTTATGATTAGTAAGCATGACGTTGTCCGACTTAAGGTCGGTATGTACGATGCCTTTGCTCTTAAGGGCCTCAAACGCCACCAGAAGCTGCTGTGTGATGGGCCGAATTTCGCTCAGCTCAAATGTCAACTGCCGCTGTACCATCAGGTCATACAGGCTGCGGTCCAGCATTTCAAACACCATACAATTATAACTGTCACAGCTGAAAAAGTCAAATAACCTATAAATGTTGATTTTGTCAGGATCTGTTGCACTCAGTGCATAGAGAATGGATACCTCTCGCGCTAAGTTTCTTGTGCTACCATTCTGATTGTTCTTGAGAATCTTTATAGCTACCACCTCAGAGGTGTGGACGTTGAAGTATTTGGCAACCACTCCAAAGCTTCCCTCCCCAAGAATCTCCAACACGATGTAGTCGTTGAGCTTGTAGGGGATTTTATCCAGGAATAAACTAGTCGAAGTCATTTTTCTCGCTGTTGTGGATCTGTTGTGTGAACACAAGCTGAACTATGTTGCTTCTATCGAAGGGTTTTGTAAAAGTGAAGAAGCTCTATGATCTACCGTCTAGTAGAGAGATCTTTCACTGAGCCATGATGTCACATGGACTGAAGAGTCTATGATGTCACATGATCTGGTTACCATGGTCACCCAGCACTGGCATTCCATTTTTCAGCTGCTTTTTAAATGAAATAATTATATACAATAAATATAATAATAAATAAATGTTGTTAATCACAAAATGTTTGATTACAATAGTCGTAACTGTAATAAACCAAAACTTTAAAAATCTTTCAGAAATGGTTTTTTTTTTTTTTTACACAACTTCATGTAATAACAACTAATGTAATACAGGTTATGTCCAACTAAAGACTATATATTCATTTAATTGATTTAACTTTATGCAAGAGTGAATTGATGCATTTGGCTCTTACTTTAAAATCTTTGTGGGTTTCTCATAATTATCATTGAATCTTTTAGATTTACATAATTCACATGTATTATTACAAAACCACATTTAAAGTTCAAGTGCTTGTTTACATTGAATGCACAATAAAGTTGCTGTTCATATCAGAGCTATTTAAATGAAGTTTTACAGACAGAGCCACTCACCTGCAGCTGAGCACAGTGTACTCCAGTTCCCTCTCAACAGTGCTGCTCGTATTGTTCACGTAGCCAGGAGTCCGACTCAGACATCTGGATAAATATCTAATATAAATGAAGGCAAAACTCGGGAGCCTGTTACTTTGGAGCTCATTTGATTTGAGTAAACTATACGAGCAGTAAATCTTCGAATAAACTAAAAACACAGTGCACACGGAGAGGGACCCGAGCACGTAACTCTGCGTGTTCCCCATCTTTATAAATTTAAGCAATAATATGATATTTTACAAACGCAGAAACATAAAAAACTTTAGAAAAGTCACACAGTTCATTGTCAGAGTAGTCATGAGTTCAAAACACATTCTTCTTCTTCTGTATGGAGTATATTCCTCTGCAGCTCGTTAGCGTCCCCCTGTGGTGGACCAGTACAAGGACGTGCTGTAACCAAAAATTAGGTCTACTGTAATTTAAATAAAAAAACGTTTAATGTCATTTATTGTCCATGAAAGTAGAGCACATTAGCCACATTGCACTCAAACTATGAAGAGCTTTCAGATGACTCCATGGAGCTGAATCAGCTCTTTTCAGTTCTCGTGCTCTTTTGTGGCTCTGCTGTGGTCACCAAGTCCACCAACCCTCAAGTTCTTCTGTTAATAAACTATTTGTTAAGTGATGCTGAATCCAGGTTTTTCAAAAAATATATATTTATGGAAAACAAAACAATACATTTCATTAGAATTAAAACAGTTTGGTATTTTTTTTTTATCATAATAACATATAACAAGGTTGAATGTTCAAAATCCAGTAACAAGCAAGATTTTGTCTTGTCATAAATGACTAATGCAGCATTATTATCCTTTTTGAGGTAAGTACGTGAGACAAAAATATGTCTAACAGAAAAAACTGTGGATAATAATCACAATAGAATTAATCTTAAAATATATAGTGTCTGCAATCTATATATACTGCAATCTCCAACCATGCATCCCCATCCTTCGGCAGCCTGTGAGCATCTATGGTAGCCTTGTAGGGACATGCGACCGTGTTATATACCTAAATCAATGTATAAATAAATAATACTAATATATGTAAGTAATATAAGAATGTGTGTTTAAAAAGAAAAAGTGTGCTTCTCCTACAGCAGTGCTCAGTTTGTTTGCTCCACTCTTTAGGCAGATGCAGGAAAAGGAACCAATGAAACTAAAAGCTCCATCCACTGTCTTTTACTGTGCTGCAAAAGACCTTAAGACACCATATTGACTTCATTATCATGGATTTTAATAGATTTAGCGTGTACCAGCAGGTGTTGGCCAATCACATCCTTTTATAAGCTCTTAAAATGGAAATGTTCCCATTGACTGTGGGACTGGAAAAGTAACTATTCTAGCACTGGCTAAGTCTGCTTCCACAGAGAAACAGAGATTTAAAAAAAATTGGGACTCATCAATGATAGACAATGACAAAATATATGTGGGGTCAAAGTAAATTAAGTTTGCTCTGTCGTTGTGTAGGAGTTAAGAGTGTTATTCTGATGCAATTATAAATCACTTCAAATATAATTAAGACCTGTGTGCTCCATTCGGTTCAAACATCATTTTACAGAATACATCTTAAAGTCAATTCTTAACAGAAAGCCTCTGCGTAATTTGACATTTTTACACTAGGTGGCGGTACCATATCATGGTTTATACCATTGTACACCATCAGGAGGCTTTGAGAGGACCTGCTCTGTGGAGTCATCTGTTATAAATACTTAATGCCTTACTACTGTTGCAGCAGCAGAAGGAGCGACTGAGCATTGCCAACCAAATACAACAGTTCAATAGGGTCTAACACACACCGTGGTGTTGGCTTTCTGTGTCTGGTGATTAATGAGATCTATAAAGCTGCAGCAACAAAACACAACGGCTCTGAAGCTTTGATTTGAATTAGTCTCTTGTCTTCATATTTCTTAGCACAGGGACAGTTAAGGCTGTAAACATATTTGTAACACATATTGTTTTAAAGCTTCATTGCATGTACTTTTCTTTCAATGTTTATTATATTTTTTTCATGTAATTTCTAATTTTAACAAAATTTAGCATTGCCTTAATACAGTAGTAGGCATGTTCTTTTGTATTTTTAAGCATCTTGGTATCATATCTCAAACAACAATGAAAAAATTATTAGAAAAGAGACACTATCCCCCTCATGTGCACACGCCCACCCAGCGTTATGACTGCAGTGCTTCTGACTTTATTGTGTGGGGGGCACCTTATCCTTGGTGCAGTGTGCAGGGTTGGACACTCAGCATTATTGCACATGTAACGCTAGTGTCATGCGGTAGTGCCGCTCCAGTGCAGCTACACACACACGCCGTGTGTCAGATGGACAAATTTTGAGTCTCTTCGGTTGCTCCTTCAGAACTGCAGGGCTCTGGGACATCTGCATTGCAGGAGTCTATATATAGCCAGGAGTAAGAGGGGAACAAGGGGGGAGACAGACAGACAGAGACAGGGTTGGACTGATGAAGAGAGAAAGGACAAGAAAGACAGAAATATTATTTAAAAGAAGAGTCCACAACCTTTAAACAGACAATTTACCTCAAATGATGCATTTGTCTTTATGTAACACTATATTATAATATTATACTAACATATATTATCATTCACCCAAACATAAGTGTAGCACATTTCTATCCAGGTAAGTTTTGTTCCATCTGTAATTAGTAATTGCATCAATCAATCAATCAAAGTTCATTTGTATAGCTGCCCTTTACAGAACTAAAAGTGATCAAAATTACCTTTCCAATAACATTTAATATAAAATGTACAGTAAAACAGTGTCACAAGTGTCACAGCCCTACTGAGTGTTAAAAACCAGTCTGAAAAAATACATTCTGAGCCTGGATTTAAAAAGACCAAAGTCTATTATGGTATGCATGACAGGAGGCAGTTTGATCCAGAGTCAGGGCCCAGCAACAGAGAAGGCCCGGTCCCCCCAATGTTTGTATCTAGCTCTGGGCTCTAGCTCAGACAGATAAGGAGGGACGAGGCCAAGAGTTTTAAGAACAAAAAGTAAAATTTTAACACCAACTCTGGAAGCCAATGGAGTGGATAAAGTACTGGGATGATGTGCCTGTGAAAAAGCAGTTGGAGGTGGCTGAGACAGGACTGGGAGTCACAAACATAAAAGAGCATTGCAGTAATCTATCCCAGAGCTGAAAAAAGTGTGAATGTGTGAATTTTTTCTAGATCAGTGCGATTTAAAAACGGTTTATGGATATGACACCTAAGTTAGAGTTATTTGGGAGAAACGGTTTAAGTCTGTAGATTTTATATCCTGTATTAACTTTATTTCTCATCACTTCCACATACTAATACTGTAGGTCATCAAGTCTTATTAGACACAACAAATCAAATTACAAATAAATGTTTTGCAAAGAAACAAATACTTAATTAAGTTAATAATAGAATACAATAGTACAATGTACGCAGACGACCTTGTGATTTTTAGCTCTAGCTCAGCAGGTCTCCAGCAACTCCTGAATGTGTGCTCAGTGTTTGGAGATCAACATGATGGTCAACACAATGCTGCAAAAAGTATTATTATGATATGCTGCACAAAAGAGGAGAGATCTCTTGTATTCCCTCTTTTTAAGTTGTCTGACAACATTCTAACTGTATGTAATGAAATCCAATATTTGGGTCATGTCATAAATGATTGTCTGTCTGATGATGAGGACATATCAATACAAGCAAATGTATTGGCACGGAAATTGGGCTTATGCACAGATGGAGTAAAACTGACTTTGTTTAGCCTACTGTACCTCCCTGTACACTGCACATCTATGGACTGATCACAAAAAAGGCAGCCTTCAGAAACTGACAGTGGTTGGCTAAATAGTTCTGAAAATAATATTGTTTTATTGTTGACTATTGTGTATATAGTGACACCCGTTACACATCAGTGCTATGGAAACACTGGGATATAATTGTTTGTTGTTCTTTTAACTTGTTTATCTTTGTTTGTCTTTTAATCTTGGACCTTGAGTCTGCAATAAGTATATGTAGAAAAAACAACAATACAAAGCATGCACATATACATATACATTATTTAGATAATTTAGACCCTAACATTTTCCCTCAGACGACCAAAACGGAAATAAATTAGTGGGCCACAGACCAAGGGCAAATATATTTTGTATGTTATGAAAAGAAATACTCTCACTCACTGGTTTCTTTAAAATGCCTTTGTCTGTGGCCACTGCCTCCATTTTGTTCTGACAAGGTACCGCCTAATTGGAAGCCCGCAAACTCAAGCTATTTTTTTAATTTTATTTATAAAGTAAAATAAAAAAAATAGGGGGGGGGGGAGACTATTGTACATGTCTTTTAGTGGTAGGGGAAACCGGAGTACCCAAAAGAAACCTACGCAGACACAGGGAGAACATGCAAACTCCACACCCTGCCCAGGAATCAAACACAAGACCTTCTTGCTGTGAGGCAGGAGTGCTAACCACTCTGCAACTGTACTGTGATTGACCCATTGCTTTCAATTGACTTACAAAGTGTGCAGATGTGCACAAACCTACCTGAATTGCCTTATAGTTACCCTTTAATCTTCAAAGTTAATGTGAGCCCTATGGGTGAGGGCTGTTTTTGGAGTATAAATGTGTCTTTTCTTAAGTGGAATAGGTCATTACCAATGGCTAAGTATGCTCAACTGTCATTGCAGATTAAAGCAGTAGTTGGTATGCTTTTTCAATCACAAAACATGATGATCCCTGGCGGGCCCACTTTGGGCACCCCTGATTTAGATCTTCTAAAGGATGGAAGAATAAATGAATTTTAATATTTGGAAAATAAAGTGGATCTGTATAAAAATAACACTAATTTAAAACTCCATAAACCATAGAAGTTCAATAGCTTTCTCTTCCGGTTCCTGCAACGAGAGGACAAACTGAGTACTACAGATATCTGACACTTAAAACAACTAACTTCTCAAGTCACGGTGCAGGGGACAGTAAAACAAAAAGTGAACCTCATTCTCTATATCATTTAAATCACAGATAACATGTGTGCTCCTCCTCTGGGACAGGAATCGTCCCGTCTCCAGGTACCAGACCTTAGCTGAGCACACACTGAGCTGAGTTTGGTCATATATACAGTATTATAGTAGTATACCAGAATAATCAAGGTTTTTAGTATATTTTTATTGCTAAGTGGCAAACAAGTTACCAGTAGGTGCAGTAGATTCTCAGAAAATAAACAAGACCCAGCATTCATGATATGCACGCTCTTAAGGCTGTGCAATTGGGCAAATAGTTGAAAGGGTTGTGTTACATTTACAGTAGAAGATATCAGGATGGAGGATGTCCATGCTATTTGGGAGCTAGCCCTCGATTCTGCACAAACTAAATGATTTGAAATATCATTTGAGCCAAGTGTCCACTCAGGATGTCACCACTTATTCCCTAATGACACGGTCTGTAACAGTTGGTTTACATCTCAGCCCTAACCCATTTAAAAAGAGGAAATTGAATTACTCACTTGTGGACTCTTAGCAACAGCCTACACAGGTTGTTAAATGCTGAGGTTGAGTATTTATTGCTTTATCTCCAAGTGTCTCTGGGGAAAAGGGAGGGGCATGCATCAATTATGTATGCACCTCGACAACAACAGAATGTGCTGACAACAGAGCTCCACACGACACAGAGGACGACCGGTGTGTGCTGCACAGGCCAAAGGCTGCAGTGAGCTGGGGATTGATCTCACTCTAAATTTTCAATAAATCTGCCCTCTGACACTCGGCCTGTCTCACAGCCCACCACAGAAGCTCATGCCCAGTTATAAGTCTCTGGTGTCGAGAAAAAAAAGCATCAATAACAGTGAGTCCAGAGAGCCTGGACTTTAACTTTCGACCAAAAATGAGAAACAAGGAGTTATTATTAAAACTTACATTTACATTTATTCATTTAGCAGACGCTTTTATCCAAAGCGACTTACATTACATTACCAGTGTTACAGTCACTGGAGGCAAGGTGGGTTAAGTGTCTTGCCCAAGGACACAACGACAGAATGAACTGTGGGGAGAGTGGGAATCGAACCGCCTACCTTCCGGTTGAAAGACGACCGCTCTACCCACTGAGCTACTCCGTCCCATAACTTAAGATTAATTAATCAAAAAATGCATAGAATTTAAGCCTTTTACTACATTTCAACAGAAATCTCATATACATAGAATTCTTGGATTTTCCTCACTCCTAATGAACAGACATCCTTCATTATGCAATTTCTTTAGGTTAATTCATTCATTTTCTACCCCTTAGTCCCGTTAGGGGTCGCGGGTGACTGGAGCCTATCCCAGCAGCTTTGGGCCTGAGGCGGGGTACACCCTGGACAGTGGCCAGTTAGTCACAGGGCTGACATTTAGAGACAGAGAGTGACAGACAACCATTCACTCTCACATTCATTCACTAGGGCACTTTAGAGTTGCCGATTAACCTATACATGCATGTGTTTGGACGGTGGGAGGAAGCCGGAGTACCTGGAGAGAACCCATGGTAACACGTGGAGGACATGCAGACTCCTCACAGAAAGACCGGGATCGACCGAGAATGTTTGAGTCAGCCGGGTTTTGAACTCACGACCTTCTTGCTGTGAGGCAGGAGTGCTAACCACTCTGCCACTCTTTTAACCCTCTTTACCCACCCTTTTTTATCATTTATGTTGCCTGCTCAATCTGTGCACTTTTGCAGCAGTGCAGTCCTTAGGAGACAGCACTTCCTAAAATATTTACACAACTGCACAGACACCCCACCCTTTCTCGTCTGTATCACAAGAACTGCCAAGAACTGCCATGCCAATGGTAAGTTGCCTTCTAATAAATGAGAATATAGTTGAATGAGAAAGAAACAATAATCAATTGATGCTTTTTTATTTTATTTCAGCCCACTTTAACATTGCAGTTTGTTAAAGCTACTTGGGGTATTTTTACCCTTGACTTAGAGAAACGAAGACAGAGGATTACAGCAAACAGACAAAAACTGGGATTTGAACCTTGACTAATGTGTATTATGTGGTGGTCACTCTTTATACAGTTTTCCACTCATACCATTTTTAACAGTTATTATTACTTTGTACTCTTAGAAAACAGTTGTAAACATATTGATTTTTGCAGCCAGCCTAATTATGCAGATGAAGAGGAGAATAAAAGAAAGTTGTTTTAAGTCATTTGCAAGACTAATCCCCAGTACTAAAGTGATCATGTTGTGTCTGTGTCACTCATTTACTTCCTTCTTCCAAACACATGCTCCTTCTTATTTAGGGGAAAAAAACATTTGTCTTTGGCTACTTTCCCCCTGCCTTTCTGACAGTGTTATTGATTGTCTGTTAGTGCTGATAATGTTTTTGCCACTGTGCTGATTCTCCTTACCACACGAACGAGGAGGAGTCCAGTGAGTGTGCGGGCAAACAAAGCGTCTCACCCTGTGATAAAGTTCTTGCCGGTGACAGCTGTGGTGGTGGGGCAGCGTTAGCAGCAGCCATCCATCTTGTGCGGGCCCATCGCTCACCTCTGGGTGCAGCCTGACACAGGGCTGGGGGTGAGTCGATAACAACCCCCCAGCAGCCATTATGCAGCTCCACCCACTAAGCACAGGGCAACTACTGCAGAGGCAGGGATACAGACTGGGAGCATCTGCACTGAGGGACAACCTCTGCCAAGAAAAATGAAGGCAAGACCAGTTTGACTAAAATAATGTAGTTTAATCTCTATTCCACCACCTATCTGCAAAGTAAGTGTAGGAATGTACAAATTAAACAGTGAAGAGATGTGATTAAACAAGTGTAGTTATTTTTTCTCTTGGGTTTAGTAAGTTAGATCCCTATTTGCCATATTAAGGTCTCCTGATTTTGTGAGGTCACAATCATTACAGCATGGATGTTCACATAAGGCCGGAGATATACATTTTAACATATGTCACCTTACATATCCCTGCATAGAGTTGATGTGTCTGCAAAATGAATGTAATGCATGTGTGAGTTGTGTTGTAGGAGTCGTGTGTCTGAATATAAGATAACATGATAACATAAGAGCACATACACAGCAACAGTTTTAAAGACAAATGAATGGAACAGGTTCATCTTCATAACGAGCCGTATGCCTTCCCACATGACTGACAGCAACAACCCAGAAGGCGTACTTTTGTGTTGTACATCGTGATATTTGCACTGTACACGACTGTACATTGGCAAGAGTCTGAACACAGTGGTGGCTTTGTGGGTTTTGTCACTTTCCTCAGCTTGGTTTAAGGTGAGGCCATAGACTTTGCGAGGCAGACACAACCCTGTCTTAAAAGAACATAACTTACCACAATCTACATAAAGTCAATGTCATGGAGCCTCAAACTCTTAAGTTTATCCTGGCCTTATTGGAGAGTAAAATTGAGAACCTTTAAAAACATTTTGGTCTTCAAATGCATTTTTATAACGTCTCTTGGACTAAAATGCAGAATTTGAAATGTAAAGCCAGCCAAGACCCAAAGTGATTTATTTGTCAACATCATTACTGTGACTGGGCTCAAAGCTTATCTTCTTCTTCTAAAAAAAACTGGCCCTGAGTTTATCATTGGTGTGAGACTGTGTTCATATTACCCTTGTCTATTGGTGTCTCTTTCTGGTCACTATTGAAACTGTTTCAACCCCTACACAACTGTCCATGTTGAAAATGATGTATGTGCCCTTTAGCAGCTGAGGACGTCTCCATTTGCACAGACGAGCATAAACGGTTTTTATGCTTCCCATGGGTCAGAGCTGGCAAAGCTACAATATTACTTCATACATCAGCTGAAAACATTAAATGAGTTCAAATAAACTGTAGACAGAGGGTTGAGTACAAGCTGCTGTTATGGCAGTGCAGGCTGTAATAAATGGAGGAAAGTAGCCTTGTAAATCCAGCTCTGAAATAATGTGAGTGTACATGTAAACAGGAAACTCATAACGCATACAGCATGTTTATTAAAATAAAGCTTACACACATGAGCAGTTAAATGTGATTGCAGATTTGCTGGACCATTTGCAGCATGCCAGATACTTATGCTTTTCCCAATCTTTTTATCCTTTTACTCTGCCCTCTGATGCAGAGTCAAAACACAACAAATATTGATTATTTATTCAAATAAAATTCAAAAAAGCAGCAGTAAAGAATTTACACTAAAATGCTGAACCTATACATGACTAATATATCTATCATATCACTAATGATCTCGGTTTAGAATGCTGAAGGTATTGTACGCCTAGAAAAGTTATTTGTTTGAATTATGGAATTTATGGAATTACTGTATTAAATGAATTAGTTGATATGCATTTGTTTACTGAGATATAAAACTATATTGTCATCAGAGATGTTGCAGGGCAGTGGGTAAACTGGGCAATTATCTGGTGCCCCAAGAAAAAATGACCCCCAAAGGACCTTTGACTACATGTGAGTACAAGAGATAACCACTATTTTTAGACGTCATTTTATTGGATCTAAGGATGGAGAGATTAGAAAAGTGTGCCTTAAGTTTCCATTTAGTCTCTGTAAACTGTTGCTGTCATCTCTCAATATGAGATCCAAATAGCTATCACTAGCTGTCACTATCAGTGAAGCAAGCCATAAATAGGCTGAAAAAACAAAACAAACCCATCAGAGAGACAGCAAAAACTTTAGGTGTGGCCAAATTAACTGTTTGGAACATCCTTAAAAAGAAAGAACGCACTGGTGAGCTCAGCAAAACCAAAAGACACGGAAGACCATGGAAAAAAAAGCATGGTGGATGACCGAAGAATTATTTTCCTGGTGAAGAAAACACCCTTCACAACAGTTGGTCAGATCAAGAACACTCTCCAGGAGGTAGGTGTATGTGTGTCAAAGTCAACACTCAAGAGAAGACTTCACCAGAGTGAATACAGAGGTTTCACCACAAGATGTAAACCATTGGTGAGCCTCAAAAACAGGAAGGCCAGATTAAAGTTTGCCAAACAACATCTAAAAAAACCTTCATAGTTCTGGAACAACATCCTATGGACCGATGAGACTAAGATCAACTTGTACCAGAGTGATGGGAAGAGAAGAGTCTGGAGAAGGAAAGGAACTGCTCATGATCCAAAGCATACCATCACATCAGTGAAGCATGTGGTGGTAGTGTCATGGTGTGGGCTTGTATGGCTGCCAATGGAACTGGTTCTCTTGTATTTATGCATTTATCTCTATGTATTTATTTAATTTACATTGATGATGTGACTGCTAACAAAAGCAGCAGGATTTAATTCTGAAGTGTTTCGGACAATATTATCTGCTCATATTCAGCCAAATGCTTCAGAACTCATTGGACGGCACAATGACCCAAAGCATACTGCGAAAACAACCAAAGAGTTTTTTAAGGGAAAGAAGTGGAATGTTATGTAATGTCCAAGTCATTCACCTGACCTGAATTCGATTAAACATGCATTTCACTTGCTGAAGACAAGACTGAAGGGAAAATGCCCCAAGAACAAGCAGGAACTGAAGACAGTTGCAGTAGAGGCCTGGCAGAGCATCATCAGAGATAAAACCCATCGTCTGGTGATGTACTAAAAAGTACATGTATTTTTGTATTAAAAAGTGAAAGTTTGATTTATGATTGTTAATCTGTCCCATTACTTTTGGTCCCTTAAAAACTGGGAGGCACATTTACGAACTGTTGTAATTCCTACACCGTTCACCTGATTTAGGTGTAAATACCCTCAAATTAAAGCTAAAAGTCTGCAGTTAAAGCACATCTTGTTCTTTCCAAATCCATTTTGGTGGTGTATAGAGCCAAAAATATTACAATTGTGTCAATGTCCCTATATTTATGGACCTGACTGTATGTACTACAAATTTATTTATATGGTTTATGGTTTAATGGAGTAAAGTTAACTAAATTAAATTCAGAAGAATGACCAAACCTCAATCCCACCTTTTCCAGTTCCTATCCACCCTACTACTTTTCTCTTCCTATCAACCGTTAATGTCTTCCAGGTATCATGGATTGAAACAAGCCCTAGGACCTAACTCACAAGAAACCCAAACTGCCCTCCATTATTTGTCTCCTATATCAGCTGCTTTGGGCATGAGACTGGGTACAAAATAAAAAAAATACAGATTTTATGTAATTGTAATGCACCACACTGAAGACTTGATGTTTGGTTAATAAATGTCTTTATTTGGCTTTGAGGAGAATATCACTGCATGAGAGAGCAGCACATACAGATCACAGTAGTTTAGCAGGAATGGTTGAAAAAGTGTCAGCGCTCCTCGTCTACCCCTTTAAACCAGTCAAACGCGGGTGAAAACATTGTGTAGTTGTACCTTTTTCTGCAGCAAATGGTTAAGGCAAGTTTTATAATTTAAACACACAACAAGCAAAAACCTATCACAAAAACCTATCCCACCCACAGATATTCAAGCTCCAAGACTCAGGCCATGCATTCGTGCCCGTCGACTGGTTCATTTGTCTCGAGGGGAAAAAGCAGAAGGGGAACAAGTTTGTGATGAGTTCGAGTGCAGTTAGCCCTTAGCAGTGACTCTACACCGTATACTAACCATGACCTTACATCTGCCACTTACATCTGAGCAGGTGTCACTGTCAGCTGCTGCGACACTTACAGCCGTGCTTTCCTTCACCTACAGCGAAATGAACACACTTGACATGATTTGTGGAAAGGACACGGGTTTGAATACATAGATGGCAAGGCCTCTGACAAATGAACCAATCGAAGGAGGGCATAATAATTCATTTTCCCAAAACATAAATATATATATTGTGCAGCAGCGTTTATTTTAAACTCTTTATATTATTATCATTCCCAAAGATGCACCTCCCTGTGGAGAAGCCACCAGACCTCTCCTGTTTTCAGTCGAAAACACAACCCTCCCATTCCCAACAATATATACATTTTTTTCCAGAGCTCAGTCATTATTGCCGTGACAAAACAGTGACAAATAAAAAAGAAAAATCGGTTCAAGATGTCGGCTTACATTTCTTTAGTGTCTTGGTGGGATTGAAGCTTGAGTGGATTTTTGGGGAAAGCTGTTTTCCTGTCTAGACCTTCATTTCGTTTGACACTATCAGGAATGAGCTGGTAGTAAATCTCGACTCCCCAACTTTTATTATATGTAAAAATCAAATAGCACCGTAAAAGTTGGACCGGCTGTGTCTCAAGATGTGTGCATTTTTAAGTGTGTGCTAACTATTTGTTGATTGTACTGTAAGTATTAACCATCAATGGCACATTAAAGATGCTTTGTTCCTTGTCAATCTTTGTGGCGTCATGCTCGGCTAATTTTTTAATGACAGGTAATGAGAGAAGCCGATATGTTGATGAATTCATCTCATTTGTGGCAATGAGCCTCCCAGTTTTAAAGAAACAGAGCAGGTTTTTGTTAGTGTAATAGCTAGAGTACATAGTTTTGAATCCCTAGTTTGCGGAAGTAATAAAGAACTCTATCAACTGTCTACTGTACTGTACGTACACTAGTAACTCCTAGTATCTTAATAACCCAGATTTTTAAAAACCTAAACTAATCCTTTAAAACACTTTCTTACTCTACTATTTTCAACGAATAACTTGTTAGAAAGACGTGACCAAGAGTGGTGCTTTTGAAAAGAGCAGCTGTGTGTGGTGCCAGTGATGAGTGAGATGTACAGGAGTCAAGGCCGTAGTTGTGGGGTCAACATTGGGCAGAACAAAAGTGCTTCTAAATATCTCATAAATTCAAAGTTAACCTTTGCATTTGGTTCCAATACAGACACATACTGACAGGACTGGACCATGAATGAATTCTTCAAACCCTGGTGAATACTTTCTATGGACGGCTGTGTAGCTATTTATCTACAGTTTAGACAAGACACTTCTCAGGAAATAACTATAGTTAGACAGTGTTATGAGTTTGGCAGCATCTCTCCCATCACAACGCCCTGAGCAGAGAGATATATGAGTCAAGATAAAACTACTGGACTATAACAATAATAAGTAGCATCTCAGGCTTGTATAAACGACTCCTGGCACTGTATTAATGTATTAAAGGAGAAGTAAGTACCCCCTTGGAAATAAGATGATACATCTCAATGAGCTACCCATAAATTAATTCTAAATAAATTCTAGCAGGTGAGCAGTATATGACACTACATCAGCTCTTTTTTTTTAGCTCTGTAGGTTAGGTTTGTTGTCAGTATTTGAAGAACTACTTTGAGCTACATTACTGATAAGGTCAACAGTGAAATGCTTTGTATAAGGTGAAAGATAACATTGTTTGGGTTTAAAGTTGGATGAAGATGTGTCCCACTCAAAGTACCTTGTGACTACGGCCTTGACATTAATGACTGGCGGTCATTGATTGATGCTGATAACATTGACAGAAACCATCTAATTCTTGCTGGTTTTGCTGCTGGAGCCCTCCTTCTTCTTATCCTTCTCTTTCTCTCCTTCTCTTTCTCTTCCTTCTCTTTGCCCTTTGCTTCTCCTCCTGCTCCTCCTCCTCACCCTCACCTTCCTCTTGTTCTCCCTCTTCCTCCTCAGCCTCCTCTCCCTCCTCACCCTCCTCTCCCTCCTCTTCCTCCTCCTTCTCCTCTCCCTCCTCTTCCTCCTCGTCTTCGGGCTTGGCGCCAAACTTCCTGTAGCCTCCTAAAGTGTAATTGCGGGCCGACATGTAGGAGAAGCTGGGATATCCCGACTGGACCACCGACCCGCCCACAGAGCTGAGGCGGCACTCCTCGCCCTCCAGCAGCTTCCTGTTTGGACAAATACACAACAACGGGATGAGAGACAGGTCCCCCCTCGGGTACGGCTCTGTTACGACAAGCATCTCTGAGAGCTACACTAAAGGATCTAGTGTTTCCAGGATCTACTCTGTGTTGTGGCATAAGAAGCCAAACATTACCACAAAGCAGTGCAAACATTAACAATGTTGCAGATTTATAATGTTACACAGTGGCTAAGTATTGATCTATCCATTGTGTATGTAACCATCAACAATTATTTTCATTCATTTTCTTCCACTTATTCCTGTTAGGGGTCACGGCTGACTGGAGTCTGTCCCAGCATCTTAGGTACACACTGGCAATGGCCAGTTAGTTGCAAGAATTATTTGTAGATTAAAATATCATTATGTGAAATCTACAATTACTTTACTAATGCAACACTATATTATACTGTAAATACACTTAAGGGTGCAGAGTGTAGTTCTCCGCGCACATTTGATATTGCCTTAGATGGCTGTCACAAACTAAATAGTGTATTAAAATTAATTATTTCTTAAATTGTTTAGCTTTATTTTAAATGTAAGGGACCTGTAAGCAGCAATCTCAATGTCCAGAGCCATCTTCACATTTAGCAGGTCCTGGTATTCACGTAGGTGATGTGACATCTCTCCTTTAGTGGTGCGCAGGGCTCCCTCCAGCTGCTGGATAGTGTCCTACAAAAAAAGTTCAACACTAAGTATAGTTTTGTCACTAAAAAAAAAGGAAAGTTAAAAAGATTTAGAAGAAGGCATATGTAGACAGTCTTAAAGGAACATGGATTGTCCCTCATACAATCCTAAGTTAAGTTTGTATCTCCCCAGAGGGAGCTGTCTGTTATTCATTTACTATACTTTACTATGCTTCTTATTACATTATGTGTATATTTACTGGGTGATCTTCATTTCTGTTCAAGTTTAAGTGAATTCTGCCTGTCAATCTTATATTTTCTCCTGTCTTTTGTCATATGAATAAGACAGCTCTTGAATTTCACTACGAACCTGCAGCTCTCCAATCTCATTGTTGTGGCGGTCCTCCATCTCAGCAATCTGCCTCTCCAGGGCCTCATTGTGGCCCCTGAGAGCCTCGATCTCCAGGGTTCGGGCCTGCACCTGCCTGCGGTACTCGGTCAGTTCCTCCTTGGAATGCTTGATGGCGTCCTGGTTTCGGGCAGCCGCCTCAGATACCGTGGTGATTTTGGAGCGGTACCAGTCTTCGGCCTGGGCCTGGTTACGAGCAGAGAGGTTCTCGTACTGAGCCCGGATGTCCTTCAGGGCTGCAGCCAGGTCCGGTTTGGCCATGTCCATCTCCACAGACACCTGGACGTGATGGCAGTTTTAAATTCAAGCGTTAAAAATGTTTGTGTACAGCCTCATGCCATTTGTATCCACATGAAACTCTCAGTAAATACTGTATAAATACAGTTGTGTAGTATTTGTTCTTCGATCTGCCTGCTGTTACTATTGTATACATTTACTGTATGTATAAGGTGTGTGCAGTGTCCAGGGAGGTTGCTGCTGGTGAACGCGCTGCTGATTCAGCACTGAAGAGGGCTGTGCTGTCAATAGCTTACATGGCAGTAAAAAGTCCCTGCAGGACACTGAAGACACCCAGGAGAAATCTACCCAGCAACACAAGGAATCGAGTTGTTGCCAGAGTCGTTAATTCACAGTCACTAAATGTCTCCTTTTAAATGAAATGATAGTCCACTTTACAATAAATGGTCCTGCTAGTTTTATAATCTCTCAAAGTTGTCAACCAGAAATTGAAGAGTATTGATTTAAATGTCCATCCATCCAAACATCCATCTTCTACCGCTTTATGGTTTAAATGTAATATATCAAATTGTGTGTTTGTCATGTAAAGGCGCTTTTGTATAGGATAGGCCAACATAAATAAAAAATAAAAAAAGGCTTTGAATAAAAACTTAAACAACCATACCCAAATTTTATGATATAAACCTTCAAGCAACAAACATTAGGCTGCCTCAGAAATGTAGCTGTAGCTGATCTGAAGCTGTGACAAAGAACATATAATCCTTCAACCCAAAGTAAATAATCACTATTTTAGTCATTAAAAATATTAAGCCATTCAAAAGTCATGTAATTTGCTACTTTTGCCAGTTGCTGCTTACTCAACCATTAGCATGTTGTCTACAAAGTAAAAAAAATCATATCAAATCATCAAATTAGTTTCACCAAGTAGCCTAGCAGATCAGACTACATTTCCATTTCTGCTTTTGTCATAGAAAATGAATCGCACACTTTTTCAAAACAGTTCAAACTTAAGTCTATTTGAAACAAGTAGGCCTAATGTGTGGCGAGTCTATATCAAGTGGTGATTTTCAGTGTGAAGTTAAAGTTGTAGCCTAGGTTTCTTGGAGGGACTGCCTTAGGACGACCACGCCCCAGTTTTTGCGAGCAGTCCTCAAAGGCCCGGATAGGCACATACAACAACATTCTCACCTATACAATTCTTCTTTCGTTACAGAATATGCCCTGTGTTTTGTTGTCACCACCAAACCAAGGCGTTGCTGTTACCAAGGCAACAGGCAGACGCACGGATGCAAGTGTCTCAAAACTTACAATAATAGCCAAGGGCTAGCCTATATGGCAAAAGTAGGTATTAGCCTAAGTGAACTTCAGAGAGGACGGAAAAAGTCAGCTCTGAGCACCTCAGAGCACGCACCGTGCGGGAGTGCGATGCGCGAGCTACCGCAGAGCAGATGCAGGTGGAAGGAGGCGTTACTGCAGTGCCATTAATTATCAGCAATCACCCGCGCGCAGCTCGAGCGGGACACGTTGTGTCGGTGCTACGTTCATGCGACGAGCTCCTGCATAGATCTCTTTTACTTTGTATAGACACATATATACATATTGATATCTTAGTGGACCTTGTAGGCTGTAGTTTTGGTAGCTTCATAGCTTTAAGGTTACGTCAGTGTAACCAGGTGAGTGTGTAAGGTGTGTGTGCTGCTTTTGGACCAAGTCTGAGACTTAAGTAAACGTTTGTGCGACCCTTATTTAAGGAGGAGCTGGTGACAGGTGCATGTTTGTGCACGTGCGGTACCTGCGTGGCCTGCAATGACGCCTGGAGCTCCTGCAGCTCCTCCTCGTGCACTTTCCTGAGAAAAGCGATCTCGTCCAGCAGTGCTTCAACTTTCTTCTCGAGGTCAAGGCGCGCGAGCGTAGCGTCATCCAAGTCTTTCCGATAGCCCTTGAGCGCGTTCTCGGCTTCCTCGCGCTGCCGGCTCTCTTCCTCGAGCTTCTCCCGCGCGCGTTCCAGCGTGTCGTTCATCTGCACGCAGTCCACGTGCATCTGGCTCTTCTCGTGCGTCAGCTCCTCCACGCGCGCCCGGAGCTCGCGGATCTCCTGCTCGTAGAGCTCGTGCAGACGCGAGGGCTCATTGTGGCGCTGCCGCAGCAGCGTCACCTCCGCCTCGAGCACGCGGTTGTGCTGCTCGAGCGAGTGCACCTTCTCAATGAACGACACAAAGCGGTCGTTGAGCCCCTGCATCTGCTCCTTCTCGTTCGTGCGGATGATCTTCATCTCGTTCGTTACCGCAGTGGACGCGCACAGCTCCAGCGGCTCGTGCATGGCCATGTTCATGCGGGGAGCCGCAGACCTGCGGATCCCAGAGGAGGACAGAGAAGGGGACCCGTACCGATTATGGAGGTTGCGGAGCCCCGCGGACTGCGCGCGGGACGGGCTGCTCATTGCCATGCGCCCGGAGCGCGGAGCATCGCCGAAGATCTTCCGGTACGAGCTGGCGAATTGATCAGCGGAGAAACTCATGGTCCTGGACTGGACTAAATGCGCGAGGAGCTGAGCTCGAGAAGAGTGAGGAGACAGAGTCAGATGCGCGTGAAGACAGGACAGGTGCTTTTATAGAGCACGTACCGCGCATCATCTGACGCAGCACCAACTCAGAGACAACACACAGAGAGGGGGGAAACCTGCGGATTTGACAGAAACACCCAAGCACCACACCCCCTCGTGCTGAAGGCACGAGCCACTCATGCGGAACCTGTGTGTCAAATAAACCCCATCTGTGTGTCCCGCCTCGAAAGTCAAGGTCCCAGCGGAGTGTGTTGTGTGTTAAAATCTGTGTCACTGCCGCTCTATCCATGGCTCGCGCGGAATCAATGAGAAACGCCGAGATCCGAGGCGCTGCAATGAGGGCTGCTCAGCGCGTGCTGCTGCAGTCTGCATCTAACGCCCTCCACGCTGCAACATCTTAATAAATGCGGGATGAGACTGATTCACAATCACAGCCACTAGTCCAGAATCAAAAACTGGTCTAGATTAACCTTAATAATAAACTTTTTAACGTTCACACCATGTTTCACAGAAATGATGTCCACTGATAAACATCCCAAATAAAGCAGAGGCTTTCTTTTATCATAAAAGACAGCCCCACACCTCTGCACTGTCTGTATCTAGTGTGTGTTTCACTTCAGTCCCTGCGGCCCGTCACATCTGTGGGCAGCAGCGAGCCGCCGCTGGCCTTGGTCCCGGTCCTGAACCGCTGAGAGGGGGCCACGCCTCTCTCTGAAGCAGAGCCCCTGTCGCCGGAGCAGTGCCAGGCCCGGGACAAGTGCAACACAGCTGTGGCTATACTGTTGTCTATGCAGCATGTATATCAATCTATGGCTATGAGCATCAGTGTTTTGATTGAGACTGCAGCATAATTTTATTGTGGCACCATAAAAACCCCAAGCATCACTCCCACTAAAATATTTCAGTCTGAGCTGCTTCTGTTCATGTGGATCGGATTTACGACCTCTTGCACTAAAACAAGTTCACCCATACACAAGAGACAGAAGTCTGAGAAACAAGTACAGATTATTTGGTTCTCCCACACAATGAGAGACACACTGGGTTAATATAGGACCTAATAAAAGAAACAGAAACCATTTTGTAAAATATGAACTATAGATGTAGATATTTAAAGGCATTTGCCCTTATGTGTCCACATTCCACAACGTTACAATTGACATATTTACGCACCACTGGGAGGCGGTAAAGCCTTATCAAATCCCATGCACCTGATGCATTATGCACGAAGCTGAAGCTGAACAGGCCTCGCCTTTACAGCAGCACTAAAAGTTTATAAGTTGTCCAAGCAGGTCAAACGGCGTGATTTATAACAGATATGATCATGATTAAATAATAGTCCCTTTGTGTGTGATACAGTTCTGTGACAATGTAATATCTGTGATTTGCAATAAAACCTCCCAAGGTCAAAGGAGGTAAAGTGTCTAGAATAAGACAAAAGAGTGTGATTTATTTTCTTTCTTATAATAACGTTTTCATCATTATCTTCAAATGCGATTTGAAATTTTGCACAAGACTCTCTTACCATAATGCTCACTTCTCCTCTGAACAGGAGCTAAAATGCAGATCGTGGTTACATGTGTCCATTTCTGTGCCCCTCACTCTTTCAGCCATTTTGTCTGCAGCGATAACTTCAATGATGGGACGTGTGACTCAGCAAACATTACCAAGTCGAGATTTTTCTGTCTTCTCCTTACTGCTTCAACCTAAGGAACTCAATGTCATTTTTTGGTTAGAAATACTGAGACGTATACTTGAACATGACCCAAGTGAATACAAGTCCTGATAATACACTGAAGATGTTAATGTTTTGGAGAAATTCTAAGGAAACTGACATGCATCATGTTATATAGGTTGATCCACTAGATGGAGTTGTGAGGACACCCTCAGTCTGGCTTAAATGGGAGGTACCTCGGGCAGCGGGCATTCTGATGTTAGATTTTAGATCAATACCATTCAAGACCTAGCCTGGCAAGCTATACACATACATTTTGGCTTTATGCAATACTTTATATCTTTGTTTAGTTGTGTGTTCATCCAATTGTGTCTTTTTCTGTGTCTGTAAATACAAACCCCTGAAAATCCAACTCAAAACCCACAGAACCCAGGCTCATTCTTTGTTTAGAACAGAAAATTAATTAGGAAGGCTGGCCAGGCTATTCAAGACTCCAACTTTTCTGTTTCTCATCATCATTCACCAAGTGCTAGTAGTAAAACGTAGGACACCTTTAGTTCCCTCTGTGGTTCCCTGGGGAGTTACCTGATGTAGGAAAAGGTTTTAAACTGTGGTTAGACAGGTTCTTCCCCTTAACACACAAAATCAAGATTGGGTGAGCCACTGCTATACGCTGCATACCATTATGGTTTGTGCAATTGGTTGACAAAGACCATGAAGACAGATGGGAGTGGTGTTGTTCATTTGACTCAAAAACACAATGCAAACAGTTGGAGGCCTATATAATAATTGTGTTGTTACATTATTCAGATAGTCTTCTAGTGATTTATGCACCTGTATTTGATAAACGCTTCTCTTCAGGTGTCACCACAGCAATTCCTCCAGTGCTTCCCATATTCCTACATCCCAGATGCCCGCCCTAATGCAGCCCCCTCCATTTGATGGCAGTGTGCTGGTCACAGAAGGTCCAGAGTTCGACTCTTTGGCCTTATAGGTCCTTTCTGTGTGTTTGCATGTTTTTTCTCAGGGTACTCCAGTTTCTCTCATAAAAACATGCTATAGTCTCCTGTGACATGACCGGGGGACCTGGGGGCCATTTGAAGGACAAGGGCATTGTCCTTCAAATTAAAGGTCTTCACGAAGTGCTAGTTCCCTCTGTGGTTCCCTGGGAAGTTGTCACTGTAAAGACATGTCAGAACCAACGACAGTCTCTAATCATATTATTATTAATAAAAGAATATTCCTATAGCCATGCTCTGAAAATGACCATCCACTCTACAATTTACAAAGATTCATAATGTCTAACCCATGGGTCCTCAAACTGGGTTCCGGGGGCCAGAATTGGCCCTCAGAGGGGTTTAATTTGGCCCTCCAGGGGTCTGCACGTTTTGTAAAAGATTCATTCTCCAGTGATTGTTATTGGTAAGGGTATGGCAGGTTTTGGTAAAAAGAAGCCAATGCGTGTATACTGTACCCCAGAAACAGCTCACTGCTCTGAACAGACAGTTCAGGTAGGTTCAGGTTTATGCAGACTTTATAAGCTGTGTCAAACAGCTTAAGTTTACAGGCTTCCAAATGAAATGCTATCTTGTCAAAACAAAATGGAGCGGAATAGGCCGTGGCATACAGACAAAAGGCATTTTAAATAAACCTGGGAGGAAGGGAATTTCTTTTGATTATATGCAAAAGATTTTTGCTTTTGGCCCATGGCCCAGAGACATTTTTTTGTTTTGGCTCTTCGAGTGAAAATGTCGATCTAACCGGTAGTGTCAAGTGACAAATACAGTACAGTATTGTTCAAAATAAAAGCAGTACAATGTGACTAACCAGAATAATCCAGGTTTTTAGAATATTTTTTGCACCTCTTTATAGGTTTTCCCCTACTCCAATCAACTTTTTAATACGCTGTTCTTCTGAACAATGTCTTAAACGACCCATTTTCCTCAGGCTTTCAAATTCATGTTCAACAAGTGCTGCTGGCTTCATCCTTAAATAGTGGTCACCTGATTCACACCTGTTTTTTCACAAAATTGATGACCTCAGTGATTGAATGCCACACTGCTATTTTTTTGAACACACCCCTTTCAACTTATTGCCCAATTGCACAGCCTTAAGAGCGTGTATATTATGAATGCTGGGTCTTGTTTGTTTTTTGAGAATCTATTGCATTTAGCATCAAAAAATATACTAAAAACCTGGATTATTCTGGTTAGTCACATTGTACTGCTATTATTTTGAACAAAAATGTAAATATGAGGATTTCAGTGTTTTACCAAATATGACAAGAAGAGGGTGCTCTTGTTCCTCTAAAAACAAAGATTGTCATCAATGGCAGAATTAGTCAAGAATGGCTTGAATCAGGGACTGTATAGGTGATGACACTACCTGAATGCTATGTATGTTTTCCAATAAAAGGTAAAAAAAAAAAAACCTGTTGTCTTTAATTTTATAATTGTGACATGAGGATTGAATTTACCTATGTGGATTTCATTCAAGAAGATACAGTGTGATATGATCAGTCAGAATGGTGAGCACCATTAGGCAACGAAGAAAGATAAAGATGGGCCCTGGAGTTATGAGGCACACACGCACTTTACAATAATGAATATTAGAAAATCAATGTAAAAAAAATCACAGAAATTTTTTTCAAATTGGAAAGCATTCTAGACAGCAAAATTTAAAAACAGAAAAATTAGAAAGACATGCTCTTTAATGGGTCCTGTATCTCCTGCGTCTAGGCCCTAGCTCAGTTGGGTTAGCTGCACTGTAGCCTGGCCAGTCATCCTAATTCTTTTTCTATATGAAAAATAGTCTGGTTCCTCTCAGTTTGAGTTTGATTTCCAGGAGGAAGAATAAATGGACTCAGATGAAACTAATGTAATTGGACAAACATACAACCAATCAGATTTCATGGGCAGTACCAACATTCAGAGAAACAAAAGCAATTTGAAAAACAGAAAACAATCAGAAAAACAGAGCATTGCGTAAAGCCCACCCTATTTTCAGTAAATGGTTCTGATTGGTCAGTCAGATGAAAGCTGTGGTCAATGAGAAAGGGTCTGGCTGGCCAGGCTTGTTGCACTGTCCAGCATTACGCCAGTGCTATTGGGCGCTACTTCTATGAAAGTTGATGGATAAAACAAACTGATGATGATGATTTTATACTTCTTATTTCATTATTGTTGTGTTCAGGTGTGTTTCTTTGCAGCTGAGCTACGGTGACAAAACATTTCCCTTGTGAATCAATAAAATCAAGTCAAAGTCTCCCAGCATGTTGTACTGTCCCTGCATAAATGTAAGTTATGTGAGAAGAAAAGCAAGCATTTGATCAATCATAGTTAACATTAACATCCATTTGGCTACCTTAGCGTCAAATACAGTTCACTTGCTGCAAGTATTCACAGTGCCCCCATTCTTTCAACCCTGTGATTACAGCTCACATTGTGTACAGTATTGTTCAAAATAATAGCAGTACAATGTGACTAACCAGAATAATCCAGGTGCAGTAGATTCTCAGAAACAAACAAGATCCAGCATTCATGATATGTACGCTCTTAAGGCTGTGCAATTGGGTTTTTTGTTGACTGTAGAAACTCAAAACTATTTTGTACAAAAGTTTTTGTTTCTAGGATTTAGCAATCCTGTGAATCACTAAACTTATATTTAGTTGTATGACCACAGTTTTTTAAAACTGATTCACATCTGTGTGGCACAAACTTATGGCACCTCTCAGCTGTTATTCCACTCCAATGATTCTTTAACAACATTCCACAATTCATTTACATTTCTTGGTTTTGATTCAGAAACAGCTTTTCGATTGGATTAAGGTCTGGGGATTGAGCTGGCCACTCCATTACATTATTTTGTTGATTTGGAACCAAGACTTTGCTTGTTTACTCGTGTGTTTGGGGTCTTTGTCTTGTTGAAACAAACATTTCAAAAACATGTCCTCTTCAGCATAAGGCAACATGACCTTCAAGTATTTTGACAAATGCAAACAGATCCATGATCCCTGGTATGCGATAAATAGGCCCAACACCATAGTAGGAGAAACATGCCCATATCATGATGCTTGCTTCATTGTTTTCATCGTGTACTGTGGCTTGAATTCAGAGTTTAGGGGTTGTCTCACAAACTTTCTGTGGCCCTTGGACCCAAAAAGAACAATTTTACTCTTATCAGTCCAAAAAATGTTCCTCCATTTCTTTTTAGGCCAGTTCATGTGTTCTTTGGCAAATTGTAACCTCTTCTCTCTTCTTCTAACTGTCACAGTACCTACAGGTGACTCCAGACTGTCTTTGATCATCCTGGAGCTGATCATTGGCTGAGCCTTTGTCATTCTGGTTATTCTTCGATCCATTTTGGTTGTCTTCTGTTTTCTTCCACGTCTCTCTGGTTTTGCTCTCCATTTTAAGACATTGGAGATCATTTTAGCTGAACAACCTATCATTTTTTGCACCCCTTTATAGGTTTTCCTCTACTCCAATCAACTTTTTAATAAAAGTACGCTGTTCTTCTGAACAATGTCTTTAACGACCCGTTTTCCTCAGGCTTTCAAATGTATGTGTATGTATGTGTAAATGTATGTCAAAGTGCTGGTGGCTTCATCCTTAAATAGGGGCCACCTGATTCACACCTGTTTTTACACAAAATTGATGACCTCAGTGATTAAATGCCACACTGCTTTTTTTTTTAAACACACCCCTTTCAAATAATTGCCCAATTGCACAGCCTTAAGAGCGTACATATCATAAATGCTGGGTCTTGTTTGTTTTCTGAGAATCTACTGCACCTACTGCTAATAAAAAATATACTAAAAACCTGGATTATTCTGGTTAGTCACATTGTACTGCTATTATTTTGAACAATACTGTATTTAAGTTCTTTTTATTAATTGGCTAAAAGAAAATAGAAAAAACAGAAAATGTATAGAGGGATTTGGAAAGCCATGTGACTGACTGCACACTTTAACAGTTCTTCTCCTTTAACAATCTTACTTGCTGGACCTATTTTACAAACATAAATAATTAAAAACTTGCTGTAACAATAATCATGCCCTGTAAGCTCTTTCTCCATCTCTGCTGACAGCTCCGATCAAGAGACAAAGGCTTCATACACAAAAACACATACTGTATACACAAAATCTGCTTTGTTTTGTGTGAGCTTAAAACAGATGGACAACACTGTATTTGAGCAGGGAAGGCCAATCTCAGGGGAGAGCGCACATCAGACAAGACCATCACATCCAACGCAGAACAAAAGCCACGGAGCTGAGTGGCCTGCATCTGACACATAGTGAGGCGCTTCACAGACAGCACCGGTTAATGCAGGCAAGTAACACCTGGCATATCAAAGCACCAGAGGAAGACGAGTTTCAAAGGAGCAGAGCAGCCTGTGTCAGGTCCTCCACAGACCGGAAGATTGCTGAGTTATTAGATGTTGATACAGTTTGACAAAACAAGTGCAGAACAATGGCAAAAGCATAATCATATTCAGCCTCTTTTTTAGGAGTAATAAGCTTGAACAAAACAGATTATTAAAATTCAGTCACAAACAAAGTCTATATCTGTATTGGGTATTGGCGAGTCCTCACTATCCATTCAAATACTGGTTCTCACTGATTGGTAGAGGGGCATTCCTTGAAATAAATGGACTAGAGATATCTGATTGTATAGAATTGAATGGAAATATAATAATTAATCTGGCCACACTTAAAATTTGTGGGGACAATTATTTACACACCATTACCATTCTTGAGATGAGTCCACAGCGAGGGCAGTGTGGCTGTGGTAGTGGTTAGAGCACAGAAGACGAAAGGTTAGAATAGCTGTAGAATAGTATGTCTGAGAGTCGACTGACTGTGAGAACAGGTTTTAAACTGTGGTTAGACGGGTTCTTTTCCCCTTAACACTACACGGTTGAGGGGAATTACGTCATAAAGGCAAGAATAGGTGAGCCACTGCTATACGCTGCATACCATTATGGTTTGTGCAAATGGTTGACAATGACCATGAAGACAGATGGGAGTGGTGTTGTATATGATAATTGTGTTATTCAGACTCTTGGGCCTTATAGTTGCAGTTCATGGCCCTCAATGTAAAACCCCAACAAAGTAGTACTATAATGTCTTAGTACAGTTACAGTCAAGTGTAATCATGAGGAATTACTGACAGAGGTCGGGGGTAAACAGAACATAATGAGTGATTATGGTTGTCTCCGTTTAATTGATTGGCTTGTGTGTTCAGTTGTCCCCAAGGGCTCACTGTTGTTGTGTGTTTCCATCTTTTGTGGCAGGTTGATGTTTGGATATGTGTCATGTCTTTGCTATAGATGTATTGTGTAATTGAACATAAAACTGCTTACTAAACAAGACATAAGTTTGTTATCTTGGACAAGAAGGGGCTGATTTTAGTTTTTCAGGGTGGTCTCAATCATTATCAACATCAACACTATTAAATGGTTGCGTCAATACACTCAGCTGCTCTGTCTCATGTTTCTCACGTGTCATAGTTAACCCACAACTGAATAGGCCTTTCAAATAGCTTTAGCAGCTAAATAGTCATTGTTACTCATACTCAAGGGATAATTCAGAGGACTAACCTTTCTACAAGTGCCATTGTATTTTAGTGCCATTATTATTATTACAGATACAAGTGTGTTTTGTACTTGTATTTTAAGATGGTTTGACACCAGTCTTTTATATCAAGCCTAGACCCTGAGCATAGTATATGAGCCTAGTTGCAAGCGGTGGACAAGATGGCCGTCCAAGTCAACCTGTTAAACTAAAATGGTCTTGGATCTGAAGTCTCTCAGCTCTTTTTCCTTCCCCCTCGGCAGCTTCAGAAAGAATGCAGGATGCTTTTCATGATGCCCATCCCCTTTGCTTCCTCCTTTTCTAGCTTTGTGTGTGTTGGTTATTGAGCAGCAGTCAGATGGCTGTGATCATATAAACTGGGATTTGGCCAGAAGATTACTCTAAAACACCAGCGAGGATCAAACCCCGTGGTGGCGTTCTTTTATTTGAAGTGCAAAACCTGCTCATTACTGCCTGCTCCAGCTCCACATAAAAATAGCTCATTGTGTTGGAAACCAGTGGGTTGAGTTTCATGTTTTAAGCCATTATTTGTTTTTCTGAATCTAATTACAGTGGAGACTCAATTACACAAAGACACATGGCAAGGTAGGTAAACAAGGGTTTCAAATTTTTATTTCCGTAATATTACTGTCAAATATAAATTGCATTCTCCCTTGCATTCAACAATTCATTTCCAAAGGGATTTTTCCTCACATTTTAAAGTTACTTCTTTAGAAGACTGTCCAAATTCTCCTATTCTTAAAAAGTAAGTGCACAAAATGTCCACCTTTAGTTATTATTGTTCAACAGACATTTGGACCTTTCTGGTGAGAAAGGCAGCAGGCGACACTGATGTTCATGGAGCTATGCTGTGTGTGTCTGTGTCGAGGTGTGTAGTAGTGTGTAATGCATGAAAGCACCACGCCTGAGACTGTCACAATGAAAAGGAATGACATTTGTGATACATGTCGCTTAATCATATACACTCATACATAGCCTTTGTTAGGTTTACATTGGTGTTTAAGGCAGAACTAGCCACTTTGTATGAAGGGACGTGTGCAAAACCAACTCAAGACACAAACATGAGATGCCCTGATGCTAAAACCTGTAGCTTAAATAACTGGTGAGACTGTAGTCTTGTCCATTGAGGGGTTTCCACACCTGCTTCCCGGGGCAGATGCTGACAGCACCGGTGTCTGTGCAGAGGGGCTCAAAACCTGTTTCCACCAAGCAATACGATACAGTTCATTATGGTTCGTAAGTCTTCTGTTTGTGTTTTGCTTGTCACAAGGGGTATGAGTACAAAGTACAAAGACAGTGGAGCGAGTACACAAAGTTAAAGCTAAACAAATTGTTGGAACAGTTGGAACTGGGAATTTGCACTTGGGAAACCACACTGTACTGAAATAAACCGAAGTGCACCATACTCTTTGTTGGAAACAGGTCTTTTGTGTGTCTCTCCAAACTATTTTTGCCTGCACTGATGATGCCAACGCAGCATGAGGAGGAGGAAGCTGCACATGCAGGAGAACACACAAAAACGCGCGTGCAGAACGTGGAGCAGGCCATAGATGGAGAAAACAAACGTCGCAGACAACATTAATGCGTTACATGACATAGTTGTCAAGTGGACTTTTTTGCATTTTACTTGTAAACTTGTTATAATTTTTCTCAACCCGTCCACCTTTTTTTTTATTTATATATATTTTTAAACCACCCCTGAAAATTTCTCTCTGAAGACAGTGACAGAACAAACAAGCACACGTTGACAGATGGTATTTTGGTGAACACACCTGCCCACTCACATCAATACATTTCCCCTGTAGCAGACCCTTTTAGTGTGGTTACACAGTTACTCTCCGTTTGAGAAGGTTGACAAAAAAGCAGCAATCCACAATAAAAGACTAAACAATTAGTTTATATATATAAAATACATTATATATATATTTTTACCTTTTTTTGGTGTACCATCTACATGCGTAATTGGAAACTGACAGGTGATGTAAAAAGACACGAGAGGTTGCTTTTTGACATTTACATTCAAAGCTACTCTCGGAGCAGCTGCCATTTTCAACCTCCCTCTCTGTTTGCAACACCCGCTCGTCTCCCTTTTATATTTTTTAATTCACATTTTCATAAATTATATACATTTTTTTTGTCCTATTCTTAACCCCTGATTGGGGATTTTGATGGCTCTGAAAACAGCAAAAAAAAAAAAAAAAAAATTCAATCAACCACAACAAACACCATTCATTTTTTTTTTCCTAGGAGCACCGTGTCGAATTTTGAACAGACACCAAAGCCTCGAGACACAAGAGGCAGGTCTAAAGTATTCTAAGGGTCGACTAGTCTGTGCACATTAAGCTACACATAGGAAACTCTCAGGATCCTCACAAGAACAGAAGCTAGATAGATATACTTTTCTTCTATATATTCAGTGTTGCTAATAAATACATTTGTAGATAAACATAGAGATCTTTCTCTTAACTATTTACATTAAACATCTATTTTATATTTGTTTAAACAATAAATAGCTATGAAGGCATGTCAAGGGAGAGCTAATCTGTGGTTTGGAGAGTTTAGTGCTTGTGAGATGGAAACACGCAATGGAGGAGTTAAGGACGAACCTCGAGGTGTTTGCTTTACTTTGTGAAGTCCAAGCTAGTTGTTTATTCACGCTAACCCGTCTGTCCGACCAAACCCCCCCCCCTCCTTCAGAAAGTACATCCACAGGCAAAAAAAAGTAATGCTCTGCCTGTCCTGTCAAAATAAGTGAAGTATTCATCAAGTGGTACAACATGGTTTAACAGTGTGGAGTGGTTTAGTTGAGTTTCCATTTTTAAGAGAGTCCACCTTTCTTTTAAGGCAGTAAAACAAGGGAACAAAGAGAAGTCTGACAATTTGTACTTGCCCCACAGTTTGGAAAACAGGAATTTCAACCTAGCAAACCAACAGCTATGCACCACACTGAAGCGAAACCATCCTGTACCACTTGGAGGAACTGTGGCTGTAGTGGAATGTGTCTCAACTGCTCTCTATTGATTAGCTTGTCCCTTACTAAAAAAAACAAAACAAGGCAGTGAAGTAGTGTACGCAAATGTACCAGCATTCGACCTGGGGCTGCCACACCGGTTTTAAACCAGTAACCCCTGTCACCGCACGCACATGCACACAAACGCTCACACACACACACACACACACACTAAAAAGGATGAGCGCCACAGTCATCAGAGAGAGGAAAAAGAAAAAACAATTCTAAAATCCACCCCAAATACCCCACCCTCTTCACAATCTCATGCTGCACGATTATTTTTTTGTTTTTGAGTTTTTGCTTTTGATTAGCAGGTGTGGACATTTACAGGGGAGCTTGGGAGCCTAATGTCAGGCCTGGTACTAAGGGATGTATTGCTGTCGGCCCGAACAGTTTAACACCAAAAACAGACTAGCTCATTGTCCACGCAACACTCACTGGATTATACCTTCATATTAACAGACTATAAAAACTGTTGGGGCCTTTAAGGTTTAAAGAGACAGTGTTGTAAAAGATGACAGTTTACAAAAGCATTTTGAAGTGCAAAATCCCCTGCACAGATCTTAGACTAGTCATCTGTGTCATAGCTTTGGGGAGAACTCTGTCTTATTGGACATCGATGAAGAGTGAGTGTATGCATGTTTTTGTGAAGTAAGGGTGAAATCTCATAAGTGCTTCCCATGGCTCTTGAGGCATAGAAAAAAGAGGCAGTGGGACATTGTGTGGTAACATTCTCTGGCTGAAAGTTTGAAGGACGGAGGGAGAAACGGAGGGGCAGCTGGAGTGTCTTCTATATCCCACTCGTTTGATTGGTGCAGAGCGGGTGACACCTTAAAGATGGACGTGGGTCGTGTGCTGCGAGCGGTGGGTGCTGGATGTGTTGCAGTCAGAATGAAAATCAGTGTGCGGACTTAAGCCAACTTGGTCAGTCCTGGAGGGAGGTAGGGTTTGGAGACAGGGGTCGTAGGGACACAACTTCGGGACGGGCCTGGATGAAGGAGGATTGTGAGCAGTGGTTTAAAGGCTGCAGGCCAGCTGCTTGGCCATCTCCTGAGTGTCTTGCAGGCGCCGAACGCTTGCACTGGAGTAGCCCTCGTCGCTGCAGCTGCTGCGAAGGCTGCCACGCTCGTCCCCTGAGTCGCTGCTGGTGCTCCACTCCAGATCACCCAGCAGGTAGTCTGTGCCCTCCACGTCCACTTCCAAGTCCTCTGTAGACAACAAGGACATCATCACAATAAGAGGCTGTTTTAAACATATGCCCTTATTATAAACACGTTAGTCCAAAAAGTCACCTCTTAAATACAAAAAAAAAAAAAAAAGAAATTTCCTTAAGCTTTTTTAAAATAATACTTTTTATTTTGTAAATGTCAGAGACTTAGACCACTAAAGACCAGTGTACCACCTAAAGGGTTCTATGGCAACAAAAGGTTTTAACCTAAAAGATTAGATTTATTCATTCCACATCTAGGGCCACTAAGTCTGTTGTCAAAGTAAGTTGTATAAGTCCTTTTTTCTTTTTTGGTATTTCTTGATAGTTGACAGTTGGTTGACAGGAGGACATTTGGCCTTGGCCAGAGCTTTCTGCCTTTATTTGATAGGACAGTAGATAGACAGGAAACAGGGTGAGACAGGGAGTGACATTGGGCAAATGACCGGACCAACAATCAGACCCAGGTCTCCTGCGTATTTGGTATGCGCTCTACCAAGTGAGCTACAGGGGTCACATTTGTCTAAAGATGGAACTGTAAGTGCTATTGCCAATTGCATACATTGACCATCCCCCTTCCCTCTTTTCCCGATAAATAGTGCTACTGAAACAGCTTGAAGATCTGATTTTTGTGAACTCCCAAAGGTTTTATGTTGATTGATAAGCCCTCATTCTGTTCCCATGGTGACAGTTATCTAAACTGACAGCTAACCCATGAACTAAAGGCTGTTTATGAACAATGTTTTTTCTACATTTTAGTCAGTTTTGATTGTGTTTCCATGAAAACAAAAGGTTTTAAAGGACAGTTGGCCTTTAATTTACAATTTTTCTTAAGACTCTAACTGGCACTTAGTTATTACACTTCTTCTCCCCAGGTTTAGTGAAGTGTAGTGATTCAAACTACATATTTTTAAGTTGCAGTGTTGCTTTAAGGATAAATGATTTCAAGTTTATTGTCATTTCAACCATCTACGCGGGTACACAGTAAAACAACGTTCCTCCAGGACCATGGTGCTACATAAAAAAACACATACTAAAACTCTGATTTGGAGCTCACCCTGGTCGGAGTCGAACTTGTCAGAGAACTGGGTGGATCCGGTGCTGTCCATGCGGGTCCTTTCCACCCCCAGCTGCTCCAGGCGCCTCTGCAGGTGTCTCTGCTCTCGCTGTAGCTGCTCTAAAGTGTGCTGCGCTCTCCTGTCGCTCTCCTCCAACCTCTACAACAGTCACACACGTTAACACAACTACGCAGCCTTACGTGCCCTAACTGTGGCCTTTTTTGAGACACGTGCGGCCGTACTAACATGACGCTAACCCACTTAGCACACGCACAAATTGCCCTCTTCATACTGATTAGCACCATGGCATCACCTTGATGTGATCTTTGGCCTTCATCAGCAAGCTGAGGGTGGTGTGCCTGTTTGCGTCTGGTCCCAGGGGAACGAGAGATTTCAATCGCTCTAAACACAGCCGTAGATGTGCTCGTCTGAGGACACAGAGAAGGAAAATAACTCAACGTGAGCAGGAAACGAGGGGGTAATACAAGCAACTGAACTGCTCAAATTTGACGTTTTCCTTTATTTACCAGTATTGTGAGTAGGTAAGGAGTTGTTGTCAAGTCAAAGTTTATCTCTATAAAACAAAAGTGCTTTACAGGCAATTGCAGATAAGAAAATCAATATAAATATAAAAACAACAAATGCCAATAAAAAATAATAATATAGGCTGTTAAACTGTTTCAGACTAATGATTTAAGCTCAAACAGTAACCTTTAATATTGGTTTAAAGCATGCCACAAAAATGTAATGGTGGCTTTGAAAAATTTAAATGTTGGCTTTAGTGGGAGCTGTATGGTGGTTTCAAGTAAGCATTCAATTTAACTACAATCATTTTCCAGGGTTTTTTCTAAACAAAAGGAAAGGATTTGTCAAGTGGTCATTTAATATTCCAAAGGTCCAGTTCCTTTCCTCAGGATTCATGCAAAGCCACCTGGAATTCTCCCAACTAGTCTTTTTTTTTGCATCAGTTTTGAACTTCATTTCTAAAACTACAGCAGCCTCATGGGTTCAAAGTCATTCCAGTTGTTTTTTTAGGAGGGCACGCACACATCTTGTTTATCTAAAGCCAGGTGAATCTTAAAAACATGCTCAGGAAAATTTTGTATTTTATTCCTTTAATTTATTCCAAATTTCCAGATTTTCAATTTTATTTCAGGTTTGTGTGGACTCTCTAGGTCTGTATTTTTCTCATAAGCCACATTAAATAAGCCACACTACAAAAACACCTAAGATACTGTGTATGTGGTTTGCTTTACTTCCACAACAAATCAGTACTGTAACATACAAATAATATGGATATGTAAAGTTAGACTGTTCATATTTGATCTGAATCCTGTATTTCTCGTCTCCACTTCCTCCTGTTATTTCTCTGCGAGCTGGTGGCTTTGGCAGCTGCTCATATCTGGTGGGTGTCTGTGAGCACTTGACCTCACTGTTACACAACAAGCACCTCCAGCCCGGACCCAGTGCGTACGTGTCTGTGAGCCTCTGTAAGTGGGCGTGTGCAGCGTCACTAGTTATAATGGTTTCGACAGCTGAGTGCTCAATGTGCTGTTCTTTTACAGGTGATGTGCGCGTCACTGCTGGAAATACTTCATTCAAATGCCCAGAGAGCTTGATTTGACTGTGGGTAAAGCACCCAGACAAGTACTCATTAAGTTTGTGCTTTTAAAGACACACATGCCATGCAAATGAAAAGCCCACACAACCATTCAAAGCACAATTCAGCAGCTGAAGCTAAGAGGCTGTTTCTCAGCTGACTTAGTCCAAAGGGCATGCAGATTACTATTACATAACATGGAAATGCCCCAGCCTGTTGTTCTGACATAATAAGAGCTCAGTAGAGTCAAGCAATGTTTGTTAAACAACACTGACAACAACAGCCTTTAGAATGAAGCAGGTCACATGATGTTTGACAGAGAAAATACTGCCAGTAACGTAGCAAGCTACTTTGCCGATGATTGCACATCTAAAGGGATTTTAGATTAGAAATGGTTTATAAAATGTTTATTAAACTCTTTAGACCTTCCCTTCAATATCCAACAAACCATTTCAACCATGTTTTTTATGAGCACAATAGTAGCAAGTAGGAGTAATTGAGTCCAGCAGTAAAAATATAAAAAAGAAAAATTGTTTAGTAAATCATAAAATTTACAAAAGTCAGTGTCAGCAAAAGCAACAACACCATTTTACCACATTTTCATTTTTTTTTTTTTACCAATTTTGTTACTCTGCACCAGAACATCTGAAACTGCCATATGAGTGCTTGACCCAGTACCGTGAGTTTTTCTCTCTTTTCTCTATACAGCACCTTCTGTGCATGTCATATAAATATTAGGTACTTGTATTTCTACTCATATAGGTAGTACTCAATGTCAAGTACTTTAGAAAAAGTAGTATTAGAACATCCATAATTTCATTTGTAAAAAATACTATCTTACTACATGCACTACTTCTGACACAGGTTATTTTGTTCCAGGGCAGAGTGTCAACAGGTGAGTGTCAGTCGGTTTAAACAAAACCAACTCGTCGACACTGTCAAGTCCCACTTCTGCATTCTTGTCAACTCTTTGGTCTGTAGCAGAAAGGTCATAAAAACAGTGGTGACTGGGCGGGTACTCTTGTCTCTCACCTACTAAAAACTACTACTAGGTCAGCAGAGCGGCCTATGCCAGAGCGGTAGTAAATCAGCTTCGCTTTCGCCCTCTGACCTCTCACAGTACCGGCCCATAACTAGCAGGAACGAAGGTGAGCCTGGAGTCGTGTTACACAAACATGCACACGCTCACATGCACGCGCCTGGGGCTGTGCTGCTGACAGATGGAGGCAAAGCTGCTAAAGAGCCTTTCATAGCATCATCTATGTCTGAGTCAAATCTATCACTATTCAATCAAGATTTACTTATAGCAATCATAAATAAATGGGACATTATTGTTGAATATTGCTAAGATGATTTAACAATAGTTTGATGTAACATGATGTTCCTATTTCCTAACGTATTTACCCTTACATTACCATAATATGTACAATAAAAATAAATAGTGACAAACGTGGTGCTTATCTACAAGATATTTGTTTTTAGTCCTTGCCATCATAAATGTGACAGTAGATTTTTGATCAATTTTGTTTTCCTTTTCTTGCGGTAAATGTCTGTCTGTGAAATGCCTTTCCTTCAATTTTCTTGCTATTTTTGTAAAAAGTGAATTGACTGTTTTGTAGTGGTTAAGTTGTTTTTCAGAAAGAAATTAGTCTTTCATTGCTTAGGGTATTAATGACTCAAAATAAATTGGTACAAAGTGAATAATTCATGCAGCATTTATGAAGTTCTTATTTCTGATCTGTTTAAGCAGTTCATGCTGTAACTGTGATTACAATATTGCAGCAGGAGGGGGATGGGTGTTGCTACACTGCTTTGGCGTGAATGCTCTGGGTCTCCATGAGTAATTTACTACATGCCATTGGACTTAGTAGTGGGAGAAACTGGAAAAAAACAGGCTGTGGGGCTTCTCATGTGCAGCACGACGAGTTCTGCTTCTAATTCTGACTTTGAGCCCATGCTTTGGCTGTCTGGAGCGGCGTGACATGCACAGGGTAAATCCCACAGCGTAGGCCTCAGTGCTATGTATTATTCAGACTGCTAGCTCTGAGCGAGTGAGGGCAAAGTCAGCACCGAAGAGAAGCAGAAATTGAATTTGGGTAGTAAAAAAAAAAGTAGAAAGAGATTTTATGTAAAAGAACTACCTTTAGGAACAGTCTCTGCGGCTGTTATTGTTTGTACAATTACGCTAGTAATAGTGTAGACGTCTTGCTAAAGTACAATCAGTCTACCCTCACTTAAATATTTATATTATCACTTAGCAAAAACATTGTCATAGTTTGTCTCCTTGTTTTTGTTGTTATTATTAAAGACATGGTTTAAGTTGGGGAGCTGTCAAGTGCAAAGGGGCACAAAAAGACACCTGATCCAGCCTTGATAGCTCAGTAACTTAACAGGAATTACTTCAGCCGAATAAGCACAACGTAAACAGTTCCCATAGCAACACCCCTGCTGTTGGATAATGGTTTGTACCAATTTTTTACGTTGCGTTGGTGTTTCTTTCGATTTCTTCTTTTACATAAACAAGAAAAGACCATGCTCAGTCTGTGTATTGTTTAACTTGTGTGACAGTCGATGCTATACATTTAAGCCATTACAGATTGTGCATGCTTGTTTACAAGTATACCAAGTCTATCAATAGAATTATTTCTCATTAAAGTGCTCGCAGAAGGTGTTTTGTTGCCATTTTGGCACCCATTAAGTTTTGTTGTGCCAAGTTGGATTTTTTCCATCAGATAATTCTCCTACCTCTGACTCAAATTACAGACAGGGATTGACATTGGTCCCTGTTACGTAATTAGTGTATAAATGATACGAACAGCTTAACAGCTCTAACTGTCATTGAGCTATGATAGAGACATTTTAATACAGGTTTTATAGCTTTGTTACATGCCTAAACTCCTCCCAACAGGTCAGATTGGGAGAGTTATATGGTTTAGCTAACTTTTATTGTAACTGATGAATATTATCGACCAATATACTTATGCAGGATCATTTAACATACCTGTTCTTTTCCATTTCATTGTGTGTAGACCTGCAGAGACAGAGAAAAGTACACATTAGAGATGATTAAAAACCCACATAATAACCAAACAGTGCTGAATGAACAATGAGAGGTCCACCCTTGCTGTGTGCCATCTCTGCAGTCCAAGGCCCTACAGCAGGGGAATGTGAGAGGAAAAAAAAAAAGTGTGGGAGTTTATGAGCAGGCAGAATGGCTGACAAAATGAGATCTGAAAAATAAAGAAGAAAAAAAAAAAAAACAGGGGGAAGGTGCTTTTTTAGAACCACAAAGAGTTAGCTCAGAGGCAGAGGGCAAACATAGTAACTGTAACTAGAAACAGCAGCGACTATGCCCTGTAATATTACTTGATTATTTATTGTGTATGAGCAAGCTTTATGTTTTTGCACTATTTTTACAACACTTCAAAATGTCACATTAAAGTACAACTCATCAACAGATTTCAGAGCAGTTTCCAAAAGCTTTTTAATTCTTCTCCGCGCTTATATCCTGGCAAGAAGCTGTGTTTTCAGGAAACACAAGACATGGCTTGTCAACTGAGGACAGAAACTGGGTCCAGTGCAAAGTGCAAAGGTCAAGGTATGAAAAAGGGGCAAGTGGGTGGAGAAAGAGGGCAAAAGGCAGAGAAGAAGATTCACTCTGGTTTCTTGAACGCTCCTCTACTTCCTTTTGACCTCTCCGAGAATAGCTCCTGTCCTGTTGGATCCGCTCAGATGGTTGCACAGTGACCACTCACCCCTGCACATGCCCCCATCCTGTAGGCGCTTTGCACTTTGAATTTAAACAAGAATGTATTGGTCAACTAACTATTTTATTCATACAGACATTACTGTTATAGAGTGTTTAGTTGGTAACATGGCTGCCACAGCTCTTCTACTTTGCAACAAACACAAAAAATGTTCTGGTATCCCGTCCCGTTTTACATTTAATTAGAAAATAAATTTTCTGGATTAGGCTGTGTGTGCTAGGACAGGGTTTTTCAAACTTTTTGTGTGTGTGGACCACTATTTGTAATCAAAAAATTTTGCGGACCACCTCATAACACACATAATAAAATGTCTACGCACAGTCTTACCTGAATTAATCCGCACCTCTAAATAGGCTTACTAGCACTACTATAACTAGTCATCACATCAGTGTGCAACAGGCTTGTTAAAAGAAAGTTTACTGCACACAACGGCTGCCTCTTTTCTCGTCAGAGAACCTGTTGCTATCCACCGATCCATAACGACACTGAACTTGAACGTCACGGCCGAACACCACTTGTCTATTTTAGTAATCGCACAATAACTTGACAATTTAATGCAAATGTTATATCAATATAGGCCTACATATTCTTTAATTTTTTTTTTATGGGAATTTCCTGGTAAAATGAAGGTAAAATATTATTTTATTTTGCCTTTCCACAGACCACCTGCAGTACCCTCACGGACCACTAGTGGTCCGCGGACCACAGTTTGGGAATTACTGTGCTAGGATATAAGAATCAGATGCACCTTCACAGAGACAGAGCAGATTAGTCTTAATTCAAGACACAAGTTTTGGGAATTGTATTCTTAGAAGATCATAAGAAACCATTAGCATTTTGCTCTAACCCATATATATATATATATATATATATATATATATATATATATATATATATATATATATATATATATATATATATATATATATACAGTGGCCGCAAAGATAAGATTAAAGATTACTCCCAAGGAATTTATATTTCAGAGAATAAGGACATTTTATGAAATAATCATAAAAAAAAACATGCTCTAACTGTTCTGGGTGGCACTAGGCGTTATGTTATTTTAGCTGTCTCTTTGGGGGCCCTCGAGCTCACTTGGCCACCCTTAGACCCGTGTGCATTCCAGTACGGGGCAGACAGCTACTGGTGACATAACAGTGCAAGCAGAAAAATGAGACCACTTTTTCAGGCTGCTGCCCTTGTCCACAGCCTCTGCCAAAGTGCACCTGATATGGCGACCCTTTACAGATGGTATCTAAGAGTTTTGCATTAGGGGCTATGTGTATTTCTGTAGCTAGACTAAAAGTGCATTCATCATTTATAGTAATTCTTTACTACTAAACTTGCTAAACATTTTGTTAATAATTGTAGGAGGTACCTAACCAGTTTTAACTGTTACCATAGCTGTAAGGGAGAGTAGTGCTTATTAACCTCAAACAAATACATACAATAAAAGTATATATTGACAACAGACTTAGCCAACTGAGCTAAAACACATTCATATGGCTAAAGTAGAGTCAAACACTGCAAAAGATACAGTCAAACACTGCAAAAGATACACATATGTTGGGCTCTTTCTGCAAAGTGGACTAGATTACAGCCAGTCAACTGGTATCAGTGATGGTGGAAGTTTGGTCAAATAAAAACAAGTTGAGTCATTTTAAAGCTATGATAATAAACTATGATAATAGTAATAACCTTACAATTACATTTCTCTTCCTTATTTGGTCAGAGATGATAACCCTGTCATTATTGCGCTGGAATACAAGATGAGACCGGAATTATGCAGTAACGGTTGCTTCAAGTTTCTTTTTATAATTGGATTTCCAAACATGGCATGCTGTCCATTTGTCCTATAAAGTCTTACATAGGCTGCTGTGTTCAAACGATGAGGCAGATAAAAATCAACAGCAGGCTGTATTTGACTCTACAGTAGCCATATAGTTGTCCTAGATTTGATTACTTTAGTTACAATATGACCAAGTCCTTACTTCTTTATCAACTGCTTATGGCATAACAGTGAGCACCGAAAGACTCCATTTCTGCTCAACACAGACGACAGGATCCCAATGTGATTTCTATAGTGCACTGTCGATGCATGGGGCATGTGGAGAGAGGGGGAGGATTCTCCTTTGCTGTAATGGATGCGCTGGTGCTCTCCGAAGCTTGCCAAGAGGAGGGTGGGTGGAGGAGGTGAGGAGGAGGAAAAAGACGGGGGAGTTAAGGGGGAGGGGGACGTCACTACTACTGACAAACATCTACACACCAGAATCACGCTAACTTTCATTCCCCAACCCTCACACATCCCCGTTATGGGAGTCTCCATACTGGGCTCTATCCTTTCAAATGCACTGATGCCCTACATTTTTAACCAGTCTTCAGCAGCAGCAAAGATTTAGATTTCTTATTTTTTGCCTATTTGTCACACTTAAATGTTTTAGATCATCAATCATTTACATATTAGACAACAATAATTTAAGTAAAAAACAAAATGCAGTTTTAGTATAATTTTTATTTATTAAGGAAAAAAGCTATCCAAACCTACAACGCCCCATTAGAAAAAGTAATTGCCCCTTGTTAAATCATAAATTAACTGTGGTTAATCAAATTTTTTTGGAGTTCAATTTCACTAGACACACCCCAATTACAGCCAGCAAACCACGGTGAGAGACATTATCCACAAATGGGAAAAAATTAAATATGGAAAAGTATCAAAATTATCCCAAGAGCAGTGGGGGCCTGGCAATACGGGGATACTGAGGAATTCCCCAGTGGGCCGGTGGGTTGGCACGTGGCAGTGCTGCTGCGCTCAGCCCCTGAAAATGCCTTCTGTGCTTCTCCTCCTCTCCAGTCAGGCAGTCATGCCCAGAGGTGAGCGACCGCGGCGTGCACATTTGAACACGGGCTGAAACGCTGTAGGGCAGCCCTGTAGAGACAGGGACCAGCAGAGAGCAGAAAAAAAGCTCCATGCGTGTTGTCCATTAAGCCTCACACATGACACAAGTACCTCATGGCCTGGAGCATATCATGATTTTCAGAAGCAATACAACCTCCTTACAGATGCATACAACATCAGGGCTTGCATACAAGTTTGTGCTAACCCTATAACACAGGGAGCATGTAAAATAAGGTTTTCCATCTAAAATGAATTTAAAAAAGCTTAGATGCTCTATTTCACAACAGCACCTTGAGGCTTTAATGCTCATTGCTACTCAGCCAGATGCGCTAAAGAGGCTGGAGAGTGAAAATATTACAGATGATGTAGTTACTCATAGAATGAACAATGTAGGTTTACTAATAAATTAGCTTTTCAGTTTTTCTCTTTCGTCTCTTTTGTTTTTAATAAGGTTTAAGTTAATAAGTAACAGTAAGCAATTCTGTGGCTTTGTTATAAATATTTTTTGATTTCTTTTATGAGTGTCCACTCTGCTGATAAATCCTTTCAAAGCTTCAGTAGAAATGTGTCAGTCTTGCAGTGTCTGTCTTACTGAATAATCAGAACAGAGACACTGTTAATGAGTGGAATGAGTGTCCCTAGTGAATGAATGTGAGAGTGAATGGTTGTGTGTCACTGTCTGTCTCTAAATGTCAGCCCTGCGACCAACTGGCCATTGTCCAGGATGTACCCCGCCTCAGGCCTAAAGTTGCTGGGATAGGCTCCAGTCACCTGCAACCCCTAACGGGACTAAGCGGTAGAAAATAAATGAATAATTTATTTTGAGAAAATTCTTGTTGCTGTGAATCATTTGGTTCTTTTATTTGTATTTATTCAATTCAGTGTTGTGTACAAGCCTGGCTAGCCAAATGTTGCTATGAAAATAGAATAAAAATCATCCCATTAACATTGTAATTAACATTGCTTTTTTTTCATAAAGAAAATAAAAAAAATAAAGAACATTGTAGAGGTTTCAATGGTCAAATAAAAAAAAGTCTAACCTACACGCATCAGCAACAACCTGATGTGCAGAATTTGCTGCGCTTGCCTCTGTAAGCCTGTACAGTCAATTAAATGAAAAGGATACTGGATCAAATCTCTTGCGTTTGGAAACTACCACGCCTTCGACGTGACGTAATGCATGTGCTCATTTACCTGGTTCTCACTTCCTGATTTGCCGCCATAAGTAAACAGCAAAGTTGAAAATTGATCCTGCGAACACAGGCAAGAGTCTTTTAGGGCACTCGAAACCGGCAGATTCTTCTTTGGTTGTTGTTCGTTCGTGCTCGCAGGCAGGCGCACAGTGAGCACTGGATGGAGTACCAGAGTACCGCTAACACCAGAGGTGGCACTCGGGATCTTCCGTAATGCACCTTTAAGTTTCCCAAAACAAACCCAGCAGTTGACCAACAGGTCACAAAAGAACCCACAATAACGTCTAAAGAACTGCAGGCCTCACTTGCCTCAGTTAAGTTCAGTGTTCATGACTCAACCATAAGACACACACATGGCAACAATGGAAGAGTTCCAAACCACAAAGAACATAAAGGCTGGTTTCACTTTTGCCAAAAACATCTTCATGATCCCAAAGATTTTTGGTAAAATATCCCATGGACTGACAAGATTAAAAGTTGAACTTTGTGTTGAACATTCTGTTACATAGTAACAAAGTTACAAAGTGACACAGCCTTTCAGCACAGCATCATCATACCAACAGTCAAATCAAAGCCTGTCCCGCCATCAGTTTCTTAACCTCAAACTAAAGCTAAAAAACCCTCCAATGTGGCTAAAATAAAACAATTCTGCAAAGCCAAAAAGCCCCTCCCCAAAAAAATCCCTCTACAGCGTTGTAAAAGACTCATTACCAGTCATCTCAAACGCTCGATTGCAGTTGTTGCTACTGAGGGCGACACAACCAGTTACTAGGTTTAATTACTTTTTTTTTAATTACTAGGCAATTACTTTTTCCACATAGAGCCTTGTAGGTTAGATAGCTTTATTTCCTCAATAAATAAAATAAATCACTTAAAAAGTGCATTTTGTGATAAAGATCTGAAAAATGTTACCAATATGTGAAAAATATGCAAAAATATAAGAAATCAGGAAGGGGAAAACACTTTTTTACAGCACTGTACTAGTAAACCAAGTCACAATTACATCCCTCTTTTTTTTAATGCTGTTGTGGTGAGCGATAAGACCTCAAATCAATATCACAATTAATGACACATTTTATAAGAAGTGAAATGAATGAGGAACCCCATATAGGTCTTTATTAGCAGGAAGTGTGGCTGCTGTTTTTGAATAGTAACAAGGATGGAGAAAAAAAAAAGCTAACATAGCGTGAACAGTTGGTCATTCATCAAACAAGGTCAATCCTACTGCAGCTAGTAACACGCCACCTAAACAGTGTTGGAGTGTGGAGTTAAAAGGGTCGGTATGCAAAGGATCGACTGCCACAACAACAAGAATGGCTTTAAAGAGAAACTACAGTATGTGTACACTTCAAGGCAAAAGAGAAAAAAATAAAAAAAGGGTCAGACTGCAGTGAAAACCTTAAAACACTTCAAAGACAGCCTTAGTAACCTACATGAAAATATGTGTCCCTGTTACATAATATTCACACCTGAAACTGTGAGACACTCAAGACAGTTTGAGGGGTCTTCTTTGAGAGAATCAGTCAGTTTGTGCTCATGAGACGTACTGCACTTCTGCACTAAGATACTAATAAGTTCTCTTCACCTCTGACATTGATTCGTTTGACTGCAACATTGGGGTTTTTGATCCACACTATTGTCAAACAAACAGTTTACTTTGCCTCTTTATTTAATTTGTTTGTAACTAAAGATATTTTTAGTAAACCTGTTGCTCTCACTGAGTTTTAAAAAAATAAATTACTACGATTGAGCTTACAGGATTACTGAAGAATGGTAATGTATTGCTTGACAAACACAAAATTAGCTATAGTTTGCCTCCATTTTGATTGCATTATAATGGGCGTGGATCAGATTACCAGACAAACCTGCTGCAGGATGCAGTTGAGACAATCAAAAAATACTTGCTGATCTACCTTGTGTGGCCTGTCCCAGTCAGTGTCAAAAGAAGCCGTATTTACTGTTTATTAAACCGCTGGATTGAGGTTAAAAGGACAAAATGTTAAAGATGTGCAAATGTAACATACAGACGGCATACTCAGATGTCTGTGTTGGCAGTGGAATACATGCAAGTACATGTGAGAGGTACAGATGAGTACAGTACAGGGGTCAGGAGAGGTAACAGGTCTATATATAAAACTATTTTAGGCAGGTTCACCTTAAATGTACCATACATTAAATAGAAATTCATTTAGCCCACATTTTATGGAAAAGTAATATAATATTCGATAATAGTATAATGATTGAGTAAACATATTTGTGGTTAATAATTTCTTCTTAGTTTTTAAATATTTTGTGTTAGGTTAAATTAGGTATTTGAGATTTCTTGAACTGTTTAAACAATACTGAGTACCCCCCATTGTTCACCGAGAAATCGGGGTTTGATTCCGCAACAGTGAGACAAAAAGGGGTCACAAGCCAGTGTACCCTTGTGCCTGAATTACATCAAGCTGCTTTGTTCTGTTCTGTTAGACGTTCTGTCAGCTGCCACTGACAGAACGTCTAACACTACTGGCATAATGTCATATGCCATTATTATACAAACATATTGAGAAGTTAGGGGGCTGGGTAATATAAAAGCAAATCACAATCATGATAAATTGATTATGGTTTGCTACACATGCTTAGTAATAAAAATATTTTTCTAATGGAAAAGTTAATATTTTGTGAAGTAACTTAAGGAAGCTGACACCCGGTGATAGTTAAAAAGAACTGACAGGAGCTATGGGACCTACATTGTTGCTTTAATTGTACAGAATGTTAAGCCTTGGTAAAATGACTTGATGCTGACTTGAGACACAACATATATGAAGCAGTTTCAGACAGCAAGAGGATGTTAGTTTTCAAATAGTTGAGGGCATTGTACCTGCTACTCATGTTTTTCTTGCTTTTGCTTTTCCTTTTCAGGCTCTCCCTCTCTTGACTGGTGGTGAAGGGTGGCATAGAGGCATAGCCGTGTTCAGCTTCTGCAGGCAGATAAACACACAGTGGTCACATGTTCACTTATCAGACATGCTGAACATTTACACCACAAGAGCAAGCTGGAAATTATTCCATATTAAAAACGATATATGCTCAAAAGCAACCAGTGCAATGGTTGGACTAGCTTCCATATGTTTAACTGTATTTGCTCCCCCCAGCCTGGACAATGATGTCATCTTGAACTGAAATAAACCTGCTAGCAAACCACAACACAGGAGAAAGGAGGGGCTACCATAAAAAAACATGTCTGACTGCATCTGCCACATACGGATTGTCATTAATCGTGGAAAAATCTTCAAATGCATAATGTGTCTGTTTGCATATGTGCAATTTATGGTAATAATTAGAGATTTGCAAATTTTGAGACATTGGTGCATTGTGCAATATTGCTGTAAAACCCCTTTAGTCCTATTTTTAAAGAAAATTAATTTTGAAACAGACCAAAAAAGAACCACAGAAGAATTTTAATCAAGAAATGTGCAGTTTGATTTAGTCTAAGTGGTGTCATTAATTTACTAAAGAAAAAAAAGATTATAATACAAAAAAATTATAGCAATTTCCCCTAAAGATGGCAAACCATAGTCAAATCCTCTGCACCCATAGTGTCTGGATCTAATTATATACACAAATAAAAAACACATTATTAAAAGAAAACCACACTTTTTAAATACAGACAAAAAAATTAGCAGAAAAAAATTACATTTGGTGCTGTGCCTTTCTCGATTAATAAAAGAAATCCTGACCCCTGCCATATCCTGTACCCCAGTGTAAGTCTATGGGAAACTGTGCACTATTTACCTCGTTCCCTGCGGTCAAGGTATTCAGCAGCTTCAATCAACATCTGCAGCATTCCGACCGCCGCCATTTTCAACAATAACACTGATTATAATGAAACAATCCGATGAGGGATTCCGTGTCGGTGGACAAGCTGCTTTAGGTCCAGCACTGGCTTTCCTCTTCTTCACTCAGGTGGCTTATTTTTTGGTTATTCTAAGGCGCGATGAGTGAGTCCTGCGATGCAAAAACGGGCTATTTAAAATGTTAAAAGTAGGAATAGCGTTACAGAAACCGTTGGTCTTTTAAAGCTTGCTTCTTTCTTGATAAAACAGGGGCTTGGTTTAAGCTTCGAGTCAAGGTAGACGTATATGTTTCTCAGCTAAGGCTGATTTGACCCCTTTAAAATATTAGTAGTTTAATGTCAATTTTCTAGGTAGTTCTTCGACATAAATGTATTAAAGCTGATCGTTTCTTGTCATAAAACTAAAATGATTGGCAAAAAATTAAGATGTGTAAGGTTTGCTCGGATTAGGAGTTATCAAACCACCAAAACGTCACAAACTCGATTGAATATTCCAAAAAAGAGGCTTTTTTAAAGCAGTAACGCTGTCTTTTGCAGTTTACAGAGACTTGCCTGAAGTGAAATGGATGAAAAAAACGAGCAGACAGCGAGTGTTTATCAAACTGCTTCCAAAATAGTGGCTTGTTGATCTGGACAGCTAACTACTGTACATCACCACAAAGCTCCTGGCAGCAGACATTTGATTGGATACTGGACATAACTACTTGGGCTCCTATTGGTCTTCCTCCACGTCAATCATTCGTGGGGGTCGGCGGTTACTGCTACTGAAGCCCTTGTTCCGCCATTTTGGTTCTTGATTGGGAAAAGCCATGAACATAATCTACAAAGCAGTTCATATAATAAACATTGACATAAGTGCAATGGTTACATTAATACACATTCATTTTCAGTTAATGTGAATCAAGTTCACAAGCCTTTATATCATTTGTTTTCGGACTATATGAATGTAGGACTAGACCTTAGTGGAAACACTGTGGTGTTCAATTTCTAAATTTGCATGTGTTGGTATAAATATTACCATTATAATTTTGGAATAAACAACACATTCTTTCACATTCAAACCAAATGTTTGCTATTATGGCCAATGACAAGTATGCCAGAATCTTTGGAGCAATGTTTCTAAAAGGTTCTCATAAAAATGTTAATCCACCTCTTATATTTCAACATATAGCCGAGACATTTTGCCTGTAAACGAATTTAGTATAAGGTACTTGGATCCAAAATGGACCCCATTTTCCGTGCCACACAGTCGAACCCAGCGATTGGTTGCCTTCTAATGACAGACAGCCATTGGTCGCCAGGTCCACGAGCCGACGTAGCAACGCCTGCTTGTAGCAAAAGACACGCCCCCCTGGCCATGCTGTTTCGCGGTGTTTGACAGCGATTGGCTGCTGGGCTGTTGTTTGTCTTATTTCGAGTTCAACGATTTGCCAGATTCACATGCTTAGATTTTATTGGTTTATGGCACACCCAATCAAAACACCGCTTCTACGCACGCGCACTAAACAAAGGGAACATGATACTTTCCATCAATGTGGGAACTGTTTCCATGGTAAAGAAATATATACATGAGCGATATGAATATATTTGCTAAATGAGAATGTGGATTAGGAATATATTTTATAACAACACAGTTTCCTTAAAAGGTAAGCACATAAAGGAGACTGTTTGTGTTTGTTAGGCAAACAATTATTATGGATATCACATGAGACAAAAGAAAAATGTTTGCTGGAGATTGCTCAAGATTTCAACTATGCAATTTTAATAGCTTTAATTGAAAATATTACATCTCGATAATGTGACAAACCATTAAGTCCACATAAAGTCTGCTATTAGGACTGTGGCTGTGGTTTAAGGCAAGCATTGTATTTATACCTGTTAAACGTTTAATAAAGAACTGTTGCATCACACACAAGTTATACGAAAAATAATAAAAATACACACAAAATCACACAATGTCTACCAATGTGAGGGAGAACAGAGGTAAGTTGTTCGGCAGCAATATCAGTCCTAGATACTTTCATGCAATAAAGTCCAGGGGTCTGTTGAATCCTCCTTTCCTGTTCATGTATTGCCTGTAATATAAAAACAATATAGGAAAGCATTACATCACTGTTACCCTCGCAACACTTGCAGATTACATCATCAAGGACCAATGGGAGAGCGAGGATTTCTGCATAGAAGCACCTGCAGAAGTGATTGGCTACAATAACAGAAGTTGATGCATATTTATGCATGTATGTATACTGTCCTGACCCACCTGTATTTTCTTTTCATGCTGACATTCACAGCATAAGCGTTTACTGATCCGTCGGTTTTCTTACCCTGTAAAAAACAACACTGCATTATTGCCACACCTTGATTTAACCCTAAAACCGGATTAAGGCATTGGGAAACCTTGTACAAACCAATGTGAACCATGGCAGAATATATCTATCTGTAGTATAAAAAGTATCATTTGACTCACTTGTTAAACACGCAGTTCATAAAGGACACAGTTTAGGTGTAGTTCTGTTCTTAAGTTTTATTCTTTACTGATATAAACAGTGTGAAAATGAAGTAGTATTTCTTTTTAGAGGCTTTCATTAAGAAAAATTAAATAACCAGTTGTTTAAGTAAAGTTACATAGTTGATAATAATTCCAGTTCGCCCTCTTGTGGCCATAATGTTAAAAACACCTTCTTACCTTGGATGTATCAAATGAACTGAATCCCATCATTTTCATCATCTCAATTTCGTCTTCGGTTTTGCCTTGCATGTCTTCAGCTGTCAGAGAACAAATGGCTAATGTCAATTTCAATGGCACACCTAATCACTAAACATGACCTAGTTTTAAATTGTTACTACGAGATGAAGAATACCTGAGATTTCTATTGCTTGTTTTTCTTTCCCTTCCTTGCTTTCTTTCTGTCTTACGGGAGAAAGGGAGGTTGAGAGATGGCGTCGAGGAGGAGTTCTGCAAAAGGGACAAGATGGCTGCATGACAAATGATCACAATCTGGGGTTTCACCAGGCTTCTCCACACAGTACTGGAGCTGCATGATATCGGGAAATATGTAAAAACAATATGACCTGAAAACTATGAATGCCCCCTTTTGGAGTAAAAGTTCAGTTGTATTGAAATATTTAGAGAAATCTAAGCCTGGGATTCTTCTGGTCAAAACTAGGACAATCAAAACTGAACAAGGACTAAATCAGAAATAAATTTAGCTCAAAAGAGGACAATATTTAGGACTGTCTTCATGGCATGTGTCAGGACAAAAACTGGGCTTTCTGACAGCTTTCTCTTTTTTGTTGTACCACAATTGTTTTGACAGACGTAAAGTAAATGACTAAATGTCTGAGGAAGGCCATGTTATGGCTTTTAATGGTACAATGGTGATTTTATGTAGACATTTTCAATATTTTTTTCTGTTCCCCTTACTCTTAATTTAAAAATTAGAATAAAATGAAAACTGAAAGACTTTCAAATCATGAGACAATATTTAATTCACAATAGAACATAAATAACATGAGAAATTTTGCACAAAATGAGCTAATTTCAAATTTGATGCCGCTACAGGTCTCAAAATAGTTGGGATAGGTACATGTTTACCATGGTGTAGCATAGCATCTCCTCTTCTTTTTAAAAGAGTTTGGAGACTTCTGGACATTGAAGTTATAAGTTTCTGGAGGTTGGGTGTTGGAATTTGGTCCCATTCTTGCTTAATATAGGTTTCCAGCTGCTGAAGAGTTTGTGGTCATCTTTTACGCATTATTTGTTTAATGATGCATCAAACGTCTATAGGTGACAGATCTAGACTGCAGTCAAGCCAACTCAACATCCGGCCTCTTCTACGACGAAGCCATGCTGTTGTAATAGCTGCAGTATGTGGTTTTGCTTTGTCCTGCTGAAATACACAAGTCCTTCCCTGAAATAGTATTGCTCTAATTACCTTTATATACACCTTTCAGCATTCATAGTTCCTTCCAAAACATGCAAGCCCATACCGTATGTACTCCCATACCATCAGAGATGCTGGCTTTTGAACTGAATGCTGAAAACACTCCTGTTTAGCCCACAGTGTTTGTGATTTCCAACAACAATGTCAAATCTGGACTCGTCTGACCATAGAACCTTTTTGAGTTTGAGGTCACCTGGCCATTCACATAAATGCACAGTAGGCTACACACCATTAGTAAAAAGATGGGGAATAATCTAATATGGACTCATTTCATGATGAGTTTTTCTGGTATTTATTTATTGAGTAAAAAGCATCACACGTTGCGCTGTTCCCTCTCTCGCTCTGCTTTGTGACAAGCCGAGAGGAGCCGGGAGCGCGCAGAGACATGAGGCTAATGGAAAGCTAACTTCATGAGCAACAGTTTGTTGGCATTTCAGAAACTCCTCCCTCTGAGCGTTACCATGGAGACCCTGACAAGCCTTTTACTCACCAATATGCTCTCTAGCCTTTTAGGAGAGCTTTGATAATGAGCTGTTGTATTACTACTGTAGTTTTAATAATTCAAATTAAACACAGAGGCCATACCCTGATTTGTTAAATGAAGGTAGAGCTGTGAAGGCATTATCACAATTTAAATGATATAGAGAATACTGAATTATTCCTCGTCCTTGTAAACTCTGTGTTGGATGAAATAATATTACTTTTACCTCTCCCTGCTCCCAACCCCCCATAACAGGTCATGTGACCATTGGCCACCGCACCAAGGCACTTGGCCCAGTGGAAACACTGCAGCATAAATTGGTTTTAACGTCGCAATAATATTGTTTACTGCAATTAATTCTGGTGCAATATTAATTTATAAGAAACCAATGCCCCACTGTGAACATTAAATTCGGGTTGAATTGATTTTGTTTCACTAAGTGCACTCTTGTTTTACATGCCCTTAACACATTTCATGTGCTTAACAAAGAATGTTTACCCTTTTTTATAATATATTTGTTTGTGTTTAATAAGTGTATTAACAAAACAATAGATTAATAAAAATCAATAAAGAAATTATTAGTTGCAGCTACAGTTTCTCTTACTGTTTTTAAAAGTATTCCATAAACATTTTAGGCACAGATTGGAAAACCTGCCTCTTTAAGACTTCCCTTTTATAGCTAATCATGTTACAAACCTGACACCAATTAACCTAATTAGTTGCTAGACGTTTTCCCAGGTGAATCTTTTTTAAATTTCTTGCTTTTTCATCCATTTGTTGCCCCGGTCACAACTATTTTGAGACCCGTAGCAGGCATCAAATTTAAAATGGTCATTTTGTGCATAAAAGTATACAATGTCTCAGTGTAAACATTTGTTATGTTATCTATGTTCTATTGTGAATACAACATTGGCTCTTGTGATTCAAAAGTCTTTAGGTTTTGATTTTATTCAAATAAATTAAAATCCCAACATTTCCAAAATTTGTGCTTGAAACTATTAAATGTATCTTTCATTCATAGACTCCAGCTCACCATTTACCTCTGACAACACATGCAACAATTTAATTTCAAGAAACACATATTTGGCGAGATAAACAACTCTGCAGACATTCTATACATTCATATTGTTCAAAATGTGAGTTTGCAGTAGTGCTGCTGGAGTCAGGGTCCGTTTCTTGAGTGCCTGTAACCACCGGCTTACAACTTAAATTGGAGGGTATTTATAATGCGTCACTTATTTGTCAGATCAGTTTCCTTACCTCGAACGGCGCCTCCTTTCTCGGTCTCGATCTCGGGAACGTGAGCGATCCCTATCCCTTCTCCTCCGTTCACGATCCCGAGAAGTGGAGCGGGAGCGTCTTCTCTCTGACAAGCCACAAAAACATGACCTTCATTTTTCAGTACTAAATTAAAAACAAACACATCAAAATTCAATGTAGCAATTATTTCTCATAACCTTTCTCGTGGTTCTTCATAGAATAAAACAAGGGAAATTCCAAAACCAAATAGTCCAAATGATTTAATTGCGTACTTTAAATAATATATAATGTTCTTTAGTCCCATCTGTTGTCCATATTTTAGTATATAGAGTAGGTTACATTTCCTTTTCGGCGTTTTTGACGATCTGGCGTAAGAACATAGGTCTTATCCAAAAATATCCAAATGCGTATTAAAAAAATAAAAAAACTAGAAAAATACCAAATATTTAAGGGCATTTTTTCTTCATTTCACAAGCATAGGTTTCTGTAAAATTACCATAAAACTGGGTCAGATGCCGTATTTCTGGGCCATTAGGCTACTAGCTATTTTGATCGACAATAACAAGAGCATTGAAAGAATAAAATGGATCTCAAAAATGTCCAGCAGACTGGCTAAAATGTAAAAAAAAACAAATAAATTCAGAACACTTAGTTTTACATCGTTTGCTTGGTTTTAAATGAACAAGCACCAGCGAACTATCACAGACCGTCGGTGTGTCTCACTGGAGATAAACAAACGCTTCTAGAGCAGATCCTTACCTCGTCTCGGCGGAGTTCGGCTCCTGCTCCTTCCCATTGTCTTTACAAACGGAATATAACCTACAAGAGTAAGAAGCGTATCTTCCAAACGACAAAAGACAATCAGAAACGAACGAATGTTTATCGTGTGCGCACGAACAGTCTTCAGGTTCGTACTGTTTCCGGTGAGATTACATAAACCTCCGGTGAAACGTTTATAAAAGAGCATCACCTACCGGACAGGAGGCCAGGTAACGATACGGAAAGATAAACATTTGTTTCTCTTATTCGGGAAATTTGCAATGTTTTTTAGACGTTTAGAGCGTTACAGGCAGATAATTGAGTAGTAAGGCGAACAATAAGTGCATGCAATATGAAGGTCATGAAAAACAATGAAATAATATAAAAATACTTCAAATAGACGCATACATTTTTGTTAACTGTGCTTGTTCGTTAAGTTTTAGTAGCCTTTGTTTTCTAGCTTATTATATTTATCTTAGTGGCAGGGCTGGACTGGGAGACAAAATAAGCCCCCTGGAATTTTTGTTAGACTGGCTCTCCACAAGCATGTTGTTATATGTACTATACTATATGTATGGTGACATAGAGAAATGTAACTCACTCACAGCTGATTTGCTCTTGATAGAATCAGTTCATTAATCTTAAACTTCCAAACACTCACATGCAGCTGTCATACAATCATAAAAAAATCAGATCAGATGAATTAATTAGCATTTCATTTTCTGGTCTGTCACTCTCAGTTTTGACTAGACATTGGCAGATTAAAATGAAAGTGTATTACAGAGTTTTAACTAGCCTAGCCTGCGTTGTGTGGGACTGCATAATTGTTCAGCAGCCCACAAAAGGGAACTATGTCTCGTGACTATTATTCGTGGCATACAAATGATAATTTGATTTTACATGCATACAAAAGTGTGTCTCATGTTCTTACATCGTCAAGACAAATGTGTCTAGATTTCTTTTTATTATTCCCTTTTTCCCATATTAATAAAAGTGTTTAGGTTGGAGGTTAAACTGTGTTAGCAGTAGCTCAGAGCCATGTCCCTACTTTTATGGAAAAAATTTAAATGAGGTGACCTTGAAATTAACATTAGAAATGAACAAAGTTCCTGCCTGGCTCCAGAGCTAAATTGAGATAAAACCTATGTATTTTGCAAACAGACTAAATTTTCCCAATATTTTTATAAATGATTTAAAAAAAGAATTTAACTTTACCTAGCTTGGTTACATTAGATTCTTTGACTTCCTACCAACTCAATGATATTGAAATTACAACTAAAATTATTATTATGCACAGTGTTCCAAATGTTGGCATGCCTGGCAAAGAAATGGTTGTTAGCTAAACAAGTTTGCACTCATTCGGGTTAAAAGTGGTTATGGATGGGATGATTAGGAGAATAGGAGTGTGTATATGCAGGGTGAGTTTGTATCTTAGAATGGTTTTAGAGTAAATGATGGTTAATCATCAAACACAATGTGTGACATTGTGTTTTGTGATTTGTCTTCAGTTGTGTCTGTGTGTGTGATATATCGACTCTATTTAGCCACTTACAACTATTACTGTCATTTATTTCATTATTTGTAAAACATCCACCTGCCCAGGGACTACAGGCGTAAAGTAGCATTTTTACTATAACCTGCCTCCAAAAATCTTTTCTTTGACTTTGTCTTAGTTAATGTATTGTTGTGCACTGTCCCTGTACAAATAGCACCTGAACCTGATAGATGATAGATTAGTTAGTTAGATAGAATAGATAGTCTAAACTGAATCAGACCAAATAAAGCCTTGTGGCATATAACATGTGCTTCATCAAAATATTTGGCTATAATTGTTCAACAGAGTTATGGACAGTAATGTATCATTTATAATGTTCATCATTTCACTGGAGTTAGTATGCAACATGTGCTACATGTAGCTCTTTGTCCCTGAAAAACATATTTTTATATGCTATAGCCTATTTGTATAATAGCCTGTTTATTTATTTATCATAATTGTATTCTGAGTAAAGCTTTTTGATCCATGGTATTGGTTAGCCAATTAAAACAATAGAACCTATGTATAGGCTTAGTGGTGTGTTAGCTAATTCACCAATTGCCAAAACAACTTCCTTGAAAATCTTTTCACTCTACAGATTCTGTGTTTTGTGTTTGGAGATTCTTGGGGAGGGAGGCGAATGGTTGCCAAATGCTTCAACGTCCACACCTTTGAGGTGGTAGCTATGAAGATCCTCAAGTACAACCAGAATAGTAACTTAGAACGAGAGGTATCCATTCTCCAGGAACTAAGTGTGATAGATCCTGACCAAACCAACATTGTCAGCTTAATTGACTTTTTCAAATGCGACAGTTATAATTGTATGGTGTTTGAAATGCTGGACCGCAGCCTGTATGACCTGATGGAACAGCGACAGTCAACGTTTGAGCTGAGTGAAATTCGACCCATCACACAGCAGCTTCTGGTGGCTTTTGAGGCCCTTAAGAGCAAAGGCATCGTACATACCCACCTTAAGCCAGACAACGTCATGCTTACTAATCATAAGGACCAGCCTTTAAAAGTCAAACTGATTGACTTTGGTCTGGCGGGATTTTGAGCTTGGCCTGATGTTTCAGTGCATTCCCTACCAGGCTCCAGCGGTCACTCTGGGCCTCCCAATGTCCGAGGCTTTGGACATGTGGTCTTTGGGCTGCTGCTTAGGGGAGTGGTACTTAGGCTACAACATCTTCTCTGGAAGTTCCTGCTATGACAACCTGAGGACCATTGTACACCTTCTGGGACAACCAAACGATGAACTGTTGAACAAACGCCTGTACACCAAAGAGTACTTTGTTTAGACAAATGGCTCTCCACAGTGGAGATTAAAAACCCCTCAAGAATACAAAAACTCAACTGGTAGGAGCCCCAATGTTTTGGAGGGTCCTTTGGAAAACGCTTTAAATTTAAATGACGCAATTGAAAGCAATTCTTCAAACATCAAGTTTCCTTCTCAAAAACCTGCTCCACCTGTGGTGCTTCAAATACGGCTGGCTCAAATGAGAACAACATCCAAAGCACAGTTAGCACGAGTCCAAGTTACAAAAGTTACATCACAACTGCAGCCACAATAGTTCTTGCTGTACGCTGCATATTTGGGCGTTTTTGTTCTTGTTGCAACTATTGTATTTGCTTTTTGTCTTATCGATACATTGATCACAAAGCATTTACCTAATCCTGACCCGCACACTGCCTCCAGGATCACTCCAACCACAACACGACGCCCCTCAAGATCTACGTCAAAGGGGCGCTAAAGCACGTCCACAGAATGATCCACACTCTGGTCCTGTGTGATCATCTCCAGCTTCAACAAACATATGGACCATCAACCTCTCTTACACCTGATGAGGTTTACTCAATATAAACAATGACTGTGACTTTTTGAAGAAAAAGTTAAAGCAAAGGATCTGGGCTTAGTTTTCAAGGTAATGACGTTACATTTCTTGCCCAGGGGACATTTTCAATTTTGAGATCAACTGATATCAGAATTGAAAAAGTCTTTTGGAATTTAGAGATGAAATGTCTGCACCTTAAAAAGTATAAGTCCAGATGTCATTACTTTAACCTTTTCTATAAGAAATAATAAAAATCCCCCCCAAAAAATAATACTCTATTCTATGCCTTAAATAATTTCACTCTTTTTCAAGGTTGGACTCCTATTGAGGAGGTTCTGTGCTGCTGCTGGTTACAGTTGGGACTATCCCACCATTTAATACCATCCCACTGTGTTTCCCTGAGTCTTGGTGTCCCAAACTCCTACTAATGCTTTTGACCAATAAGTACTTTAAGCTTAGTCTTGCAGGTAACAAAGCAATCAGCTGTACCCAGAGGTGTAAAGTACTTGAGTAAATGTACTTTGTTACTGTACTTAAGTATTTTTTTGGCTAATTTGTACTTGTACTGAGTATCAAAAATATAAGCAACTTTTACTCTCTACTCAACTACATTTATGATTGAATACTTGTACTCTTTACTCCACTACATTTGAATAGACACTTACCGTTACTCGCTACATTGTGTTTGTGCAACTTTGTTGCTTGCAAGCGTATTTCTTGGGCGTAAGAGGCGATACCGCCATCTGCAGTCTATTGAAAGTACTGGATGCTTTTTGTCTAAATGCGTTACTCCGTTATGAACATAAATTAGCAGCCTGCCGAAGCCAGCTCTTCACGCAGTTTGTTATGTTTTGTTTTTGTTTGTCCATTTTACGGAAAATACCTTTTTTGAAAATGTTTTATGTATGCCTTTTTTGAGCACTTGAGTTTGACTTGGACGACTTGTTTAATCTGTTTTTTTATTCTGCCATGTTGAAATACGGAGGTGTTCAATTTCTTAACTAAACTAAAACTAAACCTACTCCAGAGCAGGGTAGCCATGCGGTGTAAGTTACCATGGCAATAAATCTTAACACTTGTAAAGTCGCCATTGGGTTTCTCCTTATATTTCCGTTTTTGGAGCCTGCCCTCTGGTGGACAGAGGTATATCGCTGTATTTTGCTGTAAAAATTGGGGCGGCAGTAGCTCAGTGGGTAGAGCAGTCGTCTTTCAACCGGAAGGTAGGCGGTTCGATTCCCACTCTCCCCACAGTTCATACTGTCGTTGTGTCCTTGGGCAAGACACTTAACCCACCTTGCCTCCAGTGACTGTAACACTGGTAATGTAATGTAATGTAAGTCGCTTTGGATAAAAGCGTCTGCTAAATGAATAAATGTAAATGTAAATGTAAAATCGCTGTATGGCGGCGCCGTTACGCGAGGACCATTTAAGAGGTTCCATGGGAGAGGCTTGATCTAAACCTAAACCGGCTTCTAACAACAGGCCTCAAGTCCCACTGAACTCTCTTCTGATTGGCTGTCAACAGATGTCCAACAACACTATTTACCCTATAGTCTTCTGTTTTCTGCCAAACCTTTTAACTGCAGCAGCTGTGAACAAACTGCAGCTGTCATTTAATCCTGAAATTCACCCAAGATCAATAAAGTATCTAATTGAATCTAATCTTTTTGTATTATTATTATTATTATTATTGTGTGGGTCATTTATTTGGATGTGTGCACCAAAATGAGTAGCTACATTTTAAAATAAAAAAGGATATTTTATCATCCTGTGCAGCAGACACAACAAAAACAACTAACATACCTTCTGTTGTATACATTTGTGCAGTTTATGGCACAGAGAAATACTGTAAAAGTCACTGATCCCCTCCAGCTTCAACAAACACATGACCAATATAAACAATAATAATTAACAATTTTAGTTTTAGTTTAAGGATTTGATATTTGGAATAACTTCACAGAGTTAAGCAAAATAAAAGCATTCAAGCATATTTTTGATAGGACTATTAGTTAAGGGTACTGTCACAATCAAGCTCAAGCTAAGCTATTAAATAGACAAAATACAGACTTGAGTTGTGTTTTTAAATCAAACTTGAGCTTTAATGACTGATACATGGTAACCTTGCAACACTCACTTAAACATTCTAATAAAAAATAAATAAATAAAAACCATGAGCAAACATCACACGTCAGCATTCCGTTAACAGCTATTGGTTAAAACACAAAACAACTGTTAAGAGGTATTTTGCACACATACATTTGAAGTAAAATGAGAAAAATGGAATGTTTAGTACCATCAGTAGTATCTTCTATAACTGGGACTGCATTGACAAGCAACACATTTGTTTGTCTACAAATTTTTTGCTAATATATAAGCATCAGTAGCGTGAGGTGGGTTTTGTGAGAGCCAGTGTAATTGTAGCCGATATTTTCCTCTCTTCGTCCTTGCTCTAATAACATCAATAACATCAAAACCAGCATTCAAATTCAGAAGAGCACAATCAGTAGCTATTAGTAACACGTTCTGCATCTGTGCTCAAGAAGTAACATACCTGCAACATTTATTATTAAACCAAATCATGAAAAGGTTGCTCAGGATGAACAAATGTAACTTACTAGAATGTCAATATACATATGTCAAGTGGTTATACATGGATAAGGGTGCATCATTTAAACAATGTCCTGTAAATTTGGTGAAAAAAGTGAATGGAAGTGCACTGGATCATTTACAAACAAAACTTCTTATAATGGCTATACAGTGAAAATGATTAAAGCAAGACTGAGACTGGTTGCGTGACAGCGATGAAAAGTAGTGCGTTGAAATGTTGGGTTGTGTCCGACCGGGTCAAATAGTACAATGTGAAACTGTTTTTCAGTGTTGAATCCAATAGTGTAACAGGTAACTGCATGTTAACTGTGAGTGTACTGTTTTTGAATGCACCTTTTGGCTGTTAACACTCTCAAACACTAAACAATGTTTCACAATTGTATTTAACCAAGGGGCTGTGTCAAACCGCCTCAGGTCTCAGCTTTCTCCTTTTGCTTTTTGCTCTTTTTTAGAAATGACGGTGGCTTGAACTTTTTTTTCTTCTTGGATGGCGACTTGGACGGCGATCCCTCTGGGGTGTTGCCTTGGGGTTTGGCCGGTGGAGCGGCCGGGGTCGTGGATGTGTCGTTGGTGGAGAGAGCCTTCATCCCCTTCTCCAGCTCTTCTGTGGTCTGCTTCTCCTCCTCGCCTCCATTTTGAATCACTGGACCGTCGGTCAAGGTCTCTTCTGAAGATATTACAGAAGTAAATGACAAGCTTAGAAATCAGAGAAATGGGAGTCTGGTAGATCTGCACGGCTACATGCTCATCAGGTCACTGTAAGTGGTTCATAATGAGAAGGTTAGCTGCTATAGCCCATTGACTGTATTGATTAAAAGAATTTATTAAACAACTGAACAAAATGGAAGAAATGAGTCAAGATTAATTTTTCAGAATTATACAAAAGTGTCAGTTGTCTTGGAATAGACTTTAAAGCTCCATGAAACTCACATTATAAGGAGCCATTAGTAACTTCCCGTTTCTACTAAGCCCAGTCTAGGGCAGAAAATCTGAGCACAGCAGAAGGAGAATCACATTGATTTTATTCTTATTTGAACACACTCTTATTCATAAATTACAAAGAAAGTTCATCTGGTCTGGGAAATATGGCAAAAAGATTTAATATTGTTTTTTTTTTTTTTTTCAAATCTTCAGACAATGTAGCCTATATAATAGATTATCTTTCTCTGGCTACTGACCTAAAAAGTAATTGAATTATATTTTACAATTATTCAAATATTTAATTTTGTTTTCTGCTCAGTGCCAACATAAACAAAAAGCAGTTTAGGTTGGTTGTTCTTCAGTTTTCTCAAAAGTCTGGTGCTCAGAAGCAGCGATGCACTAAACATACCCCACACTGTTTCTTTGCTAAAATAAGACTTTAGTTAGAAGTAATATGACTTCTTTCTCTAAAGTCTATTAGCGTCTGCAGAGTCACTATGGACATTATTTGAATTGCTATGGTGCTAGTAGTATTAGCCACAACACAGTGCCGGCTACATGGGGCCTAGCCGCTAAGGTATAGCTCAGGTAGGTTTTTTTTACATGACTAAAAATTTAAAACTTGAATTAATCAAATTTATTGACTTTATTGCCCAGCCCTAATCTGACCTATAGCCATTGGTTCTATAGACAACAGTAGACTGAGTCTTCTGACAAAAGATCTTAGGACTGGTCTCGAGTACTACAACTCTAGTAGGCTATGCCCTCACATTAACATAGAAAAGGACAGATGTAAGAAAAATAATAAAGTATTCATTTCCATTAAAACAAATCATAAAAGCATCAAAATAAAAGTCTTTATGGTGAACTTTCCTCATTTCAAACAGGTTTATTTTCAATCTGGCTACATAAGTGTGGCTTTTCTGTCTCATGTTATTTCTTTGTTTAAATGTCCTTCATGAAGAGAGCACATGCTAACATGCTAACATGACAACCCATTACTTCCACATGCAGCCATTTCAACTTCAATGATTGCATTCTTCATGTTAAATCAAATCAACAAAATAAATAAAAATTGATTTTGAACATTGATTGAAAGTACTGTCTGGGATTAAATCATGCTGCTGGACAGAAAGCAGAGGCATGCAGGCCGGCAGTGGGAGCTCTGCCAAGCCTCACCTGACAAAGGGAAGTGACTGGGCGAGGGCCCTTTTGCAGGGGAGGTAGCAGGGGAAGACTCCATTTCATTGGCCACCTCCTCCCCTACTCACAGACAGACAGACAGACAGACAGACAGATAGACAGACACATACAGGGAGGGAACGTGAACATTTAAAAGCGTATGTGGTTAGACCTGTGAGGCAACGACAAGTGAAGTACACAAGACATATGACATTATTTAAAGCCCAATGCAAAATTACATTTTATGGTAACACACTAAAAGCTAACCAAGAAGACTGGGTTACCCACTTTTAACCCCTAACAATGAACTAGAGTTTAGCCTGTGGTCTGTTATGGTAGTAGAAGCAGTAATAGTTTATTATTTTTTAGTCGTACCGTTGGTCCCTGTGTGCTGTTTCCTCTGCACTTCTTTGCGATACTCTTCTAACTCTTGGTCTGTGAGCTGGTTAAAGGGATTAGGAGTTTCAGGCTCTGGTGGAGGTTTGGGTGGACTCTCTGGAGACTAATGCAGAAAACAAAATACATGAAGCATAGCTTATTATAAATGTAATTGAAGACAGTCGGCAAAGAAAGCGATTGCAATGTACCGGAGGGCTGTTTTCCGATATGACGCTGGCGAGGACTTGAGACTGCGGGCCTGCCGTCTTCATGTCCTGGCGATTTTGTTGTCGGATCTGTAGCAAAATAGAACGACAAACTTAATGTGACTCATACAAAAAGGAGGAAAGTAGTGATAACCATTTAATTGGGATTTACCTTGTTTCGTGTCTTGATCACCTCCTGTGGGTTGGTGAAAAGAGGCACAAACAGGTTTGGGTTTTCGATTTTAATGGACGTGCTTCCAGCATGTGTCACCTCGTCTGTCTTTAGCCACTACAGAGCGAAACAAGAGAGTAAATCAGACAATTGGTTAAGAAAATGATTTATTTATTTATTTGATCACTAATGCTTGGCCAAAATGTAAGGGTGCACATTTTATCCTTACTACTACGTACTTAATGCTTACTGAAGACTATTTGGGGGTCAATATATCTGGCCAGTCAAATTGAACCATATTGTCTAAATTGCCCAGGAAAGAAATTAGTTCATATCAGCATACCGCTAACATCAATAATTTACATTTTATTGAATTTAAATGACAGCAGTTCTTAAAATAGTGGTTTGTTTGAAGGAGACTATTTTTAAAATGCTATGGATGACCAGCAGAGGGCAGCCTGTGTACTGCAGTAGTTGAGATGTGTGAGCAGTGGGCTTCCCCTGCAATGCAGAGAAGTGGAGAGCAAGGAGCATGTGTGGGACCACAGCACTGAAATTCAAAGGCAAAAACAAGCCCCTCCCACTGATGTAACACAGCCTCCTCACAGTGTTTTTGTCAGAGATAATCACTGCATCTGTCCTCCATGTTTCAATGCATAAAACCAGTTGAGAATATAACGTTGCTCACAGTGGTGCGCTGGTGTCCGGGACTGGCCTGGTCCTGGCTCACTTTTTGGTAGGTGTTTGGGGTGTTGAGCCACCGCGTCCTCTCCTGCTGCTGACGCTGAGCAAATGGGTGCTGCCTCAGGGCCGGGTGACCCCCGTCGTCATCAAAGGGGTGAAAGGCTGTGACGGTCGCAGGCAGCTCCACATCCCTCCGTGTCCGTGATCGCTCCAGCAGCAGAGGGAAACGAAAGGCGTAGCCAGTACGGTAGCCCTTTGGCAAAATAAAAACATCTATTGAAGCAAATACAAAGGATAAAGAGAACTTGCACTATTTAATAAAAAGATTAAGGCATTTACAATAAAATATCCAAATGACAAATGTAAAACAACATATTGCAACTTTTGTTTCATTCCTGACTCTCTCACATAGGATTAGTATTTGCAGCATTGATTTCCCATTAATGCTTCTGCGCTACATGCAAACCACAGTAAGGCTTTAATGATTTTACTATGAAGTATACAGGAAATGCAACAATATGGTATCTACAGTGACTGCAAACCCTCCTGTTAGGCCTGCAGCTGGTGACTCGTCTAACCTCTTGTGCAAGCGTCACCATTGTTTGCTTTGTGCTCACCAGGTTATCCAGAGTTCTCATCAGGGCCTCAAACTCATGCTCCCCGGTGCGGCTCTTCGACATGGGGCCAAATGTGGAACCGGCCCAGCCTACCGTCCCAGCTGCAGCTGGTTTGTGAGCGGAGCGGTCCAACATTATCAAGTTCTTTTCACCCCCAGAACAACATAAGGCTGACACCTGGTAAAATACAAGCACATTAATATTAACAAGATATAACAAAGACAAAGTAACTGATACATGATATAAGAGATACCAGAGACCAGCCCAAGTCTATTTTCACACTAATAACAAACTATAAGTGCTTTGGTAGTGTTTGGTGAAGGAGGACAGGAAGCGGTTAAGGGTGGAAAAAGCAGTAAAGTAAACAGTTTGAGCATTATGCAGTTTGCTGTACTTATTGTTTTATTTACAATAAAATATATTCAAACAGCAAAAAAATAAATAAAAAAAATAAAATTTATATATATTTTTGGTTTACTATACTAGCTAAACTTTTAGGACCCTTACATTCAATAAAGATAAGGTGGTGGAGGTAAAGGAATCTATAATGTGTTCCTCTAAATATGACTGCAAACAGCAAGTATCCAGTCAGTTAATATAGTCACTTCAAAGATGTTAAATGTCCACATAAATAACATCCAACTATAATATTTATATAGTTAAAACATTGTATGTTGTGTAAACTATCATAATTCCAGCTAAATAGGCCTATACTTCAGCCATTTAAATGGTAGTGAGTAGTAACACATATCTTTGAGAACCACTGCCCTAGCAGAAATACTGATGGGCAAGGGTGAATGTCTGGCAACATTTATTGCAGTTTAAGCAGTCTTTCACGGGGGATATAATATGCATGTTGATATCATACATTTTTGATCTATTGTGCAGCCTGACACTGTTTTCAAAGACTGATGACTCTGCAGTTAAACGACTGCAGTGTCTGGCACTTGGCACTTGAGTGTGTGTTGTACTGCATTGCAGCCCTGCGGCCTGCATTACAGTCAAAGCAGAAAGTACATCTGCATTTAAAGCATTTACATAATGCACTTGCTTCCCCTTTACACACTCAAACACACATGTGCAACAGCAGCACTTTGTGTTTTGTAAGTCAGCCTTAGTCAGTGTCTACCTGTATTTGACACGCAGCCTGTATGTGATAAATGGAGTAGAAGGCCTCTTCCAGACTTTCCCCCAGAGCCACAATGCCATGGTTTCTCAGCACAAGCACCTGAAACATATGAAGTGAAATTTATACATTTTGAACATGTTTAATTCAGATTAGCTGTAGGTTATCGGCTGTACTCACTTTGCAAGTGGGGCCCAGGCTTTTTTGCAGCTCTACTCTGTCCTCCTCCAGCTCCATGACTCCATTGTAGTCATAATAAGCCACGTCACCGACCAACAGTGCCTCGTGGGACAGCGGCAGCAGACCAGACTTCATAGACGAAACCTAGTAGTAGTAATGACATAGTTAATGTCAGTCACTATTGGAACTCACTAAAGGAACTTAAAACAATTATAGGGACAAAATATGTAAATATAAAATATACTGTATGAGGGACATGTATTTTGTATCTTATAAAGTATTGTTTGGTCTTTAAATATTTTTGTGGGCTCCCATTCACACAGAACTGCAACTCCACACTTTACACTTGTTCTTTTTAGACCACATGATCAGCTACGGCAGCACTCCTTGAACCTGCTGTTGTCTATGAACAAAAACCCCACTGGAAATAAGGCTCTTGGTGATTATTACTTATTAATTAATTAGAAAATTAATTTTAGTTTATATATGCCCTAATCTTTCATGCAACAATGTGTGCTCAAAAACTGTGCATAGCCTCAAGCGGTTCTCATACACTACTGAAAACACATTTTCACTGATGGGTTTCATTCTTCTATTTTTCACAATGCACATTTAAATCACACAAGATTCACTTTTATGAGATGGTAAACACTTTGAACTCATGCCTCAATCCCCTGTCCAGACTCACGTACCGCAGCTGTAGCTGGTGTTTGGAGATGAAGCAAACAGCGGACGTCCGGTCGAGCCGAGTAGATCGCCGAATGCAGGCTGAACTTCTCAATGTCCACACCCAGGTTTGTGCTACCCTTCTCCACCACTTCCCCGAGGATGTTCACTTTAACCTGCAAAGCGCACAAAACGATTATCACAAGTAAGAGACGTACTAAAGGGATAAAGCACTGCAGAGATCTACTGACCAGACTGGAGCCGGTCACTTCACTGAAGGCAAGGCCATCTGGAAGCATCAAGAAGTGTTCCTGCTCTTTACTAACACGCAGCTGTGGATGACAAAGTGATAAAGTATCACTCAATAAATCACAGTACTGTACTGTACTGTATGTTACTAGAACTAGTCAGACTATTTTTTAGACAATGGTAGTACTAACTGTGAGGCAGGTGTGGCTGAACTGTGCCCAGCCGTAGAGGTCAAAAAGGCGGTGCACACTGGCCAGTTTGCAGCGCATCAATCTTTCCCCCTTCACCATTTGTCCAGGCTCCCAGCCCTGGAGGTCGTTAATGGGAGTGACCATCATCATGTCTGAGCGAGCGCAGGAAAAAGAGGACAGAAAACCATAAGCAATGCAAAGTCACTACATTTGTAAACGTTTCTCAGAAAAAAACAGAATAATATTTTTAATTGCTTGTGTCTTCATGTGGGCACATTAATAAAGCATTCAGTCCAAATTAATTTCCATTACTGAGACTACAGACCACATTTAGATGCATTTTAAAAGCACCATTTATTTTAGGTTGCATTGCATTGTTTAAACAGCACAGACTTTTATGAGCTTGGATAACAACTCTAGAAAATGGACTATCACACCCATCAGTTTGTACATATAAACAATGTTACTTCTGATAAGAAAATAATTACGCATGGAGTTCCACAAGGCTCGGTAATGGAGCCAAAACTGTTTATTATTAACATAAATATTGTTTGTGATGTTTTTAACCAGCTAAAATGTATTCTGTTTGCCAACGACACGTCTCTACTGCTCAGGAATAGACTTAGAGCTGCTTCTGGACACAGTGGAAAACAAGCTCACAACATTAAAGAAATGATTTGACATTAATAACCTATCATTGAACTCAAAACCAAACATATTATTTTTGGCAATAGAAAAATTTACAAACAGGTCAATATCAGAATCAATGATATAGAAATTGAAAGTGTGTTTGAGAATAATTTTTTATCAAATTTGATAATAAACTAAACTGAAAATTGCAATATATAAATAACTTAATGACAGAAATGGCCAAAAGTATTGATATAATGTGCAAAATAAAAACCTTTTTAAATCAAAACTCACTCTACATATTGTATAGTTCTCTTGTTCTCCTATTCCTTAATTACTGTGTGGAAATATGGGTGAATAATTATAAGTCAAATATTAAAAATAAAAATTTACTCACAGTAAGTAATTAGAGCAATTGAGCAAACTATTATACTACAAATTCCCTTTTTATTAAATAAAATGTTCAAAATTATATAATCTTGACCTTAATACTGCAGTTGTGATGTATAAGGCACATGACCATAAGCTCCCTAATACTGTTTTCAGGAGATGTTTGAGCCTAGAGAGAGTCAGTATAACCTTTTTTCAAAATACTAAGGCAAGAACTAACAAAAAAAAGTAGCTGCATCTCTGTTAAAGGGCTAAATCTCTGGAACAGTTTGGATGATGACTTAAAAGGGTGTACTTCAATTAACACATTTATTAAAATGTATAAATCTAATATTACAGGTATATATGGAGCATTAGTAAAACCAATGCAGCCTTAATTATTACAACATATAAGACGTTTTTTCTTATGGTTATGATCAGTCACCTTAAGGAAATAAGAATGGTTATTACAATAACTAAGCGTGTCAATTTTATTTACTGTATATTGATGCATAGTAAAAATGTTAATAATAGTGGTATGAAAGTGATGGTAGGAATGACAATGACTGTAACATCAATAATGATAAAACATAATGTTAACAATAATTTATAATATTAGTAATAACAGTAGTAATATTATCATTTTTTTCTTCTGTTATTATTATTATTATAATTGTTGCAATATATATAGTATTATAGTAGTATTCTTCCCTGTTTACTTTTAATAACTGAAATAAACTAAACTGAAATAACATTTGTTTGTCATTGTTATTGATAATATTATACAACTTAAATCCCAAAAGGAAACAATCGTTGTGAGCAATTAGAAATCCAAAAACAAATAACAACTGGAAATTACCACTGGAGAAAGTAATGTGTCATCAAATTAACATAAGTTTGTATGTTTTTCTAGTAAATAAGTAAAGCCATAATTTGCATGTATATGATTGTCTAAGTGGTAATGAAGCTTCATCCAGGCCTTTGCTGCTGTGGTCATGGCTGCTAGTATATCCTCAGTGAAACTATGAATCCAGTTCTTCACATATTTCACTCTATAACTTAATAAGTATCGACGTACTGGAAGGGGAGACGGACAGAGAGGCAGGAGAGTCGTGCAAAGCCATAAATTCGGCCAGCTGTCTCAGAGCCCAGAGGTTGGACGAGCTGCCACCCTTCTTCATCTGCTCCTGGATCAGCACGTCCAGCTCCTCTTTGAATGACTGTAAAACACAAGCACACACTTGAAATTAATACTTCAAGGCACTAAACTGATGTATTACAAATCTCATCCTCAGATAAAAGTGCAGTATTCAGTTTACTCCAAATGCAGTTATTCTCAATGACATTATTGTTACAAAATGGATGTGAGGGTTGAATGGTACTGAATATGGACTATGCACATTTTTATTTTTGGCAATTTCTTTGTATGTACACCTGAATTTTGAATCTTGTATAATTTTCAACAATGTTAACAAACATTACAATATAAATATGTGTTTTGCATTTTCCAATACAATTTTGCTACAAGTGACAATTACCTGGGTTGAAAACACTATAAAAATAAACCTAAACATGAGTCAGCTTGTGTCCATCAGTCACTCTCCACAGTCACGCTCCATTCCACTCCCTCATAGTGAAACATTAATATACTTAATGTTTCCCAGAGCTGACTGCAGTTGTTACATATTTTTCAGGCTGACATGATTATACGCTGAAGAGAGAACAGACAATAAATCACTGGCATCCTCCTCACCGGGCTCTGAAGGAGAGAGGAGATACGTTTCTTATGCTGGGGCCCAGAGCCTGGTGTGGACTGGGGTGACTGGAGACCCTCGGGGAGCCCATCACTGGGGCTGCGCTGCACCGGAGTGCCCTTAGGGGTTGGGGACTTACTCATCTTCTACCGCTCTGCTGAGACTGTCTGACAACCAGGGGGCGGTGAGGAGGACTGTAAAGGAAATGGAAAACAATCATGAGCAAGAAGAATTAACACAGCAGTCACATTCTTTATAGAAAAAAGGGTTACATCGTTCTATGTTGAATCAATGCAGCAACAAACAGAAAAGACCTAACCATCTTTTGACAGCTAAAAAACAATGGCGAATTGGGTGCAGCTATATAAATGTTTGTTCGCTGAATAGGTTAGGTTTTTGTCAGTGCTTGCCTATATCTTATTGTATGAGCTACGTTTTAACATTACAACTTTGATTAATAGCAAAATGCAATGCCAACTGCAAATGCCATACTGTAAGAGCTTTGGTCACTCTATATAAAATAATACTCCCACTAAATTGAAAATATGCAGAATATAATATCAAGTGTCTGCACTACATATATGTCTGGTTCCATGGTACACTTTTCGCTCTGTCTCTGGTTGGATCCATTGTCAGAACTGGGTGTGGTTGTGTGTTTAGATGTAATAATCTTCAAACTCTCATAGACATATCCTGACAAGTGAGGAGAGCAGACAAATCATTTATTTAAAGTTCAGAAAGCTTACAGGTGACCCAAATCTGTACAGTTATTCAGCAGCGGCGTTAAAAGAGGCCAGTGACTATTCATCCAAGGACTGCATTTATTTTTAAAGTACAAAGCTAGTCACAAAAGCTGATACATTGAAATGCCTTGACAACACATAGAAGCTGCAAAAAAAAAAATCAAACAGTGATCCCTGTAGTAACAACAGCAGCACAAAATATCATTTGTCAGTTTAAAACCTATACTATAACAAACACCCACACACATTTTGGCCAATGAAGTTGTCACGTGGTACATGACAGGAGCTTATGTGAGTACGGAACATGAGCTAGTACAGCAAGCAGCCAATAAAACTACCCCTTATAGTCTGGATATAATTTTGCACTGTTAAACATTCTCGAGAATCACTTCCTTCTGACAGGACTGACAAAGATACAGAAACACATCCTCTCTTTGGAAAAGTATCACTCTATTGCTCACATCCAACAGCTCAAATGACCAATGGTCTACTTTCTCTTACAGTAACTAAATACAACCCTACATGTGCATTTTTCAAAGCACAAAGATGAAAACCTACCCTCACATTTGAGATGGTGTATTCCTCTGGGTCGGTGGGAATGCAGAGCTATTTGAAAAACACAGCATTTGCTTTAAGAGCTCACATGCAGACAGCCCCGACAGGAAGTTAGCCAGTGATACGGCCTGGTAATTGGAGAAAGAGGACTGGGTTACCGTAAGGATCCTGAGTGAAAGGCTGGCCACTCCCCGGCTGAAACGACGCGTCTGTACACTGCTGGGGTGAGCAGATAAGGCCCTGAACGCACCACACCCTCTCTGAAGAACAGGAACACAAATCTAAGTGATGCTTCTACTAAATATGCCAACGCTGCTTTGGCTAAAGGGACATTTAAGGACTTGAGTTGAGAATAACTACATAAAGTTTTGACATCACCAGCAGATGGTACTGTTGTGTACAAGAGTGTAGCTCTGAAACATTAACATTACCTCCACGATGTAAGTTTACTGTTCTTTAGGAAATACCTGTCCTTTCGCACCAATGACAAGATGTTCTCACTGGCCATGTGGCATAAGAAACCTCCTGTTTGAGTTGGATGGAGCACTGCAGTAGATCAAAACTCCATCTAAAGGTAAAAAAGGATATAACACATATTCCCTGATCGGAACTTTCTAAGCCTTTTTAATACTGTTTAAATACAGCACATTATGTCTAGTTAAAAGAAAAATCAGCTAGCAAACCCAGACAACAGTAATGTACACAGATAAATCTGCATGAAGCTTTACCCTAACACAAAAGTTGGAGATGGAGGCATCTGGACATTATTTAAAAGAAAATATGTTTATTTTGTATACCCAGATGTATCACCTTGAATAGATGACTGAGAATCTCGACAGACTTCAAACTAACACTGCAGAACTCTGAATTACAAATGACTGCTGCATTAATGTATTTTTCTGTCAATGTGGCAAACAACCCCCTCATTTACGTTGGACTAGTTAAAGTAGCTCAAGATTCCATCTAGTGGAACAAAGTAATAACACAGGCCTGTCTGATCTGTACTTTTTAATTTCTTTTTTATACAGCACATTAACATATGGCCACACAAACAGGACAAGATTTTTTTTGATCATCAAACTCTATGAATAGACAATTAGTATATGACTAAAAACTTTCATAAAATGAGCATACTTGTAAAACTAATTATTAAACATGCATTATACATTAGGGGGCCCTGATTTCCGGTCTACCCGTACTGTCAATCTATCAATAAAGGCAAAAAGGCCAAAAGAAATATGCATAATACATCTACAATAACGAATGGTTGCATTTGCTTTAACTTTTTCCATCCAAAGCACAAAATTGAAGATGTTAAAATTGTATCCAGTCCATGTGCAGCAGGACTAAATGTGATTGTACTGACTAATCCGGTACATGACGCATTAACATGTAACATAAAATCAACAAGCTCCTCAAACATTCATGACTCATGTGTCTTTTCACATAAACCTCTCTGGTGTACAGTATACTAGATGCAATCAGATGGCTACACATTACTGGTTTTACAAAAGATTAACTGAGCCAGACTTGATTATGTGCAGGCAGCAGCAGTGCACTCTCCATCGCCTTGTGATTCACAAAAGAGGATTGGTCTCAGTGTGTCTGTCTCTGAGGGAAGAGGGGCACAGCTGCTAACAGTGAGCAGACAGAAAGCCTCTCTCTCCAGAGACAATTGTAATGACTAGGAGGAGCCATGGCTGCTGGCCCGTCGCAAATATATCCTCCTCACTATATCCGTAGTTACACTGGTATGGTTATACCTCTGGCAACAGCACATCCTGCATATTTGACCTTTAAGTCACTGTAATGGAGTTAAAATAACTAGTTATTACAAACCACTGTTTACAACCACATTTGCTGTTCTGGCTTTAATTTAAAATCTATGTCTATGCCTCAAACTGAGCTGGAAACCAACTCACTCCATGTATTGACTGCAAATCTACCCGCTCGGAGTGATTTTTGCTCATGTCTGTCAAAAGCGCTGAGAGGCACATTGGAGTGGAATTACCTAAGTAGGTCTGGATTGATCTTTAGTGGCTCCACTTTCATTAGGGCTTGTAATAATGGCTGGGGAGCTCGTAGCTCTGGTTCAAGGCAGAGGTGATGTTTTGATTTGGCAAAATGATATGAATGTGCTTTTATTGGTGCTGACATTAAACTTTTACACCATGGAATTGTCAGTTTGGTCTTCGTGTGTGTGTGTGTGTGTGTGTGTGTGTGTGTGTGTGTGTGTGTGTGTGTGTGTGTGTGTGTGTGTGTGTGTGTGTGTGTGTGTGTGTGTGTGTGTGTGTGTGTGTGTGTGTGTGTATGCATTTTTCATCTGCCTTGGACAGTAGATTAACAAATGCAAAGATGCATACAGGGTGCATTTATGTGATAAACCTGTCATGGTTATGCATATGTATTATGCAACATATTATAGGCCTACATTGTACGTATTATGGGTATTAAGCACCTTAAATATCTCATCTTCTAACCCTTTTAGAGTTAAAGTAGTAAGAAATAAAGCATCTGCAGTACCAACAGATTAATTTTCCCCATTCACACCTGGGGCAGAAAGAGAGGGGGCTGCCATACAAGGCGCTCATGCCTTCTCAAACCACCAACAAACTCACCTCTACAGTCACACACATTCATACACTATGGGATACAACGACAGTATGAACCGGGGAGAGCAGAAATTGAACCGCCATAGGACAATCGCTCTACCACTAGGCCACACAGGATTTATCTGACCTGAAGACATCCTCTAGACTTTATTAATGAGACTTTATAATGTTATTATATACTGTATTTTTAATAGTTAAAATATAAGAAGCAAAAAAAGAGTGTCTACAATGAGGTCAACAAGAAAATACCAATAAAACAGAAAAAAGGAAAAAATAGTTATTTTGGTAAACACAAGTAAAAGAAAGTAAGCAAAGTGGAATGTGGATAAATATTGGTAATTGCAGGATTACCTCAGTTTTACACTGGCTCTAAACTTCAGTCTGGTGTTTTAGTGTTTTGTGTTGGAAGCTTTTTGAATAAAAGCAAAGCAGAAAAGGTCCCTAGGCTGTTGGAGGGAGTGATGGATTTGAGAATGGAAAGCTAAAAAGAAAACTGGGTAGTGGCCCTTTAAGACCAATGCAGTATTAACTACAACATGGTAACAACACACTGACATCAGTATTTGTCTCTGTACATTCACAAAGTGTTATCTTTAAAGACCAACAATATATGAGACAATTTCTTAACCATTTAAAGAGTAAAAGCTCAATTTTTGTTTTGTAGCTGCAGTTTACCAACAGAAAATGTTCCTTTGTTATTGTGCCTCCTCCTCTGTGCAGATTTGCTGGAAATCCAAGATACTTTTCCTCTGTCCACTGCCAGAGAAAAACAGACTACATAATGGGGTGAACACGTGATCTCAACACACAAAGGTGTTGCGCTAAAGTGTTATAATTTACGACAAACACAAATCATAGGCGTTTTTATTCCTTTTTCTTTGCTTGCGGGCCGCGCTCTGCATGGCTGCCTAGCAACACTCGCACACGCCGCAGCATCAGCACCAGCAAGGATCCGCTAATGGCCACCCGCAAAAAGCACAGGCCAGCGGCGGCAGAGAGGGATGTCGCAATGCACAGTCTGCACGCCTCTCCCGCGGCCAGAACTCCCCGCCTTTCACTCAACCGCATTTGTGACACCTGAAGGTATATTAACACTGTTGAGCGGCTAACAAAAGCCACCAGCGACAGTCAAATGTCAGGATTAAAGCAGGAAGGCACTGCCATCTCTGGCAGGCTAGGCACAGCATATATACAGGCCTTTTATCAACGTATGTCAACCGAGCCGCAGCACATAGCCTATTTGGTACATTAGCAATTAGCTGTGTGATAAGTGTATTGTAAACAGAAAATTGCTTAGGACTGCATGGTATCACGCATTGGTTTTGTGAGTTAAATGTGCTCACCTCGCTCATTCACAATCTAGAGAGACGCCCCTTTAAGTCCTGGAAGGTAGCAGTGGTTTTTATGTTCAACACAAGCACAAAAAGCAGGCAGCACTCACCTCAGTGCATCCCCAGGAGTGTGCGTTGTGTGCGGGCGCGCCACACCCACAGCCCCGAACGGTTCTGGCGAAAGACAAATGTCACCCGGGAAACAATTTGGGGGCGCCTTTGTTTCAGTTTTTCGGGGCCTAAAAGCCAAATACGTCAAAGGATGTTTTGATGCGTGCGGTCCTGACCGGCCCACGACCACGCCTGTCCACGGAGCGACACCCACAGGCGCCCCCTTAGACCATCGCTGTAGGGGCAGAGACCTTGGCAGCGGAGTTGGTCAGCGCGCGTGAAAGCGTAACGTTTAGAGTTGTCTTTAAAAACACTGGTTAAGTTTGAAAACCTCGGTTAGAAATATTAGGCAAACATAAACGTGTTAAAATGGCGCCACCTTCTGTCACAACTGAGCACTGTCTGAAAACTAAACTGTCCAATTATGCTTTTGTGAATTAATGTGTGCAGACAAGAATGGTAAACAGGATGGACAGTTGATTATTACTTTTGAACTAGTACTACTACTACTACCTCTAAAGTCTAAAGACAGGCATCTGGTATCAACAGTAGGCTATTGCCAAAAAACTAGAAACTAGTAAGTAAAGTAGCTGCATAAATGTGAGAAATATAGCTTTAAAAATGTAGTTTTTACAATGTTTATATAGTAGATGGAAGTTTAGTTTAAGAAAAAAAAAATAATAACCCAAACAAAAACAGATACATGTAGTGCATTTATTTAGGGATGCCAAAGACTTCTTCACAATTTTCAAAAGCAATATGTACTTGTAGAAGGCAAAAATAAATGTAATATAATAAAAGAACCTCTGTACTAAAGTAAATACAGTTTAATAATTTACCTGAAGCAAGACATTTATTAACACTACTGCTACATGTCTACATTACTGACTGAAATTTTTGAGCTTGTCTGTATTGTAAACATTATGAGTTTTGAAAAAAACAAATGTACCATACAATATTTGTCATAAGTGTCTTTGCGTGTCATTTTTCTACAGACACAAAATACAAAACGGAAGCACAATTTTACAGAGCCCAAGTAATACTGCCGGTGGCCAGCAGAGAGCAATAGAAAGACATGAAATTCCAAATTCTTTTGAAGAGTTGGTTTTTTGAAAGCTCTTGCGCTGGCTTCTCTGTACAAAATACAATTTAGTTTTAACGTTGATTCTCAAGGGGAAAAAACATCTATCATCCAGTCTGTAACTTAATGATTCACCTCTTATATTACATATAGATCATGCAGCCTTTAATAATATACAGGGTTTTTATATTTTGGATGTGGGCATCACCAAATTAAATACTCTGTTGGCAGTTTAAACCAAGTAGCAAGAGGCTTGTGTTAGTTTTACTAGAGGCTTTAATAAATGCATGAACTTACTACTACTCACTAAAATTGTCTTCCTCCCCAATTGTTCTGCTTTGATTTGTCACATGACCACATGGACACACCAACTGTACACATTGTAAAAGCTACTGCTAAACAGGCAATACTGTAGTCTTTAAATAACATTAAAAAAAACTTAATAATAACTTAATCTTAATAAAAGTAATTATAAAGTGTAAAGTAATAATGAAAACTGTAACAGATTTCATTCTCAAGAATTTAAACAAATGTTGTGCAAGTTTCACAGATTGCCGGATACTTTGAAATTCACTCATCACTTAGCAGAGTGGAGGCATCTGGTGAAAGAAAAAGTGTTAGTTTAATCAGGTCATTGTAGTTCAAGGATTAGAGGCTGTAATTCTAACGTTTTCTCAGTTAATACATGTACTAACCTTATGTATAATGTACATGCAAGGAGTAACTCAAGGTCTTAAGTCTGTGCTTGGAGCTTTTTAATGCATTTGAATAAAGAGCACAGAGCACACATGCACTTATCCACTTGTGTGAATGACTCACCAGGCCCTATAATCACCTCCAGAAATGCATTTACGCATTAATTCAAACTTTATTTCCTGAATCCCTGACAGACCTCACTCTGATTTCTATTGTGATTGTTAACATTGTGAGAAAAGTTTGCTCCTACAATTGAATCAGAAAAATAATTGTTCAACTTTGTGACACTTAAAAAACATTTCAAGCATTTAAAATTCACCTGTGATAACAGTACAGTCCAAATCAGCTATTTAAATTTGACCATCTATCCATCCATATATCTCTATAAATAAGGGTGAGACTGGAGGCTGTCACACTTCCGTCTAAATAAGGGAAATGGAATGCAATATTTCATAAAACTAACAATTACCATAAACATCTCAATTGGTTAAGGAGAGAGGTTAGTGCCCTGTTTGTATTTTACAACAATGCCATCAACACTCCTTACTCTGGTATTTTCATGCACAAGCCTTAATACAAAAGGCACACTCAAAAGTTATTTCCCTCTCCCTCACTCTGAATATGATCACTGGGTTTCACAGATAAAGGGTATACTCACAAAACATTCTGCAAGCAGAACTGTCCTTGAAAACACTTTTGTAACAGGCTACCATTGTTCATATTTAGAAGAGGACCCACAATAAAGACAGCGTGTTTACATGCAGGTAGAGAAAACCAAATTATTGCCTTATTCTTATTATAAATCAGAGTTTAAGGGTGTGTTCACATTTTTTTAGTTCGCACCAAACAGAAAACAATTTAGTTTGATTCTTCAGCTAAAAGCTCCAGTCCGCCAAGGGTTCAACAGCTGGCATTGTAGTTTTGTTTAAACAAAACTGCTCTAAGTGAAGTACTTGGATGAAATGGGACTTCTTCGAAATCATAATGTGAATTTAAAGCGTTTGCATACCCCCTACAGCGCATGATTGCTTAATTGCACGGTTGAACCAGTGCACCTGTGTCATTTGTTAACCTGACACATTTAAACACTTATTCTTTTTGTTTGAAGCCTCCATTCAAATTGTTACTCGTCTCTGCATAGTTTGGCATACAGCAAAGGTTCTCATCAGTGACAAATGTCAAATAGATTTAGTACATCTACATTATCATCTAACTCAAGTGCTCAGAAATGCTGTGGAATCTGCTGTTATTTTCCAGTCACTCATTTTTAGCGGAGTGACAGCTAAGGACTACATGCGAGTTTGTCATGCTTTTAAAATAAAAAAGGTCAATAGTATTAAATATGAATCTGTGTGATGTTCATGGACAGGCAGACAAAGCAATCGCTCCAATGAAAAAAAGGACAAGAGGCAAGCACAGGCTTTGAAGTTGTTAACAAAACTGAATAATGTTATTCAAACCTCCTCACCTTGAATAATCCAATTAGATAACAAACATTTGATTTATTGATAACAATCAAATGTTACATGCTGATTGCTGTTTATAATTACAGCATATTCCTACCAGATCCAGAATTAAACAGGTCTGATTGGCCATTGTTCACCAGCCCAATCTTTCTGGCATTGATTTTCAAGTCCTTAGAGCTAAAGCAATGAATTGTTCATGATCAAAGCTCAACATTTTTATTAACTTCCATGAGCCACATCACTTAGAACTACATTTGCCCCATGACATTCCACTTGTTACTTTCCTACTGCTTATCCACACTTAGAGACCTACACTGACTGACATTTGCTCTCGCATTCATTCACTAGAGGAAATTTAGATTTACTAATTCACCAATGCATGCGTGTCTTTGGGGGGTGGAGGGTTAGTGAGAGTACCTGCACACAAAGATCTTTAGCAGGATGTAAGACCATGGTCATTTATTTAACTAAAACTACATAACTACTTTTGTTGTCCTTCACTAAACTAATATAAAAAAATAAAATAATATTGAACAGATTGAATAGAGTGGTGCAGCTCTTCTAGCTACCACAGTGGAGTCAAACATTACCGTGGACTGGTCAGGTGCCACTTGGATGATGAACTGGTACGCACAATGCTGAAGCATTAGTTGGGCCATATCTCCGTCATCTGCTTCTGGGTCTGGGACCAAAGGTAATCCATCATCCATCTGGTCATCAGACATGTTCAGAAACTAAACACAAGTAAAACAATTAATTTTAACATTACACAGATTAAAATCCATCCTTCGGTTGTCCTTATTTGCATTGTATGTACACCAGTGAGAGTTCACAAATGTAAATGCATGGCACTACATGTAAATTAGTAGGACAAAAACATTTTAAATGTATTGCAGTTCTAGGAAATCAGGGCACATACAATAAGAAAATAATTAGGGTCTTCCTGAAAAGGCTTTACAATCAATGCTTATTATATAACTTGTATTCAGTGACATCTACTTCTACTGCTCAGTCAGGCAAACAATAGAAAAATCACTTATCAGATGAGACAGCATCTTATGGACCATCAATCAGAAAGAAGTGGCAAACAGTCATTGCTACAATTTATACAAAATAACCAGATCGCCTCACATTAAAAGCCTATACTTTGTCAGTTATCAGTTCATATCGGTCTAAAGTCAAAGAGGTTAACCTATTGTAGTGATGATTTATTTTAAATTTTTATTTAACTTTTATTTATCCACGATAGTCCCGGCCCATGTGTGGTGGGGGGACTGTTGTACACGTCTTTTAGTGGTAGGGAAAACCGAAGCACCCGGAGGAAACCTACCCAGACAAGGGAGAACATGCAAACTCCACACAGAAAGGCCCTGGATGGGAATCAAACCCAGGACCTTTTTGCTGTGAGGCAGGAGTGCTAACCACTCTGCAACTGTGCCGCCACAAAGATGTCATGCTCAATGAGATAGACCTAAGCAAAAAGGGGAATTCCCATATGTTTGACCAAGATTGATCATTTAAAAATCACACAAATCAAGCTTGTAAAACTGCATTTTTTCCCATCTGGCTAACATAGCCAAGAATTGGAATATTTCACCTAAAAGTGACACTGAAAAACAAATTCATGCATTTGGTACATCAACGTTAGACTATTGCAATTCTCTGCTGGCAAATAACTCCTTGAAAAGCTTCCAACTCGTCCAAAATGCTGCAGCCAGAATATTAACAGGAACTAACAGACAAGAGCACATTAGCCTAGTGTTAGCCTCCCTTCACTGGCTTCCAATAGAATTCAGAATTAAGTCTTTGGCGAGCTATTTGGAAAGTGGCCGCAAAGTGTTGGAGACCCCTCGCTCTAGACTCATGCCTGGTGCATGATAAGAGTTAGGGAAATTGATTTAATGACGTTTAGCTCAATAACTGTGGAATTAAAGTGCTTAATGAAGCCCGTTTATTTGAGATATACATTGTTTGGCGATCATTATCTATGTTTTTTCCTGGGTTATATGGCAGATAAAAGGCCATGTGGCCGGAGCTCTATAAATGAGTTTATTTAAAACATTAAAAACATTTGTACAATATACACACTTGACAAATATAGTCATCATAGATTGTATATGAGAATGAATGTTGTTGAATGAGTGAGCGAGCAGTGGCTCAGCCCACATTTTTAATGACTTTATCTGCTTGGCAACACCTTTTAACTGCATACTCACCTTCCTTTTCAACGCAGTTCATCTAGCACTTGGTATTCACTCAGAATCATAGTTCATAAGAGTTATCACTAATCTATGCTCCATTTCTTTGGAGTTGATTGAAAGACATTCAGCTTGTGCAAATGAAAAAGCATTTTGAGGGTCTTTGAAACTTAATAAAAACGATCTGCCAACTCTTTAAATGTACAAGTGTTCACAAGTTTACAAGTGTTGTGGCTTTTGTGGTGTCTAATTCAAAATTAGTCACTTTGATTTTAAAAGTTCTGACAGGTGAGATTAGACATCACCTCTGGCAATGCTCTGCCAAGCAAATGTGGAATACTCCTCACCAGTTATTTCTCCATCAGCTCTAATCAGGTTGACAGACCTGTTCTCCAACCCTCATATAATTCAGCCATTTCTAAAAAGCCTGTAATCAGCTTGATTCCAGTAAGTGACGTATATTTAGGCAAGCAAAGGTCAAGTGATGGTATTTTGCAGTAATCAGTAGCTCATTTCAAAGACCAATAGCCCGGAAGAACAACTATAAAAGGCAACTGAAACCCAGTGACCAGTCGACTGCTTGATGAGTTCACATTAGGCAATTATAAATTAAACTGCACTTAGAACAACAGTCATAACTACATGGTGAAACAGAATAAACAAGACTTACATCATCCACTCTCCATAGGTCATTGCTCAAGGCTTCAGACTGACCATAAGTGATTGCATTCTTTAGGAAATCAGTTCCACTGCCATCATCCTGGAAAAAATAAAATAACACTAATCAGCATTCTGGACCAAGTGACACTTGCTGTTTGATAGAGACCTGATGAAGACTGCACTCACACCATCTGTGTCCTGCAGAACGGCAACAAGCAAACGAATATATTCTGTGGCAGCTTTCAAGGTGTCCACCTTACTGGGCTTTCGATCAGGACGCATGAGCGGAACCATGCGCTTCAGACGGGAAAACATGGTGTTCAGGTTCCTTATCTGCACAGACACAATCAAAAAAATTAAAAACAATGCAAGAAAAAAAAAGGCTTGGAGGAAAAATAAACAGGTAAACTAAAATGAGTGTAAACAACTTTTTGACTACAGTAAATGTTCTTGTATTCCATGTAGAAAAAAATAAAATACAAATTATAAAAAAATGTCACACTTGACACTGCATGTCAATGTGAAATCAGGTGCATCATAAAGTAGTAGTAGTATTAAAGTGCATCTGGAAAGTATTCACAGCGCTTCACTTTTTCCACATTTTGTTATGTTACAGCCTTATTCCAAAATAGATAAAAAATATTTTCCACAAAATTCAACAAACAATAACCCATAATGACAACGCAAGTTTGTTTGAAATCTTTGCAAATTTATAATAAAATTAAATTAAAAAAAAAAAATTAAAAAAGCACACATGTACACAAGTATTCACAACTTTTGCCAAAACACTCAAAATTGAGCACAGGTATATCTTTTTTCCACTGATCATCCTTGAGATGCTTCCACAACTTGATTGGAGTCCAGCAGTTGTAAACTCTGTTGATTGGAAATGATTTGGAAAGGCACACACCTGTCTATATAAAAAGGTCCCACAGTTACCAGTGCATGTCGGAGCACAAACCAAGCTAAGATGTCTAAGGAATTGTCAGTTTAGCCGGGCAACAGAGTTGTCACTTTATTTATTTTTACCTATGGGCGTCCTGGTAACACTTGTGGTAATAGCACATTTAGAATATGTTCTGAAAAGGTCTTCTTTAGATATTTTTAATTCATAACTTAATTTGCACCAATGTAGCTTTTTTGTGTGTTTAACTTTGAGTGAACAATGGACCATTTCTATTGGAATTATTTAGTGTAGGATAAAGACCTATCATTTTTTATTTAGAGCTCAGATTGTGGAACTCAGTTTTTATTATGCAGTGGGTTTGAGAGGGGAGGAATGACATGTCTCATTTGGAGGTCTGGAAATTTGGTCACCCTATAAACTACAAACCTATTAGAAAGTAATGTAAAGTGAACCTGTCAAAGTATAAGAAGTAGGCTATACTCAATGAGAGTTTGTGGCTCGAAAGTGCTCCTACAAAACACATATTCAACAGTTTTAAGTGCACTTGGCTAAGCATACAGGTCGGTCATTAGCCAAAAGTAGTGCAGCAGTAGTAGGCCTAGCAGTTACAGCAGTAAAACGCTAGAAATTAAGTTCAAACCAGGATAATGGTGTAATTAAACAGAAAGATGCCGCTTTGAAAAACTCACCCTTAATCTCTCTTTAGCGTTGACCATTTCTCGTTTTTTTACGGTTTCAATGAAGTCTTCAGCAACAAAATACAAGCCATCCTTCCCTCGTTTGAACTTCTCTATGTTGCTGTAAACGGGAAGCGCGGACTCACCCGTCAAACGCTTCAAAATGTCACCCATCAGTTCTTTTTCTGGCGCTTTCATTTTTTATATATTTCTACAATTTCTTTAAATGCCAGTATTTTGCGATATCATTTGAGTAGAGCGAAGAAAAAAACACACCTGTCTGATTAAAGACAGATGTGTCTGAGTGATTAGAGACAGGTGTGTTGGATTTAAACTGCGGTAGATGCCGGAATCAGTTTTTTCTAATGTTGATTTACAAATATGTTCGTTTGTATTCAAGAAATTCAAATTTAGCCACACTAACATTTCAACTAATGCTATGTTTCATAATTAGTCCCAATACGAGTTAAAATATAATTGATTTACAAATGTTTACTATACTTAGAGTACTTAGAGAGCGGGGGGGCGGCTTAGAAGTCAGTTTTCTATACATACATATACATGCACTAACATTTGTATAGCATTTATGCACAAATAAAAAACTTCCTGTGCAAAACTAAACTTGTAGTTAGGCACTGGTTTGGTATATAAAGAAAAGTCATTTTCATGCTGTGCAGGGCCCCACCACCCCTCTCGAATCAAGGTAAATGGTACGACCCGCAGGTCAGGTGCTTCTGCTGCGGACCTGCGGTGAATCAGTTAATGAGACAGGAGCTGGAGTTAGTTATGATATGGACTAGGAAGACAGGGGAAGAATGATGTCTTTCCTTAAGAAAGGAAAATCAGAGGCTCAAAAACGAAAAGAAAAGAAGATTAAAGAGAGAAAGGCAAATGAGGTCAAGCATTTGCCCACTCAGTTTTTTGAAAAGCTCCAAATGCATCATTGAGTATTGACATTGTTTAAACATAAATATCTACTCCAGGTAGAATAGCATACATTTATGTTCGTACTCTATTTTAATAATATACCAATACTTTATAGTATCACACCCTACATAGCGAGCAAACAATATTTCTGGGTAAATAACGGAGTGAGAAGCAGACGGAGGCGGAGCTGGGAGCTCAGCACACCTGTCTCCTCTTCTGCTGCAGTTCTCCTCAGAGTCAGAAGTTTACATGAAAACACTGTATATTTCCCTCCATTGTCAAAATCTAACACCCGCGAAAACACAGACCATTAGCGCCTATTTTACTGCATTGTTATGCAAATTAGTTTGCGCAGGCTCTTACATTTGGTACAGGATTGTTCTCAGTTTAATGCACATCTTAATGATTGAAAATGACTTATTTTAAAATGTAATTCAAAGACTGAATGTCTAGTTTGGCGGTTAGTGTACCCTGTGATTCTATAGTCTGCATTTATTTTAAACAGACAAATAATCAGCAATTAACTTGTACTTAGCCTACACTTTAAAAAAGGAATTGTGACAAGAAAGAATATTTTAGCAACCATTTGAAGCCATGTATATCAGTTTCAGACCCTGCAGCAGCAGGCCCCTCATGGCCAGGTGAAAACAGTGACAGTGAGGTGAATGTAACAGTGAGACAAGGTGAGCTTTTAGCAGATTTGCCTGTTTTAACACTTAGTAATTAGTAATTAAGTGTTAAGAGGAAATAAGCAAAATGGGTACATTGTTATTGTACACATTTAAACTTTAAAAGGATAAATCACCCAAAAATGAAAATTCTATCATTTACTCTCCTTCAAGTTGTTCCAAACCTGTGAGAGTTACTTTCTTCTGCTAAACACAAAAGATATTTTAAAGAAGGTTGGTAATTAAACAGTTGCTGGTCCCCATTGACTTCCATAGTATTTTTACTATGGTATTTGGTACGGGGGCCCAGCAAGATGGTTTGTACCCAGGGCACAAAATTTGGTGCTATGCCTCTGCGGACAGAAGGAAAGGTTAAAGCAAAAGCATCTGAACTCAGTTTTCAAGGTGAAGACACTTCGTCTCTAATTCCAAGAGACTTTATCAATTCAACTGGTGAGAGAGCTGAGCAAATTTTAATATACGGTAATTGCCCTTGCATATTTTGGAGGCTGATTGTATTAAACTTCCAGTTGAGGTTATACGTTGAGAAACAACCCAACCTAAAAACAGTTTGTCCAATTAGTATTTACTTTTAGTAGTTTATTATTTATATAAAATTTCCTGTTTGTGTCATACCTAAATTAAACTTATACTCACACTTTCTGTCTAAATGACTATGTAGCTCACAGGGTTAGAACAGGGGGCTCTAAAGCTAGTGCTGGTGGGATTGATCCCTACAAGTGTCGATTACTTTGCCCATCTTGGTATTTGTTAACCCTTTAAGCTCCAAGATGGCAAAATTGCTAAACGATACTGGCTGAGTTTTCTGAGAGCACCCCTAGATTAGATTAGATTAGATTAGTTCCGACTTTATTTTCATTACACATGTACAAGTACAATGCAACAAAATGCAGTTTAAGTCTAACCAGAAGTGCAATAGTGGATATGTACTATGAACATAAAAAAAGTTTGAAGTAAAAGTATCTGGTCTCAGTTTTCAAGGTGAAGATGTTTTGTCTCTTATTCCAAGAGACTTTATCAATTCTGAGATCAACTGGTAAGAGAGATGAGCAGCAGTGCAGTGGAGGTTATTGCATATTTTTGTAAAGTGCAGTAGTGCAAAGATGCATGTGTGAACAGTTTTTACTGTAAATGAACAGTTGGCAGGGCAAATAAGCAATTTGATCAAGTAAACATACTGTAAATGTTATCAGTATTGACATGCAGTATAAGGGGCAGAGGTATCAGCGGGTGGCAGAGTTCATTAAAGAGACAGCTCTGGGAAAAAACTGTTCTTCAGTCGTCTGGTCCTGGTTTTGAAGCACCTGAAACGCCTGCCGGAGAAAGAGAGAGAATAGTCTATGGACAGTGTGAAAGAAGTCCTTATGGATGCTGCGAGCTCGACGCAGACAGAGTTTCCTCTGGACGTCCTCCGTGGCTGGAGTCCCTGTGATGCACCGGGCGGTTTTTACCACCCGCAGCAGTGCCTTGTGCTCTGCAACAGAACAGCTCCAATTCCAGACTGTGACACAGTTGGTCAGGATGCTTCTATTGCACAGCCAAGGACAGCCAATTCTTCTTTAGTGTCCTCAAAAAGAAGAGGCGCTGGTGAGCCTTCTTGACCAGGCTGAAGGTGTTGATAGTCCAGGACAGGTCCTCTAAGATGTGGATCACCAGGAACTTGTAACTGGAGACATGCTCAACAGCCGTTCCATTGATGTGGATGGTATTATGTGTGCCGCTTGACTCTTTGACTGAGTTTTCCATTTCCAGAAAGTGGTTTGGTTTTAAGCGGGTTTTATTGCCATGCTGACTTACACCACACAGCTACCCTGCTCTGAAGCAGGTTTAGTTTTGTTTTTTCACTGGGGCTCAGTGGCTCAGTGGTAGAGCGGTCGTCCTTCAACCGGAAGGTAGGCGGTTCGATTCCCGCTCTCCCCACAGTTCATACTGTCGTTGTGTCCTTGGGCAAGACATTTAAACCACCTTGCCTCCAGTGGTGTTCCAGCTGCAACGCTGGTGAATGGAACCTTAATGAAAGCGTCAACTGAAAATGTAAATATAACACTGGTGAATGGAAGTTGCTTTGAATAAAAGCGTCTGCCTAATGCCTAAATGTAAATGTCCGCAAAAGGACCAATCAGATGTAAGCAAAGTCACATGAATCTGACGCTGCATCAACCTCTCCTGTTTTTAGTTGTGACCATGTGGTTTCCTGTTTTTGGAAAATAGCCACACATTCTTTTCCTTCCAGGTTGATTGCTATTAGCTCTATAATGCACAGACAGGCCCAGTAAATATTGGTTTTGGGTTTAAACCTGAGTCAAGAGAGAAAGTTAATAACCAGTGTCATGCAACAGATGAACCCAAAATCACCCAGTTTCGATTTCTTTGGGTTTTTTTCAACTCAAAACTTACTCTGCTACTCTGAGTTTGTTTAACCTGCTTCTGACAACAGCCCTCTGTGAAAAAAAGCATTTGTCGATGGGCAAACCACACCTCCACATAGGACTGAGACCTTTGTTTGGCCAAAATACCAAGGATGCATCTGTGGATCCTTTGTGGCCTTCCCTACCCACAATGCACAGCAAGTGTTTTGAAAAAAAGGGAAGTGCAGCTTTTCAGCACAAGCAGAGAATTTTCAGTTTAAATCATGGAATATACAGATTTTAAAACTGGCGTGATGTGGTTGTACTTCCTGGTTCTGGTTAGAACCCGAGCAGGAAGTGAAATGCATTCTCAATCAGATTCAGGTCAGGTGATTGACTTGGCCATTGCATAACATTAGACTTCTTTCCCTTAAAAATTCTTTGATTGCATTCGCAGTATGCTTTGGGTCATTGGGTCTGCACTGTGAAGCACTGTCCAATGAGTTCTGAAGCATTTGGCAGAATATGAGCAGATAATGTTGCCCGAAACACTTCAGAATTCACCCTGCTGTTTTTGTCAGCAGTCACATCATCAACAAATACAAGAGAACTATGGCGCTTTTCCACTACACAGTACCAGCTCGACTCGCCTCGACTCGGCTCGCCTTTGTTTGGTTTTCCACTGCGTAAAAGTTGTACCTGTACCTGCTTCCTGGTACTTTTTTTCGTATCGCCTCCGGCGAGGTTCTAAGCGGGCTGAGGCGATACTAAATTGTGACGTGAACACACGACAGACTGCTGATTGGCCAGAGAGAATCGTCACTGTTCACTGCGTCATCATTGCACGCGCCAGATGGAGTATCCTGAATAACCCCGCCATTTTTAAATAGTTTGGCCAGAGATTGCGTGATAATTTACCCAGTCCCAGACTTTAGTATTATGGCAACTCGGAAAAATGCTCCGTGGTCAAACGAGGAGGTGCAGACTTTTCTTTGTTTGGTTGCGAGAAGATCCAGCGAGTTCTATGTGTGTGAGTAGCGGGTGTGTGTCGGCGTAGAAAGATTACGTCACGACAGGTTCTTGCGGCGTCGCTATGGCGACTAGGTACTATTGTGGAGGTACTATCTGCAATGGAAAACGAAGCGAAAAGCGAGCCGAGCCGAGTCGAGGTGAGTCGAGTCGAGCTGATACTGGTAGTGGAAAAGCGTCACTAGTTCCATTGGCAGCCATACATGCCCACGCCATGACACTACCACCACATGCTTCACTGATGAGGTGCTATGCTTTGGATCATGAGCAGTTCCTTTCCTTCTCCAGACACTTCTCTTCCCATCACTCTGGTACAAGTTGATCTTGGTCTCATCGGTCCATAGGATGTTGTTCCGGAACTGTGAAGGCTTTTTTAGATGTTGTTTGGCAAACTTTAATCTGGCCTTCCTGTTTTTGAGGCTCACCAATGGTTTACATCTTGTGGTGAACCCTCTGTATTCACTCTGGTGAAGTCTTCTCTTGATTGTTGACTTTGACACACATACACCTAACTCCTGGAGAGAAATGTTTCTGTCCTTTTTTTGTGAGCCATCAGTTGACATGGCAACACCAGACTGTGATTATTAAAGATGGTATATATCTGCTGGGTTTTTCATTGTATTATATTTTTCTTACAGATTTTTTATTTATTTATTTGCTTAACATTGCATTTTATATAAAAGTATAATAAAATGAAACAAAATATTGATTTTACCCCTTTTAAGTAATATAATTTAAATCTTATTTATGAAGGAGCTACTGGGTAACTTGCTTTCTCATGGTATATAGAGGATGGTCCATGTTGGTTAATGGCATTCATATTGCCACCTCACCCAAATTAACCAAACATTTTTTGATTGTTGGGGCATCCACTTACAGTTAGTGCTTTTACTTTCAAGACAAACACTTTTACCAGATATTTCCAATTTTTTACACATGCAATCAGGTGAAGAGGACAATGGAAAAATGTCAAGCTAATACATTTCAATACAATTCCTTCACTTCTGAAACAGAAGATGCAAAAGCAGAAATTCTCTTACCAATGTGCCTTTTTATAGGTTTTAGGTCTTGGTTTGGTTGCACCATCAAAGTGTAATGTTGCAACATCTTTGGGGAAAAAAGTGTTGGATGCATGGTTGGAGATGATTCAAACACATCATATGACACAAGGAGTGACATATTGTTGACAAGTGTTTTTCCGAGAATAGGTTAAAAGTTAAAACACTTGCAAGAAGTCTAGCATATAATAATAATAATAATAATAATAATAATAATAAAAACTATATCAAATCTTGCACATTTTCTGATCTCTCACTTCTGACTGCTGGGTTAAAGATGGATGAGAAGCTGTAAATTTATTCTCGATATGTTACAATGTGGAGGTACAGACTAAACACTGGAGTGTCTGTTTGAAGATAAAGCTTTAAACCAACCTTAACCTCAAACCAGATTAGCTCTGATGTTCTTAGTCTATACACTTCACACACAACCATTTTATTACACTTGAGAACTGTATTATTCACATTCTCATTTGACACAAACTATTATTGTAGCCTCATTAACCAACAATGTCTAATCTTGTATGATGACTTCGTCACCACGGAGGTCACAGTATTTCCTCAAATTCTTGAATGCCATCTTTAACAATATGTCTCATGGGCACGGCATAATTCTCTGCAGCCCCAGAATCAAAAATATCACATTTATTGTATTTGGTGCATTGTTCCACCAAGGACCTCCTGAGTATATGTGAACTGCCTGTGTTGCCATGTCAACTTATGAAATACTACGGACAACAAATAGAAAATTTGAAAATCAATATATAATTGTGACATAATGCATTGTCTACCATACAAAACAATGAACAGTCTTTTCGCTTCTTTTTATTCCTACATTTAAAAGCTCTTAATATTATTATTGATTCAACATAAACACCCTATAACTGTTCGGCTGAAAGGATTTTGCAATCAAATTTCCACTCCGAGCCAGAGGCCATTTTTTACATTTGAAGTGTCCCTGAAAAAACAGGAGAAAAACAGCTCCTTCTGTTTTTGTACCATCTGTTCTTGTCACCTACGCAGATTCATGTTGTTAGAAAAGACTACATGTTGCCACTAGGATAAACGTAAAACCGTATAATTTTGTATTGATAAAGTATTTTCTGGTCCTAATTAAAAGTTTAAGGTATGTTCTGTTACATTCTGAATGGCATTGTAAGCATTGTAGCGTAGTATAGGTCTTGTCTATATAGGCGTAGGAAACAAAGAAAATATGCCTTTATTTTTTATTTTTGGCACTAGGAGTTATTAAAACATAGTCCACAGGTTGAACTTCTGTTTTATAATTCACTGTTGACTAAGTCTTGTCTTATTTATACAACAACAATAAATAAATAAAAAATAAGACACTAATAGTGGACTTGTGTTATAAAAGATTCCATGTGCTCCTGTGTGGTTTATAGTCAGTCAGAAGATTTCTTAATTGAACATTCAAACCAACCAACCAATAAATAAATAGTTAGTATTAGCAGAATTACTCACTTACTGAGTCAGAGGTGCTAGAGCTGCTCATTAGTCTCATGTATTAATTGTGCAGTAACTGTTATTATAAGACATATGAGAAAATGGTTTAAAATGTTTAAAAGTTTTAAAAAGTTTAAAATGGTGTTTTTATGTTTGAGCAAATTTACTTATATTTACGTATATACAAGAAGTGAAAGTGGAAAAAATATGTCTTTGTATAATGATAAATGTAATCACGCCCTTTAACTTCCTGGCTCTCAACGTTTGTGGGTATTGGTGCCTCCGGGCCCTTTGCCGCTTGGGGCCCAACAGTCTCTAGAAACACCTGTCAAATTTGTTTATATGGTTATAGACAAAAATATAAATTTTGTCAGGCTATTGTAGGCTTTTATTCAGGTGTACTACGTTTAAACACACAGGAAGGGCATGAGAAATAAAAACAATCTAAAAGTATAATTAAATCCCTAAATACTGTACTGTTTTATTTTTGTTGTATGCCTGTGTAATAAACAGTTCATAAACGGGGCTGTAGCGCGCCCTCGTCGCAGCCAATCAGCGTCATGACACACGATGACGTCAACCATTTCCTTACTTCAGGAAGCTGCAACTTTCTTACTGCAATTACTCCGCCTTTTGGGTTAGTTTAAGACAACGGTTTAGTCAAGAAAGAAGGGTTAGAACGAGAAATAGTTTTATATAAAGACACAGGCAGTGTTTTGTAGATAACCCTTGTGGTGTAAGGAAGTGTAAACAGAAAGTTAAAGTCGCCACAGATCACTCAAAATGTTAGCGTCCAGTCTCCTGGCTAACTACTCCACAGAACTACACGATGTACAGTTTCATAAAGTAAGTAAATATATGATATTTATTAATTTTCGACTGGAGTTATTTAGTGTGGGAAATAATAGATTGTGTTAGAGGAAAGTTTACGTCGACAACCTTGATAGCTAGCATGGTAACGTCAAATGTCGGTAGTTCAGTGCGTAGTGGCATGAAATAAGCGTTTGTTATGGGTAGACAACCACTTTTAAAAGCGTGGTGTCATTTATTATAAAAAAGTATAATCAAAAAGCATTGCACTTTGCTATTTGATTACCAATAGTGTTGTATTAACTTTTCATGAGACACTCAGCTAAATGTGGCAATATAGCTCAGATATCAATGCCTGTGGTCACTACACAAATGAAAGGCCTTTTGACTCTTGAAAATGAAGAGCCCACGCCAAAATTCACACAATACTAGGTCAAACCAATGCAAAAAGATGAGACTGAGCAAGAAACAGCTATGGGTCACTCTCTACAGCAAGGGCCCCCAATTAGTTTTTATCAAGGGCCAAAAAATGCCAAGCATGCCACACCGAGGGCCAAAAAGTATAATTTGATATAATCAGTACAAGATGTTTTATTTGCTAAAAAATAACAACAGTGACATAACCAGTATACCTGACAACTAAAGAGTCTATAATGTAAAACAGGCCTATTGCAATAACAATAGTGCACCCTGAGGAGAGATACCGTTTTACATATTTTCTTTCAATTGTAATGTATAAATGTCAGCCCTGTGACTAACTGGCCACTGACCAGGGTGTACCCCGCCTCAGGCCCAAACATGCTGGGATAGGCTCCAGTCACCCGCGACCCCTAACGGGACAAAGCGGTAGAAAATGAATGAATGAATGTATAAATGTCCATAATATTTCTTTTTGCGCTTTTTACTTGTATGTTAAATATCTTTATTGTGTTAGGCTTGATTAAGTTGACAACCTGATAAAAACTAGTGTATGACCAAATAATATGAGAAGTGACATAATTTTTTCAGTTGGGTTTGTTTTCTCGTTTTCTGTAATGATTTTGAACCACAGGCCAAGAGCCTTTCCTGATTCTCATTGAGATTTAATTCAGAAACGGACAACTCGCAGATGAGGGGAACATTGTCAGCAGGCAACGACAATTTCATTTTTGAGTTTACCTCTGAGCCAAAGTCACTAGCTCCAAAATACTCGTGTTGTGTTTTTAGCAACTCAGATATTGCTATCTCAAAGCAGGCCAGTTGACCCGATTAAACTACATCCAAAACAAAAAGGCTAATAAACACCAAGTTTAAAGTCGCTTTTTAGTTCCACTAAGTGTCATGCAGCAACAGCATGTAGTGAGGGGTGGGGCTCAGCTCTGACAGACACAGAACACCTCAGAAGCGCAGCCTCTGTTAACGTTGCATGTAAGGCATGCTTGGCTTGTATTAATTTTACCAACCTGGCACACAATGGGCTCTAGCAGCTCTCAAGTCTCCCTCTTGCAGACCCCTCTCTCCTCTCTTTCCTGTCTGCAGCAATAGCACATGTATTGTTGGTTAATTATCATACTGTCTCAGCTTCTTGACAGTTCTAACACTTGTAGCTCCAGCCTTTGCATTTTCCTTTCCCTTTTCCCCCCAAAAAATCAGTATCCCCTCCTGTCCTCGCTGTTGTGGCACTTACTTTTGATTTAGCTTCTAAATTGTGTTGACTGTTCATTGAGATGAGTTAAAAGTCAATAAATGACTGTTGAGCTGTTATCTCTCCCGCTCTGCGCTGTAACGGGTTAAACATTATAAAACTACATTAATGAATGACACTGGGAAAATTAGGTACAATCTAAATAAGGCTTTTTATATGCTGTACTGATCATGAATGATCTAAAAAATAAAGTTATGCTGACATAATTTTGCATTATGATAACTTTACCAGACCAGACCTCAGCTAGTCTGGTAAAGACCTCAGCTCCACTAATTAGGAATGGCTGCTCTACAGTGTGAAGAAAGCCAGCTGCAGACATCTCTTTACTGTTAAAAGCATATGAAACCATTACTCACTCACTTCTCAAGAAGAATTAAGATGGAAATATTCAGTTTACAAAGCGCTATGACTGCACAATTATGGAAAAATGCACCACTGTTTATCTGGCAGAGTCAGGTTTTGTCTCAGATTCAGAGAGGAAAAACGCAAAAATCTTATGTTCATGGCCATTTTCAGTCATTCCACTGAATCAAGGTTTTTTATTCAGACATATTGTACTCACTGCAGTGATTCCCGCAGCACTGTATAGTTAAGGCGACCATGGCCACCTTGGCAACAAGCACTGACCATCTTGACAACATTCAAAATAAGTTGAATAAAGAAATATAAACCCTATATAAAAAATCTGTTTATGTAATTTTTCTGTGGAAAACACTGCACAGCCTTTACTGTATAGACATAGTAGTTATATTACATTATAGTTAGCTGAAAATTATTTCTCTGAATCAGAAATTCTGGCTAGGTCTTTTTATGTACTAGTTCCACAGAATGACTCTTTGGCCCAATCCCAATTCTCTAATTTACCCCCTTCCCCTCCCCCCTTCCACTGGAGGTTCAAGGAGCAAGTTTTCTGGAGGTGGCTTGGTTTTGAGCAGGTTTTATTGTCATGGTAACTTTCAGGGTTATCCAAGTTTTATTGTGGTTTAGCGATTGTAAAACCTAACTGGACCAATCAGCTGTGAACATCAATTTGACGCATAACTAAACCATTTGTTCTTGGCCACACATTTTCACTTTTTCTTTTTGGTTCAGTGGAGAGATTTTATTACATTATACACTATAATAATGAACAGGACCTTAATTACCACTTACAACAATGTTATTGTATTTTTTATTTTTTCCTGCCACAGTATTTTTGAATTTATTATAGTTGTATTATAAAAACAAATGTGTCATATCTTTTTAACTGATTTAATCAAGTATGTTCCCGAACATTTGCAGTTCTGCATGTTATTTTACATTAAAACAAAGTACCCCTATATTAATTGAATTAATCTGTAGAGGTTGTTATTCTTAAAATGTCCATTTTTGGTTGCTGTGACCAAGTTGCTTCCTGTTCCTCAACTGAGAAATGGTCCCGGCTTCTTTTCTCAATGTTCAATGCAGTTTAATTGTCAGTCAATGTTGGTTGAGAGAGAGAGAGAGAGAGAAAGTTGATAACCATATTTGTAAAACAAATGAACCCAAAGAAAGTCAATTTGGATTTGTTATGTTTTATGAACTTCAGATTTTATAAACTTCAAAACTTCATCTTCAACTCTGAGTTTGTTCCACTCTATAACACGCCTCAAGCCAAAAGTGCTGGAATAGGCTCTGGCTCATATTGATGATCCCCTTACAGGATAAGAGGTAGAAAATTAATAAATTAAAAGTCTCTCGAGATCTATAAGAGGTCAGTGTTCAATTATTACAACAATGATATGTGACCCTGTTACAAAGCATAGCAAACAGAAGTCTGTCATTAGTACTATATAACAAATGCAGAAGGTGGTGTCCTCAGAGCTCCTGAAGTAAACCAGGAAGGTACTGCTGTTGAGTAGTTTTAATTTCACAACTCATCCATCCTGTCTCTAAACTTTAAATCATGATTTCGAAATGAGGCAATAATGGCAAACCCATGTTTGGTGTGTCACATGGTCTGGCATGGACTATAAATTAAGAATTTAGAACAAAATTGGTTCATTGCTTTATTAGATCACACTTTAGTGAGGCAATGACATTTTGGACACAAATAATTTAGCTTCATTCAACTCTTAAATACTCCCATTTTGCCACAACTTGCACAAGCTCTTTCTCATTTAGTTAAATATAACATATCTATGCACCCCAATAGATTGTACCATTAGAAGGCCCCGTGATTAGAATCAGTCTGATTATTATTCTATTATAGCAGAACTAAGTAAGATTTGCGCAGCTCCCCCTACATCACACTGTCGTAAATACTCTTAGCGCAGCTCTGGACAACATTGCTCACCAGAACAGTACTTTTTGGGGTAAAAAACGGCAAATAAAGTACACAAAATAAAAACCTCAATGGTTCTAAAGTCATTGTTTGATTGTTTTATTCAACAAACACTCCTCACCGCGTAGTAACATAGCATGCTTGCATCTCTGCGAGCCGTACGCTAAATAAAAGTCACATAACAGTAAATCTCTAAGATGTAAAATACCAACTAGATCTAATGAAAATAAAAAGAACTTAAAGTTGTTAAACAAAGTATCTTACAAGTTCAACAACATAAAAGCCACATCGGAATTGGTTTTGAGTCCTTCACTTTGTTTGATCTGACGCGATTCCCTAAAAGCTTGGCCCAGTTTTCTTATTTTTTGTGGCTCCGCCTTGACTGATGATGGAATAAAATAATCTTAGGGGATCATGCGCTCATCATTCTGCAGGAGGTCACTATGTGTATATTTAATTACCGTAAAGCAATTTGTCACTCTCGCATGAACATGACCTGAGACTTGCATCGAGTCGGTGGCAGTTTGCACTTTCAAGGGCTGTTTTTGGCTTAGATATGCCAGAGGGTGATAGTGCGTGCTTCAAACACCGCTACAGCTCAATTAACCATCGTAAGGACTTAGAAAACTATTTATCAATGAAAAATGTTACTTAGTTTTAATTTAATCTCTCCCCTTTCTGGCATCTGCTAAACCTTTTGATGCCTGCACATTATTGTTAGTTATCACCTTTATTGTCTTTGTGACCTTTGCTGTAAAAAAAATAAATAAACAAATTGATACTAGGGATGTAACAATTAACCGTGAGCCGTTTGAAAATTGATTCACATACAGTATTGTTCAAAATAATAGCAGTACAAGGTGACTAACCAGAATAATCCAGGTTTTTAGTATATTTTTTATTGTTAAGTGGCAAACGAGTTACCAGTAGGTGCAGTAGATTCTCAGAAAACAAACAAGACCCAGCATTCATGATATGTACGCTCTTAAGGCTGTGCAATTGGGCAATTAGTTAGAATTCAGAGAATGTACTGCACCTACTGGTAACTTGTTTGCCACTTGGCAATAAAAATATAATAAAAACCTGGATTATTCTAGTTAGTCACATGGTACTGCTATTATTTTGAACAATACTGTATGTGATGTTTCCAGTCGGTTGAGATATTAATTGAATTGCGATGTTTTATGTTTTGAACAACAGGCTCCGCTCTGTTTACTGCAAACATGCTTTCAACAAGTTGTTGCAAACAGTTTCTAGCATGGCAAAGAGAGTGTGGAAGTTGATGTTGAGAAGGTCTCATTCAGAGATGAGACGGCATAACTAAATCCACTTTAGCAAAAGGCGTTCACCGCCGGTGTCTCACGACTGCCTGTGCACAGGCCGGACCCTGGCTGAGTCGGCTCAGAGCGGACTTAATTAGCGGGACTTAACAAGCAGGGATTAACGAGCGCGCAACAAAAACTAGTCTGTGTCTGAGCTTTACTCTCTCCAAAACGGACAAAAAGTCCTGCAAATTTCCTTTCATCGTTGGAGAACAGAGAGAATGTGAGCAGTAATCTGTGTTAGCAAAGAGGCTAAACTTTAAACAGAGGCTGTCATCCCGAGTCTGAACCATCTCTGAGCCATAAGTTATAATGTTTTGGTTATTATTTTAATTTTTCCATGGACCAAATCTGGTCCTTTTGTGAAGTGACTGTTGGAACTGGCTTTTGGAATTTTACTGGGACTCGGATGAAAAAAGTTAGTCTGGAGCCCTGATCTGTAAAATAATACAAGGGCAGTAGTTCACTTCTAATTTCTCTCAACTCATTTCATAAAAGAAAATTGTGACAAAATTGAATCGTGAGATCAGAATTGTGAATCGAATCGTGAGTTGAGTAAATCGTTACATTCCTAATTGATGCATATCTTTAATCTGTTTGCAATTTTATGTGAATGTTCTGTTTTAGGTGGATGAATATTTGCAGCACCTTGAGCTCTCCGATGAAGCTCTAATGGATTTGTCGATAAGGTTTCGTCGCGAGATGGACAAAGGGCTTTGCAGAGACACAAATCCTACAGCTGCTGTCAAGATGCTGCCCACGTATGTTCGCTCAACGCCTGACGGAACAGGTAATTAACCTTTCATGTTGAAAACGGAAGCGAATTGTGGTGAAATTACATTGTGAAATTACATTGTGAAATGAAAGCTTTTTTAAAACAGGGCCATATAATGTGGTAGTTGTGGATACTCTGTGTGCTATCTCTATCTATCTATGAGAACCTTTAGTACAGCTACAGTAATGAGCTTGGCCTGCGCTGGAGGCCGGGAGACTCTGGGCCCATGTGAGAGTGGGCCATTTTTCCATATCTCTGGTCCTTGATGGAAAAACAGTGGTGGTATTATGTTTTCAGGATTTTTGGTAAACATTAAATTTTTAAAACAGATCTTTAAATGAAAATTCTCAGTCACAGAATTTTAATTGTGGAGAATCCTGGTAGATCCTGTCTTTACAGTTTTGTGTCTATGGCTTTTAACTCGCTCATGAAAAAAAAAAAAAAAAAAATCCCAGGGGGTAAAATTAAAAGAGACATTTAAACAAACAAACAAAATCCCAGTGAAGTACTAATGGATTTTCTTTCTTTTATTTCCTTTGTACATCACTAAGCAAAGTAAAGTTTTTCCAGGACCACCAAACATAGTAAGCCTAATCTTCTCTAGTTTCAACCAGAACAAGATGCTCTGCAGCCAATACGTGTCCGATAGTATGGTGGCATTCCTCCACCTGAGCAAAGGCCACAGAGTGCCAGCCAAGACCAGAATGATATGTATCAGTAAAGCCTCGGTACTACTGCATCTGTCCCATAGTGGGCTGACTAAGTGTACATAGAAGACAGTTTTGTTTTGGAGATGTAGGCCCTGTAAGCAAATTTTATTGAATTAGTTGGTGCACGCACAGCAAGAGGGTGAGGAGAGCAGCCTGAGAGCAGAAGTCCAGGCTTCCTTTGACTTAGATAGGCCCACATCCTGCTCCCATGCCCTTTTGAGTTTTGTCCACTGAGGGTCTTCTAAGGTCTGGCATACACTTTGGAGTCTCCTGTTGGACAGACTTTTAACTGTGTGAATGATGCCATGGGGTTATCTATAAGCAGCTCTTTAAAACAAATTATGTCTGCCTGGTGCCACCCCCGAAAGCCTGCATCGATGTGAGTCATTTTGGGAGAAGGGCTATTTAGGAAATAAAACAAGACAGAGAGCCAACACTGCTGGAAGTTTGAGGGCTGATTGTTGGAAAAGATTCTAAGAAGGTTCTACTGGAGCTCAAATAACCCACGGTCCCAACCGATTTATTGTCCGACCAATATTATCAATGTTATCAACCTAACATTTACCTAGCAACTCACTAAAACAAATTAACAACTGAACCTGTCTGTAACCTAAAAGGGAAAGAACAATGCAAGTTATTGTGCAGTAGTTTCTAACAGCACATTATTTCCAGTTTAGTATGAGATCCACAGTATGTATCATGCAACTCAAAATCCCAGCAGCCTCTTGGTGATATAATGCACTGCTAAAAGCTATACTTTTGAACAGGTTATTAAGTAAAATAACAAAATGAAATGTTTTTATGTTGGACTTGCATTTTGGTTTGATGCATAACGTTGAACTCAATAACATTGTGAGTTGTGTAAATGTGTTTTTTTCTTTATTTTTATTAAAGAACAAGGGGTGTTTCTGTCGCTCGATCTCGGTGGAGCCAACTTCAGAGTTCTGCTGGTCAAAGTTATGGCCGGTGGTGAGCGGAAGGTGGAGATGGAAAATGAGATTTATGTCATTCCCGAGCACGTCATGAGAGGCACAGGATCTGAGGTAACACTCATATCAGAAATTTTAACGGGCTTTCATTGATACATTAATTTCAAATGACAAAACAAATCATAATAAAAAATACAAGAAATTACTTGCTTACTTACTTAGCTTATTACTGCACACTTTTATTGTTTTATAACCAAACAAACATGTGGCTGCATCACAGATATTGCCACAAACTAAACATTACAGATTTGTTTTAATGCAATACATATTGGAATATGTCAAAAAGTTTTTTTTTTTTTTTGGCCTAAAAGCTATCATAAAGAAAATTTAAACATCCTTAGGACAATGCTGCTTGCACAGGATTGTTGCGGCTCGCGTAGGCTACAGCTATTGTATACATATCTCAGGCTTTTGAAACCATGCTTCAACTGTGGCTTATAGCAAAGGAGAGAGTACAGGTGTTCTATACACAAACAAATAAATTGTCCATTTAGAGTGCTATACCTGCAGCTATGCCTTTTACTCTTGGTGCTCAAAATTCATACCCTAGAAGACTATAAGAAAGATTATTTTGACACATTTAAAAAAAAATGTAAAATCAGTTACCAGATTGGTATCGGCCATGAGAAGCACTTGATTATTGGTTGAAATTTTTCATATTGGTGCATCTCTAATGATTATCCATACACCTCTACATCTTTGAAATTAAACATTTGCAGTAATGTGACTCTTTCAATTACAACCATTTAAGAAGGATTCTAATGAAGAGCCAAACATGGACAGACTTTCAAACCGCAACGTAAGTCAAGTGGTTGATTCTTGTTAACCCTAGACCATCTGTGAGTATAAAACATCTTTAAAGGCTGGTTTAAAGAGGGAAGCAGTTGTGGCATCATGAATCCCTGGTGGCGTTATGTTTGAGTGCAGAGCATTTGGGCACAGACCGACAAACAGCCACAAATAAAACTAAAGAAAATAAATCTACAAGCTCATGTAACATTTTGTTTTGCCGTTAATGGGTATATATTTATTTTTCATTTATATTTCAACCTTTTATCACAAGCTTCAATATCGTCCTGTCAGTGTGATTGTGATAATTAAATGTTTATTTTTGTGGTATTTCTTGTGTGAACAACAGATAAGGTTGAAGCTTAAGTAGATTAAGCAGCATGGTAGCATCTTTGTTTAAGTGTTACACAAACAATAATGTAGATATTATAGTTGTTTATCTTCACATTACATGGTTACAGCTCTAAATTTCTTCTGAACAACTATATAATGCGGTTTTATAATCATAGAAAAGTACAGGTCTGGTTCACGGTTATTTCAATGAACTGGTCAAATTGTGATGTATCTGATAGAAACCGATTAGTGCCACAAAATAAGTAATTGTCATGTTTACTTGGATTACAGAAGACTTGCTTCTGTAATCCAAGTTACAGAAGCACCCATCAAGGCATGTTAACTCATACTTGTCTCATTTCCAAAGAAAATACATTTAGTACATTTCCTGAGGGCATTAGGCGGTGTGTATTCAATCAAGAGCAGTTGTTTACAATGATGGATGTGCACTTGGTATTGTTTTAATCCCAAGCCTCTCTCATGGAATATCTTAAACAATCCTTGAGTAAGGGCGCCGCCATACGGCAATATACAGCGAAATACAGCGATATACTGTTATATTGTTTTTGCTCGGATTATTTTTTTATTGTCGACCTATGATCCTAAATTTGACCCAGTGAACATGAACGAAAAGTCATTTTTATTGGTCCCAGCCTTCAAGCCCGGCGAAAAATTTATGTATTTGAAGTCGCCGAAAAAAAAATACGAAAAATGACTCAGTGGCGACCCTACAAAATCAAAATACATTGGGCCTATGGAAAGTGAAAGTAACTTTTTTCCAACGTAGAAAAATGAAACTTGGTACATCCATAGGAAACCTCAGGGCAAACAGAAAAGTCAATGACAGTCACACCCTAAACTAAACAGGAAGTCCGCCATCTGGGGTGAAACGCGCGGCCACTAAAATCGCACCCCTTGCGCAGAAAGATGCAAATCATTGTGTTTTAATCTAAATGGCCCCAAATTTGGTGAGTATCATCTAGACACATGTGCCAACCAAAGTTGTGACTTTGTTGTTGATATCTTATCGGGTATGGGTGTGGCAAGCCTGTAACGAGGTGGCCATTTTTGTGAAAATAAAACGTCTCTTAACTCTCAAACGGCTTCTCGGATCGAGTTGGACCCAAAAAGGCGTTTGTGCACATTCATGACCTGACCACCAGAGGGCAGGCTCCAAAAGCGGAAATATAAGGAGAAACCCAATGGCATAAGTATAAAAATCATGTTTACAGCCTGGTACAAAAGATGGCTCCGGTCTCTAGAGCTAAGTTTTTACTACGTGAACTACTACTCTGGGGGGGTTGTCACAGTGAATTTTTGATTAATATGTCCGTTTATGCTATCTGAAAACTATTGTTTTACTATGCAGTAAAAGCTGAAAAGCCCAGATGTAACCCCCATTTTATTGCCCTGTCATAATGACGATATCGGTGAATAGGGGACCAATGGGCAGATTACATCAATTTTATAAACAATATATGTTTAATCCCCATACTGTAATGGAGCAACAACCCCCTTGGCTTTTGAAATGATAAATATCAACCACAGTCAAGTGGTGGCGCAGTGGTAGAGTGGTCGTCCTACAACCAGAAGGTTGGCGGTTCGATTGATGGAACTTTACCCACAGTTTATACTGTCGTTGTGTCCTTAGGCTTGTGTGTAAATGTGTAAGAATGTTTTGTGAATGTATTTGGTGATGGTCAAAATGGCTGCCACGTCTCTGTCAGTCTGCCCCAGGGCACCTGTGTGTGCCTGTGGAATGAATGAATAATGGATATGTAAAGTGTCTTTGCGTCCCCTGAAAAGCGCTATATAAATTTGATGTATAAGAAAAAGTATATGTTTGATGAAAATTCATGAAGTTTATGTGAATTTTCCCACGATGGGGTTTAAATCTATTGGTTATGTTTGGTAGTTGGATCTATAATCTAATAAATTATGAGCTGCATGCGTTTCTAAGTTTTACATTTGTCATCTCATTATATTATATACATATAATATAATAGGATGACAAATGTAAAATATATATACATATATACATATACTGCATACATATGCAGTATATACCAGGACACAGTTTAAGGATGCAGTCAGGTTTGAAAATGCCTTCTCATGTCAAGTTGATGAATTGAATTGAATTGTTATACTTCTGGTGTTTTCAATGTTATAGACGCGCCTGTTAAGGCATCGTGGAGCAATGCTAATTCTGTGAGGGCACAGAAAAGGGAATGCCGAAAAGCCGAAAGAAAATGGTGTAAATTGAAGCTCTTAATTCATTATGAGGTATACAAAGAAAATTTGCATATTTTCAATTAAACTTTGCAAATATCTTTTCCTGAGATCATAAATAACAGCAGTAGCAACTCGCTTGTCAGTGGACAGATTAACAAACCCTCCAGCTTCATTTCTTCCAGAATTAGTTTACACCACTAAATGCAATGAGATTGCATTGTTTTTCAACAACAATTAATGACTGAACAATTGAAAGTTCATCCACCTGCTTCCTCAATGTTTTACAGGGCTTAAAAACATTCCTTAAAAACTGCTGTCATCAAACAACTCCTAAAGAAGAGCAGTCTTGACGGTACAGTGCTCAACGACTATCGGCCCATATCAAACCTGGAAACAGGTTTTCAAACATAGAAAGTCATTGAAAAAGTTGTTTATCAGCCACACATGACTTTCTATTGCTTAACAACTACTTTGATCCTTTTCATTCAGGATTCAGGACACCTGATTGTCTAAAAATCAGGTTAGAAATCTAGGGGTCATCATGGACTCAGACTTGAATTTCCACAGTCACATTAAGTCAATTACATCATCAGCATTTTATCACCTTAAAAACATTTCCAAAGTCAAAGATAATTAACCAGACTTGGGGAGATTTATTCATGCTTTTATCTTCAGTGGGTTAGATTACTGTAATGGCCTGCTCACTGGTCTCTCAAAACAATAGTTAAGACAGCTGCAGTTTATTCAGAAAGCTTTGGCTCGGGTTCTAACTAAAACCAGGAAGTACAACCACAACACACCCGTTTTAAAATCTCTGCACTGGCTTCCTGTTGCTCAGTGAATAGACTTTAAAACAGCACTGCTGGTTTACAAGTCTCTTAATGGTTTAGCACCAGAATATATCTCTGACATACTAGTTACTTATGAACCTCCTCGGACTCTGAGAACATCTGGGACAGGCCTTCTGCTCGTGCCCAGAGTTGGAACTAAACAGGGTGATGCAGCGTTAAAGTTTCTGGAACAGTCTCCCAGAGGAAGTGAAACAAGCCTCAACTTTAACAATGTTCAAGGGATTAAAAACCTTTCTCTTTCTACGTTACTAAAAGTGTTTTTTATCTGCCCTCTTTTTTTTTTATGTTTCTCAATCTAAAGCTTGTAAATTGTCTTTTATTCCTGTAAAGCACTTTTAGTCTCCCAGTGTATGAATTGTGCTATATAAATAAAATTGCCTTGCCTATGCTTATCTCAGCAGTTCTACAGTCAACCACATATTAATGCCAGCTTTTGCAGTCTGTCACAATTGACGCTGAGTTGGAATAATAAATAGTGAAATAATAGGACGATGCACAGGCTTTTAAAGGTTGCTGTATATTTGTTTTCATTCATTTAATTGTGCAGTTTTTTACAGTATAGAAGATACAGTATTTTCTACAAATACATTTTAATTCCAGAGAGCCAGAAACATTATTCAATTCAATCTTTATTTCAGACGCACAAAGTTGGTCCATAGATGGTATGTAGATTGTAAAAACACCATTAACACTAATCATCACCAATTACCAGTTGTATTATTTCTAATTGACACTTACTATTACTCACTTTCTATTGTTTAGGCAGACCATTTAACACTGCAAATTAAATACCAATGCTTCATTAAAGATGTATATACTGTGATCATTGTAGACTTTGTCTTGTGATTTTAATCCCAAAACTGATATTTTCTCCCGCAGTTTTTTGACCACATAGCTGAGTGTATGGCGCAGTTCCTGAAGAAAATGGGAATCAAAGATAAAAAGCTTCCACTGGGCTTTACTTTCTCGTTTCCCTGCCAGCAAACCAAATTGGATGAGGTGAGTGAAATAATTGGTTGCATCTTGTTAACATAAACCCTAACCATTAGTTGCATTTCTTTTGGCTTACATGAAATACTAAGACGGGTACATTGTCTTTTCTTAAAATAATACCTTTTGGGGGCGTGCCTAAACTTGACATACGAGAACAAGTGTCATAGCAGTGTATGAATCCTGTCACCTTTGTAATTCACACTTGAATGGGTGCATAGCCTTTCGAAGCACAAGTTCACAATAATGGAACGGCTCAATTTTATAACTTTCAACCAAATGGATTTCTAGACATCAAGGTGACCTAATCTTAAAGGTGTTACAGAGGATGTTTTGTTTAATACATTTTTGCAATATTACTTGAAACTGCCTTTACTAACTGATAACAGACTATTTAAGTGCACTGAAACAAAAATATTAACATAGTACATCATCCCTGGTTGAGGTGGGTCCTTAAAAACATCAGCCAATGGTTGCCCCTTTGGCTTGTCAATCATTGTTACTACGTGCGATTCATATTGAACGCACGTTGGACTTCTGCTGGACTGGTGACTTTTGTTCATCTTTCCAAACTCCCATTTTTAGGTATGCTACTCAAATGTTAAAACCATGGAAACAATTCTACAACACAGCGAATGCCAGTAGTAAACAAATCAATCGTGTTCCAATGCTCATGCATGAGATTTGGGAGGCGTTCACTCAAAATGAGCTGTGAAGGAGAGTGGCTGTTCTTATACATGCGTTCATTTCAAAAACAGACGTTGGTTTCTCAGTCGTCAAAATCATCCTCTGTAACACCTTTTAAGCTTCTTTTTGTAACTAACAAATTATTTTTTTGTTGTGAACTGGAGCAATGGTTCCTTTTGGTCTCACTTTGGCAACTACAAGATTTGGTAGAAAATGTTAATGTTAATAAAATAATAATAATAAAATAATAATAATAATAACAATAATAATAATACTATTAATGGATTTGATTTTTATATTGCACTTTTCTCTATTGTCGCTCAAAGTGCTTAACAAAATAGTCAATGTGATTGTGATTTACTTTTTTTGCATTCAGAGCAAATTAATTAACAAAAGAGAATGTGGGAGAATGAAATTGACAGCTGTTTTTTGTGACTTGATTGTGACAGTTGTAACACTGTGTTCTGTATACTGTAACACTTTATCTGTAAAAAAATAAACATCACAAATGAGATGGTGGTTGGCACTGTTGCCTCACAGCAAGAAGGTGCAGGGTTCAACTCCCAGGCCGGAGGGGAGCTTTCTGGGTAGAGTTTGTATGTTCTTCCCATGCCCAGGTGGGGTTCCTCCGGAACAAAAAACATCAAAAGCATGCTAGGCGCTACCTGGGTTGGCTGCCGACTGCCAAATTTTCCCATGGGGATAATAAAGCAATAATAAAATAAATAGAAAAAGAATAGGAAATTCTAATCAAAATTAACTTGAAATTTGTGGAGGATTGTTCTTTGTGGAATATAAACTAGTGAATTGATTGTCTCTTTTTGCATATGTCTTGTATGTACAGGCTGTCCTTATGTCTTGGACAAAAGGCTTCAAACCCAGTGGAGTTGAGGGGATGGAAGTGGTTAGTCTCTTGAGAAAATCCATCAAAAAGAGAGGCGTAAGTGTCCCACCAGTTTTGTTTTTCCTTGCAGTATAATTGAAAAATAAGTTTGGATTTAATCTAAAAATGTCTATCCACCGCTGTTTGTCAATACAGGATTTTGACATTGACATTATAGCTGTAATCAACGACACAGTAGGAGCCATGATGACCTGTGGTTATGATGACCACCACTGTGAAATTGGCCTGATTGTAGGTAAGTAGACTGTGAAATCACAACAAAATGGCAGGTGCATGTAACAGGAAGATGAGTAGACCTGAAGAATATAAGGATGTTTTTAAACAACTCATGAGTCTAATTTGTTTTTTGACTTATTTTGGGCTTGAAAAGGCATGTAATAATACCTACGGCAGTAACTCCAATCCCATTGTATTTTCATGTTTCATTCTTCAAAAGGACTTCTTGTCATATTTGGTCAAACGTGTCTTGTTGTGTTTCTTTTGTCTATTGATTGTAATTGTGTCCATTTTAAGCTGCTTTTAGGCCCTTTTAAATTTTCCGTTGGGGGACAAATAAAGTATTCATTTAAATTGAGAAAGAAAGACACCGTGCTAACACAAATCCAATTAAGGTACAAACTATCTAAACCATGGTGTTAAAAATAACTGAAATGATCCTAAAACAGGAATTGTGAAATGATTCTGTTGGTTTTTCAAATATAATTTGGCCCCTTAAAAAACTTTGGGAAAGACTGCTCTATGAAACATTAGGCTGTGTTTAATTTGGTGAAGCTTTTAATTGCCTTTATCTCCCACATTGATTTTGCACTCAAAGGCTAAGCACTTAACTACTGAAACTTTGTCAATGAATTATAAGCCCAAAAAAAGTTCACTAAATCATAAATCACAATGCCCTTTTATATTTTTATTAAAGGAACTGGGACAAATGCTTGCTATATGGAGCAGATGAGACACCTGGAAGTGCTGGATGGAGACGAAGGCCGAATGTGCGTTAATACAGAGTGGGGAGCTTTTGGAGACGACGGCTCCCTGGAGGACCTGCGCACGGACATTGACAGGGAGATAGACGCTGGCTCCTTAAACCCTGGTCAACAGCTGTGAGTTTTCAAAATTAAAATGCATTTAGTTTTATATTGTTTATTGCAAGTTTAATATAATTGTTCATGTCTAGTTGCAAGTTTTGTTGCCATTAATTGTTATTGGTACTAGTTTGTAGTGTTTGTAGCTCATTAGTATTTGCAACTATTTAATTAATAAACATGAAAACCTTTCAGATAAAATATGACTGTCAAATGTAATGATAGAGCTTTTTAACTGAAAGTTGGAAAGTAGATAAAGTTGAAAAATAATATAAAGCCAATCTTTCTGAAGTAAATGAAACAAAATTAGAAAGTCAGAAAATTGCAAAAGGCAATGAAATGATAATTTCATTCTCAGGTTTCTTCTCATGTTCCCTTGGCTGTGCTGCTCACACATTATTATTTTAGATTGAGAGGTGAGTAAGGGATTGACAGATTAGCACTGTGTGCCCAATCTACCTGTCTGTTTTGAAGGAGCTGAGACAAACAGCAACACTCTTATTTTAATGTCAATCTACAATACTACCTTGACTGTGTCGTGTGTGATTTGTGACAGAAAAAAAACAAGATCTAACACAGGTGTTGAAAATGTATTATTTGTTATTTCAGAAGAGCTGTTTTTCATAGGTTGTGTTTTTACCTGGATGCCTCCTAGGTCTTTTCCAAAAACAAAAACCCAAAGAAACAGTAATGCTTTTCTCTAAAACTTATACACGTCTTGTTTTTGCTAATTGCTAATGTACTTTTATTTTTTTTTTTTTGGAATGTGGATGTTTATTAGCAGCAGGAGTTTTTAGATATCAATGTCTTATGGTTTTTGCCATAAAAGCCTAAATAACCATCTGGTGGCTCACTTCTATTTGTGTATAAGTGTCGTCAGGAGTCGCAGGTGCCTGGATCCCAGCCAGATAGTTGCAGGGCTGACATAGGCACTGACAGAAAACCATTTACTCTCACAGTCATTGACTAGGGATACTTTAGATTTGCCAATTGGCCTATACCTACCCACAGTAACACTTGTAGGACATGCAGACTCCTCACAGAGATATATAGAACCTTCTGTGGCAGAAAGGGCTGTTCCTCACACAGCACAGACCCCATCAGGGGTCACCAGTAACAACCTGACCAGAGACAATGTTGAAAATCTTTTGGTAGAGCCTGAAGACACTTACCCACATAGTTTTTAATGCAACAGTCATGATGCAGTGTGCTATTTTGCTTCTGTACAGGTTTGAAAAGATGATTAGTGGGATGTACATGGGTGAACTTGTGCGTCTAATCCTGGTGAAGATGGCCAAGCGGAAGCTTCTGTTCCAGGGCAATGCAACATCAGAGCTGCTCACAACCGGATGCTTCAAAACAACCTACATCTACGCCATTGAGAACGAGATGTGAGTTACTTATTTAGTCAGTACAAACACAAACTACCACAAGCTCTATGTCATCTCTATTTTCCTTTCTCATGTATTTAATCCCTCCCTCTTGTCCGCACAGTGAGGAGGAAGGTTTAGCAGAGGCTGAGAAGGTTCTCCGAGGTTTAGGCCTGGACCCTACAGTTGAAGACTGCGTTGGGACTCTAAGGGTGTGTCAGATTGTCTCTACCCGGGCTGCTCATTTGTGTGCCGCCACACTAGCAGCAATTCTGCGACAGATTCGTGACAACAAGGCAGCGGAGAGATTGCGTACCACTATTGGTGTAGATGGCTCTGTCTACAAGAATCATCCACAGTAAGTGCAGATCCTCCACATGGTTACAAATATTGCACTGAGCAGTACAATTGAGCATTTAACATGCAATCATGCCTAAACACTGATTCTGACTGGCTGCTGGAAAGAAGCTTTTTCACCTTTGTGCTCCCCTGTTTTAGCAATTAAAACACATCTTTAAACATTCCAGTTTTCATACCTGAATAAGATGTCAATGCCGGATTTTTTATTTTTTTTAAGGTCAAAAACCTAACAGTACTTTTGAAAAGTTCTGTGTGACATAAAACCGTGCTGTAAAGATACTTCCTTGCCTCAGTTCAACCTGGGATTCATCTATTCATATTAAACTTTTTAAAAAAGGTCACACTATTTATTCAAGCATTTTTTAATTTCTCAGGAGGACAAATTTATATATTTATTTTAAATTTATTTTATTCAACTGGTGAACTCCATTTGATAGCTCTGTCCTTGTGGCATTCAGAGTGTACAAGCCTGTGTGCCTTTCAATAATGAACCATTAAAAGTCAGTATATTTTTAGGTTTTCAAGAAAGCTAAATAAAATGGTACGCCGCCTTGTGCCCGACTGCGACGTGCGCTTCCTTCAGTCACAAGATGGCAGCGCAAAAGGTGCGGCCATGGTAACGGCGGTGGCCTATCGTTTAGCTTCGCAACATGCCGAGGGTCAGCGTATTCTCGACACCCTGCGCTTGAGCCGTGAGCAGCTGCTGGAGGTGAAGAAGCGAATGAGTGATGAGATGCTGCGTGGACTTTCAAAGCAAACCCACAAGCAGGCCAGCGTCAAGATGCTTCCCGCCTTTGTCAGGTCCACACCAAACGGGACAGGTACCCACACAGATAAATGAAGCTTCTCCATCTTAGCGTTCTTAACTGGCAGACTTTTACAAAATATTTTAATTTTTGTCAGAGCATGGTGACTTCTTGGCTTTGGACCTCGGCGGCTCTAGCTTTCGGGTTCTGTTAGTCCGTGTACGAACTGGGAAGCAAGTGGAGATGCACAACAAGATTTACACCATCCCAATAGAGATCAGGCAAGGAACAGGAGCAGAGGTAAAATTGACTGGCTGACTCAAATTGTCCTTTTCCTAAAAATTCATAATATTTGTGAATTAATTTTTATCTCTCTTTTAACTTCTGTGGCAGCTTTTTGACCACATAGTGGATTGCATCACAGACTTTCTGGAATACAAGGGGATGAAAGGAGCTTCTTTGCCTCTCGGATTTACTTTCTCTTTCCCTTGTCGTCAAAGCAAACTTGACCAGGTAACTTATTATGCTGAATTTCAGGTATATGAATTTACCTGAAATTAAAATTCAATTAAGTGGAAAGCATTTAGAAGAAGTAGTGTACTTCGACTCTAAACTCCCTTTGCAGACTTTGTACTTACTACTTAAATACAATTTAGTATGAATAAAAGAATATATGCCAAATGCAACACACTCAAAGAAAGTATTTTTTTTCTTTTTCTAGGAATACTTATCTTTTGATCAGACAGGAGCAAGTGTTTACTTTACGTGCTTTACTAGTTTTGGCTACTTCCTGTATCATGTGATGGTGTTGTGAGTGTCTTGTAGCCAGCTTAAGTTTTGTTTTGCCAGACATTAGGGAGAACTTACGCCCCCTACTCTCTGACACCTTCTCCAGAATTGCGCCCCAGGTGTGGGAAAGTGTGAAAGTTGCTGGATCTGCTGGATCAGAGAGGCCTTTGAGATACAAAAAATGGGAATTTAAGTATGAATCAAGACGAGAGAGCTTTCACTCTATCTCACACCTGGGACGCGATCCTGGGGAAGTTTTCAGACAAAACATCTTAAGCAGGCTACAAGACGTGACGCTTCTGATGAAGGCTACAGGAAGTAGCCTAAAGGAGGTAAACAAAACACTCAAAATCACAAGTCAAGTATTCCTAATAACTCAATAAAAGTAGCTACTGTTGCTGCAGGCATTATCCAATGAATTGCATTTTCTATGAATTCATCTTTTATTCAATATTGTTGTGTTTTAAATATTTTTTTCAAGATCACATTATACAGGGCAGTGTTTTAAACAGACAATAGAATACCACACAGGCAACATAATGGGATTTTCACTACCAAGAGCTCATTTACAAAAACAGAGAAATGCTATTTTGTTAAAACATTTACCTGAGGTTTGTAATTTATTTTTTGCATAGCGCTGTTTTAAAAGCCCAAATTAATTTTAATGGTCCTAACTGGTCAAAGCCACTCATCTTTGGTTTGACTGATATCACCTATAGAAAAATAAAAATATAAATTCAGGAAAGGTTATACAATAACGTTAGTTATCTGCTTTTGCAAATGAACTCTTCATATATAAAGCATTGTAGAGCTCCAGCCCAACATATTAGTTTGAATGTAAAAGACTAATATAGACAGTCTGCATTTATACATGTGTAAAAGTCTAATAGACTTTGATAAGTCTATTAGACTATTAGTATAAATACAAGGTAACAAAATACAGTTTAGCATCTAATCAGAAGTGCAAGAGCAAGTATATACAGTATAAACAGTATGTACAGTTAAGAGCAGTTATGTAGAGATAAAGGCAATAAAAGGAAGCAGATTAAGTTAGAATTAATATACATAAAATATACAGATGTAGTATGAACAATATCCAGATGTGCTAACAGTCTCTTCAAAATGCTGCTGTTCCTTTTGCACTACTCCAACTGAAAGCTCTGCTGTCATTTCTCCAGGGAATTCTTCTGAAATGGACAAAAGGTTTCAAAGCCAGTGGCTGTGAAGGTGAAGATGTCGTTACACTACTAAAAGAAGCTGTTCACCGCAAACAGGTACATAGATAGACACTCGAGACAATATAATAGCTGACATTTCAGCACTCAGTATAGCACTCTATAGATCTGCAACTGCACCGCTGCAATCTCAGTGAAGCATCTGCTTACCCCCCCACCCTCCATAGATAGACGGATAGATAGGTTTTCACTGTGAAAAATACAACAGGAACAACAGATGACATTTTTATTGCTGAGGCTAATAACCAATGAATAAATATTATGTTAGAAGGAAAACAATGTGTCAGTTTGACTTGACATGACAAAATAATTAAAGACACAGAGGACATTTTGTATTACAAAACTAGGTATATGTTTTTTGGTGCATTTAATACTTAAATGTGGTAATCTCCTGGGACGCCACAGTTTTGTTATGTTTATATTTGAATGAAAAACAATAAATATTTGACTGATTTAAAGGTAAGATACACAGGATTAAATGAATCTGAAAACAAATCCCTACACATTAGTAATCCAATTAATTTTAATCTGTCACTCTTGCTTAAGAGTAAAATTCTTTACTATAATGTATCCCATTAGTAAAATGTAGTTGTTCACAGAGCTTGGCATAACATAGCATTTTAAAAGAATATAATAGGCTAAAAATTACAAATTGGACATTACCTGATAAGTGCAATTTTTTAGAAAAACAAAATGCCATGGCCTTTAAAGGTAATTTATTTAGAAACTACCTTCAATGTAAGGCCCCTTTGTAAGAAATGTCACCAGATAATAGCCGTAATAAATGGTTGGAAATGATAGCAGCTGTGTCACAAATGTGAGCGATGACAATGAAGAAAGGGCAACTTACTTTAACACTTAACACAAATTATTAAAGTTGACAGGTTTTATATATATATATATATATATTATAATTACAGCACTGTCTAAAATAGTCCAGATATGATCACTCCAGTATGACGAGTAATACCATGTGCTTGTGGCTATTTTTAGGAATTTCATCTGAATTTTGTGGCGGTAGTGAACGACACAGTAGGCACCATGATGACCTGTGGCTATGAGGACCCTGAATGTGAAGTGGGTCTCATTGTTGGTAAGTCTGTCTACCTCCCACAGCTCATCAAAAGTTTTTATCTTTTATCCTCAGATAAGACATGAAAATAATACTGCTACATGTCTGCCGACTTAATACAGGCACAGGGACAAATGTCTGCTACATGGAGGAAATGCAGAACATTGAACAGGTGGAGGGCAATGAGGGTCGAATGTGCATCAACATGGAGTGGGGTGCTTTTGGTGAAAATGGCGAATTAGATGACTTCTGCACCCATTTTGATCACATTTTGGATGAAACCTCAGCCACCCCTGGGAAACAGAGGTACTGACCTGTATGAGGGATATGCAAAGTATTGTGCAACATATCTGGATATCTCCCTGGTGAGACTTAATTTTAATATATATGCAACTGACATGCCAAGTCATTTAGACAAAACAAAAAAGCTTTGGAGTTAATTTTGGTTAATGTACATTCACAAGACTTGGTTTCTACTTTTCTGTTTGTAAGGCTCTGTCATTAGGCCATTTCAGAGAAATAATTGTCAGTTATTTGTGTACATAGCACAGCAGCAGTGGCTGCATTGATTCTCTTTAATACTTAATTTAATTGCTTATGTCCATTTTTAGTTTGAATGTTGGCACCAGATCAAAAATAGATGTTCTGTTTTCATGTAGAGTCTTTGTATCTGTTTAGACGTTTGACAAAACACACTGAACCAACAATGGTTAGGTCTTAGTGAAGACCAGACAGTAATATTGAAGGTCCTTGTCATTACAGTGACATTTGTTGGTAAAGCATAAAGTAAGTTGGATAAATTTGATCTTATGTAAACTATGAAGTTGACATGTTCAAGAGTGACCACATTCAGATGGTTAGACTAGCTTAGAACATCTCCAAAAGTGGAAAAGGAAAGAAGGTCTGAAAAGTGGACTTGAATATGGTACATTCAATATCCAATTTTTACATTTCTCTACAGTGTATTGTCAGAGTTTGTCTTGATTTTGCAGCTCTTTGTTTCTAAAAGAGTACAGTATTCTAAGTTTCTGGATACCAAGTTAATTTTACATTGTAAAGTATTACCTTGTTATGAACAGGGAAGCAGCTGTGTTGTTATGTAAGGAAGCTATGACAGCAAACAAAGGCAAAACAAAGATAATTAACTTCATAATTTATAGGACAAGTTTCTCCAATCAACTTCTTGGGTCCAGATCCCAGTGCACACTTCTGAACAGACTGCAAACAATACACCACCGACCTTTGGAAGAGCTGATGTTTAGTCAAAGTCTGTGCACTTTTTATTAAAATAATGTTATACAACAGCATTTCTGTTCTTAAATTGTAAACACCAGCTGTTCCTTTGGCCATAAGCTAAATGCATTATCTCATTTTATCTCAATCTTGCTGCACTGTAACAGAACATGTTCTCTATCAGGAGAATCAGCAGGAGGAGCAGAATACATAGGCTTAAATTTACAGACACTGCAGCTACTTACAGTATTAAAGCTCATTTCTGTATTGGGCTTTTATGACAGGACGCCGCTGGGATGAAAGGGTTTGAATACTGCATGTGTGTTTAGTTCCTATGACAACATATCAGTGTTTTGACGCTCTTGAGGTTAATAAGCTTCACCACATATGGCACATGTTTAGTAATTACTGTGCTTACAGTGCTGTTTGTGACATTCAGATTCAGTCTGTGAAGTGATTAAGCCTGTAGCATGAGATAAGAATAAATATTGGTCATGTGTACTTTTCAGAGACTAAGTTTTAAAGAACAAAAATGTATATGAAACTGTTCAAATATAGATTAACTTAACTTGTATTTTCAGTGTTATTTTTGAATTGGTATCTATGTTACTCTTGTAAAGCAGAGATGGATGTGCAGTGTTGGCATATACTGTTGGTCATGCAGCAGAGGACTGCTCTTGTCAGATCCATCCCTATGGCAACACGTCCACCATGTCTTGAGACTTTGCTGTTTGCTTTAGATCCTAGTACAGTTGAGCTGGCTGAGAAAATGTATATTTATTCAAAGCTTGCTCTTAGCATGTGGTTACAGAGCTGTACTATTTCTTCCATTTAACTTTCACAACCCTTTTCTTTAAAACTCACCAAGAAGTCTTTCAAAACCATTGCCAAAAACAAAAGCATAATATAGTAGCAATAAAATCTCTTTTGTTCCCAGGTATGAGAAGATGATCAGCGGCATGTACCTGGGAGAGATTGTAAGGAACGTGCTGATAGAGTTTACCACCAAAGGCCTGTTGTTCAGAGGCAAACTCTCAGAGCAACTCAAGTCACGTGGCATCTTCGAGACCAAGTTTCTGTCACAGATTGAAAGGTACAGGGTGTTTACAGAATGTTTCTACAGGCCAGCCTATTGTGTTGTTACCTCTGCCGCAAACACAGAAACCATGTGATTGTACTGAGACACGTAAACCTATGCTGGATATGTTTTTGTTTTTTTTATTCATTAAGACAAGCTAAAAATTGCTATCAAAACAATTACAATTAAAATGTTTTTGTTGCTAATGCTTAACACCATTTAAACATAAACTATAAGCATATAAGTATAATATAATCGCATTTATAATTCACAAACCACTTGTGAAATATTTCTGCTCTGGCTTGTGTAAAAGATTTTTCACTCTCTCATACTTCTAATGATGAACTTATAAGGTTTTTGATTATATCTTGTTCAAAATATTAAATTAACGCTTTCTTCATTAAGAAAAAAAAGGTTTAGTTGTGATCCCTTAGATTGATAAGACTTTGCTCATGCTGTCCAGTTTATGGAGTTACCATGAATTCTGCTCCAAACATCACTTATTGAGCCAGAAAACTAAAACCGTTATGGAGTGGCCAGCCCAATATCTGAACCTAAAGCAGCTCAAACCCAAGAAATGTAAATAAATTGTGGAATGTTAAGAGCGTGCATATCATGAATGCTGGGTCTTGTTTGTTTTCTGAGAATCTACTTCACCTACTGGTAACTTGTTTGCCATTTAGCAATAAAGAATATACAAAAAACCTGGATTATTCTGGTTGGTCACATTGTACTGCTATTATTTTGAACAATACTGTACAGTAACAGCCCTAACGTCAGTGTCCGAGGAGAGTTCTTTTGCCACAAGATGTGTGATAGGGCAGGTTTGTGTGTAAATGCTCATTAAAGTTACTTGCAATGGGATGCTACAGTCTGACCATATAGCATACGTTAATTGACTTTAGGTACTTTGAATAATGTAATACTAAAAGCCCTATTGATTTCTTATTCATACACGTGTCACGTTTTTCACCAGATTGTGCCTGTTTTTCTTCCAGTGATCGCCTGGCCATGAGGCAGGTGCGTTCCATCCTGCAGCACCTGGGTCTGACCGGTTCCACGTGCGACGACAGCGTTCTGGTCAAAGAAGTGTGCAGCGTGGTGGCCCGTCGTGCTGCGCAGCTCTGCGGGGCTGGTCTTGCCGCAGTTGTGGACAAGATTCGGCAAAACCGCAACCTGCAGCATTTGTCCATCACAGTGGGAGTGGACGGCACCCTTTATAAGATGCACCCCCAGTAAGAACCCCAAATGCACATTTGGATATTTGATGTGTACTTTTTATTTTTAAATATTTAAGTAAGTTGTATCTTTGTTTTTCTCTACCCTCTACTAAGTTTTTCAAACATCATGCAAGAGACACTGCAGGATTTGGCCCCACAGTGTAAAGTGACTTTCACAAGTCTGAAGATGGAAGTGGGAAGGGAGCTGCGCTGATCACAGCTGTGGCCTGTAGATTTCAAGAAGTGCAGCCCTGAAAACCTGAGACAACTGAGTGTATGTCTAAAAGGAAATGTTTTAATCTTTGACTTTCATTATGTGTGGGTTATGACCATTGACAGTGAAAAGGGGTGAACTTATAAAGTTCTGCCTTTTACTTTCCTTTTAAGCTCTGTGACCCCATATAATATTATGAATTTATGAACTTTTTTTTTCATCAGACTAATTTCTGTGCATACTGCCTGCTAGAACACTCCAATCTCAACACTCCCAGAGGCAATGGTATCTAGTCCCTTTGAGTAGTTTACATGAAATTGGTATTTAGTTCCAACCTTTACATTTTAGACAATGGTTTTGATCCAAGGTCCACTCCTGCAGTCGGGTCAGTGCTGGCTCAGTCCACTCCTTTATACTGTCCAACATTTAGTGAAATTGTCGAGGTGTTTGTTTAATTAAGTTAAAAACATTTTGATTCCTGTGCTGAGGGCTGTTGCTATAAGCCAGTCGAACAAACTCTGTTTGAACTGAACAAGAAGATAAAACCAAACAAATTAAAACAGGGTAACTTTGAGTTTATCTGTTGCACGACGCTGGTTATCAACTTTCTCTCTAAAAATCAGGTTTAAACCCTAAACCAATGATTAGTGAGCATGTCTGTGCAGTAAACAGCCAATACTAATCAACCTGAAGGGAAAAGGGAGGGGGACTATTGCTGTTGAGTAACAAGAAGCAACATGGTCACAGCTAAAAACAGGAGAAGGAAGAAATGTCTGATTAAATATGGCTCACTTTGATGATGGACCAACTTAAAAACGTATGGCATATATTATGTAAACATCACATATTTTGTGATGTTTCACACTAAGTGTAAATTTTTTTGACATTAAAACATGTTGAACTGTAGAAACAATTGCTCAAAAATATGAAAATAATGACTCAAAAACAATTTACACATTTTGTAATAAAACTTAGGTGTGACCCTATTCGCCTAAACTGGCTTCCAGCAACAGGCCTCAGGACTTTTTTGGGACCTATGACTGTTACACATTAAACACACTCCACTTATTTGCACTTGTAAAGAACAATGTGCTACCCATTTCCTGACTGATTTGTTCAAGTTTATTTCTGTTTTAAATAAACACCTTAGGCATTATATACACTGACGCCACATTGGCTGCTTTAGTCCGTTGCCATGATACGCCAGCTCCACTGTTATTTTAGACTGGGCAGGCAAGACAAAAACATAGACAAATACAGACAAATACGAGGAGAGAGGGCTCTTGTTTTTAAGGATAAAATGCACTATCACGTTTACACAGTTTTACAACGGCGCTAGCAAATAATGTTATAATGGCCAACGAAAAATACAACCAAATGGCAAATCTTACTTGTGAAATGTAATTCGAAATCTGGTTTGTACTGTAAACTGGTGGGAGCAGCCCCAAGCTGCACAGGACTTGGGCATCTTCCTTTCAAGAGACAGCCAGTACAAAATTCAGCTCTGACCTACTTGTTAACCTCTTCATTCAGCTGAATGGCCCCATCAATGATGTACACTCTAAGGGCCCGGTCTAAAGTGGCAGTGACTTTGACCTACCCTCCAACAGCCAATGCAGTGTCTATGTATATAATGTCTATGAAGACCACATGAAACACGACCAAATGAGCAAAGCACCTTAACTTGTGAAGGTTTTTGTTACGAAGCCCTTTTTTATGACTTTTTTTACTTCAGTGAACTTAAGCAGCCCTTATAATCATTTGTATAGAATATTAAATGCTCTTCAGATTAGATATTTTAAGTTTTGATTCTTAACAGAGAGTAAACAATTATAGTTGAGAGTGTGTAGGTTGGTGAGAAGCAAGAATTGTATTATCCATATGCAGTCAAAAATGTTTTATTTTATTAATTTCTCACATATCATTTGTCAATAAGACATTTAAATCCCCATCTCTCTTCAAAGCCAAATCTCATGTGGGTTAAAATTTTATTTGCAAAATTTCTGATAAATCACTTTAATAGTGAATTAATTGCTGTGGGTGAGATTTGCAAAGTTTCTGCTTCTTCCAACTGAGCACACACAGACATCAAAACTAAACCCAGAGTCTGGCTCAAGAAAAGACTAGACTTGATCACATACTGTATGTGTAGTTATCAAGATGTTTTATCAAGTTCAAGTCTGCTTTATTGTCAATTGCCACATGTACAGTACATACATACAGAGAATCGAAATTGCGTTACTCTCAGACCCCGGTGCATACAGATAGCATTAACATTAAAGCCTAAAAATAACTAGATCAAATTATCAATTTATCTGACGGTTTTAACCTTTATAAATACTGTTTCTCCATACAAGTGAACGTAAACCAAAAACAGTACCATTCTTTAGAGTTGAAGACATTTCTGGATGAAAGGTTGCTCGTATTTGATTAGTCAGAAATATCTTTTCTTGTAATTTAGTCATTTTGTTTTTCATTTTGCTTTTGCCTTAAAAAGTAATGTTAATTATATTCAATACTTCCTTTGTGAAAATATGATTGTTTCTGTCTTTCCTGCCAATAAACGACTACACAATAAAACACAATAAGTACATGCTTATCCAAAAGGTCTGTCAAAGTCATTTCATGTTTACATAGTTTCATTATTTACCTGTAAAGTCCCTATAGTACATATGTGTTTACACCTTTCCTCAATCGCCTCAACACCCTTAGAAAATTTGTATCCACTCCATTTTTATCATCAAATCATCATCAAATTAATTTAAGGCCTTTAACACATTCACATGGTTTCCAGGAGTTATAAACCACTCCAGACTGGTTTCAAAAAATGCCACGCCATTTTATTCATTCATTCATTGAATTAAATAAAAGTTTGTGATTATTATTATTTTCTTACAAATTGAGATATCATTTCTCTAAATGTGCACATGTTACAGTGGATCCTTAAAACTTTCATTCATTCTTTTTCTACCGCTTAGCCCCACTAGGGGTCACGGGTGACCTGAGCCTATCCCAGCAGCTTTGAGCCTGAGGCGGGGTACACCCTGGACAATGGCCACAGGGCTGACATTTAAAGACAGACCATTCACTCTCATTCATTCACTAGAGATACTTTAGATCTGCCAAATGACCTATACATCCAAAAAAGCCAGAGTACCCAGTGAGAACCCACTGGAACGTGTAGGACATGTGTAGGACATGTGTAGGACATGTGTAGGACATGTGTAGGACATGTAGGCACTGGGAATAAAAGAAACCACTTTTCTCACACAGTGATTTTGTACTGCTCACAGAGGTTTTAATATGACAGAAAAATAGAGACCATATGGAAATCCAACAGTATTATGTTAATGGTAAAATCTGAATATGTGAGATTGTAAATTTTTGTAAATTTCTTATTTGTATACAAATATGGTAAAGGTTTAACAGAGTATGTAAAGTATGTAAACAACTGACATCAGACAGCTCTTACATTTCTTGCATCTTTACTGTAACAGATCCACAGCAGGTTTCTGATTCTCTTTATGTAATATGAATAACCCCTTAAAACCATATTTGATACTGGGCTTGACTTTACAATGGCTAATGCAAGTCTGAATTGACCTTTATATATCTTTTGTCTCACTCATGGACAGATGATAACGTTCTGCATGCTGACCTTTGAGGATTTGTCTCCCTGTTGTAGGCTTCTCTTTTGCCGAGGTAATCCATCCACCTCACAGGTGTAGCATATCAAGAGAGCATGATTATTGCTCAGGTGTGCATTAGGCTGGCCACAAGGAAAGACCACTCTTAAATGTGCAGTTTCACACAGTAAGTATCTGGTGTGACCATTTGTCTCACGCAGTGCAACACATCTCCTTCACATAGAGTTGATCAATTGTTGATTGTGGCCTTTGGAATGGCTGTGCCAAGTTGCTGGATATTATCAGGAACTGGAACACACTGTCGTATACGCCGATCCAGAGCATCAAAACCAGGCTAAATGGGTGAATGTTTAGTGAGTTTGCTGGCTATGTAAGATCTGGGATGTTTTCAGCTTTCAGGAATTGTGTACAGATCCTTGCAACATCTGTGGCATTGTGCTGTGTGATTAAACTGCACCTCAGGTGGCTCCTCTCGATGTGGAGGAGCAGAGGGACAACTCTAAGTTCCCCTCGAATTACCGAGCTCCTCGGCCTATCTCTAATGGAGCGCCCAGTCACCCTGCGGAGGAAACTCATTTCAGCTGCCTGTATCCGGGATCTCGCAGCTCATAAACGTAGATCGACCGGTAAATAGAGAGCTTTGCCTTACAGCTCAGCTCTTTCTTCACCACAACAACGCATCATTGCAGAAGCGGCACCAATCTGTCCCCAGACCAGCATGCGATGTTGCAGTGTCGTGTATTTTGAAATATTAAAATAAATATTATTTTAAATAGATTGGGCATCAGGCTCTCCACAGCTTTCCATCCAGCCCCCAGCACATTATCAAAATCAGAAAACACAAGGGAAAAAATGACCCATTTTAACCCTCTGTACAGACATTTACAAATGCTAATCAGTGAGCAGCTCAAGCAGCTTTGCCTGTTCTGTTGTTGGGCCCTGAGTTGTCTTCCTCTTATATAACTGAAGTGTTGTTTGTGACTTATTCTTTCTATAAAATACTGAGGACAAATTGGATGTTCTTTTTGTCAATTTATTTGTTTTATTTTTTTTACATGACAAATAATTTTTAAACATCAAACATGTTTTTTCCACAAGCTGCTGTTTTAAACGTTTAGTTTTTTCAAAGTTTTTAGTCAAAAAAAGAAAAGAAAGATTTAACCATGAAGAATTCTAATTAAAAAAAGGGTATTTATTTAAGTATATTATAAGTTTGAAAGTCTGCACCTGTGAAAAAACAAAATGTCCCTCAACCAAACCAAAATCCTACAGCAGTCAACACAGTAGAGCGTGAATGTAGAGTTAGACAGTTGTTCACTTTTCACCAGTCCACTAATTCTGTTATATTACTTTATACACCACAATTTCTAATGCAAATCTGCAAATAGGACGAATGCAAACACAATTAATATTTCTTTTCAGCTTCATTCTAGCACCACAAATTAGCAAAACTAGCTGGAATTATCTAAAGAGACAAAATCCACAGAAAACACAAACATGAACACAAGCGGCTGCAGTTCTCTTATATCCATCTTTTATCACCTTCTTATCAAACATTTATCACAGTTTAAAGATAAAGATACAGGTTTGGTTGCCGCAATAATGTAATGTTCCATTATTTTTCCAAATTAAACATATTACAAAAAAATCAATATTAACTAAGATTCATGGATGAACTCTGTTGACTTTCCTGAGGTCGGCTTGGACATCAATCACTTAAGTAATGGTCAGTACCTGAGCTGACATGCATCAATACTGCAAATAGAAACTACTCACAAATAAAAGCCGTTCATTTGGACAAACAGAAACATGGCAGCACAACAAAACACTTTTTCACTTTTTTTCTTTTTTTGTTATATAAGCTGTTTTTTTTTCAAACTGATAAATAAATATAACAATTGATGTCTTGACTCTCATAGTTTCACCACCACCACCATTTATTTTAATATGCTTTTTTTTTTTTAGCACAGAGATACAAAACATATAATAATTAATTAACAGTGATACTTGCTGCACAACTGAGCAACAAGTTTTTTGTTTTTTTTATTGCTGGTGATACATTTTGACTGCTTATTAAAAAAAAAAAACACAGAAATAGTTTTAAGTTAAACAGGTCCATGAAGTATATAAGACATAAAACAAACTGTACAGTAATGTGTAATGACAGAAGTCTTCACACATTGGTTGTTGAGCTGTAAATGTGACATGGGCTGGAGTTTGACTCAATGGCATGTTGTCTACATGACGTGACAGGGTGAGCATAGTGCTGATGTGAAATGAGCAGCCTCAAAAAGGCACAGGTTAAACTGTTTTGATAGAGAGGTAGATCTCTACACACAGGAACAGACCTAAACGTAAGGACATGACTAACTCTGAGGATGGACACACATCAGATTTTGAATCAAAGGCATTTTTTGTGACAAAAACAGATACTGACAAATGGCAGTAGCTGATCTAACTTAAATATTTGCTCCACACAGCAGTATAAACAGTACAGTTTTGGGCCTTTTTGGCAACTGGAGGCTAAAATTCAGGTTTTCATCTCCACACTCCTCCTTTTAGACTATCTGAACAGATATGGCCATGTTTATTATCTTTGAGCAGAAATGGGAACTGAAAGTCATGAAAGTGCTTGTTCAACTAAATGCTTAGTGTGTCTACATTTTACTTTACTTTTTTAAATTAAATTGGAGGTCTATGCTCTGAGTGCTTTCTGGTTTTTAATGTTTGGTTGGCTATATAAGCAGTGCTTAAAGCAGTAATTATGGATATTGAGGTTACACCTTTTCAAATGTGACAAATGTGACAGGATCCAAACCATGAACCGTTCACAGTTTAGTTCACAGCTATAAATAATACTTGTTACAAAAGTCACAGTGAGAACAACATTCAGTTTCACTTAATGTAATACTCCAACATGAACATGACAAAATTACATTTATATTGTATAAGATCAGACCAGAGACTATTGTTGACATTTTGTGCTCATACTTTTAGATAAATACTTAACATACATGATTGTCTGGCAATTTATCACAAAATAACTATATTTACTTTAACAGTCCTTGAGAATTGAAACAATGGTTACTAATGGTTTTCAACAGGCCTATTATGTAGCTCTTCCACTCTACAATGATCTTCGTAAGGCTGAAAATTTTATTCTGTGCAGTGTTTAGGACACAATAGTAGTGAGACTGACATTAGTTTATGTAACAGTAATAACAGGTTTCATAATTACACAGTGATTTGAGGTCTACACTGCCATTAGCTTAAATACATTAACATTCATATTTGTCTAATAAGCCCAAATTATTTCTGCCTATTATAAGTGTTCCCCCTAAAGCCTGAAACTGTATTTCTCTTAACTCTATTAACAATTAAGATTAGACTTAAACTGATCAGCTCAAATTAGTTGCTGGTATAGGCTCCAGTCACCCGCGACCCCTAACGGGACTAAGGAGAAACTATAGGAGAAATACTCTTCTTTGTTGGTGTTTCTTGGAATTAGAGACAAAACGTCTTCACCTTGAAAACTGAGTCCAGATGCTTTAACTTCAAGATGTCCTGAATGACTGAGAACCTTTACATTCATCATGGTTATGCAACAACCCGATTTCTCAGTTGTCCCAGGCCTGATACACCGAACCCCCGCTGAAGTCCTCTGATCTGACTCCTCGCAGCTGTTCACTTGTTTTTTAATTGCACTCATTTCCAAACTGCTCTTCTCTGAGTGGACCACCACACACTCCACCCTGGCGCTCTTGTTCGATTCGGCCGAGTCCGTCAGCTTGTCATTGTTGTGGACTCTGTTTCGTAATCCCATCACCAGGTGGTTGTTGGTAGTCCCGTCTTTAGAGTTACTACTGACCCCAGTTGTTTGCACAGTGTCTCTCTTGGTGCAACACCTCACCACTCTCTGCCAGAGCTCACACTGCACAAAGAAACAACAGGGCTTGGACTTGCACACAGCCTGAAATCCTCTCTTGAAGTTTTCGTTGTAATAGCCATAAATTATTGGGTTGACGCTTGAATTTGAAAAAGCTAGCCAATGAGCAAAGGGGAATATGTAGCTGGTCAGAAGATCCAGCTGGTCCCGGTCCAAGCCTGCGTAGTCTGCCATCATGAGCAGTGTCCAGAGTGGCAACCAGGACAAAAGGAAAAGCAGGGCCACTACAATTAGCATCTTTATCACTCTCACCTTCTTTTTGGAGATCATTTGCTGGCCGCCTCTTCTACAGCGGACCTGGACGGTGCGGTTCGCCAGCTGTGGCTCCCTGTTGGCCACCACAGAGGAATATAATTTTACTCCAATGCTCCCGTACATCAGTGTGATGAAGGTGAGTGGCAGCAGGTAGATAAGTGTGAACAGAATGGCTGTGTAGACTTTCCTCATCTTCGGGTTGGTGAAGTTTTCGTAGCACGAGTAAAGGGGGATGGTGTTGTTGAAATCCTCGTCGTGGACTAAGTAGTGGTTAGGGACCCTCTCCACAGTCAGCGTTATTGCAGTGGGACTCATTATTGCCAATGCCAGCACCCAGATCAACACTATGGACACCTTGGCAGTAAGAATGGTTGGTTTGGGTTGTAGAGGGTAAACTATACAGCGACACCTGGAAGAAAGAGGAAGTTTAAGTGGTGGTCTTGTTGCATCTCTGTGGTCTATGACCCAGTATCTTGAGCTGTTGAGCGACCGTGCAGACTGATGAGAAATATAAAACCGTACATTAAGCATATGTAACATTAGAGCTAAAAAGCAGAGTAAGGCTTGTGTAATTGCTGCATACAAAATGTATATAGTAATTAAGAAAACATTTGGTTCTTTGGAAGTGGGCCAAAAATAAAGAACCACTGCATTGATAATTATTAGAACATTTACAGTAGGTAACCTTCAATGGACAAACAATTTGGACAGAAGCAAAACTGTACAATATGATAGAGGCAAATGTAATCTCCAGTCAGTTAATAATCCAACAAAGCTTTCTTTGTCAACTGCAGAGCTTTGGGTTTAGCAGACAAAGAAGAAGACAAAACATACTGTGTACTGCTCTGAATTGGACTACCATAATAAATTTAGTTCCAAAAAAATTTAGAAAATATTTTTTAAAGCCTTAACTAAAAGAAAGGTTCTTTTGTGCTATACAGACATTGTTTCCTATTAATTATCAAGGTTCCCGGCAGCCATTATTTATATCACTTTTATAAGGTCTGAAAAGAAACTGTGCAACTCTAATATTGTTATTTTGACACATTATTAATTGGGGTGTTCACAAAAAGAGTTAACCTGAACTCTGAGGCAGTTACTGAGGGAACTTACTCTGAACATAACCACAGTCTCCTTCTTTGCTGCGCCCAAAGAATCTCTGATTGGATGATGCATTTCCTCATTCACAACAGTTCTGATAATATACACCTTTAAATGCATTGACAACAGGCCAACAGTGAATTATTTCACTTTTATATATTTAGAGTCTCTATTAGGAAATTCACTTTACAACATCTGAACTAATAATCCTGATCCTTGTATTAGTGGGTGACAATCAATGTATATATGATTCTGTTCTTTTACTGTACAACTTTAACACATTGGGCCATATCTTCCCCATCAAAACGCAGGTATCTGGTGGAGACGGAAGCTCATGAGGCGTGTGTCCAAATCAACTTTTTCCGATTTTCAGGGCGAAGACTTGAGTCGGCGCAAGTATCAAGAAGCTTTCCTCCAGTACAGCTGATTATTTTTATCATTAAATTATATTATTATTATTTTCTTTTTCTTTTAGTCATTGGACTGTGTTATAATGCATAACCATTCTCCTTTTGTTTAATTTATTGTTAAGCCCTTCTTTTTTAATATAGGATGAGCAGACTGACAAGATTTTAATAATAATAATAAAAAAGTCACTTACATCCAGATAAAACTTATTTTATCCTTATTTTGGCAGAATTGGGATTTGGTCAGGTTTTTTTGTGTGATTATTTTAATTGGGGCGGCAGTGGCTCAGTGGTAGAGCGGTCGTCCTTCACCCAGAAGGTTGGCAGTTCGATTCCCGCTCTCCCCACAGTTCATACTGTCGTTGTGTCCTTGGGCAAGACACTTAATCCTTGCCTCCAGTGGTGTTCCAGCCGTAACACTGGTGAATGGAACCTTAATGTAAGTCGCTTTGGATAAAAGCCTCAGCTAAATGACTAAATGTAAATGTGCAAATCTGCACAACGAAATCTACAGCTACATGTCTGGACATGCTCTGTATCAACACAAGAGAAAAAAGTGTAGTATTTTATAGAAACTGTGGCATTTTAGGCTATTTTAATTTGATAGTGGACTTAAGACAGAAGTCCACTATCAATGTGGATAATTGCAGGACCATTGAGTTCGGGACTGTATTTTCACAATGCTCCAAACGAGTGTTCTGCTTCTAAAGCCCCGCTTTCTCCTGGTTTAAGCCAATCTTTTACTCTTTATCTAGTAAGTGCATATGTAGATGCTTTTGTGCTTCGATAAAGCCGTGGTTGTAAAGAAAAAAAAATTGTCTGTAGATTAGTCCGTCCTCAGTAATGTTTCAGGATACAAATTATTTAGAGAATATTTTAAATGATTTATTAATTTTACATATTTTAAATAAATAAATAAAATTAATATTGTATTTAATAATTTAATACAATTGTATACATTAATTAATTAATAATTAATTGAATACATTTTATAATTTTTTTGTTTTTTATATAACAGAGAGCATGTGCTTTGATCAGCTGTTGTACCTGCGCCATGCCACGCCTCGCTGTTTTAACCACCACCCCTCACAGCCCTGGCAGAATCACAGACGGGCAGAAGATATGTACCACCATCTTGATCACCGCCAGGTCCCGGCAAAATACAGCCCTTTTTGTTAATGTCAGGTTATTACATTTATTTTTTTACAGAGATTTGACTCAAAATGCCAGATTAAGGCACAATCACATTTATATAAATGTAGGCCAATAAAAATGTAATACAATTAAATTATTTATAATTGTTAAGTAGAAAATTAAATGATTTGTATTGTAACAATTATCTTTCAAGCTTTAGCTTGTGAAGCTACTATCCATTAGTTTCAAGTGATGAAAAACTAGGAACATTGACATAGCATTTAACAGTTTGAAACATCGCTGTTCTATCTTTTGAATAATATAAAGGCCTCAAAATAGTGTCCGTAACAGGTAAGTCTGAAAACCATGAATAGTAACTAAACCTGAATATAGTTCCTCCACACACATGACTTTACTCTCCTAACCAGGTCTAACCAGGTCTAACAGGTCTAACAGGTCTAACCAGGTCTAACAGGTCTAACAGGTCTAACCAGGTCTAACCAGGTCTAACAGGTCTAACCAGGTCTAACCAGGTCTAACAGGTCTAACAGGTCTAACCAGGTCTAACAGGTCTAACAGGTCTAACCAGGTCTAACAGGTCTAACCAGGTCTAACAGGTCTAACAGGTCTAACCAGGTCTAACAGGTCTCTAGAACCAGGTCCTGTTACCACTATTTTTTTTAAAATGTTCTCACTTATTTAAAATGTATTTATTTTAGAGTTATTTTTAATTCATTGTTTTAACAAAGTATTAAACAATATTCATTTGAATGTAAAATCAAATTATGTATTACATATACTGTGTATATAAATGTCTACTTTATATTTCATTATATTTTAGATACATGGTATAGGATAACTCTGAGTTAAGTTTTAAACTCTGAGTTTTTTCAACTTCCTTTTGGAAACAGGGCCCTTGTGAGAAACATATATATTTGTTTGTGGTTGTGAACCATGGTCAATATACAACAGTGACTTCAATCAAAGACTTAAATATAATCTTTGACATACATACCTCTCAACAGCAATGGCCACCAGAGTAAAGACCGAGGCGGACACTGACACGCCCTGCACAAAGCCGCTCATCTTGCACACAGAGTTTGAAAAAGGCCAGCCTGAAAGGAGATTGAATTACAGTCTTCAGTGACACAGGTAAAACATCTGTGTGTCTGTGTTGTACTAATCGACACTGTATGGATCTGGAATTCATAGAAAAGAGATCTTCAGAGCTTTTTAGACGTCATTTCTTTGCTTTGTCATTAATTCGTGAAGTACTGCTTCAATCTCCACACAAAACAACAGGAGTCCAATTAAGCTTCTCTTGAAGTATGAGCTGTTTCACTTTGTAAGTACCTTGAAGTAGTGTATTACAACCTCAAGGAATGGCAGTGAATAACAGAATGGGTGTTTTCTAGTGTACAATGAACTTTTGCATAGAAAGCGGCAAAACGTGGAAGTATCTTCCATTCACTCATTCAAAGTTTGATTCAAAATGACTGTTGTATCTTATACTAGGGGCTTTGTGGAGAGTGGGCTTTGAATGTGCGTTACCTGTGATAAGATTGTCCAGTAGTGTTGTCGGGACACAGAAGATGCCCACTAGAAGGTCACTGATGGCCAGGTTCAGGATGAAGAGATTGGTGACTGTGCGCATTCGTCGGTTTTCCAGGACGATCAAACAGACCAGGATGTTTCCCACCATGCACAGCACAAAGATGAAGAAGTAGGCCAGGATGTACGTGGTGGCCACATACATGGTGTGTTGGTAATAAGGGAAAAAGGTTACATTGGTGACGTTGGCAAAACTGTCAAGGCTGGTGTTGGGATAAGCTGATACAGCGATTGAACCCTCAAAATCCAGGACTTCTTCACCCCTGTTGTCCATTAGCTCCATCTTTTGGGCAATTAAAAAACCTGGAAGAAAATAAAATATAGAAAGGAATAAATTGAAGTGTTTTTTCTGTGTTGCTTTGAATGCATTATTACATTATGAAATAAAATTTTATAAAATAATCAAATAAAATTTTTTGTTATAAACGCTAGAACCAAGCAGAACTCTGAATTACAACTCAGTTTGACGTTTAGGTTGCAGTGGTAATACATGCCCTTTACGCCCATAACAAGACATTTTCATAAACTGGCGACTGGGGTTAAAGACTACAGCTCATCTAGTGGTACAAATTGTTATAACAGGTCACATACGCTGATTTTTCAGGATTTCTGTTTTACTAAAATCCTTCCAATGCAACAAAAATTATATTTTAGGCATATTGGGAAATTATTTTTAATTAATTTAAAAGAGATTTACATTTGAGTATAAGGAAAAAATGGCTCCAGTAGCCATGACTGGTACAAATTGGTCTGAGATCTCTTTAATCAACAGACAAACATGCAATGCTATGTAAATATCCCAACACAGCTGTATTTGTGCCGGTGTCCATCTGCACAAAGCATTTATACCAAAATAACAGAATGTGCTGTTGTAAAAGACAAAAAAAAAGGGTGATGACTGATGATTATAGGATTAATGTCTGAGTGCTTATTCTTTCTTCTATAGGCTTCCTCAAACACAATACCCTTATACACTGGCACACCGTGCAGAGGCCCTGCTGTGCTTGAACCCCGCTGACAGACGCTTGCTGCCATTGGACTTATAATTAGCATTGTGAAAATGTCAGAAAATCTAAACACAGGTGGAGAACAAATGCCTCCAGCTGAAACATCTATTAGCGCATGGAGCTTTTGTGCTCTGGGCAAAGATTACCTTACAGACAATGCAAATACTGAACAGAGCGTTCAACCAAGAGGCATTTTGTTCTGGCAACAAGGTATGACAGCAGACTAAAAAAAGGATACATTTATCTATCAGCTCTGTCTGGAGAGTGAGCTCAAACATTGTGTTTAAACCTCACAAATCCATTTTGTTACTTTTTGTATTGGATTGTATTTCCTTAGGAATGGGAAAAATACTCGATATTGTCTCTTTTACTGCACACGGGAAAAAAGGGGCAGTAGCTCATGACGTCCTCTAATGGTGCAAAGTGTCCTGAGATCTCTTTAATCTCATTGAGCAGATGAGCCTGATGCATTAGGTGCTCCACACTTCCTTTGGCACCAAATTAAATCACATCAGTAAACAGCAGTGGGAAAAGTATTCTATTTTATGTTTTTTGCTCTTAATATTCAACTTACCTAATCACAATATAAATGCTAATTAAGCTATCATGACGCAGTTACTCTGTACACGTGAAGTGCCATTGAAAGGGCCCCCCACTGAGTCTTTAGCTTGGAGACTGGAACATGATGTTGAGAGTGTAGCGTGTGATGGTTGCTCAGAGGTGGGGTCAACTAATCACACTCCTGCAGGGTCTAGCGGGAGGTTGATTGGTGTTAATGGCATTGTGTTTTCTGCAAAAAACTTTACAAAACTCATCAAATAATAAATCTAGTATTTTTCATATTCAAGAATCATTTGACTTGGTGTACTTGGGTCTTCTGAAAACTCCACATTTTGACAGGACCATGTTCAGTGGTTTCATCTCCATCAATAAATGTTAGTGAGTTAAATGTAGACTGCGTGTTCAGAGAAATGATTACATTGAGCCGCTGCTGATGTCAGGAGTACGGCTAATCAGTGCCACATTGTGAACTGGTACAAGGATGGCATAATGCACACTGACAAAAGCATGCCTCTGTCAGTGACAGCACATGGGTGTGAATATGCTGACAAATGAGACAAAGGAGATGCATGTTTGTTAAATTTACATTGCTTTGTTTAGAGCAGATTGTACTTTTATGTGTAGATTTCATAAAGACCACTTTTTACATTTTCACCAAATATGAATTAGGGCTGCACATTATTAAAAACACATGAGATGCCATCCCTTAGCCCTTGATTTGCGCTTTCACAAGAAACAAAGTGGTGTTCCATCATTCATTTGGATCAAGGGACGGGACAAGGGCTGTACAGGATACCGCTCCAAACAGAGATTTTTGAGGACCACACTTGAAACAAAGGGGGTAAGATACCCACAATGAAAGAATTCCCACAATGCAGTGCGTTCACGTCCATGGCTACGAGAGATGTGCAAAATGTAATTTGGGCAAAAATAAAGATTTTAAATTACAACAGTCCTGTTTTATGTTCTTTTAGTCTTGAACTTGTTTATGCACTGATCTGTTTTTTCATTGGAAAGATTTGTAAAATTGCTGTTTGCTAACATTAACCTTACATCAACAGGTGAGAGAACTTTTAAAAACTTTTTATTAGCTAAAGCATAACTTTTTATCTGTCTTTTCTGTTGCTATAAATGTATATAATATAGGTAAACAAATGTTTTATTGGTCATAGTAACATCCTTTAGTGTCTGGGACTGAGGAAACTGCAGCTGATACTGTTCCGAGCAAGACTCAATTAAAAACACTCTGAATAAACTGTTCATACGCTGGATAATGATATATTATCAGTATTAATAGACCATATCATAATATTATGTATTAAAATATTTTATAAACTAGTCTATATGCAAACCACTCACCCACACGACTGCCATCTGCCCTGTACAATGAAAACATCTCGGGTTACTTGACTGTAACCCTGTTCCCTTAAAAAGCGGGAACGAGATGCTGCGTAGCATTACGCTATGGGGAACATTCTTTGTGTGACCGGTTGTGAAGCACGTGTGTCAAACACGCCAAGAATTGGCTTATAATACCTCTGTTGGTGACGCAGCTCATCAGCGGCAGCTGTGTGATTGCGCGCACCTGAACAGAGGGTATAATAACACATGACGCGGGAGCGTCTTCAGGTCAACTTTGTCTGAAGAGCGCCCGGACACGCCCAGTGCGGCATTGCAGCGCAGCATCTCGTTCCCGCTTTTTAAGGGAACAGGGTTACAGTCAAGTAACCCGAGACGTTCCCTGTCAAAAGCTACACTCGATGCTGTGTAGCATTATGCTATGGGGAACGAGAATACCCCATAGCGACACTGTAAGTGTCTGGACCCCTCGGGTTGTGAAGTGTGCACAAACACAAAAGAGGTCTCAAACACAATTTTGGGATGATGACTCAAGGACATGCAAGCCCTGAGTAGCATGAACATCCAAGCTATAGAATCTGATGAATGTGTGCGGGAGGACCAGCCTGCATCACAAACTTGCTGCAGAGGGGCACCTTTTGCTAGAGCTGTTGAAGCTGCAACCCCTCTAGTTGAATGAGCCCTCACACCAATGGGCGAAGTTTGACCGCGCACGTCATTGGCCAGGGCAATGGCATCCTTCACCCAACGTGATATAGTTTGTCTGGTAGCTGCAACCCCCAGCTTGCAGCCCCCGTAGCATATAAACAGCTGTTCGGACTTACGCCACTGGCTAGTGCGGTGGACATATGTCTGGAGGGCACGTACTGGACACAGTAAGTGAAGTCTCTCCTGCTCTGGTGTTATAAATGGCGGAGGACAGAAGGCTTCAAGAATGACCGGATTTAAGGTCGAGAATGGAACTTTTGGAAGATAGTTAGGGTGAGGATGCAAAATGGCTTTGACCAGGCCAGGAGCAAAGTCTAGGCAGGAGGGCGAAAATGACCGAGCCTGCAATCTCCAACCCTCTTGAGAGTGGTAATGGCCGCCAGAAGAACCATCTTTAGAGTCAGAAACTTGACAGACGCTGACTCCAGTGGTTCAAAAGGAGTGCTTACTAAGCCCTCCAGCACTATAGCTAGGTCCCAGGAAGGAACTCTAGCTCTAGTTTGGGGTCTCAACCCCGCAATCAGGGCGTGGCAAGCCGAAATGGCGGCCACGAAAACCCTGAGTGTGCTAGGATTAGTGCCCGAGGACAGTTTGTCCTGCAGAAACTCCAGCACTGAAACAATCTGGCAGTGGACTGGGTCTGCATGATGTGTAGCACACCAGGCATCAAAGACACGCCATCTGCAGGCATAGGCTCTCCTTGTAGAGGGAGACCTAGCGCTCAGAATAGTCTCTACAACAGGGGCCGGGAGCCCGACATCTCTTAAGTGGTCCCCTCAAGGGCCAGGACGTAAAGGTTCCAGAGCTCGGGCCGGGATGAAACACTGTCCCCTGTGCCTGAGAAAGGAGATCCCTCCTGGTCGGAATCGCCCATGGCGAGCCGTCGAGGAGAGATATTAGGTCTGAGAACCACACTCTGGTTGGCCAACGGGGCGCTACTAGTAAGAGGCGCAACCCGCGTTGACGGACCTTCGCCAGGACTCCCGGGAGCAGAGCCACCGGGGGAAATGCATAGGCGCAGTCTGGGCCACACATGGGCCATTGCGTCCAGACCCAGGGAGCTGGAGGAGTCAGAGAGAAGTAGAAGGGACATTGTGCTGTCTGCTGTGAAGCAAAGAGGTCCACCTCTGCTTCGTAAAATCTTTCCCAGATTTGGCTCACTACCTCGGGGTGGAGTTTCCACTCCCCATGTGTCACAGCCTGTCTGGACAATAAATCTGCTCCCACATTCATGCGCCGGGATATAAATCGCCCTGAGGACAGGAACTTGTCCTGAGCCCAAAGCAGCACCTGCTGCGCTAGCTTGTTCAAGCGGCACGAACGCAGTCCGCCCTGACGATTTATGTAAGAGACCACCGCTGTGCTGTCTACTTGTACTAGGACATGGTAGCCCCTTAACTGCTGGAGGAAGTATTTCAGGGCCAGAAATACAGCCTTCATCTCGAGGCAATTGATGTGCCATGCGAGAAGATGGCCTCTCCATATCCCTTGGGCTGGACGGCCATCTAAGACCGCGCCCAGCCCGTGAGGATGCATCTGTCGTTAGCATCATGCGGCGACAACATGGACCTAGGGTGGGACCCAAAGTGAGAAACTGGGGTCTGAACCACATAGATAGGGTACGAAGCCCTCGGCGCGTAACCCTTATTTGCTTCAGGGGGTTGGCCCTTGGATGAAACCCCCTGGCTCTGAGCCACAGCTGAAACGGTCTCATCTGCAGAAGGCCCAAAGGAATTACCGTGGATGCAGATGCCATGAGACCCAATATTCTTTGAAAGGAGAGCACAGTCACTTCCTGGCCTAGCCTGATAGCTTTCAGGGTAGTTAGAATGGACCCGACACGTGCAGGAGACAGATGTGCCTGCATCTCGGTTGAGTCCCAAACAACCCCTAGATATGTTGTCCTCTGAGCGGCCGAGAGAACGCTCTTCTCAGCGTTGAGTCTCAAGCCTAGAGAGTCGAGATGAGCTAGGACGACGTCCCGATGTCGAAGCACTAGCTCCTGAGACTGAGCTAATATCAGCCAGTCGTCTATGTAATTCAAAATGCGGATGCCCTGGAGTCGCAAAGGAGCCAAGGATGCATTCATGCATTTTGTATATGTACGGGTGACAAGGCCAGGCGAACGGAAGAACCCGATACTGGTACACTTCGCTCCCAAAGCGAACCTCAGGAACTTTCTGTGCTGTGGCAGGATTTCTATGTGAAAATACGCGCGTCCTTTAGATCGATGGTGACATACCAGTCGCTTAATCGGATCTGGGACACAATCATTTTTATTGTGAGCATTTTGAATTTTAATGCTTTGAGGTAGCGGTTTAATCCGCGAAGGTCTAAAATCGGGCGCAGCCCCCATCTTTTCGAACTAGAAAATACCGGCTGTAAAACCCGGATTGTCTGTCTGGTGGGGAACACGTTCTATGGCCCCTTTGTCCAGCAGAACCTGCAGTTCCTGTGTCAATACATGGGCTCGTTCGGTTTCACGGAAGTGGAGACCACGCCGTTGAAACGCCGGAGGACGATTGGCGAACTGAAGTCTGTAGCCTTTGGCCACAGTCCTTATTACCCACGGGAGATATTTGGCAGGAGCATCCATGCTGCCAGTTTCTCCGAAAGGGGCAGTAGTTTTGGCACGTCCGGTTTTGGGGATGTAAGACACCCGCCGTCCTGAACCAAGGCAGGAGACGGCCGGACACTTACATTGCGCTGGAGACTGCTGCTCCCGAACGGTAGTGGCGGAGAAAAACAGCAGACTCCTGAGGGTGTCGACATGGAGTCTTTAGACTCTCTTGGATTTTGTTGCGCCCCACCCGGTGGGAGCACGCCTGCCATGGCGCGCCAATTTCAGGGCCTCTGCTTCTTGGCGGAGATAACATTCCGCAGGTCCGTTCTCTTTGAGCAGCGCGAAAATCCACTCCCAGTCCTTACGAGGGGGGGGCACGATTCGCCACACTCTCCTTCTGGGCAGCCCGCTTTTCTCTGGAAGGGGCTGGACCTGGCCGGGACAGGGTGGCCGACGGTCCCGGCTGCTGAGCACGGCGAGGAAGGAACCTCACAAACACCTCCTCGTAGCGTTTAGCCTCGCGGAACTTAGTGGCGACGGAGTCCACCACGTTGCCAAAAAGACCGGAAGGCGAGATGGGTGCATCCAGGAGGAAGGCGCGGTCCTTCTCTTTGATGCCCGTGAGGTTAAGCCACAGATGTCTTTCCGTCGACAAAGCAGACATGGAGCGCCCAATAGGGCCGTCTGCTTAGTTGCACTGAGAGAGAGGTCTGTGGCACGGCGTAGCTCAGAAAACGCGTCCTCGTCCACAGAACCCCCTGTGCTCAAATCTTTGAGCAGCTCAGCCTGGTATGCCTGCAAAACCGCCATGGTGTGCAGTGCTGCACCAGCCTGACCCGCCACCTGGAAAGCCTTCCCCACCAGTGATGACGTGAACCGGCATGGCTTGTGTAGGCTTTCTTAGGGAGGACGATGTCCCGGGGGAGAGATAGCCCGCAGGCGTCTCTTCCACCTGGGGCATCGACCCATAGCCCCGCACCTGTGCGCCCACGATAGTTGAATAAATCGACGTCGAAGGCACAAAACACGGGACGAATAGGGCTTATTCCATGAGCGTGCCAGCTCCTCATGGAGGTCCCCGAAGAAGGGGAGAGACCGCCGCTGTGATCCCTCCCCCTGGCCACCTGACAGAAACCTGTCATCCAGTTCAGAGTATTAAATACTCTAAACTGAATACTGAGTGGCCTCAGGAGCAGGGCAACCCAAAATAATTTAGGGTGCCCTGCCCCGAGGCCACCCAACACCCAGCCTCGCCACTGCTCCTGTAACCACCCTGAGCAGCTCCTCAAACGCCGCGTCAGAGCGGGAAGAGCACTCGAGGCTGCGGCGCCCCAGAAGCCAAGGATGAGGCTTCATCGACGTGCTCATGGGAAGCGCCGGAGCGCGCCCGCCGAGCACAGAGCCGGTGTCTGCCTCATCTGGTGAGAGCGCGAGGACATAGGATCTGATCCCTGCGCCTCAGCCAGATCAACACTCAAAACAAAATTCATGCTGATCATCGTCAGCAATGTGCCTCTGGCACGGAGGAACACATTTCTTACTGAACCCAGCCATGATACTTTTGTATTTATTATTTTATATATTTTCGTACTGGCACAGAGAGTAGGTTTGCTCACACTTCACACAATGCGATCTGAAGACAAAGAAACCTGAAGACGCTCCCGCGTCATGTGTTATTATACCCTCTGTTCAGGTGCGCGCAATCACACAGCTGCCGCTGATGAGCTGCGTCACCAACAGAGGTATTATAAGCCAATTCTTGGCGTGTTTGACACACGTGCTTCACAACCGGTCACACAAAGAATGTTCCCCATAGCGTAATGCTACGCAGCATCGAGTGTAGCTTTTGACAGGGAACTGGGATTAATCCGTGAAGAGAACACCTCTCCAAAGTGCCAGACGCCATTGAATGTGAGCATTTGCCCACTCAAGTCAGTTACCATGACGAACTGCAGTCAAGTCGAGACTCCGATGTGGACAACAAACTGCAGATAAGCTTCCCAGAGACGGTTTCTGACAGTTTGTTCAGAAATCTTTTGGTTATGCAAACTGATTGTGGCAGCAGCTGTACGGGTGGCTGGTCTCAGAGGATCTTGGAAGTAAAGATTCTGGATGTGAAGGTCCTGGGCAGGTTTGGTTACATGTGGTCTGCGGTTGTGAGCAACAATATGAGCTGTGATAAGAATCTTTTTTATTAATTAAATTGAGACAACTACTTGTACTTAAGTCATGTTTATTTAAACTTTATTTATTTATGCCAACTGATAACTCTGATAATGGTACGTCAGTAACAAATAAAGTGAGTGATTGGATTAGTCCCAAGGAGCCGGAGGTATGGGCATTGACATTTTACAAAAACGAAATGTTCATTATGCTTAAGAGCTAAGTTTTAATTGCTTTCTTTCAGTGGGAGTCTGTGTGACAGCCGCATAAGCAATGCTGGAGGTAAACAACGGGGTACGCCTGGCAAAATGTTACATGGTCATATAATATGTCCGTGGGCTGTGCTTAATATTCAGAATGGAAGCTCGGGTAGCCACCTTAATACAATTATACTTTACCCCTGGGAAATGATAAATGTCAAAATCAAAGGAGAAATTTAAGCATGCCTTGCTGTACAGAGAGCAGAATAAGTTCAACTTCTGAGCATGAACATCCAGCCTGTGGCTATTTTTGTGCCAGCTCCTCAAATCAAACTGTCAAATCTCTGAGGTTTATGGTGTTGTATGATTTTGGTTGTTTTCTTCCACAAGGGAGTTCCTTGTGCAAACAGCACAAGTTCACTGTCCTGCTCAGACATGTCGTAAAGCCACCTGACGGGAGAGGCCATATTTACTGTACATGTTTTGCGTCATTTGATTGGACCTTCTGAATGGCAGTTTTAGCCAGAGCACTGGTCGCAATATTTTCAGCAATGTGAACGCGTCATAGGCCAATGATTCCTTATGAGCTGAGTTTAATCCTAATTATAATAATGCATAGTACTTATATAGATACCCAAAGACGCTTTACATATCCATTATTCATTCACTCCACAGTCACACACTTGTGGTGGTAAGCTACATTCGTAGCCACAGCTGCCCTGGGGCCATAGACTATACATATATAAGTGTAGTCTAAGTGAATACCTAGGCCAATTTAGATGAGATGTTTCACTGTTACAGATATTAATTTTATTTCTTTGTTCCTACTTCCAAGTGGCCCATAGCCTACGTTAGTCATAAATAAATAAATGAATGTATAAATTACTTTTTGACAAAAGGCAAAAGAGCTGTGTGCGTGTGTACATTTAAATGATGTCAGGATGTGAACGGATTTGAGTTTTTAAAAGCCGTCAATAATACTGTCAATGTAAATATTTTCATTCTGGTGTTTTTGTAATCAGTTTCCACAGACTAATCTTAGGGCTTTTAAAATCTTAGATGTGAGACTGAGACTTTCTTGTCACATTTAACTAAATATTAAAGATAACTTTAGAGCTCGAGGGGTAAATTGGTTCAGTGTTTTTTTTATCAAACAAATGCAGACAGGTCTCTTTTTGTGAGGGTGAGGGTAAGAGAAGGATTTAAAATCAGCAGCACAACAATAGGCCTACTAGATGTAAAATTATATATAACAGCAAGAGCTACCCTTTCAAACCCTAATTATAGACTGCACTCACCTTGTCATGCTTTCCTTTGAAACTGAATAATAAGCCAGTGAACAAGATGAAATGTAGTAGTAGTAAGTAAACAGCTGGTCTCTGCCAATATGTTGGAGAAAACATCAAAAGCATAGTCAACAAACTGGTAAATGCCCTTTCCTGGGCTGCACCACTCATTGTACCGGAGTTATTAGGAGACGTACACTACCAGTCAAAGGTTTGGACACACCCTCTCATTTACTGTTTTTCTTTATTTTCATGACTATTTACATTGTAGATTCTCACTGAAGACATCAAAACTATGAATGTACACATATGGAAAATTACAGTTGTGCACATACCCTGGCAGAATTTGTGATCTTTTGGCCATTTTTGAGAGAATATGAATGATAATACAAAAACCTTTCCTTCACTTATAGTTAGTGGTTGGGTAAACAACTGTTTACTCTTTTTAAATCATAATGACAACAGAAACTACCCAAATGACCCTGATAAAGTTTACATACCCTGGTGATTTTGGCCTGATAACATGAACACAAGGGACACAAACAGGTTTGAATGGCTTCTAAAAGTAACCATCTTCACCTGTGATCTGTTTGCTTGTAATCAGTGTGTTTATAAAAGGTCAGTGAGTTTCTGGGCTCCTGACAGACCCTTGCATCTTTCATCCAGTGCTGCACTGACGGTTCTTTATTCTGAGTCATGGGGAAAACAAAAGAATTGTCAAAGGATCTGTGAGAAAAATAAATTGAACGTATAAAACAGGAAAGGGATATAAAAAGATATCCAAGGAATCCATGGTCACAACGTTACATTTGGAGAGGAGTCAACAAGGTCTATGATGAAAGGTGCATTATTCCTACTGTGAGGGAATGTGTGAGCTACAAAGGCACAGGAAACTTGGTCAAAATGGATGGCAAGATGAATGTAGCATGTTATCAGAAAATAGTGGAGGAGAGTTTACACTCATCAGCCCAGAAGCTGCGGATGGGACGTAACAGGACAACAATCCAAAGCACAAGGCCAAGTCGACCAGTCACTGGCTACAGCAACAGAAAGTGAAGGTTCTGGACTGACTATCTCAGTCTCCTGACCTCAATATCATTGAGCCACTCTGGGGAGATCTCAAACGTGCAGTTTATGCAAGACAGCCCATGAATTTACAGGAACTGGAGGCTTTTTGCCAAAAAGAATGGGCAGCTTTACCATCTGAGAAAATAAAGAGCCTCATCCACAACTACCACAAAAGACTTCAAGCTGTCATTGATGTTAAAGGTGGTAATACATGGTAATAAGAAGTGGAGTATGTGAACTTTTGATCAGGGTCATTTGGGTAGTTTCTGTTGTCATTGTGATTTAAAAAGAGTAAACACAATTGTTTGACAATAAATGGCTTCAACCAACCACTAACTGTGAGTGAAAGGTTTTTGTGTTATCATTCATATTCTCTCAAAAAAATTCTCAAATTTCGCCAGAGTATGTAAACTTAAGAGCACAACTGTAGAAATGTTTATTGCTTTATATTTTATTTTCATTTGCAGCATATAGGCTTCAAAAGATATATGCTGCAATTTATAGGCTTTGAGCATTGTGCAGCAACCACATCTTGAAATTGAGTTGTCATGACCAAGATCTAGGGTCTAAGATTGAGGTTAAGGTCTAGGTTAGTAGCTTTTTTTCATTATATTAGACAGACGTATCCAGCAAAGCGTAACTTTGTGCTGGCACCAAATGTAGCATGCCCTGTAGTTCAGGAGTTGAACAGGACTATTTCCTATAGCTAAATGCAAATGTAAATACATTAATAGAAAAAGAAACTGACATTCTTAGACAAATATATCCCTATAACCTGCCACATTGCTAAGGTTAGATATTGTCTCCACTTCCACTGCTGACTTGTATTTAACCTCTTCCACTGAGGAGCTCTGTCACTTTGCGTCAACAGTGAATAATTATTGGTTAAAGTGATATTTTATGGAATATATTGAAATATCTTTCCAGAACCTCAGCAGATTGCTTTGGGTTAGTGAAATGTCACCACTACTTACAATAGACCTACTAGACAAATAGTCACAAGTCTCTTTGAAAAAACCTTGCTATGTGTTCCTTTTTAACTTATTCTAATAAAATAGTTTCTTTAAACCATTGATAGATGACATTATTAGATGACAAAGCCAGCAACGGAGAACAATAAAAAGCACAATATACGGCCAAAGTTTAAATGTTGTAGAGCGTTAAATAGAAAATCATGCCGGGTTTAGTTTATCGCTAGCTTTGCTAACCTTAACTCGTACTTTTCTTACTTGCCTATCCTAGTGTGTTCAAGTGTCTGATAAAGTTTGAAGTTGTTGTCTTGGCATCCTTTATTAGTCCACAGACTGTGCATTTTGCAAGTCATTAGTCTTGGCACTGTTCATAGGCAAAACTAGTAACTGTTTGGACTTAGTTTTGTTCTGCTATTTGACATCCCTGTTGTGTCACTGATTTGATTTTTAGTTTTGCTTGAGTATGGATGCTCTATCCAATCAACAGCTGCAATCCAAAACAGCTGAGATCAAGTGTGAGAGTCGTTAAGGCTTAGAAAAGTAAGAGGCACATATACAAACTGTAAATATCCTCAAATTAAAGCTAAAACTCTGCAGTTAAAGCACATCTTGTTTGTTTCATTTCAAATCCACTGTGGCGGTGTATAGAGCCAAAAAGATTAGAATTGTGTTGATGTGCCATTATTTATGGACCTGACTGTATAATGTTATTTATCTGTCTATAGTAACTATGCACTGAATGTGTGGTAGAACAAATTAGATTTGCATTGTGTTTGTTGTCCTTAAACAACTCGGGTTGTGTGTGAAGACTCCTGACATGCTGTTGGTGCTGTAATTTATTTAGGAGCCACAGAGTGAGTTAAACTCTTGGGTAAAGGTTTTTATTCTGACAACAAAACCCGAATCTAACCAGAAAGTTACAGGAAGTTAAACTCACATAATTGTGACGGTTCAAAGAAATGCTCATAAATCATCGCTTAGCCTCTGAAGCTCAATGGCACCACTGGAAAAGATTTTCATCAGTAAATCGTTTAAAATCTTTGACAAAGTGCTTTTAACAAGCAGTCTTGTCCAGTTTCTAAAGAAGCTGTAATTACTGCTGTGCTCCTCTGTCAATTCTCAAAGTGTGCTTTTGTATCCACCTCTATATTGATGCTCAGTTTCCATCCCTGTATGTTCAGTTATTAGCACAGCAGACCTCTGTTCAATCTGTTCTATTCAGGGACTGATTCCCTCTAACCTGTTTGGTCTGTAGCCTAGAGTTTTTAATTCATTCTGTATGGAAACAGATATGACACAAAGAGAGTAATATATATTTTTATAATCATAACCAGTACCTTGTGAAAACTGAAAACGCTATGTACAAAGAGACAACGTAAGCCCCTGTGGTCACACTGCTGCCCAGCAATTATTTATTATTTTTCTTGATATATTTACCTCAAGGTTTATGCCCCCTCACTCTACCACTGAGCCACTGCGCTTCTATTGTATTTACAGTGTAAACCCTCTTAGATCCCCAAAAAGAGAGACAGATGTAAAGTATTTTTAGATAAACATAATTAAGGCAAATTATAAGCAAATCAATGCATGAAAAATAAAGCAAATAAATTAAATATAGCGGAAGCCAAACACCCCTCTAAATAGCAGATGGTCTGACGTCCATAAATACTGTGCCGCTGTTGTATCAGATAGTCTGTGGAGGGATCTGCGGCTGTGCCCTCTCCTGGGTGATAGTTGTTCAGTGCTGCTTTAAATCAGTTTTTTACTCTTGAAGGGATTTGCTTTTTCTTTGACATAAAAGACTTTCCTGCCAATGTATGGACAGGGATAAACGTTATGTTGCCCGTTTATAAAAAATTTTATAAAACAAAAAATGAATCAAACTTACTATTGCTTTTATTACTATGTTTTTTATGCGAAAATGATGTGCATAAACACATTCTGCATATATGGAATGTAAATGAGAGTGGGCTGAAGCTGCTGAACAGAGACTGATTGGTGAAGTACAGTAGAGCCTCAGCAATGAAGCTAGAGGCCAGACAATATGTAATGAATAGATTTTTTTGTATATATATATATATATATATATATATATATATATATCAATTTAGCCTCTGCTTTAAAAAAATGCTGCACAGTAGGGCTGAGCACTATCATTTTTCTAAATCTAGATAAAAGTTTCCTTTAACCCTGCGCTGCACACTGTGTTGTGTCTAATGCTGCTGCTAGCTCCATAATGTCTGTGGTGACCCTGCAGACTCTAAAGAAATTAATACTCACCAAAGAACGAACATGCAAACTCCACCCAGAAAGGCCCTGTCTGACCCGGGAGTCGAACTCTTGATCTTCCTGCTGTGAGGCAACAGTGAAAGTAGAGGAGGGTTTTGTTCACACGAATGACCCATTACATTTAATATCCCTGTGCATTAACCAATACAGCTGATCTGATTAGCCTGGGTATCAGAGTATTTTTCTGTCATTTCTATACAGAGAAAAGTTCACCAATATTCACCAATATAGTCATTACGACAGGGCAATAAATTGGGTTTCTCCTGTCTACACAGGGACCTCTTTTTCAATATTCCCAGTGAGCAAAACAAAAAATAACACATAATTACATAGCCATTCTTTTCAAAACAAATAAATGAAAAAAGACTATATTGCACAATAGTTTTCTTTAGTGCTGGGAGGGTAGTTTATTAAACTATATCATCTGCATACAGCTGGCTTGTGTTGTGTGTCAGAAATGAATACATACATACATATAGTATATACATATATACCTTACATACACATGTACATGTACATAGTATATACACATATATATATATATATATATACACACAAACACACACATGTATTAAATTTCAAAGAATGAGTCGTTATTTGATTCCTGTATTAAAATACCAAACAAAAAGATATAACATTGAAATACCAGCCGTTTTTCTTTTTCATTGTCAAGTGAATAAGAGAATTTTTAAAACATTTATTACTTTCATTTTATACTTAGTATATCAAAAGAATTAAATCACAAAGAGAGAAACAAAAAAAGGTCAGTTTTTTATTTTCTGAAAGCAGATGGTGGTCATAGCAGTTCCTGCTGTTTGCCGGTGGCAGTGGCACTATTCAACAGAACTCAGGTGTTACACAGAGACTTGTGACCTGTGTGCACAGTTACAGAGTCCAGCATCTGTTTAATGAACAATTATGCAGACCGATTGATTGAACAGAGTAATATGTTGTCCTTACCATATTATATACACTATGGCTGCATCTTTTTTCTAAACTTGGCGGCACAGTGGCAGAGTGGTTAGCGCTCTTGCCTCACAGCAAGAAGGTCCTGGATTCGATTCCCGGGCAGGGCCTTTCTGTGTGGAGTTTGCATGTTCTCCCTGTGTCTGCGTAGGTTTCCTCCGTTTACTCCGGTTTCCCCTACCACTAAAAAACATGTACAATAGCCCCCCCCAAACACACATGGGGCCAGGACTCCCGTGCAAAAGAGATTTGTAATCTCAGTGGGACTATCCTGATTAAATAAAGGTTAAATAAAAAAAAAAACATAAAAAAACTAAGCTTTTCATTTCTGTCTTTTTCTGATTTTATAGCCCATATACATTTAGTATAGTATAGTATATTTATACTAAGAAAAATTTTATTTTGGCCATAAAAAAGAAAAACGGCTGGTTATTTTTGGTATTTTTTACTAAAATAATATGTACTAAAAATGATATTCGATACCGGCAATAGCTCAGTGGGTTGAGTGGTCATCTTTTAACCGGAAGGTAGGCGGTTCGATTTCCACTCTTCCCACAGTTCATACTGTCGTTGTGTCTTTGGGCAAGACACTAGCCTCCAGTGACTGTAACACTGGTAATTACATTAGAACAATGTAAGTCGCTTTGGATAAAAGCTAAATGAATAAATGTAAATGTAAATACCTGTTTCTGAAAAAAAATCCAATTGCCCAAAATATTACATTTAATTTGCGCCTAATCTTGTCAGTTACAATAGGATTGGAAATAAATCCCGTCCAACTTGATAACCTTAATAATCTACATTTATCGGATCCTTACCCCTTTATGTATACCTGTAATAACAGAGTTAGACTATAAGTCTGCCCATATTTTATGCTTTAGAGCCCAGTTAGAAGTTTTTTATAAAGGAAAAAGAAATGGGCAACTTTAAACTCTTTATGAAATTTGCCAGTAAAACCTTGGCTACCTGGGCTCTTATCTATTTTTAGACTCTGGCAAGCCAAGGCAAGGCAATTTTATTTATATAGCACTATTCATACACTGGGTAACTCAAAGTGCTTTACAGGAATAAAAGACAATTTACAAGATTTAGATTAAGAAACATAAGAAAAATTAAAAACATTTTAAAAGAAGAGTGCAGATAAAAAACACTTTATGTTGTAATGTAGGCGGAGCTAAAGAGGAAGGTTTTAACCTCCCCTTGAACATTGTTAAAGTTGAGTCTGCAGTGACGTTATTATTTTTATTTGAATGAAAGACTATGATTCTGTGCATCGGTAACCTTTGCAGTTTAGGCTGTGTAGATATTCTCTTAATTTAAGGGCTCCCAAAGTGGGGGTCGTGAGATGATTTCCAGAAATCATTAAAAAATGAAGGAAAAAATGTGTATTAAATAAATAGCATATGGTATTCATAAGTGTTGTTTATTTCATAATAAACCATGCAAATCCAGAATATTCCTCAGCATTTGTAATGTTTTGCTCCTGAGGTGATTACGACAGCGTCAGTCACACGTTTGTTTACAGCACCACAGTGACACATGCAGCAGGGACTAGGGCTATGTTTTTATATAGACCTTGTGTCCTGTGTGCAGTTGTGCGCAGCATTTGTATGTTTCAACCATCTCCGGGGACAATGGTGGGGTTGTGAGGCTCTTGCATTGTTATTTTGTGGGTTGCGGTCTGAAAAGTTTGGGAACCCCTGCCTTAATTGATCAAGAGGTTTCCTTTTCTGGGCTATACAGTTTGCTATTTCTTTTTTCCCTGTTGAAAGCTTGCTAGTTCGACAAGTCTTTCTTTCTTTATACATGTAATATTAGATTTATTCTGTTGTTTCCTCAGTCTATAGGAGAGGATTTAAAATTATTATTTATTTTATTTAATTTTTTTGTAGAAAGAAACAAAGCCTTCACTTGTTTCTTTTGCAGAACACAAATGCAGCATGAAATGAACTAAAAGGAATGACAAACTATCAGCTCTTTTTATTCTTGAATTTCTTTCTATACAAAGACAAAATTCGAAGAAAATTGTGCTTACCTTTGTGCTTCCACTTGTTAAGTTTGAGTTCAGAGTCGTAGGATGAAGAGCAGGATTAGTCAAAGGGGAAAGAAAGCGCATACAGGTGCTCCGTGTGGTCTCCTTTTCAAACTGTGATCAGTAAGAATAATGAAAGAAAGCACAGCAGCCTGCAGTACATGACTCCCATTGGCTCCTGGCCGACTGTGAGCTGACAAGACGAGGACAGTGAACACAACTCAGCAGAGAAAAGAGAGAGAGACATCAGCCCTGCCCACAGAGAAGTAGGCTCTCACGCGTAGTCCACTGAGATATATCCTACTACATATAGTGTATGTACTACACTCTGTTCAGTTAGTTAACCTTAATTGTATTGTAGCTCACAGTCATTTTAAAGTGGATTTGAACTTATTTAAAGATTCTTATGCTTTAAACTACTTACAGTAAATGAGAAATTTAAACACGAGTGAGAAAAGTGATTGAGTGATTGATAAAGGTACACATTTGAGGGGCATTTGAGAGTAAACAAAAAGGTAAGGCGTGAACCCGAGCTGGGATTCAAACCCATGTGGCTCTTCATTGCAGTACCGGGGGAAAGTGGTTTGCACTGTCGTTGCGTGGGTAAGGTCACAACCTGAGTAGGTTTACTGAACCAAAAGGATGGTGACTTAGCTGAATATGCTACGTTTGTTTACATGTGGCTGTGTGTTACGACCACCGCAAAACTAAAAGTAATACATAACGTGAGCTCAATGAAGATAAAGGCTCAGCGGTAGAGCGGTCGTCCTATAACCAGAAGGTTGTAAGTTCAATTCCCGCTTTCCCCACAGTTCATACTGTCGTTGTGTTCTTGGGCAAGACACGTAAACTCCTTGGTGGGTATCTGTGGCACTGATGAATGCATGTGTGAGAAAATGGCTGCCATGTCTCTGCCACCAATGTGTGACTGTGAATGAACAAGAGACTCTATAAAGCACTTTGAGAGCCTTGAAAAGATCCATATAAATCCAATCTGTTATTATTAAAGTATAACCAATGTTTTGCTACAACAAAAGCCATTACACAGACAAAGCTCCAACTAAATAGCTCCAAATTAAAACCAAAAAGGGAAACCAAATTGTGTTTGTTTAGTTTGGCCGACCCACAACCCAGGCCAGTCTACAATGGGCTGTACCACAGCGCCCATCACCAAAAGAAAAAAGGAGGGCTTGAAAAAATACCGACACTTACCCTGGCAGCAGCCAGTAGAGACAGGAGTCGGAGCCAAGAGGCAGAAGCGAAGGGCCGAGCGGGTAGACACACCCACTTCTCCGGCAGGTAGAGGTAGAACACATGGGACACTGGCAAATGTAACATTGTGTGTTGACATTTTGTGCCTCTGCTCATTTTGTTTTGTGAGCTTGCGTTGATTTTCTGCTCTGGGTAAGTTGTCTGATTGTATCATTACATCTTGCTACATTCTTCCTGTTTTTGGTTTATTTAGAGTGTGTGTTTGGCCTGAGTTTTCTCCACATTTCAAACTGTATCAGAGTTAATTTAGAAGCAGACCAAAACTAATTTTCTACAATTTCCACCTGTGCGATGTCTACAGTAGCTATAATAGAAACATTCACACTTTCAAACAGACAAACCTCACATATATATTATAAAACTGAATTTACTGGTAGTCGTTTGTGGCTACTTTACTTCAGTAATAGCCTAAGTTGGATGTGGAAACAATTTTTAACATGCCTTTTATTCTGGGCAATCAAGGCAGCCTATTGTGGAGCACTCAAAAATGGAGAGGACACATGCTTAATGTTGAGTCGAAGGAGCTCTTGAATGCAAATTCTGTTGTACCGTTTGACCCCATCGCAGAGTTACCAGGGCTTGACCACAGTATTTCTATAACCAGATAATGTATAAACCTATGTCCTGTCGGTACGCTGCATCTTTACCTTGACTTTCTTATATAATGGTGAAATGATGATGACAAAAGGACAGTGTTTGGACCGGACTGTAGATTTAGTGTGGTTTTAAATCCCAACAATGGGGCAGTTGTAGGTAAGGTTTGGTAACTACATGTCTTTGTCTTTGCCTTGAGTAACCTTCCGGGAAAAGGTAATGGTCTTTTGTTTTTATAAGTGTTGTTTTTTTTTGTTTTGTCTTTTTACGTTTAGCTCTCTTTATGAGCTGATGAAGGTCCAGCTGCTGTTGTGTCTGTGCACATTTCAAGCTGTTAATTAATGAACACAGTTGTGAATTTTCTTGGCAACTAATTATTATGTTATGTTTCTATGTAATTAACAGGAATACCTCAACCAACAATTCTGTGAACACTAAATACTGAGAATATAGGTGGTAAATGTAATATTAAATATACTTTGAAACACATTATTAGTAAAACTATATAACGTTTTTTTAGTAATAGGGTGAAAGAGGTTATTTGAGTCAAGAGACAAATAACTGTAATAGAAAAGGACACCTAGACCTCTTAAAAAAAGACAGACGAGAGGTACGTGTCTTCTTGGTTGATTACTAAACTCTGGTGAACAACTTTTTCACTAAAGAGTGGAATTGCTTTTTTTGAACTGGACTTAAATGTCTCACAATTCATGCTTTGTAATGTGGCGTACTGTTTTTCGTTTTCAAAGAAACCGTTCAATGTCAAAAGAGTTCCTAGTCCAACGAGGTTTTTATAAGAAACAGAAAAATGTAGGTGACGTAAATGGGTGCTTTAAAAAAAGCTACACCTGGCAGGATCATACTAAATTTTACAAACAAGAGCCCTGTCATTAAGCTTTGTAAAACACTTTTCATTAGCTCACTGGAGCAGATTTCATGCTGTTTTTATTTTTTTCAAAGAATTTTTGATTAATATGTCAGTTTATGCAATCTGAAAACTATTGTTTTACTATGCAGTAAAAGACAAAAAGCCCGGATGTAACTTCACAATATTGGTGAATAGGCGACCAATGGGTGGAAGACATCCATATTTTTACAATCATTGCTATTATGTTATACTATACTGAGATATTCAAGAAAACTGAGATTGGACAGTTTCTGTAAAACCAAAACCTCTGTGTCTAACCAAGCTTTAACTAATGTTGCCATTTTTGCTAGGGTTCCGAACAGTCCCGTGTCCTGGTGGATATCCACAAAAACACAAAAAAGTTCCAGTTTTGCCCTCTCCTTGTTCTGAATGTCCCTGTTTTTAACTAATGCTAGAGACAAAATTAACAATTGAAAAAGAGTGTTTGCAGGTCTGTAGCTCAGTAATGATTGGTTCTTAAACGCGAGGCTATTGCTATTGTTCTCCAGTGTTCACGGTCTGACAGCCAAAAAGAAAGTTGTGATTTACAAACGAGCTCCAAGAACAATACAATACAACTGACTGAGAAACGTAACTGGTAATGAATATGTTGCGTTACTTAGTAATGCTAATCAATGCAACCTGTTCATGGTTTTTAGTTTACTCACGACGTACTGAATTTCTGCTACATCATTTTTCATTTGTTAAGATGCTGTTGATGAAACAATTCAAGTGTCCCGCATTTTAGATTTTTTAAATATGGTCACCCTATTTTTTGCATGACAACAATGTCAGATTCTGCATGACTGACCAGCTCACTGCATGAGTGTGATGTCAGTGAGTGGGTAGAGAACATTAGCAAGTGGCTAAAACTCATTGATAATACCAGCTACAAATGAGTGGATTCTTAGCGTGAACACCAAATAAGAGCACATGGAGGAAGCAGAGTTATAGATGGACAGGATTTGTGCTTCCTTTTGAACAACTGTTAAACTGAAAGCAGCCTGATGGCATTAGCATGGGTGATGCTAGAGCCATAAATGAGCATTGTACATTGCTTGCACCATACGAATAACCAGCTATTGACACACAGTGAAAACACAGAATTTAGATGTTTTTGGTGGCCAATTTTGTCCAACAGTAAAGTTAAAAGGTCTATATTCCCAAATATTAAATGTACAAGTGAATAAAACACAAACACAGCAGTAAGCATTACATTTGAGTTGTTCTTTTGTGACAGCTCAGAGGGACGTGACTGTCCTTTCTCCACCAGGTTCATTTGGTGAATAGTGAACTCCAATTAATCAAACCAATTAGTGATGTGTTTTTTCTTTTTCTTTTTTTAATGAACAAAACAAACCTGACCTGAACATTTCCTCAGCTGTAGCTATAGCAAACAACTTTAACAACCTTATGTCTTGTCTCTTTTTAGAGAAATTACCACATAACTATTTTATGGAACACCAAAAACCAGGACTTTTATTAGTTCTGCAGACTAACAGACCTGCACAAGGGTTTATTGTGGATTGTGACATACAATATGTACAAATATGTCAAAAGATGATGTTGTCATGTAACAACACAATAGTCCCACATTATAAGAAAGTCACCAATAACATGAATTCATATAAACTGTAAACAGAAGTGGCTGCAGTGGATTACTGGAGCTACATAGGGAAGCCCTAGCATTATTCATGTTTATGGATTTCCCCCAGCTTATGGCTCAAACAGGCAACGCCTACTTTGTCCATATGTTTCAATTCAAAACCAGTGCCGTAATCCTCATTTTCATACATCCTTTTTCTCCCTCTCTTTAATTAATAGGCGCCAGTGCATCCTTACATTAAATATACTGTTCAAACATAAGAGGGAAGTTAATTAACTACATGCATCTTCTGTAATTTATTGGGTTTACACAGGGTGAAACAAGAACTTAAATATATCCATGGCAATGGCAAATACTGTGAAAATACATACACTGTGGTTTGTTGTCAATACTAATTAGCAAAGGCAACACAAGTAGGCTACATCAGAATAATGATGTGGATCTCATTATCTACTGTTCAGAAAGCCCTTATATTCATTTTATAGCCTGTAGATACTAAACCTGTCATGATTAGTTGTTGTTTTGGTTTCTGCAGCAATTTAATCCCAAACTGGATTAAAAATATTTCCATTTATTTCAACATCATTTTGTTTTATAAAAGATTCTTTCCCTCTTTACATAGCCTGTCACTATTAACTTCCTAAAATTATTTTCGCTTGAACAGCGAAAGTGACACGTCTATTGCGTCGTCATCCCTCTGTTCTGTCTGACAGCTTCTTTTTTCAAACATCAATCTACCGTGAATGTGACAACAACATAATTTAATGAGAACTAATTTGTATTATTACAGAACCTCATCTGTCCTCTTCCAGTTCCAGTCTCCTCTTTGGAAAACAGAGAGTGCATCTGGGCATTCCAAGCTTTTTAATGGAGAACACTGCAGTTTTTACCAATTTATTTTTAGTCTGTTGGTGGAGCAATATTAAACATATTAAACAACATGGTCTTCCTCCATCTAAAGTAGAGCAACAGTGAGCTGCTAGTGGACAAAAGAGAGTGATCCATCACAGGCTGGAGGAGCACAGGAACTCTTTTGTGCTGTCATCGGGCTTTGTAACACCTGAGGATGTGGAAGCTGAAGAGAGAGGAAAAGAGACAGGAGCGTTAACAGAACAAAGACTTTCTCCTCGTGGAGTTTTTTTTTTATTAAAGGGTAACATTGTGTAGAATTTAAAAACATGAACAAAATGGAACCCATCAGTCAAACCTTTGTTTACAATTGCTGCAAAAGAACACTCTTTCTTTCAAACAGGTGTGAAGGTCTATAAAAAAAGTAAACAATTACATTCTTTCTGTGCCTATAATTTTGTGTTTGGGGTCTCCACTAACTCACAAAGTCCCTGCAGGATCTCTGTTTTATTAGCCAGTCTCTCCACTTGGGTAAAAGCACCTATTTTTTCAAAAACCTTGACTGTGGCAACACATGCATAGGAGGCAGGCTAGATATTTGTAGCTTAGTTAAGAATGATAAGATTGTTTTGTATTCCGGTCATTATGGCGGTGCTTCACGTGTCACTTCGCACATGTTTGCCTGGAATGAGTCATCAGGTGCTTGACAACAGAGGCTCAGTGCTCGCTCAATGATTTTTCTAGATTTAGCTTCTGGGTGTGACGTCAGTGCTCTGAAGTGACAAAGAAATAAAAACTTCACTGGGCTTGAGCTCAATTGTCACAAAGTCGAATAAAACAGTACCCCAAGAATTCACAACTTACAGTCTCGCCACATTTCCAAGGATTTGAGCAAAGCAAAGTAATTGTTATCCTTCGTTGTTAAGTATGATCATACTGTGTTTTCTCTGGGGATTTACTTTCAATTGAATGTAGTTCAAATAGTTTTTTATTTTACAACAAGAACAAGAAAATCTACAGCAAAGATTTCATTAGATTATCCGTAAAGCTTTGGTAAAAGAAAAACGTTGATGTAGGCTGCATCACAATGAGAGGAATCACCAAGACTCGGTATAAAACATGACAATAATAGCTGTTTTTAAATAAGCATTAGCTTTAATTAAATGTTAATTGTTTATGTCTGTTCAGTGTTTTGAATGTTTGAATGTGAGCTGAGGACAGACTTATTGTAGCTAAGGTAAACTGACTAGTATTTATGAGCCCTGGAGGTATAAGGATCAAAGAAGTACTCAAGTCCTTTTTAGCTTTAGCTTTTACCATTGACACTTTTTCACTTGCACCGGTGATTGATGTATTCACGTCTTTAGCTTGCGTGGACTTTAACCACTGTAATTAGGCTTATTCAGTGAAGCAGATTATGCCATTTTATGAAGGCACTTGCAGGTTATTGAAGGTTCAAAATATCTTTATTATCCCTGAGGGCCAAATTGTTTCACAGCCAGCAGTGAACAAACAAAACCATACAACATAAATAACACAACAGCAACAAAGAGTAATGCAACGATCCAATCCTTATTTAAATAGCACATTTCACCAACACAAAGTTTACAAAGTGCTGCACAGAATTAAAACACAAAAGCAGCAATTAATAAATAATAGGTCTACTCTTGTTTCCAGTTTTCATAAAAATTATTAAAAAAACTAAATAAGAGCAGTGGCCCTACATTAAAACAATAAACTGATAAATAACAGTTGAAGAAAAGTTAGTAGGAGACATTTAACAAGCTGATAACAGCAGAAATAAAGGACTTTTTCAATCTGTTTTACATCTGGGCAGATTGTATCTGTGCCCTGATGGCAGCAAAGAAAACTCAGCCCAGAGTGGGTAGCTAGGATCAGACAAATTAGTTTTGGCTTTCTGACTGACCTGGCCTTATAGAGGCCGTTAACACTGAAGGGGGTACCACTATATTCTGCAAGTATTTCTGTTTAACAGTAAGTGACCTGTGCCAACAAATAAAAGAAAAGGTAAGAACAGATACTATAAAACAAGGATTAAAAACGATTTTATAAAAGATGTGTCCACATTAAAACCACAAAGTTTACAATAAAAGTGCATGCACTGGTGAGCTTTTTATACACACAGCATTAACATGTGGCTCAAAAGTGAGTTTACCCAGATATTGCTACTGCTGCAACACGGTATAGTTGTCAGGTGAACCTCTGACCTATTTCATCTGTCAGAAGTTCTTTTTTGAATCCACAATATGGTTTTTAAATTAGACATTAAAAAGAAAATGTCAGGGAGCAGTTTCTACCACCAGTTGCTCTTGTGGTAGAGCGGTTGTCCTATGACCGGAAGGTTGCCAGCTCAATTCTTGCTCCCCACAGTCCTTGTGTCCTTGGGCAAGACCGTCCAGCGTCTGTGCACTGGTCTATGAATGTTTGGTGGTGGCTGGAGAGGCCGTAGGCAGTGGTCATGATTGTCGTGAAAAGCACTATATAAATCCATTATTATTATTATGGTGATAATAGAGCACACTATATGGTAAATGGTAACAGGTGTGCATTTATACTATAAAGCGCTTTTTTGAACCCTTCTTGAGCCCATGATGCTTCCATTCAACCCATTCACACACATTCACACCTGGGGCAGACAGAGGCTGCCGTACACACAGCACTCACAGCCTCCGACCATCACCAAACTCACCTCTACATTCACACACCTGTGTCACGGACACTGGAGGCAAGGTGGGTTAAGTGTCTTGCCCAAGGACACAATGACAGTATAAACTTGGGAGAGTGGAAATTGAACCGCCAACCTTCTGGTTATAGGACTCTACCACCTGTGCCACATTAAAAATAATGTAGTGTAAGGAAGTTCAGCGATGATGAGAAGATTTAATGCAGGTAGAAAGGGCCATCTGTGTCTTGTCTGGAGTTTTCTTCACATGTACAGTAAATCTTCTATGTTTGTCAAATTATTCCTGGAGGCTTGTTGATGCAGAAATTAGAAATGAATGGAGGATTTAAATGACACAGGACTTAAACGACACAGGACTTAAGTGATGCATTAGAGGCCAATTTTCTCCCACAGAAGAGGTGATTGCACTCATGGAGAACCCCAGGTGATATAGAAGTTTTTATATATAGAAAATTATTCTTGCTGTACTGGATGTTTTTTTTTTTGCCTTTTTTTTTTTTTTTTTCTTTCATCATATCCAAGGAAAGCTGCTGTCTTTTATTCTAAAGAAGACATGTAGCTGATCCACTGTTGAAGCACTTTTAAGACTGCGTATGTCCTTCATGAAAGAAGCTATTGCTCTCATAACAAGTCTCTTGTACCTGTGCCATCTGGTTATTTCTGTAACTTTGGATAAAATAGCCCATTATTTAGAAAACCTTAGTGCAGTTATGATTCTATGCAGGTATTTTACATCTACATTTCAAATGAAGAACAGGACATTTTTTTTGAATTATTCAAATTCATGCTCACTTTTCATCTGCAGGATATTTTTGTCTTTACCTTTGTCTTACCTTTTGCCTGATCCTTTAAAGGTGCAGTGCCAACGTGAGGAGTCTGAAGTGGTCCCGAGGTTATTCTACAAGGAGAGGTCACAGAGGTGAGACGAGGGGCTACATGCATGGGGTTTGGGTTGGGGACTCATTTTCCTGTTCACCCTTTGTAAAAAAATCTTGTCTGATCTTCTGTGCATACTTTTGATTTGATGTGTTGTTTATGAGCTGTTCACAGTGACAGGAACAAAAGATACAAAAGTCTAAGAATGTGAAAAGGACCAGTCTCCAGATCAGGTTACAAAATTACCCCTGAGTCTTCTTTGCAATGCCTAATTTAACTTTAACCAGTAGCACCACAGCCTCAACATACTGAGCGATTAGCTATTAAAGACATGAGTATGAGGCAGTGTGGGGCTTTCTTGAGGGTGACGAGCCCCCTGTACCTAACAGACAAGGAGAAGTAAAGGAGGTTGGGAAGAAGGGGCACAAGATACGAGAACAATGAAAGGATGACACTGGATGTTGTTTATAGCCTACGACAAGAAGAGGCGGGTTTAAGGGTTATGGTCCTTCTCCTTAACTTAAGATAACTAACCTTAAATCCATTTGACCAGTGGCACAGGGAGCAAAAGAAAAACATTTGGTTTGTAGAGGAAAACCTGAAGTCTACACTAGAGAATGATTTATGACTCATTGGGCCTGTCTTACTTGCTTTGGTAGGTACTCCCTGGACAATCGCCATTTAACTGTTCACTCACTGAGGTCAATTCAGAGTCACCATTAGACCTGCTTGACTTTGGGAGGATGCTGGACCTGGAGAGATCCCCGAGAGAAGGGGAAACAACACAAAATACCCATTGTGGTCCTGAACAGGGATTGAAACCATGACCTTTTTGTTGTGAGGAAGGATCGCCAACCACTCCATATGCAGCAGCAGAGACAAAACACAGCCTCTTCACTGACCCTGTGGGTTGTGGGTTACCCGCTCTATTAAAAATACTACATCTCTGAACCCATTTTGGCACAGATCAGACCAATTTTGAATAAAACCGACCAGTTTTTCTGTTCTGTTTTGTAAAGAAATATTACATAAGATTTGTACCTTATCATCTGGCCACTTAAATGAACGTGAAGGCAAAAACACTGCACATGCTAGAAATGTTCCTCTGTGGTTAGTTTTGATTTTGTATTCAAACCAAAATATAATCACATTAATTAAAATACACAGGCATATCCATGAACATTTAGTCAGTATTATATGATTTTTTTTCAAGGAGAGGGTTTTGACAGTCACTAGGGAACAGTAAAAGACTGTCTGTCCTGCACATTTAACAAATCCTAGTCCAAATGATAGATAATGGAAAGGCCACAGGATACTGTATGTTAAAAACGTGTTTGTTCTCAAGTAAACATGAGCGCCTTTCTAGTGGTACACATCCTGTTTTTGAACCAACATCCAGTCCTTGGTTTGTCTGGATCCACTCAGGTTTATTTATTTATACATTCTTTTCCAAAAGGAAACTTTATAAACATTTGTTGCTTGCAATCCTTGAACTAATGTCCTCTTTAACAGAATGGAATAAAGTGTAAAAACCCTGAGATGAACCAAAGATTATGAAGAAAGCAAATATATTAATTCTCCCTGACCCTCTACCCTCTCACTTGTTTATTAACGACAACAGTCGGCTAATACATTTATTCATGTTGTTTGTTCTTTGCTACAACTTTTGTATTATTTCTGTAAAGCACATTGCGTTACTTTGGTACAAAATGTTCTCTATAAATACATATTGTTCTTCGTCTTCGTTCTCTGAGTTAAGTCAACAGTGAGCTACCTACTAAACATCACACGTCTCAGATTCATGTCTGCTGCACAACTCTGCACAGGCTCACATTGTTAACACCAACTCAAGGTATGTGCCGGTCTTACCGTAGATTGTCACGTTTCCTCTGGCTCAATCTGTCAGAAAGAAAAGGCCACAGGTAGAGAAAGTTTTTGAGGAGAAAGTATGTGTTTGATCAGACATTTAAAGCTCCCAGATTGTGACTCACGAACTCATGAGTCACTGGTTTTATATAGACGACTGCAATCAACACTCTGCTGTCTTCTGAAACACCCAGTCGTGGAGACACTCTTCAAGAATGAAGTATTTCAGAAGACCTTTAATAACTATTCCAATAAAATTTTTATAGGCTAATCCATAAAGTAGCTTGTATTTGTACAGTTTACAAAGTTAAATGAATGATTTGTCAGAGGAGAACAGTGAATGAAACAACTCTGAAGCAACTCTGTAACTAATAATGTGGCCACAAAAAGTACATACTGTCTATAAACCTTGGTGAAAGACGTAGTGTAGTATCTGATCAGCAGTGCAGTCCAGTGTTGCAGAGGAATATGTATTGTACTGTCATTCTTTAGGGGTCGCAGGTGACTGGAGCCTATCCCAACAGCTTTGGGCCTGAGGCGTGGTACACCCTGGACTAGGGCCACTAAAACACAGACATTGACAACATTTACTCATTAGGGGCACTTTAGATTCACCATTTCACATACAGTATGTATGTCTGGGAGGAAGCCAGGGTACCTGGAGAGAACCCACAGTCACACAAGGAGAACAGAGCAGAGTCCTCACAGAAAGACACAGAGTCGTTCTGGAGATCTAAACCCACGACCTGCTGTGAGGCACCGAGCACCTAGACCATACATTACACTAATTGTCGAGCTGTGAATGATATTAGACGTGGAAAATAGCTGTGAAGGATAATTGAAATGACCTGGTGTGATTGATTGACACAGCGACAATTCTTTTGTCAACAACTTTTTTTTTTTTTTTCAGATGAGAGCGTGAGAAGGGTGAGACGTCCGGGGTGTGTTTGGACGATTCTTTTGATCCTCTTAAAAGGGTACACTGCAAAAAACCTCTGCACTTGTTAGTTTTGTTTGTTACTGTTGTTCATCAACAATATGTGAACAACATTTACACATTTTATAGTAGATAGTGCAATACATCCATCCATCCATCTTCTACCACTTATCCGGGGCCGGGTCGCGGGGGCAGCAGTCTAAGCAGAGATGCCCAGACTTCCCTCTCCCCAGACACTTCCTCTAGCTCTTCCGGGGGGATCCCGAGGCGTTCCCAGGCCAGCCGAGAGACATAGTCCCTCCAGCGTGTCCTAGGTCTTCCCCGGGGTCTCCTCCCGGTGGGACATGCCCGAAACACCTCCCTAGGGAGGCGTCCAGGAGGCATCCGAAACAGATGCCCGAGCCACCTCAGCTGGCTCCTCTCGATGTGGAGGAGCAGCGGATCTACTTTGAGCTCCTCCTAAGTGACCGAGCTCCTCACCTTATCTCTAAGGGAGCGCCCCGCCACCCTGCGGAGAAAGCCCATTTCGGCTGCTTGTATCCAGGATCTTGTTCTTTCGGTCATGACCCAAAGCTCATCACCATAGATGAGAGTAGAAACGTAGATTGACCGGTAAATCGAGAGCTTTGCCTTACAGCTCAGCTCCTTCTACACCACGACAGACCGGTACATCGACCGCATCACTGCAGAAGCTGCACCGATCCGTCTGTCAATCTCACGTTCCCTCCTTCCCTCACTCGTGAACAAGACCCCAAGATACTTGAACTCCTCCACTTGAGGCAGGATCTCTCCACCAAGTGCAATACATACAAAAAAAAAACCAAAAACAAAAACTATATTATGTCAGATATTGATTGACAGAAATGCATCGCACTGATGTAATGCAAATGAATGAAAAGTACAGAGAATTGAAAATAGGTTGTAAATTATATAAGAAATGAAAAGTATCATTGTAAAACTAAAAGAAATTGGCTTTTTTTAAGAAAAGGTTTGTCAAAAGTTTAAAAAAAACAAAGATAAATTGAGAGCAGGACGTGTGTAGGCCACAAGTAGGACGTGAGGAACAGGCAGCGGAACATTTGAAATGCCTAGATTTGTAGGTGCTTGTATAAAAATTAAATGCATTTGTAAATAGGAGTTTTCAAAATATATGGGGAAAAAATCAAAAGAAAAAGAAAGAACAAGGATGTTACATAAAAGCCATTCTGTTGAAGACACTTTAAAGAAGTGGCTTACAAGATGATCTCTGATTGTGCTTGCTTTTTTCTTCCAAACAGAGTGGATTGAAACCCTGTTTGCCTTTAGTCTTCATCCTTGATTTTGGAGCAGCTCACAGGGGCCGGGCTAAGGTGACTCATAATGAACTACACAGGATCAAGTAAATCTTCAAAATCAATTTCAGGACATGACTCTAAAACAGTATGAGACAATATTAAAACTAGTATGAGGCCATAGCTGCTGCGTTCTGAGCAAGTCAGAAGTGGAAGAAAGATCATCTGTCTAGAACAAAGAGGAGGGAAAGCAATAGTCAAGGATTGATTTGATTTTATGCAAAGATGGAGGAGCCAGAACAAGGTGACCTTTTAATATAAAGTTGAAAATTGAGCCTGAAATCACAGGTTTCACCTTCTTATCCGGCAGGAGTGATGCCATAAGAAAGTTGACTGACCGGGTCTGATTTAAAAATGGATTTCTACTGGATTGACTCGAGTTGATCAAGATTATTTTGGATTGTGAGGTGTTTAGTTGTACAACGTTTTGCGCCATCCAACTGTTCACACTGTTGAAACAGTCTTAGACCGCAGCTGGGCTTCTGGAGTCATCTCGGGTCTCTGTGGGAGGTGCCATCAGAGTAGCAGGGAACAGACACATTTTGTGGTGGTATATAACTTGCTCAGTTGAACAAAAAGGATTTTAGGTTATACAGTAGTTCACAAGAATCAAACACAGTCCACTTCCACTCACAGCAGCTCAGACGTTAGATAGGAAAGGATTGGAATAGAAGTCTAGAGCTTATCAGCATTTCACCTTGCATTCAAGTTTTGTGTTTATGTTTTTCTATTTTCTGCTGTTTCTTTGAGTAAGCATTGCTACCATCTGCTGTTCTGGGTCATATTACTACGAAGACATCTTGTAATGTGTTCTTACTAATTTTTTGGAACTCCCACGGGCCGGATTGTACCCTGTGGTGGGCCGGTTTTGGCCCAGGGGCCATATGGTTATAATTATAATAATAATAATAATACATTTTATTTATAACGTGCCTGGACACTCAAGATCACCTTAGAACAATAGTAAAAACACAATAGCACATAATTAAAATACTCAACAACAATTAAAAGCAACAAATAAAAATCAACAATAAAAACAACACTTATATTGATGACAGTGCAGTTATGGTGGAGTGAGGAGGCCAGTCTGAACAGATGTGTTTGGAGTTTGGATATAAATGTGTTATGGAGGTCAGAGGGGAGAGAGTTCAGAAGCTGGGGAGCAGATCGACTGAAGGCTCTACTCCCTGTAGACTGCATCAACTGGACCAGTTGGAGTTTATGGAGGGTTTTTTGAAAGAGACCAAACAGAAGGGAGTTGCAGTAATCCAGGCGGGAGGTGATGAGGCTGTGCACAAGGACGGCAGCAGAGTGAGGGGGGAGGGAGGGGTGAGGGACGGGTGAGGGAGGGGCGGAGGCGGTGGATGTTGCGGAGGTGAAAGTTGGCAGAGCGGAGGACATTATTGATGTGGGAAGTGAAGGAGAGTGTGCTGTCGAGGATGACACCCAGACTCTTTACCTGAGGGGTGATGGTGGAGGGGGGGCACTAGGCTGCCAGATGTCTTAATGTGTTATTTTTCACAGATGATTCCTATTGAAAATTTTAATGTTTTTCTTAAATAGAATAAAAATAAACTAGTTTCATTTTAAATGTGTCTGTCAAAATAAGACACAAAGCTAGTTGAACATGTTTTTGTTGTACAAAAGTGCTTTTGTAAATTTATTTTTAGTTCTATTTTTAGTTATCTTTAGTTTTTGACAATGCAGAAAAATAGTCATGACAAACTCTTATTACACTTGATATTGATTTAATCTGTTGAAATACACCATGGCCTGGTAGACCTTTTTAATCACCAAAATCATAATTGTTCAGGCTATAAGCAGTGCACTCTCTTAGATTGGTTGTATGTGTATTTTAAATTAGGTTGATGTAGAGGCAGTATATTCTGTGTATGCCTGCTGAATTCTGATTGGTTGTATTTTTATCTAATTGCATTCAGTAATATTTGTTCCACTGCTGACAAATTATTTAGATAATATAAAAAAAATAAAAAATAGGATGGCTGGCCATGGTATTGAAAGTGTGTTTTATGTAAATTTCCCAAAAAACTTTATGTTTGTGCAAGAAATCTTTATGCAGTAATTGAAAATCTGCACACATTTGAATTCACTAACCATTTGTTTCATTTGAACTTTTGAGTTTCAGATAAATGATCCAATATTGTCAAAAGAAAACACTGAAATACCAGAGCTTTCACAAATATAGACAATTAAAAAAGGGAAAAAAATGGCAAAGAGAACTGTCTCTCATCTGAGTAGTGCGTGCTTTAGCAGAACAGTTTCTCTTGTAGGAGTGTGCTATTCATACATTTGTGCGCAGATTCAACAGGATTTAAATAGGTGACAAAAAGGTTGAATGGATCTCTGCTCCTTTGGTTTCCTAATGGGCCTGCTGTTCTGCTTTTGTGTAGCTGTTCAAGCACAGCACAACAGACTCTCGGAAGCACATTTAAAGAAGATTACCTGTAAAATGGCCTTTTTCAGTGTCCTTGAGTAGTCATTGAGCTGCTTGTGCCTTCCCGAGATAACTCCTCACTCTTGCATGCTGACTCATATCGATATTGTCGTTGGTGATGAGACTCAACACGGTGGTATTGTTGAGTATGGTGCTTGTTTGATTTTTGATACTTAAAGGCTTTTTTGTGCATTTGTCTTTCAACAGTTGGTAACTTTTCAAGGAAGAAAGTAGAAAAGTGTAAATTTACAAGAGCTTTTTGAATACATGTACTATACATTTACACAATGTTTAACAAGGTGGTGATAACTAAAGAATTGGACTTAGAGCCTTGATGTTATGTTGTTGTATGTTGTATTATTGTATTGTGTGGTTGGAGCCGTGACAGCAGGAACTTTTCGAGTAATGCAGCTTTAACTTTGTGATGCAAGACCTCAGTTCAACTGTCAGAACGGAAAAAAAGACTTACTTTCAGATCCAGATACAAACACAACTGGAAAACTGAGTTTAAACTAGTCGAGAGATGTCAATATTAACAGATTGCAGAGTAGACTGAACAGGGATTATTATTAATCCAGCCACAGTAGGACAGCTGGACACAGACAGCGGCTGTTAGTCCCAAATAAAGACATAGCTCAACAGAATTTGTATCCAGCGTCTTGAGAGCCAAGTCCTACAAACGAGGACAGTTCCAATAAGATTTTTTTTATCACCTTTAGTGAACCAGTACTCAAAAATACTAAAAAAACACTGAGGACTAAACTCATTATAGTGAGAGCTCAACAGTGGCATTGAAGCTCCTCGTCAACAGGCCCACAACCTTGAGTTGCAAATTTATCCATTCAAAGTCTTCTTATTGTCCCAACACAAGAGATTCATTGGATATATCCAGGAAGCTACCACAAGTCAGTTGAACAGATGTATTGTATGGCTCTAAAGGGCTGAACACTGCACTTTTTTAAGTTAAATAAAAACCTGTATGCATGAACCTCACCGCACTGTAAAATAAATGTCTCAAAGTTACTAGGAATAACTGGCAGCTGTTGTTTTTCAGTTTTTTACCACAAAAAGCAACATACAGTAAATGTAACATAGAAACGGAACCACATACATTTTGTGTATGAATTATGTATTAATGCAATTTCTCTAATTTCCTAAAATGTTGTATTAACATTTTTTTCTTCATATTTCAACAGTTTTTCTTATTAAGATAAGTCAGTGTAATATCTACAGGGTGTGCTGTTTGGCAGCTACAAGTATTTACTGTTGCCCTTTGACACTACAGTCTCTTAAATGGCACATGGCTTATTCTTGCATCATTGAACAACAATATAATTATGTCCTTCCTGACCTTTCCTGAGTCGGTTCATTAAAGATGTTGTGGACAATGCCACCACTGATGATGAACTGAAACATTTTCAGACGATTGACAGAAATTGGGCCTGATTTTTCTCTCGTAGCAGGTGAGAGGTGTGTTTGTGATTAGTGTTTTGACAGCCTGCCTCTGATAAGATCCCTGGGATGAGACCACCTATGGGCTACTAACAAAGAAGGGTAATGTCTCATTTGATCAATTTTCTGAAAGAGAAAAGAAAGTCACAAGAGCATGTTTCACTTCAACGTTTTTTTATTATTTTTCGCGCAACATAAAACAATATTGTGGAGCTTTTCACCACATACACTATGTATTCACATGATACACCATACAGCTACAAAGAGAGAGACTGAACAAAACCACTTTTTTTTTTTTTTTTTTACATACTGCATCCTTGACATGAAAAATAAAGAACAATCCTAAAACTCAAGAAGAAATGTAGCTGCCAGTTGTGTACGTTCACTTTCACCACTTTGTATGAGCCGTGGTCTCAAGCCTCATCCAAATTTAGAGTTGTTAATGAAAGTTGGTGTTCAGTAGACTTCTAAAAATGGGTCATACACTGAGATGCCAAAATGATCCATGTGAGAGTGTGTTAAAGGCAAAATATACAAAGTGTAAAGGGGTAAAACAGGGAAGGGGAAGTGCATAACTCTAGATAAAGAACGGGGAGGCAGTACAAGATTGATATTCTTGTGTTATTTAAATATCTTAGCATTCAGATAGCAGTGAAAATGTACAACAGCGCCATCCATGGAACCCACATAACAGTCTTCATATATGTCTCTTCCTAGTTTAGATGATTTCAAGTACAATATGGTTCTAAACTGTGAGAGCTCCCCCCTGCCCTCAACACGAGATGTTATGAAGATCTGTAGCGTTGTAACAAAAAGACTTTTTACAAATTCAGCACCAGGGCAGCTTCCAAACACAAGAAAACTGCCTTCATCAAAAGTATAGTAATAGTTCTTTTGACATTCTCAGAGCTCAGAAAAATATTTGTGGTATCATTTATACCCCCAGCCCCTCCCCAGATATACACAGTGAATTTAAAGTGTAGAGCTGTAGCGCCAGCTGACCCTCCCCCGTCTCGACTCAGGAGGTGGCGCCCCCCCCCCATGTGAGAAAAGTCCTCCAAACACAATGCTTAGGACTTCACCTACAGTAATCTTAGCACCCAGTTTGATGAAGTGTGTGTAGTATGGACCATGCATCATGTGTGAAATAAAATAGGCATTGCTGAACATATAGTGTCCAGTGGCATAATTTAAAACTGTATTGGATCTGTGCTGACTAAAGAATTACAAAATACCACACCATCCAGCTAATTCTTCCATAGGTTCTATTATAAGACCAGTATAAGGTACATTTAAACAGGTGGGGCTTAGCCTGACAGTCAACACATATCACACATGGATTGGTTTGAGATTGTAACATATATTTCAACCTAAGACCCACAACTTGATTTGGATGTTTACTTTTGCTGGGAAACCGAACATGTAGCGTTCGTCTAGTTCCAATGGACTGCTTAAACGTTTTGTGTAATTGTGATTTGAAGTAAAGAAGTAAAAGTGATGTTAAAATCAGTTGTAATAAGTTAACATTTAATTGTAGAAAAAGTGTTGTAAAATTCATATTTAGTCAGGTAACGGGAGCTTTTTGAGATCAGACATAGTGAACTGATTTTAAAGGTCACCTATTATGCTTGAGGTCTTTTTAAAGAAGATGTTTTAGATTTCAAAAACACATTGGTTTTTAAATTGACCAGATTTCAGATAAAATGCTCCATTTTAGTGTCAATCTTTAAGGCCCTGGTCCCACCCAAGCACTTTCTTATTGGTACATGGGACAGTTGGCTAATGGCCTGTTGGGTAATTTGTGACTTCACAAAATCCTGACAATCCCAATGCAACTTCCCTGGGGCATTTCAGGAGCTGAGGGAATTACATTTTTAAGAAGAGAATGCTCCAATAGCTTACAGTTGGACTAAAAAAAAAAGAATGTAATTCTCTGGAGCAAAGAGAGTATGTGAAAGGCATAATAGGTGACCTTTAAGTTTACAAGAGGGCTTAAACAATGATGGGTGTCAGGTTTATGCTGACGGGGGGTACAGTACGTACGAAAGCAGAGCAGTGTTGCTAAGCACACATCAGACACAACACACTGAAGTGTTGTTTACTGTTGTTAGAGGCTACCAGACACTTCAAAATACCCCCTCATCATTCATGATTTAGTTACTATCATCACCAGTTAAATAATCTTACCTAAATATTTTAATATTTACATTTTTATCTCTCTCTTGAGAAAATAATAAAAACAAAACAAAACAAAAACTACGCTTCAAGTTGTCAAATATCGGCTCTTTCTTTTTTTCCATTAAAATCAAGATTAAAAGTGCTTTTTATAAATCTTTTCTTTTCTATGTACAATTTGTATTAGCTGTATAAAAAACGCAAAGAAAAAAATATCAAAACATCAAAGACAATCATCATCATCACCATGTAATAAATAAGAGTAAAAAAAGAGGTTCAAACAAGTGTGGAGATGGAGAGGATATGAATGAATGGACATACTCGGGATTCTGTGCCCTCAGTAGCATGTTGTGATTGTGACCAGTGTCTCTACAGCCTGAGGTAGAGAGCTGGAGACCCCGGGGGCCTTTAATAGGGGCCGTGACCTAAACAACCACTCAACAGCGAGGAGTCAGTACCTCCCTCATTTTCACTTTCAGGTCACCAACAAAGTACAGGAGAAAATCAAAATGAGCGACTGATGTGACTCCAAACAGATTCTCAAATAGTCTCTCTCTTTGGCTCTTGTCTTTCACACATTCACACAAACATACACATGCAAACACACAAAGGAGAGATTCATTGATTCACTGCCTTTGGCGCCAACTCCCAGAAACTACAGTATTTTTTTCCCCCTCCATCTCAGTACTATCCTTGACAAACCCCTGGATTACTGTGCTTTCGTACTACACCCATTACAGTGTTTTGTTCCAAAAACCACAATGCCAGAGTTCACCGTGAAAGCACTTTAAGAGGGAACCAGTTGAGCTCCTAAACCGTAGAGCGGCCGCTTTGATTGGCTGGCTCTGTGGTGACAAGGTGCCTGCGGCAGGACGTCCCTCTCTCTGCTCTGAGATGACAGCACCACGCAGAGAGACGAGAGGGCCCTTAATCAAGTGTAACAGGAGAGCACCATAGAGTGTGTCGGAGCACCACAAACACTGCCAATGTCTGTTGAACTTTCTCCTGCGGTCCACTGCAGTGAACCCAGTAATAAAACAGATGTGACATCACCCTCTGCTGGCTGTGGGTAGTTAACGCAGCAAAGTTTTACAGCATTTACAGAAAAGGCAAGTGCTCGGTTTGTTGACACACTTTGAATTGGCAGTCACTGCTGCCCTCTTGAGTTTACACTTGCAAGTGCTCACCACAACTTGAATAGGAAGATTTACAGTCACCTTTTCCATCTCTGAGATAAAAGCACCTCTGGGGTAAAACAGCATTTCTAAGTCATACTTTTTCAAAAGAAGGAATACCAAAGAATAGCAGACAATAGTTCCATTCTTCTTCTTCTTTTTTTTTTTTTTTGCTTGTTTAAATCACGTTTTTCTGGTATTCCATCGACGTTGAAAAAATACGTGAAACGCTAAAACCAGGTTTGTGTTGAGCACCGAAGTACAGCATCAAGTGCCATGAAGAGCCGTGGAATGAAAACATCTATCAGGGCTGGAAGCTGAGCACCAGTCAAAAGCTGGAGGGGTGCAGAAACGAGGAGGGACCATCATTGTGTGGCAAGAAGAACATTCAGTTTGGATCCAAATAGGGTTTAGAAAAGACAAAACGTTTTACAGTTAAAACAAACGCCATGATCAAATGTCCTATAAATTCACCATAAACATAATGCTGGTAGCTGAGTCACTGTCATCTGAAAGATTACAAATATGTGGCTGGATTGAAAGATGGACATTTTGCCAATATGTCACATTGGAGCTCTTAATAACAACTGTTTTTCACATTATAAGAGATGTCTGTCTTGCCAGGCAGATGTTCCTCCTCAAAGTACAGCTGGAAATTGGACAAAAATAATAATAACAAATATATATATAAAAAAACTTAAACATAAAAGAGCACACATATTTTCCAAACAAGGAAAGAGCAATTGTCTGAGTTTGATTGATCAGACTGATTAATAAAAAAACCTAAAGAAATCACATCATTAATAACATTAATGAAAACAGCAATAATAAAAAAACATCTTCATTATAATAGCTGTAATAACAACAATGACAGTAACAATAGCAATCATAATAATATTGATAATAATAGCAATAATTAGAATCATTTAAATTCTATAAACAGGAAAAAGCAAAGGAGTTCCTCTTGGAGGGAAATGAGAGGAAGAGCACCACAGGCAGTGTGTCTGACAACCACTGCCTGACATGAGGTAAAAACAATAAAAACGTCCCCTCCTCCTAGTGGACAGTGAAGGGGCCTAGATGGAGAGATGCCAGACTGCGGGATGGCAGCTAACCTTCATCCTGCCCAGCTCTCTCGCACTCTGTAGCCCTCAGTCTGTGTCTCGGGCCTCAGATGAAGCGGCTATAGGGCCCCGTGAGTTGGGTGAAGGCATAGGGAGACACATTGACCAGAGAGGTGGTGTGGAATGTGGGGGCTAACCGCGTCACCGGCCCCTCATTTTTGATTTTCAATTGTCCGGGCCCTGGACTGGCCCCTGCTACTGCTGTCCCCCATTTGCGCTTCTTGCTGAGGGCCTTGATGTCTTCCTGGGACAGTCCAAGCAGGGCCGCCTCCTGTTGCCTTTGCAGTGCTCGCTCAGCCAGCAGCTTCATTTTGGCCTCCCACAGAGCCAGGCCGTGCATTGGCTGATTCAGGTTTTTGTGCTGGTAGAAGACCAAGGAGATGCGGGAGGGATGGGTGCGGTTTGGTTTTTTGAGGGGAGTGGTGGCGTGCAGCTCCCGGCGGGCACACTCAATGAGGATAGAGCCGTGGGCAGGTGCTACTGCCACTCCACCGATGTTGGGATCCATGAAGTTGTGCTCACTGTCGGACCACACCTCTTCATCCTCATCCATGCGGCTTTTGCAGCTCTCTGCGTCGCTTTCAGCCTGGCCGTGGTCCCAACAAGCCTGATCTGTTTGCTGTAGTGCATCAGGGAACAGCCGACCCTCCGGAGCTGGGGAAGGGGTACTGCCTGCAATTGAACCGCCACAAGACTTCCAAGCCTTCTCCTGGAGCCCGAGGGGCGTGGAGCACCGGCTCTCCCCGGTCTCGGACCACATTTTGTCGGGGTAGGCTCCACTTGGATTGCTGTGTTTCATTGCAGGGCTGTAGCCTCCTGGACCCACAGCCCAAGTGTTGGGCTGCGGGCTGGGAGTAGGTCTGGACCAGGGCCTGGGGGTACCTGGGTTGGGAATGCCTGGCTGTGACGGGACAGAGCCTGAGTTTGCCATAGCAGGCTGTGGGGTGCCAGGGTGAGGGGTGCTTGGGGTGGCAGGCCGCGGGGAACCTGTGTGCATGTTCCGTTGGTGCACTGGGCTGAAGTGGGGAGAGGGCACTGGGGACGGGGGTAGATGAAGTGGTGACGGCGAAGGGGAGGCCATGGGGGAGTTTGAGCCAAGGTACCACTGCTGGGGGAATGGAGAAGCCTGCCGCTGCTGAGGATGCTGGTGAAACTGCTTCTTGTCTTGGCTTAACATTGAGGCATCTAGACTTTGTGTAGCGTTTAGGTTTGGGGACACAATACTTCCATTTAGTTTGTGCCCAGGCCAAGCTGCAGGGTGCGGGGTGGTGCTCGGCGTGTTGGCCCCAGCCGGTCTTGGCATGGTGCCTTCATGAAGTGGCACATCCATGGGCTCCTGTTTAATGACTGGAGTGCCTCTATTGACAGGATTAGAGGACAGTGACGAGGGACGAGACTGATAATCTCCAGTTGGGCCATAAGCGCAGTGGTTTGGGAGGCTGGTCTGCTCTGGGTGGCCAGGGTAGGACTGAAGGCTTTGAATATCTGGTTTCTTATCCAACTCGACGGCCTTACTGGCTGCTTTGAGCAAAGAGCTGTTTCGACCCTCATAGGTCCTTATTTTAGGGGGGAAAAGTGTGTTGGGTGGACAGTTGTAGTAGCCATAGTGCATTGGCAGATTGGGGTGATATCCATTTACAGGGTCAGGTGCAGAGGGCTGGCCCGTCGGGGGAAGGCCTCCCCTTGCATAGTACACAGATGAATGTGGATAGATGTTGTTGAATGGTTCAGCAGAACGCACAGGGTATTCATTTATTGATCCATTAAAAGGCTCCTTCTTGATGTTGGGCTTTACCTCTTGTTTGATAATTGCTGCAGATTTAAAGAAAATTTTATATTAAAAGTTTTTAAACAAATATAGTTAATTCAGTTTTGTGCACCATTCATTAAAAGCTCACCTTTATTGCCTTGGGGCTGAGGGGAAATGGTGACGCAGAGCTCTCTCTTGACCACAGCTTTTTCTGGGGTCTCCCCATTCTGCTGCAGGAGTTTACTCTTCTTCTTCTCAGATGCAGCCTTCTTGGCCTCCAGACGACGCTGCCGACAGGACTTTGCTGGTTCGGGCAATGTTCGCACCTCACGACGGAAAGCCTGGAGCACCTGGATGGCTCCTGTCTGCATCTTCATGCGCTGGGCCTCTTCACTGCCAAACTCATCAGTGGTGGAGATCTTATAAAGAGGCAACACATGCAGCTGTTCGTCCTCAGGGACCCCCTGCACTTTTCGGTTCTCCTCCTTTGTTAACGTGCACACCTTAAGAGAAAAGTCAAAAAATGTTAGTTATGAGTAAGTACTTTGCTGCATAGCAACAATTTGTCTGTAACTGTCAGTTATTCTGTTACTATTACTCAAATAATAGTTTCCAGTCAAATAATCCAAAGCTAAATTTGATTTTGCATTATTAATAAAGCAAACTACTGAACTTACCACTGTACAACCGTTGTAGAGGTTGTGCTGGTCCTTATGAGCATGGGCGCAAAAATCCATGCAAGCAGTGACCCCAGAAAACGGCTTGCCTTCTTTTAGTCCCAGTCGGCATTCTGGAGCCTTCGACTCTGTCTGACACTGACAATAATGCAGAGAAAACTATGAAAACACCTGTAGAACCTAATATATTGCCATGGGTCTAAATTTATTTGATAGTCAGGATTTGTCAAGCATTTACTTTGTAAAAGGTTTTGAGTCTTTTATGGAGCTTGTTTGAAGTCATTACCGGGTCAAAGCCATTCATGCACTACTAACCTGGTTACTGTAGGCCTGTGGTGCCAACCGCTTGTATAATGGAGCCACCTCAGTTGCCAAATTCTGGAAATTATTCCTGAGATTATCCTCCTAAAAAAACATAGCATTAGTCTACAACAGGCACAAACATAACTCATTGTAAAAGATTTGAAATTGTATTAAACATCTTAATTGTACAATTAAGAGTACTAAGTACCTCTACAGGGTGATCTCCTTGTAGCCTGAACTTGCGTGGAATTTTACTTCGAGCGTATTTACAGCCATTAAAGTACATACTCCAGGAGCAGCCAAAGGAGAAGGAAGCGCCACAGGTTTCTGGGTCTTTGCCTTGACATGCACAGGTGCGACTGCAGGGGGAGACAAGAACACAAATACTGAGAACGTTGAATTTTGGAATAGTGTATTAGTGAATTAATACAAAAAACTTTAACCAGTTATTTATTTAAACAAATACGAGCTTGCTTTCTTTAAAACTTAAAGCCTGTGAAACCAAGATTTATTCATCAGCGCCTGTGTGTGTGTGTGTGTAAATTATTTGATGTCATTTACAGAGAACTTATAGCACAGCTTGTAATGTGCCACTTAATGGACAGTATGGTCAAAAAAAAATTGTGTGTAGCTAAACATTTATAGGAATGATTAACAACCTGCTCACAACCAGGTTAGCTCCTGTACCTATGTTACTGACTGATGTAGAAGTGCTAGAAGAAGTTAAATCTATCAGTGAAATTAACTACTTTTATTTGAAGTGTATGTGTTTTATTTGTGAAACAGCAGCTGCCATCTACGTACTCATCATTGAGTCCGCAGCGTCTGCTGGTCGGGTTGCCGTATTTGGTGAGCGTGTCAGTGATCTCTTCGTACAACTTGTCGGCTAAGAACTTCGGGACACCTTCCCAGGCCAGTATAAGGATGATGATGACAGCGTTGTCACAGTGGTGGCCGGTACGCTGGCGCACCAGACACAGCAGCTTCTCTTTCTCACTGGCACGACGGATCACCTGGCATCAAGCACCGCTTCATCAGTATCACTTAAACCAACGTTATCAAGTACGTAACACAATAAAACTAAAAAAGAACATACTGTATGTGAAAATTATTCTAATTTGCAAGGATTGATGTTACATCAAGGTGTCCAATACATCAGTATATCTCTTTCGTAAACAAAGGTAAGGACGAAGTAGGGTTGGGAAGTCGTTAAAGAGACAGACAGGTCTACTGTGTTACTCAGCGGATGTCAAACCAAGCTGGATGACACCTCGTTATTGGACACCCTTACACCCACTGCATAAATCTGCTGTTAACTGCCACTGTTGTCAGGTGTGGGCTTTGACTGACTTTGACAGACAATACAGAATTTGGTGGCCTCAAAACTACATTTGCACTTCAAAGAGATCCGAGAGAAATGATAATGACAATTCTTACTGTTACTTGATAAATAAGAAGGTTAATGAATAAATCATTCAGTGTCACAATATTTACCCATTTAGCAATAGGACATCCTCTGGAGCTCTTGCCTTCTCTGCCTGTGTACACTGCCTTTTCAATGCGGATGGCATCTCCCTTCTCACCAAACCTAAAGAGGATAACATGGACTTTAGTTCTAGTATAGAGTCACAATACCTTTCAAAAGCGGGGGGTGGACTGGTTGCTTAGGTTGACCTGGTTGACCCATCCTGCAAAAATAGTATATTAAGACTATCTACTGTACATTAATCTGTGTTTTATTGGTATATACTAATGTACAAGGACCAACCTCAGTTAAGTGGTGAGAAGTGTTCACATGGCTCTGCTGACATTCACAAGTGTATGACAACCAAGTACTCTCTACAGCCACAGGTCTGTCTCAGGGAAACATCTCTGTGGTGCCATTTATACATATTTCTCTATGCTATAAGTGCTATTTCTCTATGCTAAGTGTAAGTGTAAGCCTACATTATTCCCATGCAGAGGTATATCTACAGTATGTATCTATTTAACCAGAATTGTTGTAACAATAATTCATTTGAGAGAATAAATGTTTATATATTAAACATTGAGTTTGTTTCATTGGATTGGCCAAATATAACTGACAGGGGATTATATATTTTTTGCAGTATAAGCGGTTATTTGCAAAAAATAACAAGATGTCACAACATTGGTTTATGATACAAACCTACATTTACATTTACATTTAGTCATTTAGCAGACGCCTTTATCCAAAGCGACATACAAGTGAGGAAAACAATGGAAGCAATTATAACAGCACAAGGTACAAAAAGCATAAATGCACAAAAAACTAGTCAGTTAAAACCTAATACAAGGGGGAACGTCCCAAATTCAATGAACCCTATTGCAAGCATTAAAATCCTGCAGGACTTATATGAAAAAAGGTTTACTATATCAATATACTGAATATAGTCTGTGTTTTAAGGCATTCACACTTTGCATGACAAAATAATTGGATGAAGAGAGGTTTAACTCAAACTGTTCTGAACTGTTATTGAAGTCAATGTTACAATGACAAAGGCTATGTTTTTCTAATATCAAGCAGCCCTACAACACATTACTCAGCATTGACAAAAACATGTCACATTTCTCCTAGAATTCATTACAGATCTGCACTTGTAGAATAATGGGGTCAAGGGTTGTTTAAGGATTAGGTTTGGTCACTGGGACTTGTCAAATGCTAGCTCACAGTTCATATCAGGTACCCTGCTAGTTTGATAAGTGCCATTGTGAAAACATCAGCCCTGAGTGGATTTGGCATGGCACTGAACACAAGGAGCTCTGGCTGAATAGGACAAAGCCTGAGGAGGTCGAGAGAGGTGGGCTTAGTCACAATAGAGAGATGGCTAAGGTTAGATGTGGGTCAAAGGTCAGCCTGAGACTATGGGCCTTGAAATCTTACATCATTTTCTGACAACAAAAAGTAGGGTTTGGTAAACGTCCCCCATCCTCAGCCTGCGCTCCCCTGGACTAATGACTCACTGGTCCAACAGTAATGATCAGCTCCAGGGCAATCTTAACACTGTCCCGACAAAACATAGATCAATTAACCGAGTAGAAGATATTCATTAGTACACTACATATCCAATACCTCTATTTTAGTCAATGCTTGACCCTTGGACACTCAAAATGTTGCATAAGACCTCAACAATAATCACTAACTAGAGACATTTCTCATACACTATACAGTATATGATACTGACTCTTTGCCCAACAACATGCACCAGTTTTCTGTAGCCTTTTAAGTGTGAACTGGATTTTCTGTTTGTTGGCATTTTAAAAGCATTATTACACCACTGAGACCTCACTGGGTTACATTTTACTGATTTCGGATGTTTTTATACAATGGGCTTTTAGGTAATTAATAGAAAACACTTTTCCTCTTTACATTCAAAGCTCTCATCTGCTGCTGCCACTGCTTCTCATGCTCTGATTTGCTGATGATGCCGATACATACTGGATTCTGGGTCATGGATTCCCTCAGGACAGAATTTGAGGAGGTGGGTGGGTGGAAGAGGCAGAGAGGGGAACAATGTGAAGAAAGAAGGGGTGAATCCTTACCTCATCTCCATCAGAGTCCGGATGGAAGCCACAGTGGGACCTGATCCCAGGTGATTGTAGTAGGGGCCCTCATCTTTCTCCAAGATTTGTTCTAAAAACACAAGAGGAACAAGAGTGAGGCAATGACACAACAATAATAAAATAATAATAAAAAAGATTTATATATATATATATATATATATATATATATATATATATATATATATATATATATATATATATATATATATATATATATATATTATTTATTAAATATTTACTATAATTTCAATTTCCTTGTGTTTTCATCTCATGAATATTGAAACATAAACAAATTGTCAGGCTAAAGAACAAGTAACACATCTTTTATAGTATTTTTTGTCTGGTACCTGCTTGCTTTGCTTTTTTTCTGTATATAATTTTAATCTGGATTTGCATTTTACCAAAGTGCTTCAGTGAATTACATTCTGTAGATAATGTAATGTTACAGAAAAACTATATTTGCACCGACAGATCACGTGAAAGCATTATGTTATCTTAGTACAGAGCTGCCTCCTTGTAAATGTGTCACTCAGGCTATAACGCAAAGTCCCTCTGGTCTTAGTAAATGGATAAGCTGCAGTTAAACATTGTATATTTTTGAATGCCTAAAGGGTAGCCACTAGCAGTCCATGGGAAGAGCTTGTGGGAGAATGCTTGTGTGTGTAGTTCCTCAAATTCCCGCAGACGCACACACAAACATGCAGTGCTTCCCACACACAGACAGTGGGCATTAAGTGTTGGGTGTGGTGCAAGTGGAGACAATTTGCAAAGCTTTTTGAGGTGATGGTAATGACTCAGGATGTATAACTGTTATGGGGGAATCGGGCTGGGTGTGTCTCTGTGGACACTGGATACAGCTGTGTTTATGTTGTCCACTACTATTCATTATTAGTATGTAGTAAAGAGTAAATTTCAATTGCATTACATGCATTTGGTTGAAGAATAGCAGCTAAATGTATAGCTATTTGTAAGACAATGTCAGATTTTATGGACAAATTTATGACCACTCAATCCTATAAAGCACTCTACCCATAAAGAGTGTGACATCCTTTTTGTAACACAAGAGAAAGATGACAGAGTTTGTATGCAAAAGGATGTACCACCAATGTATTGGTAAATTATGTGTCTCTCCAGGTGTTAAATGCAACCATTTATTACTTATATTATAGCTTTTGCCACACAGGGATAGAACATTTCCTGAAGTCTATCGTCTACACAGAGCCAGTAAATGCCCTCACTATCATCTGATCAACTAAACATTACACAGTGTTATTTGAGTCTCTACTTCAGAGGATACATGAGGTCACATTCCTCGGTTGTTAAAGCGAGGCACCAGGGAGTGGTTTAGATCAGGAAGTGGAGGAGTCACAACAAATTCTTGCTGAGGGATTGTGTTTGGCTGTGTAGTATACAGTATGCCTACAGTTATGGAGTTGGTATCATTCCTGGGAGTGGGGGGGATTTCTATAAAGGCATGTCTACTGGGTTTACTCTTGCAGCTGCTCTACTCCAACTGTGAACCAAATTTAGTTCAGCAAAAGTCTATACACCAGACATTTAATAGCACCATTGACTTTATTACACAAAGTTAATATACTGTTATACTGGCCCATATAACCTCAAACTAATACCAGTAATAATTAAACAAGAGCTCTACTGTAAATATGCTACTATTAACCTTTTTTTTTTTTTTTAATTAACACCTGCAAATGTTGATATATATTTCCATTCTCTTTCCTTTGTAAATTGATATGTGGAAGAATAACTGTTTTTAAATACCTACACTTATTATAAATTCATAACCTGTGCGGGGTACCCAAGCTATCCCCTTTTTGTCTGACAAAAGGTCTGTTCTAGCCTGCCAGTGCCAGAGCCGCACAAAAGGTTCCTTCGGCCACCACTGCTATTGTTCTGCCCGACTGCCTTAGTGTGCCTCACACTGTCGCAGTTGGTTACACCACACACCCTGGCAACACACATTCAAGTCTCACTAAAAGGAGCTCAAGTGGTGGGGGGCTGATAGCTTAATAGTAGACGTATAGAGGAAGGAGCACAGTTATGTACTGTAGTAACTATGTGATACTGTTACACAAGCATGAAATGATATAAATTGTACTTGTAAATGTATTTGACCTAGTTCAAACATGAGCACTGCCACACAAAACTAACTTACCCACACAATTGCAGATTGGAAATTCTGCCTGCAGATCCTTGGAGGGGGTATCTAGCAGACTCTTAGTGGGGGTGTCCAGGTATCGCAGTGGAGATTCGAGAAAGCCTCTGAGAGACGGCGAAGCAGGGAAGTCCTTGGTAGGTGTGTCCTCTTCAGAATAGCACGTGGTGGAGAGCACTGCGATGTCCCCTGATGCTTCCAACTTCATTCGTTTAGGCAATGGGGAACAGGGCACGCTGAATCTATCGTGGATCACATTAGGCTGTTGCTGCTTGTCCACGGTGGCCTCCTGATGCAAAGATTGAATGTGCAGGGCTCTTTCCTTTTGTTCTTCCATTGGGCTTTCAGTAGGACCCTGGTTCACACCTACTTTACTTTGGCCCTGTGACTCTTTCGCATTAATTTCCAGATGGTGAGAATGAGCAGAGGGGTTGGTTGTAGACTGATTGTTGAATAGTGATGTTTGTCTCTCATCCTGAGGACTGGTCTGGCTGCCCTGAGGAGGCTTTCCAGCGGTCTCCTCTATTGGCTGACTGCCAGGTTCACCCGAGTCCCCAAATTCAGCCTCAAACTGACGGATAAGCTCTTCGTATTTGGGGTCGATATTCATGAGATTTGACAGCTGTGAGCTGCTGGATTGAGTAGTGGAAGTGTGTGAAGGTGTTGTGTTGCTGGTGCCAGTGGGCATCGAGCTGCCTTCTCTGTCTGATTTATTACGGACCTCGCATGTTGCCAGAGGGGATGTGGTGGCTGGAGTGCTATCTGAAACTGTGGAAGCAGGGGTGACTGAGAAGTTGGATACCTGAGTTTGGGCTGGTGCTGGGAGGCCAGCAGCAGCATGAGAGGGACTACCATAAAGGGGCAGTGAGGGGAAAGAACCTGGGTGGAAGCCGGTCTGGGTTTGGACTCTGTCTTGAATGAAAACAGAGGGCTTCTGTACTGTTATCTGATTCTGAGGCATAAAAAGTGGGATGGAGGCTTTCTGCTTGGATTTCTTGATGATTATTTGTTTAGGTTTTGGAGGCGGTGTAAGCATGCCACACATTGGATTTATAACAGGAGATCCCTGGATACTTTTCTTCTTTTTGGGCTCTTTAGGTGCCTGTCTTATGGCCAGATGTGACAAAGCTTCTGCATCCACCTGGGGCCACCATTTTTTCAAGTTTTGGCAAGCACTAGGTGCATGTGGGACTGGTGCCCCAAAGCCAGGGGAGTGGTTAGTGAAGAGGTTCCTCTTGTAGTGAAGGTGCTGTTGCAGAGCTGCCTGAGTGGAGTGGCGTATGGCTGCTTGGTTTGGAGACAGGGGAGTCCCGGGGTAGTGCTGTCCCTGCTGCTGACCATTAGCCATGCCGTAATGATCCATAGAGGAAGGCTGGGGGTAGTGCTCACTGGACTCTGGCTCTTTCTTTATCCTGTCTAATGCTATGTTGTTTTGGGTCTGAATATTTCCATTTTGATTCAAGCTTCGCTGTTGTTGAACCGGGAGCCTAAAAGGAGCACTGTTAAACTTTCCACTGGTGTCACCAAGCAGTTGTTTAAGCTCTGACATTGGGTCTTGGTTGTTGTGAAGTGCATAATGAGACTGGGGCTCGGACTTTATACCCATCCATGGATTCCTCTGTTGGGAGTCTCTCCCTGAGCCCTGCTGCCAATGTTGGAGGTGAGGGTTGAATCCTGGAGGCTTTCCCTGGCCTGGGAAAGACGAGGTAGAGGACAGGAGAGGGGTAGCGTGGGGAGGCTGACCCTGGGACTGTGGGCGGTGCTCGCCCGACACTTGGACTGGCTGGACAGGGGGGACGGATTGAGAGCGAGAGAAAGAAGAGTGGCTAGTGCCGTTTGGGGACTGAGCTGGGAGGTTGCATTGGTGGAGGTTATTGTTGTAGTGGACTTGACCTGGGGAGCTGGTGGCCTGAGGACCAGTACCAGATAACTGGGTTAGGGCTTCTATGGCGATGGCTGTCTGCAGACTAATATTCTTTTCCTTGGCGATGGACAGCACCTGGGGGGAGCAGGGAATGGGGGGTTTTGAGCCAGGGACTTGTTGTCTTCCCTGTTGCTGCTGGGGGAATGAAGTAGACCCACTGTTGCCACCATTCGACTGCTGAATCTGAGACTGTGCACTAGACGTTTTGCAGGGACTTTGATCCTCGCTAGTTGCCAATTTAATTTTTTTCTCCAGCCACTCTAGGTAGTCCGGACAGTCCGGCCCATCGCAGTTGCAGTTTGGGGGCTTATGTCCATGTTTAGCTTGGCTCAGTGCTGTTTGTAGAGTGTCCAGATCTTCTGGGATTTGGCAGCTTCCCTTTGAAGCCCCTACAGAGAGTCCCACCTGGTCTCCTTCAGCCATTTCCTGGGTGAATCTCTCATACAGCTGGCTTGTGTTCAGCAACACTAGGTTGGAGGACGAAGAGGAAGAAGCTGGCAATGACCCAGCAGTAGCAGAAAAAGCCACCAGATTACGGGCATCCTCTATATCTGCATGGTGGACAGGTTCACTCGTTGTTGTGGGCCTGCTGTTGTTCCAACTTGGAGGCTGTTGCTGGGTGTCACTGACCTTTGCAGGCCCTGGCACCCAGCTCTGCCTTGGAGGCATGCTTCCTGCCCTCTGCTGCTCCACATCCATAGGTCCCTCATCATCATTAGGGTAGCGGTTCGCCCCATTGGCCAAATTCAGGATAAGTGCGCCTTCCTTGAGGCGGTCATGTGACCCAATTTCCATCTGGCCTCCACTTCTGGGGCCATCCACCGACGTGACTCTGCAAACTGTCTGAAAGACAAAAAAGTGTGAATGTTTAGTGCTGAGTAGCAATAGGACAGTTAAGACAGAATATATATATTTTGAAAAAAGTATATAACACATACTGATAGTGATAAGAACTTAATATGTACAATCTGTTTTAATTTTTTTTAAGCAGACTATAAGTTCACTCCATGCACCACTTTACAAAACATATCCACAGTTTCCCTCTGTCACAGAGCATACAGTCAGGCTGGGTCAGCAGGTCTATGGAAAACTGAATTAACCTGTGGAGTGATTTCACAACAGTGTTTAGTCAGACAGGCCATGGGTCATGTGACATAGTTTGACTGTTGTTTATAAATGAGCCCACAGCTCAAGATCAGTTGAGCTGTGCAAAACAGGGAGGTGCAGTCACACAGGTCACTCAAGTTGAACAACTGTATGTGTGATTGTGAAATCAAAAACACTATAGATAAAAACTGTACCTGAATGATAATGACTCAATCTTTCAGTGTCATTATTATGACTTAAAATTTAGAAGTACCAATATTAATCTAAAGTAAAAAAAAAACAGATTGTGCCCAGTATAACACATTTTTGGAATCAATGGACTTTCCTTTTCCATCTCCAGTCATCTGCTGTACAACTAAATCTCCCTTTGGCTGAAAATGGTGCAAGATGTTATCCTGCATGTGAAGTTTGGATAGAGTATGATCACAGAAGTGTCTTAAGCCCCTTTAATTGCTCTCCAGAAATGGTAAAACAGATGCTTAAATGAAATTATTGTAAAAGTCACTCTTAATTACAATATAATAGTGGTAAAAGAACAATGTTCAAATCCAGGATCTACCACAATGGCTTTACACTATAAACAGTTACTAGTTTCCCATTTACTAGTAAAAAATTAATCTTATTTTAAAATCCCAAACCTGGTTACAGCTGCTGACCACAGTGAAAAAAAAAACTTTGTGTCTGATCTAAATGAGCATATTAAAATTGGATAAATATTACAGCCCACTAGTGTATGTGCTGCTGAATTAAAGCCAGACATATTGCCTCCAAATGCTATTCAGGCCAGGCTGACTGTTAACTACAAATGATTGAGTCCAGAGGGGAACAACAAAGATAATCCAAGGGCATTCTCAGAAATTATTGACAGAGTTCAGGTTGTGTCTGCACAATATACTCCTACATCTCAAACAGCCATGTGTGAAGACAACAATGGTGCTTTCTAATAAAAAACTACATGAAAGCATTCAAGAGAAACAAACTTAAAGGCACATACACCAGCTGTCAGTCTTACACCTCGCCATAAATGTTTGCTAGTTCCTTGTTTATAGAGATGTGAGCTTTCTTTTATCACGGCCACAAAAATAAAACAGGACAGTATTTGTATTTGCTCTTGGATACATCCTGTAGAATTAAGCTTCCTCATCATTTGAATATTATTGAAATGACTCTTTGAACTGGGCTAATTACAAGGGTCTTTTGAATCCACCTTCTGTGCGGGGTGTCTTGTGGAGGGTCCCATTGGGAAGAGGTGGTATTGGTAAGACTTGACAAGAAGAGGGGGTGGGGTGAGGGGTGCTCGTGTTCAACAGCCGGCATGCAATACGTGAGAAGCCCCATGTATGCTGTATCAGTGGCATCAGAGGAAGGTGGGGGGTGGCTGTGCGCGGCAGTTATGAGAACTGCAGTGTTGAAACAGAGAGACTGCAACACTGCATAACCTCACATCCCACATTTAGTCACTATCAGTCATGCTTTCTTTCCCCTTTTTGTTACAGATGCAAAGTAGTCCCCCGGACAGATAAAAGTCACATGGGCTTAAAGAGCCACAACCAAAACACCAACAGCACTTAACACGCGATTACAATTGTAGCCATCAATATATGCTCAACTAACCTCAGCAATGATTAGCAGCCATTGACAGTTGCGTGAGCAGTTGCTAGAAATGCTCCAAGCATAAGCCAAGATTCAAGGCATAACCGACCACGTGCTAATATTTACACTATAACAGAGCCACCGTACCATTTAGCCATGTCTTTCACAATGTCAAACACAGACAAGCATTTGTACTCTCTTGATACAGGATGTATCTAAGACCAATAAGACCAGATCTGGCTGAACCAGGCAATCCAGACGAGCTACTAGATATCTTCACAGATATGAGAGCTGACATGAGTTGTACAGCACTGACAACATTCATATTTGTAAAAAACTGCAGCTATTGTGTGTTTCGGCAGAGAGTGGGTTAAACCCAGCTCATGTGTAGACAGCTGAACCTAAATCCCAAATACACAATACCCCACACACACACACACACTCCTTCCTTTGCGGCTTGAGCGAGCAGTGTGTGATAATATAAAGCCGGTTTAAAGCTCATTGACCAGACATTGATGTATACTTACATGATCCCAAATGTTTGGAGAAAGCAGAAAGGAGTAAGAAGCATGTGAATATCTTGCCGGTAAAGAAGTCCCACAGCAGCCTTGCCTTGATGATTTCTATTCCTTCCTATAGCTTCTGGTCTGGGCTGTTCACACACAGACCGAGCTTTGAGATACACGCGCATGCAGTCGCAACCAGCTGCACGCAAACACACCTCCCCCCTTGTACAGCACACACGTTTCTCATTCTCTTTGCGTCTTCTTACGGCTTTCTGCTTGGTCCTTTCTCATTATCGGTGTGCTCCTCCCTTCCCTCATTCGATATCCTTTCTTTCTGTCGGCTACACATGCAGTCGGCGTTTTCTAGCCCCTCTTCTGTGTCTCTCTCTCCTCCCTCTCGTTGCAGCCTCTCCCTCTGTCTCCTCTGCTCTCTCTCCTGTGTGTGTGCGGAAAGCGAGAGGCCATTATCTGAGCCACGGCGGGCACGTACGATGGAATGGAGGAGTGTGCAGTGAGCTGTGGGGAACCATCGCGAGCAGTGGCAGCCTAGGAGACAGCACAGTGCGGCAGTGTCTTAGCAGTGACAACCCTCTCTGTTTTAACCCACACCCTTCAACACCCCTGAGATTAGGTTACTTATAAACCAATAATGTTCATTTTTATCCCATAATTGGTCATTTTTTGCTTTCAGGACTGAGGTAACCGCTAAGCAACTTCCAGACTCCAGTGACATCAACAGGACGAGGAAAATGGAGTAAGAAAATAGCAATATTAAGTGTTAATGTCATCTGTATATGGCTTTTCCTTCCGGCAGCTTTGATCCATGTTGTCCAGGTTTGAGTGTCTGGTTTTGGTACAGCCCTGGGCCGAAAAAAAAGTTGGCTGTGATTAACGGTTTTCCATTTTATTATCCATATTTATGTATTGTGTTTTCACCTGTAGAAGAATTCCTTCAGTGGAAAGAGAACGAAGAGGACTAAAGCTGAGCATTGCTTCTCTCTCGCTCTCTCTCCGAGATCCATATGAAACCAAAAACGCTGGAGTAATGAGCGTCAGGAAGCTAGGTATCAGATGATAGCGTGTTCTGTCTGTATTTACTGAAAAGAATAATTATGTAATTGTATTCTCATTGAAAGAGCATGCACAGAGACATGATGGTTGATCTATTTTCACTGAGTCATTCATCTGAGGTTTTGCAGGTTGCTTCGTACACCGCTACAAACCGCAGGTTTTCTTAATTGTCATTTGTTAGATTCAACACCTCTCTGTCATTTTCAGTAATAACGCTCTCTCCTTACCATTCGCCGACATTGGAGCCACAGTCATCCTCACCATCTTCAGATCATCAATGGAGAACTCTCCTCTCGCCTGGATAATCGGCCTTGTCCCCCGGTGGAGTTTCTAAGCACCAACATGGCTGTCTTTGCTTTCAGCTCCTGCGTAGTGTTATTCTCTTATATTACAGGACATGTGCACCATGGCTGGATTAACTTCACTAGCCTTTCGGAGCTTCTCTCACTGCCGTTTTCTGCATTTCTCCTGGTCTCATTTTCTCAATCTGTCCTGCGTCCCTCTCCCGATATTTCTCTCTGCTTTGTTTGCCGCTTCCACTTCGACAACATCTCTTTTCATTGCCATTCCTTTTTGTCTGTAAATTGCATACTGTCTGCGTCTTGGGCAACACATATTTGTATATACGCACACAGATCCAGAGAGAGTCAATCGCAAAGAGAAACCTCCTAAGCTGTTTGAAGGAAGCAGGGAAGAAATAGAGCATTGGGTCACATGATCGGGGAAGGCCAATAAGTGAGAGGGAGAGCAGTGAGTAAGAGAGGTGGGAAACGTGTGGAGATGGCGTAGTTGGTTCGTCATCATTGTGTCTCCCACCAGGATGCACGCCTCTGCCGCTGGGTGGGCACTGACTTGACACATGCCCCTGTCTATTACTATCACCTACATCACACACCAACCGACACTCGAAAACAGGCACTCATTCTGCTGACGTGCACTTCCCCGACTGCAGTGACACAACATTTAGGTTTGATACGTGACTTAACCCACGAAACACATGCTCTTTGGGCACAGTTCCTCGTTCTACGCACCACAACCCTCTTGCAGTTACACTTTTGAGAGGAATACAGGCAAAAACCAGAAACAGATCTTAAACTCAACATGCAGCCAACTCTGCCCACTGCCACGTAAAAAATAAACCAAAGAGGAAGCAAACAGACAAACAATAGAAATAGTTTCAGTCAGGTTCCTGTTTGAAAGAAATAAGTCACAAACCTATATTATCTGATGAGGCTAAATCAAGCACTATGTTTTGTTATAGGTTCCTGAGAGCTAACACGTGACACAGTTGGACAGCCACACTGATAATTATAAGTAATCTACTACTGCAAGATGTAATTACTAATTATAAATATTGTGAAAAAGATGCTCAGTGTCACCATAACCTTGTAACTTCAGGACAGTGAAAAACGTGTAGCCTAAACTTGAATAATCTGACCCATGAGGAACTGAAAACAACAACCAATGTTCTAACCCATTTTACATAAAAGAGAACTAGAGAACGATTGATGAAGTAGCCACACTTACTGTAAACCTGCTGTAGCCCGGCATTGACATGTGAAAAGTCTGAAGAGTCTCCCTGCCGATTACCTTAACTTAATAATGAGCCACATTTTCATCTAAATGAGGTGTTTTACGCCCTCAACTAACGTTTACTTTCTGGACTTCCATTTCAGCTCACAGTTTTCAGTTTCCCAGCAGTTAAGGTCCTGGTAGTAGGAGGGATGACTGACAACAGAAGTCCATCCTCAGCACTGTGTGTGGTGTTTTGCTTGTATATGACTAAGCCTGAGTCATCAGCAGCTTTATGAGAACAACTTTTAAAGTGCACTCTTACTTGGTATTTAGTATGGGTCATGAATGAAATGAATGAATTACATATTTTACAAATTTAATTTTACTCATCGGTGTGGTCTACCATTAAAAAGTATTTTTGACAATGTTGCACTTCATCAACTCATTGTAAGTCTGTGATGTCCAAAATTAATTCATATTAGACAAATATTGAGAAGTACTACTGTCATTTCTTCAGGAGTCCAACCAAATGCAAACAACTTGACTTTAACACATTTCATAAGTCATGTGACCATAGATAATACAAAGTGGCCCTTAACAGTGTATCACAAAACACAGACTTTTAGATGAGATACAATAAAGCAAACCTGATAAAGTACTATCAAAAACAACTTGAGGTGAAAAATATTGTTTAACTGTTCTGTCAGCGTTGCTTTAACCAGCACACACCTCACATGACAGCGAGCATCCCAGTCATGATATTAGTCTGCCGGATCCTCCCCCACCTTTTCCTGTCAGCTGACTCCCTGCGCACACCCCCACTGTGACCTACATCGTCCTGCGGTCTAATGGCATCAAGGTCATCTGATTTGACTCGCTCCAACTCCCCGCAGCTCTCTCCTCCTACATTTTACTTTGTGCCTCATGCGCTCAAGCTTGTCCCCAAATTGCACGCTCAAAATGCATTTAAACACTAGAAACACTTGTAAATGTATTCAAGCTCACCAATGAGCCATAGCTACTTGTTTTTCCTTCTCTCTCTGTTTGCACATGAGCACATGCTCTATGCATACAGTATTGGATTGTTCAGTCCGGGTCACCGGGTTTATCAGTGGGTGGGACATGAGGGGCTACAAAGCTGCACAGACAGTAATTTTTCTCAGAAGAAAATTAATTATGGCTAAGCAATATAAAAGATATCTTTCATGTCAATGTAAATATGCTATTAATGATTCTAAAAAAGAGCTTAGTTTCCCTGATTAATGTTAAGAAACCATCAAAATGAATTTGAGGCTATAATTTGAATGGTTTTAAAATTCCATATATTTAGTGTGAACAAGTGAAGTGCATGTACTGTATTTTCTTATATCCTGGGCATGATTTGATTATTGATTAGCTGATTAATTTTTCAATTATTTTTCTCTGTAAAGCCGTTTAAGGCAACTGCTGCTAAATAAATAAACTGAACTGAAGTGAAATGATTAAAGGAAAGTTAAGTGAATTATTTTGACTGACTTTCTGTCAGTTTTTGCAGTTACCATTATATTATGCTGTTAACCAAAGCAGTAATGGAGCAGCAGCTCATTTCTCTCAATCAGGTAGCTGCAGTAACCAATAAAAAGAAACAGAGCTAACAAATATGTGGCTGTGGAGTAAAATAAGCCTTAGCTAATAGCTAGTTATTAGCTGGACCACTATGGTCCGACAGCCCTGTACAAGGGTATTTGCTGAGCTTCTGACTGGATAAAAGGGAATGGGGTATGAGAAAATGTATTTTTCTCTGTTGCAGAGGAAGAACTGGGACACCCATGGGTGACACTTCATTATATAATACACTTGATACACTGTATCTACCTTCTTGTGTAACAAACTGTAATAACAACGACATAGTACATACATAATGGAATGATGTGTACTTTTATATTGTAGGTAGGTTATGGTATGTATGTACTATGTCGTTACATGTTATTACAGTTTGTTACAGTGTGTTACATTGTACTTAATGAGGTAATTACAATGCATCAAGTGTAGTGTCACCCACCCATGTTAAAATACAGTCATACAGTGATATTTAAATTCTATGGAAGAAGTTAAAATTGATTTTAATACATAGCTATAGCTAATTTGATGTTTTTTATTTATGTAATTTTATTATCATGTGATCCCTTAATGTTAAATATAATTTACTTCCCCCTTTATTATATGTTCATTTGTCTATCTGTACAAAACTGTTAACATAATGTTCATGTCCCAGTAATCAATCTTAGTAAGTCAAGTGTAGTCCCAGGTCCCACGCTCTCCAAAACCTGCTCTTAGACCGGACGGTGTCAGGTTCAGGGTGTGTTTGGGTGTGAATGTGAGTACATACACAGAATAGAGTATCTACTCTGAGTCATAGCTCCTGACATTCAGCACGTGCAAGTCAGCACGATCGTCTCAGCTGGGAAGATCGTCCCCCCCCCCCACCCCACACACACACACACACACCAACCCCTAAGCACTCCTCACAAAGAAAACAAGGAGAACTGGCTGCAAAGGGAGGAGAAAATGGAATGGTGGTGCCGGCTGGGGGCTGATGGGTGGAGCTGCCAAAAAATAATGACATGTGGAGGAGGAGTGAAAGAGTGAAAGCGGCTTTGTTTTTAAAAGGCAGCTCTTTGTGTTTGGGTTTGGGGATTTAAGAAAAAGGCAATAACTATTTTACAAACCGTACACTGACAAATATGTGCATAAATTGTAGGTAAAGCTGGACTATTTTGTAATGTTTAGTAATAACTTTACTTTAGGGATATAAAAATACAATATAAAAATATACTATACTGTACATCAATGTTTGTCTGCTTTGGGTTCAAATGGACAGAACAAACCAAAATAATATAGGAATTCAAGCATTCTTTTGTTATACGTAAGCTAATATCATAATGCAGATGAATTTTTAAAATTTCGGGCAGCCGTAGTGGTTGGTAAATGTGTGATCCTAAACATTGCTGTAAAATGTACATAATGTACTTCCACTTGCCAGAGCAGTCACTGTGCCAAGTGGAGAAACAGTGAACATGAGATGAGCTTCTACAGGTGACAGTCTGAATGTTTAGGCGATACATCTTTCGGATAACATTTCAGGATTCATAAATTCTGTTCTTATTTGAGAGCAAAGAACAAACCTTCCTCAGCCTGCAGAGTGGCTGGGTGCCAGCCTTGTTTCTCTCAGGACTAGGGCTAAGATTAGCTTCCCATATGTTCAAGTCAGGCGTAGCCGGGCTTAAAGGGACAGTACGGCACTGTTCACTATGTACTGGACTGTACACTATAAAGTCAACAGAGAGAATGCACAATATAAGAAGATGACAAGTTGTCTGGAATGCTACTTATTATTTCCAGTTGATATACTGATTACATTTTTAAATGTAGCTGCTATGATCGCAATTTCATGTATGTGATAAAAGCTCAAACAGCTGTGGTGCTGCGTTACATAAAACCTGGCAGAGATGGGCAGTGGTGGGATTCAGGATTGTATACAGTGAGTGCGTGCCCAGTGGGAGCAGCAGAGCAGCAGCCAGAGAGGCGAGAGTTAAAGGGCTCAAGCAACAGCTGAGGACTCCTCCCCTTTCCCTTTCCATTCATTTTTTATTAACTGCGGCACCGGGCGACTGACATTAAACACAGATATTATTGCTTCAGTAAGTCACCATACAAAACTTACTGTTCACAATACGGAGACCAAAGTACCAAAGACATAATTAGTGTTAGCTACAATTTACGCGAGAGAATGTACAGTATATGAAGTTGAATGTTTTACTGTAAAGCTGTTTAACTCAACTAGGTATATTCAGTATTTAATTAAAATTGCAGAAACGATAACTGTTGCTTGGCACTAGTGAACTTTTCTGTGTTTGTACCATTATTTATTCAGCTTCTCTAAATAAAGCTAAAATGTATGTCTTATGTTGGTGTTACACATACACTCAAACCCCAGATAATATTTTTGATTTTGACTTTTATTGTTATAGCCTAAGCAGGAAACTATAAACCACATAGTAGGTCTGACATTTAAGACTAACTTTTACATTCAAACCTGTCAATCAGTCTTGTTAATTAAGAATGTCAGTACACACTGCATTTTACAGTTCTTGAATCCTGATATAATTCATAGATGACACATAGGAAAAGTTGATGCAAATTTTTTAACCATTACAAGACTGTAAAATCACCCAGCCACAGTTGCACGCTGAGTGAATGGAAACCTTAGAGACAGAACAGACTGAAAGCCAACACTTCTTCGCAGAGATGATGTCAAACCCTCCACTTCCTGTGCTACAGTATATACCAAACCACTACACACACACAAATGTGTTGCCGGCTTGTAGGTCATGTGACCAACCTTAGACCTCAGATAAAAATTAACGCATGATGTCATCATCAGACATTAAATGTTGCCACGGAAACTAGGTCAGTGTTAACCCTTTGCGTAAGAGGTCGGGGATTCCACGCAAAGCTAAACATATGATGAACAAACATTCCATCTGCCGTCAAACTTAGCCTTCACTGTTTTTGATCTACTTTTGATACCTACCCACTGCTTTATTCTGTGAAAGTGAACTGGTGTGTTGAAAGGAAATCCTGTGTATGGGCGTGGAAAAACAAAATCACGCTAGTGTAGTCTGTCTTGTCACCTGTGGTAACATTGGTTTTACATCCTGAGGAGTAAAAGAAAGTGACGCAAAAAAGAATAAAAAAAAAAAAAAATCAACAGTGCTGCCTGACACGAAACAAATGAACAATGCTGTTTTTATAAACGGTACGTAAACCCTTCATCTTTTATCCTCATCCATAAACTCTTAATATTATTTATTTTGTCAAAAATAGTGCCATCGTTTGTGTCATCCTTGACAACAAAACACACAACAAAATCAAGCATAGCATCAATAACCACTAACAACACCCCCAGACAATGCCCTCAGATGTTTTCGGGCTAACTGTAAGCATTTCTTTCAATGATAAATAGCTGGTCACCGTTATACCTTTCACACACGACACAATGAACATATGGAAATGGATTAGAGGTCAGTGCAACGAACAATGCTGACTGTACTGAGATAAATATATCTTACTCGTACATGTATGTTACAGATTAACTTCACCCTATTCTTTTTAGATTAGATTCTCTGTTCCAAACTAAGACAACAGCTTGTTTGTTACTAACAGACACTATTTCAAATCTTGCCGCTCAGTTTTTCTTTTCACATAAACACAAGCGCGTGCCTTGACTCGGCAAGTTATGGAACAGCAGCCCTGAGCGGCTACAGGTTACTACGCCAACACTCAAACAAGTACGCATGCGTGACCCACTAACTTTTACTCTGTTTACCTCATTTGACTCCAGAACCTAGCAGATGAAGGACGTCCCCCGGCTCCTGAGCCAGAGCGTACGGTTCCTCCCTCCCGCTCCTCTTCCCCTCACTGGTCTCTTGTATCTACACATGGCTGGCTCTGGCACCAATCAGCGGGCAGCGTGGGACGCTTTAAACCGGGGATGCCGCCACTTTATCACTGAGCCGCTCAACTCATGGCGGCGCGGGTAGATACAAGCTCAAATAGATTTTCTATGACAGTCAGGCAAAATAAGTCTCTAATTTAACTTCAGTTTGACCCGCTATGCTATCACGGTTACATAAGAGCTCGAGCGCTTGCCGAAGAGCAAATATTAAAATGACATTTAAAGACACTTGAGCGAGGATTTGGTTCTCACTGAATGTAGGGATAGTCCCAAGACTGAATTTTAAACCATCAAACCAGACAACATAGAAAGCAACAAGCATACAGTATATACAAACAGGTTGCTGACAGACTGGGATCTCAATGAAATTTGTAAAATATTGATTGACTGGGGCAAACCCGGTGCCCTCTCTCTTACCTCTGCCGTCAGATGACTTGACTCCCCCCAGCAGACTTGACTGTTGTCTTCAGGATATTCCACCTTTGCAGCGGTTCCACAGAACCAGGGGGGAGGAAGTGGGGAGGAGAACATAGCGTGAGAGAGAGAAAAGGGAGGGGGGGAGAGAATAACAATCAATGGAAATAATGCGACAAGGCCTTGTTCAGAAAGCAGCAATGATGATGACAGGACAACTCAAAGTCAGAAGTGCTGTGACATCCTACACATGATATTCATTGTTACTGTATTGCTATTTTTGTCACCCTCAGAAATTGTCTAGAAAGCACAACACCTTGGATATTTGTCTGCTTAAAGAGTGAGCCGGCACTTCCCTCTGCCGATGGGATGGAGAATTTGAAAAGAGCAAAAGGCGAGGATTTACTTTATATGCCAAAATTATGTAATATCAGTATCCTGACCTGGCCGAGGCAATGTTTTACAGTCTGATTACTGCAGCAGTGACAGTGAATATGTGAACCATCTAAGCCTTTAAAACAATGGTATATTTGGAGCAGCATGCCCCCCTCCCTCCTCACCCGGCTGTCTCAATGTTGAATGTGTTTTGTCTCGAGCCCCCCCTCCTTTTCATCAGCGCTGCCACCGTGAGTCCCGCCAACCTCATCTCACCCCACTCCAACCCACTTCTCCATCCTAAAATAGTCTGGGATATTTACCCTGCGAGCTTGTGAGCTGCCTCGGTTTGTACTCCTCCGTGTGGTGGCCAAATCCCCATCAGCAGAGTCCTGGCTTTCTCTTACTGGTCTCCGCCACTATTCCTTCAAATGTCTCTCACGACAGTCCTTCTCTCTCACTCGTTCTCTTGTCTGTACTCCAGCAGCCCATTCAGGAAGCCATCTTGTGTTTTTAATCGGGTTTTACACAAGCCCTAGTATGCACGTTCCCCCTCTCTCTCTCCCTCCCTCTCTCTGTCGGTCTATCTTGCTCGACTCCTCCTCCTCTTCACTCTTGCTCGTATGCCAATAGGTCTACCACACACACACATTCATCCAAAAGCTATTTCTTTCTCTCTGCAGTCTCTTCCTCTTCTGTGTATTTTTTCTTCTTATATGTGTGTGTGTGTGAAAACCTTCTTTACCCCTCCCCCGTCTCTTTAAACATACATGTACACATACACACTCACAGACCTCGTCGGAGAGAGACGTCACGCTAGAGATAGCACACAAAGGCCCTACGTCCACCAATCAGGAGGCTCGCCTGGCTCTGCTGCTAGGGTGAAATTCAAGGAGAGCAACTGAGGGCGTTGAAATATTGAAACACACATTGTCTGGTGTTGGTTGAAGCATTAAAAGAATAGTTGATAGAACAGAGGGGATCTTTGGACGTGTGTGTGTGTGTTTGTTTGTGTATTGATGTTAAAAGAGACAAGGTTGGACAAGGGATTGTTGTTTGAGTGGAAGGGGGATGGGTCATCTCTATGGCTGTCAATTATCTTCTCCAACTCGCCTTCCCTAAACAATGCCTCTGGTATGTGGTATCACTGTGCACCATCTGTGCAGGGCTGCCTGCAATAACTGGACTGGACTGCACATGTGAAAACACACACATATACACACAATGAGTCATTGAGGCAACTCAACTCTCAGGTCAACAAAGTGACAGGCAGAAACCATGGTTACACAGCAAAGACCCACGTGCTGAGTCAAAGCTTAGAAGAGGAAAAGATTAGGGTTTGATTTTGTAGAAATATGATCTGCAAACCGGTTTTCCACTGTGCGCTAGGATAGAGAAGCAGCCTTTGAAAAAAAGTGAATACGAGGTGACAATGACAAGATTAAGTATAGTAACAAAGTACATGCCATGACAAAAGAAGTTGGAGAGGTGCTTATCCAAGTGCAGCTTAACACAGTTACCGATTTCATTTTTGGAAGTCCTCTTAAACAGGAATCATTCAATGCTTATAATGGGAAATAAATGTAATGTAACAGCGAAAACTGCTGGTAGACTAAGAGACACCACCGCAAGACGTGACAAAGTCAGCAAAAGTTCACAGACTGAAGTGAGACACAGCCGATTGGGTCGAAATAGTCAGAAAGACAAACCGACAGTGGGAGAAAGAGGGAATCGAAAACAGAGGGAGTGTGGCAGCCGCTCAATGACACAGCATTTGCGGTGTCTGTCTGAAGCTCTCGTACGGCAAAGGAAATCCCCTCTGTTGACGTCACCGAGCCACGTGTGTGAGTGTGTTTATGTGCGGTGCAGAGGCGCGTTTGCAGTAAGCTTGGACAACGGACGCCGCTTTGTGGGCTCACAGAGCGGCGTGGGCTTCGTTACAGGTGGACGGGGAAGTAGGCGCTTTGAAATGACAGTCGAACTAAATGTGGCGCCGTGGAGCAGATCAAGAAGACAGGAAAAATAAATTGTGAACGCTTCTCTGGATGGACAGACGGCACAGCTGCGAAAGATAGTGAATAATACACTACCATTTTAAATACATAACAAAAAGAGATGAGATGAAAGAGGCCTCAGATTGGTGACGTAAAGCCAAAATGTAATATATGGGTCAGGTGCCTCTTAGTTTGGATTGTCAGGTCACATAAGCTGTAAAACACTGACAAGAGATCTACATTTACAACGTTTTATATTATTTGCAGTAGAGCAGTAAAAGATAATCTGTATACTGCCATGAGCAAGATATGATATATATATTGGGCCAATCAAACTGAGATAAGCCAAAACAGAAAGACATTAATGTATTTTTTAAGTTCTGGTTTATTTTTCCCAAAGATGTATTCAATAAGCTTTTTTTAAGCGAGAATTAAACAGTCAACCTTCCGGTTATAAGACAACTGCTCTACCACCTGAGCAACTGCACCCACTGTGCTATCACATTTGCTTTTAGTATTGTGTTTTTTACCTGACAAAAGATCTAAGCCTGGCAACTTATATTTCATAAAATAGCCCACATGTAATTCACACAATTACAGTTACTATCATTTGTAACACAGGATGATCAGTATCCACAACAGAAGAAGATGGAGGATGTGATGTGGTTACCAGGCAATAAAGCTTGCAGCTGCTGCACACACACTGAGGTGGGACTGCAGGGGAGTTGTGTGGGGGAAGGATATTGATTAATGGAAGGAGACTTCGTTAAGAGCTGCTCGTTGTATAAGGCTGAACATACTGTGCAAGTGCAAATGATTGGGCTTAATCCCTACCATTGTCTGGCCACCATCATGTCTTTTGGAAATTAAATTACTGAGAGTAGCTGCCGTATTTATATCAAAACAGTATATATATATCAAACAGTATATGACAATGTTAGGTGTGTAGTTGTTGATAATTGCCCTAATTAAAAAAAATAAATTGAAAACTGACTACATATAAAGTCTAGTTTATTTTCTGATTAAAGATAACCCCTAAAGTGACTAACTAATGTCAGCAATTTTATGACTGGCAGGGTAATTAATCAGCAGAAAATAATAATAAAAATGGACTACATCATTAAACCATTAAACCAAACCAACCAACATTATCAAGAACCCAGTGTTTAAAGCTTCCTTAGGCCTTTTAAGTGTTCAATTTGAATTGCACATTGAATTGCACTTTCCTTACACATAGCATGTCTACTTTAAACAGCAGCTATTTGAAAACTAAAGTGGGCAGAGATTGGGTAGAAACATAGGTGAGTTCAATCTGAGGATATATAAAATATGGTGGGTGTAAACTGATAGTAAGTTTCGGTGTGGTTTAGGCTGGTGGCTGAGTTGCTCCCCAGGGGATTTGAACCTCCTATCTCACGCATTCACATTGGGAGCACTAACTGCGCCACCACAGAAGAGCTAAAATGTAACTGCCTTTTGGGTTGCCTCAGTGAAGTAGGTTGCATGAGTAGCTTGGCAATGTTTTAATGACAGATGTCCTGACGCAACCCTCTCCCTTTTACCCGGGCTTGGGACCAGCACAGACAGGCTGGAGGTGAATGGTTGTAATAGTAACAGTTGAGTCCCACATGTTGCTGTGTCAAACTTTGAGTGATGCTCTGTTTTTCTGTTTGTGGCCAAACAAACCATTCTTTGCAACGTTTGACCTTTCAGCGCTGACATTCGATGCAGAAGTTACAAAGCATTTATTGTAACTGCTTGGTAATACAATGACCAACAATATTGTCATATTGTTCCAAATTTGTCCAATCAAAGATGTCCAAAGGCTTGTTGCGGGCTCACGGTTTGATCAAATCAATGCTTTGTGTGCTACATGCAAGCTTCAGGTGTTGTGATTATAATGTAACTTGCATATCTTGTTAAAATAGGGCTGAGTAATATGACTTCAAGGCACACACCATTGAACAATATAGCATAATTATAATAAGCAATTATTCACTGTAAAGCTGGGATATAGTTCCTAATGAATGTGTACTCATCAATAAATGTCTGTGAAGGTTCTCAGTCATCCAGGTCATCTTCAAGAAAAGGTTAAAGCAAAAGCATTCCCGACTAGGTTTTCAAGGTGAAGACGTTTTTTCACCTTTACCAAGAGACCTTTTCAATTCTGAGATCAATTGGTAAGAGAGCGGAGCTGAGTCTGCAGTCCAACTCAAAGAGAAAGGACATTCCTCTGAGGACAGCAATGTCCAAATGTTGGCCAGAGAAGTAAGATGGTTTGAGAGAGGTGTGAAGTTTTGTTAAAATAGAAAAAGCCTTCTCTGAACGGAGGTGGCCTCAGATTCATGTTGCCTAGTATATACAACAGTGTTTTGAAACCTAAATCAAAACAGTTTCACTATAGAACAACACCTGAATGGAACAGTGACACTAACGACTCACCTGAGCCTTTAACGACTCTCACATCAGGAGTCACATTGCCCTTTCATAGCTAACGACTATGAAACCAGAACAGCCTGGTCCAATCAGAGTTAGTTTCAGGTCAAACTCCTCCCTCTAGAGATAAAGCTCAGCTCTCTTACCTGTTGATCTCAGAATTTTCTCAGAAAAGTCTCTTGGGGACAAAACGTCTTCACCTTAAAAACCTAGTCTAGATGCCTTTGCGTTAATCTTTTCCTCAATCAATGTGCAGTTTTAATTTTTACCAATGTAGTGGGAGTATTTCTCTTAACTACAGCTCCCACCTGTCTCAGTGATACGTACAGTATGTGGTAATGTTTCACTGTCTGCCATAAAGGATAGTAGCTTGTCCTTGTTTTTCCTGCTTGAGCTGACTGCCTACTGCATCTTCCCGTGCACCTCCCTGACCTCACTTTACTACCCTTCCCCCGGTTTAAACACCGCTGCACGTGCACTGCAGTAGACACACACGTGCGTGGCCGCTCTAAAAAATCACGCACTCTCTTTCTTTTTTCTTATACACATACCCTCACCCGCAACCTCACACACACACAAAATAGCCTGAGGTTAACCCCCGGCCTCAATCAAAGCTGGAGAGGTCAAAGGACAAAGCACAGGCGACTACAAGAATTCCTTACTGCCACTGTTTAGTAATGCTCACCGCCTCCCAGCCATGCAAACACACCGTCCCCACTCAAACGGAGCTCTACAACAATATAAGGATACTACACATCCTAGTAACACCTGCAACCAACTGGACCCTGTTTTCCCTGCTCTTGCACAAACAACAATAGTGCTGCATGTGTTTTAAGATGGATTAGCTTCAGCAAAGACCCATTGTTCCACCTCATGCTTCCAAGAACAAGGAGAAGCGCGTCTGAACGTGATGCACAAGGAATGTCAAAAGAAGAAATAGTGGGCTGGAATTAAAAACTATTTAAGACTGTAAGCTAAAAATAACTACAAATTAGTGAGATAGCAAAATAATAAAATGACTGTGATGAAAACTTTGGATAGAAATATGATGTCTGCCGACACAGCAATAAAAGCATGTCAGCAGGTCTGGCAGGTCCACCTTTTGATTTTCTGTATTTCGATATGTAGCAATCCCTAAATCAATAACACTATTGCAATTTTTAAAATAAACATAGATATTTTTATGATGTCCATACTGTTTGTAAATTAAAAAGCATTGTGACAATGCTACAAACCATTTTCCCAACAGGGACGAACCAAACCGAACTAAAGCTTTATCTGAACTGTGCAGAAGTTCCAAAGTTTTTTGTTTTCTAGCCACATTTGAAGCAGCTTTTACATAAGTTGCACGGAAAGGAAATGTTGTGGTGACCCAGGTGAAAAATACTGGGGGGGTTACCTACTTACCTACTTAATATTACTATATACTAACATATTCTTTCTTGAATGTTGCATTTTAACATGAGCACACAATAAAAACTCACCTCCCACTCACTGCGTCTCTTCTTCAGCTCTTCACATTTGCGCATTTTGCAGATCTGCTTGCCTGTCCTTCGGTTGTGACAGTTGGCGCAGGTACCGCAGTTCTCTTTACGCAGACAGGGGCCACAAACGCCACATTTCTTCCTCCTTCTCTTTTGGATGTCAGATGCATCCAGAGACGACTCAAAGACAGACAGAGAGTAAAGGCCAGCTTGCTGGTGTTCACTCTCAATAAACTTGCTCAGAGGAGAAGTCTTTTCTAAGGAAGGCATGTGGACGGACTGTATCTCCTCCGAATCAATTGGGAATTCATAAATGTCTTGTTGAGACGGACCAGGTCCTGCCCTTGGTCTTGGCATTGTTCTTCTATGGTCTATGTTTCCTTTTGACTAAAACTGGTTAAAATGTGACACTATTGTTTAAAATATGAAAAAATGCTAACCACTATCCATATGCAAGTGAAGATTTGGTTGCACTTGCAAAGAATATTGGGTCTTTGTCTTCATAAAGGTCTTATGTTTATCTGCTGTAACACCCGAAGTGAAACTAACTTTGTCTTGTTATTGTAACTGTCCACTAACATAATGCTAGATTTAAAATGAAAAGGATCTTCAAGGATAGATGCCAAACTTATTTTGTGTTCTTGGTGAAATGGGTGACCAGGGAGAGTTTGGGAGGTAACTAATACTCTCAGTCCATTTTTCACTGCTCTTCTGAGGGATATTGAGAGGTCCTCCCAGGTGTGAAGGGGGCCTGGAAAACCAGGGCTATGGTTGCCCAAAGTTGACAATATCTGGAAATGAAAGAGGCAAAAATGCTGAATGTTTAATGGTGATAAAAACAGTTCTTACCTCTCCTAAAAGCATGTTCCTGTATTTGCTGCTTTGTACTAAAAGCAAACCGAATCAGTGCAGTCAAAGGTAGCAGTATCAACGTAACCAAATACTACCCGCCTCTATTTACTATTCATTATATATTTAGATTCTTGTCATGTGTTCAGTTCCCCACTCAACCCAAACAGCCCCATTGGTCGTCTGGTTACTGTCTGGTTCTCAAACACAGCTGTCAGAGTTCAGCATCCCGTTGGCGCTGTGCCCAAGCCACCTACGTGAGCCGCTTGAGAAGATACTGTTATAATAGCAGACCTCACATGGATGGATGGATGTGGGGCTTATGTCACCCTGAATAGAAGAGAGGGGGGAGAAAAGTTGATGCAGGCGACAGCTCCTCTTTGTTTTGTGATTGCACGCTCCAGTCAACCATCAATAAACTGAATTGTGCTAAGAAAACCAAACTAGCTTTCATCTGCCTGGTTTTACTGCACGTGGTGGTTGGATATGTCTAGAGTAAAAAAAAACACTCAAAAACTATCATATGTAATATCAAGAAATATAATTATAATGTAGTAGGTAGAATTATAATAATGGATAACTAATATAAAGTGACTGCAAAAAATTAAATAAAGCTAAAAATGTAACTGTACTATAATTAGTCAATGTTTGGGTGGCATTAGCTTTGGGCTACAAAAAGAAATTAGAAGGTGAAAAACTAAAAGGATATAAAAATGTGCGAATGTTTTGGTTGTTTTTGAATATGAAGGGATTACAAATAAGAAATCTTAAAAAAAAAGTTAAATAAAATTTAAAAAGGACATTAACCTACTTTGACTACACCCTTTTTACTTTGTTTGATTAGCATTAGCTTTGTACTGTTAAATGACTCTAGCTTACATTTTAAACTTATTGGCTTAAAATAAAGCCCTATTATATTTATGCATTTATGTACAACTGATAAGTTAGTGAATAATACAACTTTCTCTTGTGCCTGGACAGCCTTACCGTGTGGAGAGCTATGTTGTTGGCCATTAGCTTCATCTTTAAAAAGTCTGCGCAAACTTCCATTAACTAGCTACAACTTGTTAGCTTTGGTAGCTTGCATACATTCAACACTGAAGACAAGTAAATTACTTTTCAGAGGTTGTGCAAAATAAAACAAAAGGTAGTTTGCAATTTAAACGTAGAATAGCCACCACTAGCCTAGCATTTCTGTTTACTATTAAGGAGATGAGCAGCATCTATGTAGCAGGTATTTACTAGTGGTAGACTTTTCTTAAAGGCACACTATGATTTTAACATTTGGTAGCCTTTGCAGAATAAACAGGATGAGAAACATGATTTTAAAGAAATAAAATATTGTTATTTTCAGAAGCATCATGGCCAAATGATGTTAAAATAAACATGAAAGTTCAGTTTAAGTTATTGGTTTAATAAAGTGACCACAATAACTTTAAGCCTGGAGATCAATTTACAGCTATAGATGTAGTCAAACTAGGTCAAACTAAGGCCCAGGGGCCACATGCAGCCCATTTGTCTGTTTAATCTGGCCCACCAAGCATTTACTAATATTTTTGTATAATTAAACACTGCATATATTTTTCCTTCAATATTCAGCAGTGATCAGTTGATGTACTACAACATGCTCCAAACAGGAACAACCTTTCCTACAGCTATCATCTCTACTTACAGCAAGAGAGTTTTCACTGATTTTAGATCAAAATGTAAAGAGTGGCTCTAAAACTGGAGGTGCAGCTGTGACTGTGCTGTTGAATATACAGTGTTTTTGCACATAGGCTATTGTTTTGTCAATAGTTCCAACTTTAAACTATAGGCAAAGGAAATGTGTTTTTATTGAGCATAAGTGAGTTCACCCTGTTGGCCCAGCATTCCACAAGTCCCATGCTCTAATGTGACCATCCCTGCTATAAGGCACATGTTACTAAACCTTAACTAAATAAGATAATACATTTTACAAATAAAGCACCAGGCCATTATTTGTGTACTTTCAAAGGCACAGGTCAAATGCACTGTTTCCCATGGTTTGGGCTTCAACACGTGTGCGCCAGCTTCTGTAGTTCTCTAGTTCTAGCTTCTGACAGCCCAAGTCCAGGGTCCAGACATCACAGCAGGGTGCGAGTACTCATCAGATAAAACAAACATATTTGCATAGATTTACATGATAATCGTTGTTATCTTTCAATGCCAGCTGACACAAAACATCGATTAGGGCTCTGTGTGTAATGTGGGCTAATTGCTGCTGGGTGACAAGAACAGCACTTTCCCCTGTGCGAATACGCACTCGTGGTTGAAATACGGTTCTCAAAGAAGTTGTTCATCGATGCGCTTATTACAAGTTTGTAGATTAAAAAATTCACAAAATCCCACATGCAAAATTTAGTAGACTAAATTAGTAGTTCTTTAATGTAAATATAAATTGCATGTGCCGATAAAGGCCTACGTAATATATTTTCAGTCAAAAAGACAACTTACCACTCCTGAAGACACGATGGCCCTTAAAAAAAATTTCCAAGCTCCTCTGCACTTAAGCTCCTTGCAAACACCGCGTCTTTAAAAGAACTTAAAATGTACAGCAAACATATTCATATTCAAAATGCTTTAAAAAAACGTTCCCGAGGAGGAAGTTGGAGGGAAACTTGTAATGACATAAAGTGACTTAAAGCTGCTGTGTGGCCTGGGCTGATGGGGTGAACACGAGGGAGGGAGGGGGACAGAAAGAGGAAAAGGTAGTATCTTTTCAGGGGAGTTTGAGTCATTAGTAAATTATGGAGTGGAGTACGTCCAACTGGGGCCACGCAGTGCACAAGGCGTGACGCTGCAGGGGTATGAAGTTGGTCAGGAATGGCCCCTGGACATATAAGACAACTCTAGTAAAGAAGAGCTACACTTAAGCCTCGAGCTATTTTGTGTGTATCCTTTTTTCTTTACTCACATAGTTGTATGTGCCTTAACAGCCCTTTTAAAGAAAAAAAAAAAAAAGATCCCTTAAATGGGATTTAAACCAGATGTTGTGACCACATGGATCTGCACCTTCTGGTCTTTGTTCATCGTATTATTCGTTGCTTGGAAACAACGCCCCCAGCTGGGAGGATCCGGATATGTTTTCATTTTTAATTTCACAGACTGATGTTTCACCCTGAAATAGAATATACATCAGTCTTCTTTGTGTGGTAATTCTTTTATTTTCTGAGGCTATCATACAAACTCACACCAGTATAACACATCAAATGTTTATTTATACATCATTAGTCTCCATTGGAGGCTGTTCAACAAACACACAAACAAAATGCTGTAAACAACCTTAATGTCTTCTGTGGAGCCAGGCCAGTGTACAGCTTTTGATAGTTTTCAATCAGTAACACGTTTGTAGCAGCTCTTTAGTCCAAATGGTCCAAATGTAGGTGGACAGGTTTAGTTGTTGTATCACTTTTACTCCCCTGCTTCAGTTTTCCCTCTCTGTTGCCATGGTTCTACATATCGATGATAGAGATGAAAATATAAATGAAAAGTTTATTTGGCTCCATGTTTGGGAAATGCAATGAAATATTCTGAAAATGCAAAAGGACCAGAGGTAAACAAAAATGCCTTCTCATCTGTAAATCAGTAACTGCGATAACACTTGTCAGTTACAACAACAACAAAAAAAACAACACGAATAAGCTATCTTTACAAATTATTCATTTTGAGCACATGCAAAGTTGACAATGGAGGACGGTTTCAGTGTCACATTCTCATGTCCCTGCGCTGAATCCATTGCTGTTGACATAATCAAGTAGTCCAAATGTGTAAATAAAAGTGTCTCACAACAGAAGGCAGGAGAATAGGTTAGCTAAAAAATAGAAAATCAAAATGAGTCCAGAAAAAAAAGCAAACGAGATTGACACAAAATAAAAGCGGCAGACCACATCAACGTCATTTCTAAAAGAAGACAGCACATACATTGTAAGATAACTATTCGTATTTTACGCAGAGGTCCTTTCATACTACAGAGACTGTGCATTCACAATTATCTGGGAGCAATAATATCCCAGGCTTACAGTGTAAATAAGTCATGGACACACCCATACAAGACAAACATACTGCTGACAATGTAATACATGTGACGAACAAAATCCTTTAAATCCAGTTGACATCCAAATTTCAGTTTGTGTTTTGGTTATTACCAGTTAAAGTAAACGTAAAAGTAAAAGCAATAACTATTCATCATTAAGCTGGTTTAAAAGACTTAATATGAAATCAAAGCAACAGTATACAGTATTTAAAGAATTTCTGACCGTTCATTTACATTCTTTGTGCGAATTAGTCCACTCTGCTACATGGAGCCTCCAGTGTAAATCCTAAAAAATGCATATACCGTGGGAATGCGCCAACGCCATCCTTTCCCCTTCATCACATTTATCTTCCTCGGCCCGGTGGTGGTTTGGTCCAATGGCCACAGAGTCCTAGTCCTTTATGTCCGGACCTGGAACTTGCCTGCCTTCGTCATGTACTTGATGCCTTTGAAAGGTTTATACTTCTCACCGTACATATCCAGACGATTCACCTTCAGTCCTGTTTATGAAAAACATCACCACAGGTACATTTGTTCAAGATTAAATGACACCACACACACACACACACAAATAATTCACCACTAAAATCAAACAACAGTCCACATGGTCTGTGTCATGTGAGATAGCAATACTGTGTTTGGCACCATCTAGTGGCAATATTATACATTGCTCACGCACTGTGACTGTCAGGTGATTCTCAGCTGAGCAGGGCCAACAGACTAGTGATGGAGCAACTGGTGTATGTTTGGGTCTTGCTCTCTCTTTATTTAAAAGTTATATTGCTTGACAACAACAGTGATTTAAATGGTTGTAAAACTATAGAGTTATTTATAAAAAAAGGTACATGCATGACCACAGAGGACTTAACTTAAAAAAGCCCCCAAAAATGCTTTAATGTAAAATCTAAGAACTGCGAAATTATTAATTAATGGTACATAGAAATAAATGTGATCAGGTACCTGAGATTGCCATCTGTTGGATCTTAAATTGGATGTTGAATGTGGGGTTCTCATCTGGTTTGGAGGCCCCCGTCTGCAAACTCATGCTACCCTTTAGATTGGGGAGCTTTTGAGGGTTGATTTTCCCAACATCCCAAGACAGCAACTGCCCAACACAAATACAAAAATTAACTGAACATAATGACAAAAGCATTACTGTTATTGATATGATTATTTTGTACAGAAATATAGTTTAGTTACCTTTGTGACTGGATCAAACGTGTATGTTCCCTGTGAGGTATTGAGGTTGACATTGAGGACGCCTCGTGGGAGCTGGCTGCTGACAAGAACAGCCTCTACAGCTTTACCCATCGTCTGTTTGGGACCCAGAGTCAAATCAAAACGTCCCTGAGAACTTCCCTCACGAAAGGTGATGTTGTGCTTTACGTACACTGGGATGGCCACCAGGCTGGAGAGGAAGCAAAGCAACACACAACTTTATTATTATGTTTTTTTAGGACAGCGTACAATGTACTTTAAGCTGAAGCAGAGATGCTTGTACCAGACTATAGCATAACAGCTAATTTCAATCTGTAGTCCTATATTGTACATGTCTTTAGTGGTAGGGGAAACCAGACCACCCAGAGGAAACCTACTCAGACACAGGGAGAACACGCAAAGTCCACATAGATAGGTCCTGCCCTGAATGGGAATTGAACCCTTCTTGCTGTGAGACAGGAGAGCTAACCATGAATTCCAGAAAAATTACCAAGCACGTCAAATGCCCCCAAACATGTTACAGTACACTTTTTGGCACAACGTGACTAGAAAAGAGCTTGAAGATGACCACTCACTTCTGAGAGCTGACATGGTATGAGAGTAACCGGAAATTTCCATCAGGAGGGATAAAGGATAGGATCCGCTCAGCCTCCCAACGTTTGAACCGAACACAAGGGTGGAAGCTCACATCGTCAAGCAAACGAGGATTCTGCAAAGGGCAAGAAATGGAGACAGAGAAATAACAGAGACTTTTCATACTTCTATATATCTGATAATCTATTTTTAATCAACAGCGGACGTTCAAAGATTTTTCAAAGGAAAAAAGATAACAGATTACTATAGGCACGCACCATAAATGAAAGAGTGAGATCAGGCATGCCTGTCAGTTTCACACAGGCATCAATGACTCCCTGAATTTCAGCCGTAATAGTTGAGCCTGAAAGACAAGAACAGATGAAAGTGACAAAAGACACATTTGAAATTAATGTGATACAAATTGTAACTAAAATAAAAAATATTTCAGACATTTGGCTTAACCTGCCCGGTACCTGATTTATCAATAATAGCGTCAATCTCTTCCACCACGTCAAAATAAGCCTCATTGTTGGTGTATTTGACTCCAGTGCGTCGCCATGGTACCACTGACAGCTGACCTGTGGGGAGCTGTTCACCCACATTGGTGCTGCCTGGAAATTAAAAGTGACACATACATAAACATTAATACATAAAAAAACAACATCTGATGTTCCACAGATTCCACTCTTATTAACTTATTTCAAAGAAGGAATGCATTATAAAAATTGTATCGGTTAACATGAAGAAGTAATTGCTTGATTAAAACATTTAAATCCTAATTGTGATGAACAACAATTTAATTTTGTTGTCCTCAAAATTCACTAAAAATAATTACACTATATACAAAACAATTAAAGCTGAGTTATTTGATCATGATGAATGTTGATATTGATTATAATGTGGTTACAGTCAGGTCCATAAATATTGGGACATCAACACAATTTTTATCTTTTTGGCTCTATACACCACCACAATGGATTTGAAATGAGACAAACATGATGTGCTTTAACTGCAGACTTTTAGCTTTAATTTGAGGGTATTTGCATCCAAATCAGGTGAACTGTGTAGGAATTACAACAGTTTGTATATGTGCCTCCCACTTTTTAAAGGGACCAAAAGTAATGGGACAATTGGCTGCTCAGCTGTTCCATGGCCAGGTGTGTGTTATATATATATCCCATTTACAAGGAGCAGATAAAAGGTTCAGAGTTTATTTCAAGTGTGCTATTTGCATTTGGAAACTGTTGTTGTCAACTCTCAATATGAGATCCAAAGAGGTGTCACTATCAGTGAAGCAAGCCATAAATAGGCTGAAAAAACAAAACAAACCCATCAGAGAGATAGCAAAAACTGTAGGTGTGGCCAAATTAACTGTTTGGAACATCCTTAAAAAGAAAGAACGCACCGGTGAGCTCAGCAACACCAAAAGACCCGGAAGACCACGGAAAACATGCGTGGTGGATGACCGAAGAATTCTTTCTTGGTGAAGAAAACACCCTTCACAACAGTTGAAGATCAAGAACACTCTCCAGGAGGTAGGTGTATGTGTGTCAAAGTCAACAATCAAGAGAAGACTTCACCAGAGTGAATACAGAGGGTTCACCACAAGATGTAAACCATTGGTGAGCCTCAAAAACAGGAAGGCCAGATTAAAGTTTGCCAAACAACATCTAAAAAAACTGGTGATGTCTATGCGTTCCAGACTTCAGGCTGTAATTGACTGCAAAGGATTTGCATCCAAGTATTAAAATATGAAAGCACATGTACAAACTGTTGTAATTCCTACACCGTTCACCTGATTTGGATGTAAATACCCTAAAATTAAAGCTAAAAGTCTGCAGTTAAAGCACATCTTGTTTGTTTCATTTCAAATCCATTTTGGTTGTGTATTGAGCCAAGAAGATTAGAATTTTGTTGATGTGCCATTATTTATGGACCTGACCTTATTTGTCCAACCATATTATACAGAAAACTATAATGGGAGTGACCTTTACCTGTAATGGTGTTGACCATAGTCCGGAGAATGGTGGGGGGCTTTATAAGCTCTTTGAGAATGTTGGACTCTGTGGCCAGTGGAAAGCCATTGTCCAGCATTTCTTCTAGCAGTTCATAGACTACAACCACATTATCTTTGATAGCAGCCTCTGTACAAACTCCAAAATAGTCCTGACAACAATGACCACACAGAGAAGAACATATTTTAAACTGGTCTTTAAAAAATAAAAATAAAATAAACACAGCTAGATATAATGGATTTTAAACTGATGTTTTTGTTTGAGGAAATACCTGGAATGTGTCAACAACCCTGTGCAGAAACTCAATGACAAAAAGAGGTGGCACCTCACTTTGTATGACAGCGACAAAGTAGATGCGATGCCTGAGCACGCTGATAAGATAGTGATGTGGTGTGGGGATGACCGGCGGGACATTCTCCGGCTCCGTGGCTCGCTCCTGGGCCTCGAAGAAGTAGTCGCACACAGAGCGGCTGACCACGCTCTTCCAGTGCTTCTCCAGAAAAATGTCCCCTGAAGCGTTAATGAGGAACAGGCTGTGGATCATTGTGACAGGAGGCTGAGAGGCTAGAAATGACAATTAACAAAAAGAGATGACTATTAAAAGGTGTGATAACATCTTAAGGACAAGACGTCTTTGACAAAAAAAAAAAAAAACTTGTTGCATTTCATCTTTGTTCGGATCAACGGGACCTTATACAAATGAGCTCAGTAGAAACTTGACTGTTGTACCCTAAATTAAGCTAACTGTTTATTATTAACTCATTTACTACCTGACATTGGTATACAAGTAGTGAGTACACACAAAAAAAGGCTTGCTACCGTATTAACTACAATATTAGTCGGTGCAGCTACAATGCTGAAGTAGCTACAGTAGTTATTTAAGTTCACACAGTGCTATGTGACAGATGACACCGGAACGGCCAATTAATATGCGAGCAAGCTATCGAGTTACAATTGTACCTGATTAGAACCAGGTAAATTAGACATAGTCGTTCTGGATATTTAGACACATCGCTAGGAAGCTACTTCAAACGATCTAATAAAGGCCTGCGCGGATCAAACACGAAAAATAATGCATCTCCATCAGTGCCTCCTCCTCCTTCAGTCCCATGACAGAGGAAAAGCCCTGTCACATCGTACACAGAAGAAAATACCTAAAAATGAAGTAACTACACCGGATTGGCACTTATATCTCCCCCCTAGAGTATTATCCATGTTTACAATTTACTTACCGAAGGCAGTTTTAACGATTTTGTCTCGCCTTTCGTCCTTTTTCCAATTAAAGATTAAACCGCCGTCGTTGCTTCCCGTTAGGTGGAGTGGACTGGGACCTGAGAGCGTTGAGCTCTTTAGCTAACCAATCAGAAGCCATAATTCCTCAAAAAGGTCCACCTTCTCTGTTTAGGGATTGGCCATTAACGCGGAAGCTGCTGGCTAATGGTGAACTCTGATTGGATAGGAGTGTAGCGGCTACAGTAAACACCGGTAATGATTGGCTTTGAAGTGTAGTTCGTCTGACATTTTGTTTGCAATATCAGATTTCATCTTGTGTAATTCCTTTCCATTCATACAAATTATAGACTACTAAATGTTGTTTCGCAGTAACACTGTAACCACTGTTATTTAAAACAGACAAGGCGTAGAAATAAGTGTTCCACTTTATATTTTATAACAATAGAAGGTTGGTCCTTGTAGTAGTAGGCTTATAATCGGGTGTTCCCTAATTATTATACAATCTATGGGTGTTCCCCACACTGATAAACGTGCAGCTAACTTTTGAGGACTCTTGACAAAGTCAGTGACTGGATATTTACCTGTCTGTTAGTATTATTTTAGCACTTTGTGGAAACCAGGGGTTATCTTTTTTATTTAATGGGACTTAGTGGTCAAACGTTGTCACAACAATCGAGCTAAGAGTAAGCATACAAAAGTGTGTAGACTATTGTGCACTTATTGGCATTGATTGTACCAAAATAAATTATCTCATCCAGCTACTCAACACACAAATGCATCTTAACAACCCACCCTGTAGTAAAAGTACATGATTTAAAGTGAAACATAATTGGCTCAACATAATTTATTTTCATTTTATGTTAAAATGTACAGAGTTCTTTGAAAGTACTTGCTAAGAAAGAAAAACGAATAAATGGAATACATACAGGAACAGAGTTGAGAGTAGAGGCTGCCGAGCACATATCAACCTTCACTGTGTGCACCCGGCTGTCATTCCTCTCATTATTTTGCGCTCTCTCTTAGCATACAACGCAACATGTACAATTACAAAGGATACAAAAAGGGAAGCGATATAAACAGACAGAAATATACTGAGCTCATTTTTACATGCCTCTTAAATGTAAGGAAGTCAGCCTATACACACAAGTAAAAAAAAAAAAAAAAAGACAAAAAAAAAAAGAATGCCAAGTGACCTTTAGATATTTGTAGTCCTTTTGTTTAAAATAGCATTAATATACTACACAAAGATAGAAAAACTCTAGAGATGAGATGGAATGGAGAGGTTAAAGGCATCTTAAAGTCACTAATAGTGAGTGGTAATTTTTTTGAATTTTGAATTTCTTAATAATTATTACCCAAGAGGCGAGCTAAAAAATATGTTGTATTTTTCCTGAAACAGAAGTGAAAAAAATGACAGTACCAATATCATGTCAGAATTTCCTTTCATATTATAGAAAAAAACATTTTTTTCTACAATTGGTTTTTAAAGTCAAAAAGAGTCAGCTTGTGTCATAAAAAAAGCTGCCCAGTCTGATAAAATTCAGAAAACAAAAACAACAAAAACTTATAAGTACAGAACAAAACTATACACACAAAGTATGCAATGTCAGGTCTGTTTAAAAAAACAACAAAAAAAAAACCTTTTGACTTTGAATACTTGTCAAGGCCACCTGCTTCACCCTCTCCATGTGATCACCATAGCCAACAGGACCTTAAACACTTGCTCGCCTCTGACCCTGCTTCTGTAAGACTGTGCCTCTGAGGGCCAATCCATGCACTGGATCAGGTATTTAGACATACCTTTTATAAAGCTGTTCTGTTTACTGCCATTTCTCTAAACCATGGGAGTGCAGAATTTGCAGGAAAGAAAATATACAGTTAACAAAAACATTGTTCAAAAACGAGTCCTCGACCTCTTTGGGCCAGTAACACTTACAGAGGGGTGGTCAGCTATAAACCCATATAGCTTTCCTTAAAAGCACATGAAAATTCAGTTTTGATCTGCATACTCTTAACTGTTAAAAAAGTTTGACATGATACACTGTCAGTGGAGTGTAGACAGTTGGATTTTCTGAGCTAGCCACTGGTTGGTTCATGCTAGTCAGTGTGTCTGTGTGTGTGTATGTACTGCTGAATATTGGGAAGTACCAGAATATTTACATCTAAATGTTTGGAGTGTTGACAAACTGGAAAATAATGCTACTTGTTTTATTTATGGACATATAATAAACAGTAACTTGCTTATCTCCTCCATGTATTTGCTGTGTTTTTTGGTACAACACTGTCCATCCCGGAAGACTCTGAGACTCAACACCTCGAACACCAGAGGCGCTTCGCACATGACTTTCTGAATAGAGGTGAAAAGCCACCAGACCAAATGGGTACAGAGATGTTCAGGTATTTCTGAGCAAGAGGGTCTTTAGGTATTTCAGAATGCCATACATATAAAGACCAAAGCATATAAGAGGTGGGACTGCACACTAATATTTTCAAAAAGTGTAACAAAAACAACAAAATAAGAGTCAACATCAAATTGAACAAAACAATAGTTTGCCTACAATGTTTCATTGTCTTTTTTAAGGTAAGGCTTCCTATATCAATTAAAAGATTGTGTGCATGGTTGAATATAGTCAGTTAACTTTTCTCATATGCAATTTGACAAAGTAAGGTATTCCTGTATTGTCTTTTTCTGTGTTTCCTCTTCATCTGTCCTTCCCTCTTTTCCTCCTGAGTGCTGGAGGGGATAAGGGAAGCTCATGTGAAACCTCTTTACAGAAGGCTGTGTGGGTATGGCCTGAAGCAGCAATGCACCACCGAGGTCCATGTTCACATGCCGAACCCTAAGCTGTTTACCTGCTCCCACAGGCAGCCAGCTGGAGGGAGACTGGAATACTTCCAAAATAAAATAGGACATAATGACAACATAGAAAAACAGGAAACCCCAGGACCATTTTTATCTCCTATTCATTCCTCTTTGTGGTGCCTGCATTGGCAGTGCAGAGGGAGGTCAGGAGTAATGGACATTACAGTACACCGCTCTAACTCCGATTCTACTATTTGAGTCTGATACTCATCTGCTCATGTAAGGGGACTGTTTTGGGACACCAGCATAACTGTGGTGTGAGGGACCAGTGTACATCATGTTTCCATGGTGATTGGGCTGCATAGGCTGCTGTGGATAACCCTGGCCTCCCATCATACCCATTTGCATCTGCATAGGGTACTGAGCTGGCTGATTCATGTAGGCGGGGTTACCATGATAACTACTGTTCATCATTGGCTGGGGCATTCGGTATCCGGCCGACATAGCATTAAGGGGAGCCATGTTCATCGAATTGTACGGTGCCGGTGTTGGCATAAGATTGGGCATCATGCCTCGTTGCACGGCCAAAGTGCGCGGTGTTCCCTGCATGGCCACGGCTCCCGAGCTGCGTCCATATAGCTGCTGCTGGTGTGGGGCAGGGGCGAGCTGCTGAGTGGCTTTGGAGCGGATAGAAATATGGCCTTTGACAGTAGCCATTTGGCCCTGCAGCCGCTGAGTGTGGGGCGGGGGGCCGAGGCCAATGTTCGTGGTGGGCATATTACACTGCAGCTGTAGTGAGCCTAGGTTCATAGAGCCAGAACTGAGGTTTGGAGGTGGGGTCATAGTGGGCTGGCCCTGGGGGAGAGGTGTGTGAGGAGATGGGGCCAGTCCAGGGTTGGATAGGGAGACACTGGTGGCGTAGGACGTGACAGAGGCAGAGTGGGAGTAGGGCAAGCCATGGGGGTCCATGATGGTGTTAGTGAGCTGCTGCAGTTTAGCCAGGCTGAATGTTGCAGAGGGCTGGGGGTAACCACCTGTGCCAAAGTCTTGACCCATGCGCTCATAGAGTGTGCGGCCCCCTCCTCCGCCCCCACTCTCTGGGATCTCCATAATCATTGGCGTGGAGGCAAAGCCATTACCCATACTACATTGGGACAGAGGCTGCTGCTGTTGCTGTTGCTGCGGAGGGGGTGGGGGGGCTGAGGGGGCAGGTTGGGAGTTTGGGGCCTGCTGTTGCTGAGGTGGCTGCTGCGGGACCTTCTTCTGGGACTGTTGCTGTTGCTGGTTTGTGCTGGGGGGTCTCTCGATTACACCACAGCTCTGAGGAGACTTAATGCCACAACTGGGGGTGTTGGACGGGGGTGGGGGTGGAGGGGGCTGAGGGACAGCGCTGCCGACGTTACTGGCACTGGGACCACTGTTAGGGCCCTGTCCCGTCTGCTGGATGTGGCTGCAGCTGCCCATGGAGAGCTGGGAGCCCCCTGTTCCAGTGGTAGAACTGAGACTAGGAGCTGGAGCAAAAGAGCAGCTGTTGGACTGGGATGATGAAGATGGAGGTGCTGAACTGGAAGAAGACGGCGCTGATGAAGATGCAGTTGAGGCTCCTGCTACAGCAGCCGACATACCACCTCCATTGCCCCCGTTCCCTGTTCCATTTCCCCCCCCTCCCATTGTGGAGTCATAGCTGCTGGGGTTGTCGTAGTTCTCTGTGGTGCTCTCTATGCTCCCCAAGTCACTGAAGCCACTGTCCACCACTTGCTGCGAGTGGTCCGATACAGACGGGACATCCATCATTGGCGAAGTTTCCATATTTTGCTGGGATGGTGCAGAGAGAGAACTGGGGTGTTCAGGTGTGATTTGAGTGTACCCCCCTCCAGTACCTCCATTGTTGCCCCCTGCTCCATTTGGACCAGGGGTGCCGCCCCTCTGTCCAACAGGTGTTGTGTCCATGATGCCCGAGGGCAGCCCGGGACTGTTGACTGAGCGAACAGACTGATTGGGTAAAGGTGGCATGGGAGGGTTGGGCATGGGGCTACTGTGTTGGGATGCCCCACACTCCTCCACTAAAGCCAAAGCCTCTTCCTCCCCCTCCCCAGTGTGGCTGTAACTCTGCAGAGTCCGGCATGCGGCTAGGGTCTCCTCGCAGTCCTGGTAAGCCCCATGGTGCGGGTGGGGTTCTGCCTCTTCGTCCTGGGCTTCCCCCTGTGTCAGGGACTGGACCGCCTGAACGGTCTCCAGGTCTAGCTCATTGGAGTGGTGGTGGGGGTGGTGCGTGTGGTCTGAGTGCTGGTGGGAATGTGGGTGGGGGTGCTGAGGCTCCATTAACAGCGCAGAATTCTTGTCTTCGTGCAAAGGAGGGAGGTCCATTGGTTCTGAGGGAACAGACATGGCCGTAACGGTTTCCACTGCTGCGGCAGCTGCAGCAGACTCCTCCTGCTCTCTGCGCCTCCTCTCGTCCTGCTGGGGGTCAGCAGAGGATGGGCCACTCTTAGCCCCCTGCAGCAGCTCCTCCTCAGCCTCCTCCTCCTCTTCCTCCTCCTCCTGCTTGCTGACGTAGTCTCTGGCCATGCTGTTCTCCATGTCTAAAAAAGCTTCTCCCTGTGGTTCTTCTTTAACGGGAGGAGAGCTCGTCCGAGAGGCAGGCTCCCCCTCTTCATCCTCTTCGTCATCATCATCCTCAGTGTCTGGGCTTTTTCTTTTCTTACTGCTGTTGCTCTTTTCATCTGCATGCCCATCACCTTCATCATCAGCATCATGGTCATCACTGCGCCTGCTTCCTGAGCCTGGCGTGACGGCCGCCCGTCTGCCCATGTTACTACACTCCTCTTCCTCCCGCTCTTCATCATATTCGTCCTCCTCACGGTCTCCCTCTGTGTCCTGGGGCCGGGTCGGGGGTGCCCTTGGCCCAGATGTGGAAGATGAGGACGAAGGCGAGAGCAGAGGACGAGATGGAGGACGACTGGGTTTGTCTTCTTCTTGTTCATCTTCCTCTTCATCATCATCCTCTTCCTCTGGCTCTGAGGTGGGGGGTGGCTTTGGGGTAGGCTGAGGGGGCTGCCGGAGGGCTGGGTTTTTGGGTGGCCTCCCTCTCCTCTTAGGAACTTTCTGCTCTACAAGTTTGGGAAGATAATCATCTTCATCGTCCGAGTCTTTGTGTTTGTTGTCCCGCTCCAAGTTTGTTCGACACACTCGTTTGCTGTTGCGCTCATCCTGTTCTGGGTCTTTGTCAAGCAGCCTTTGTCTCTCCTGCTCTCTCTCCGGCCTCTCTGCCTCCTCCTGGGCCCTCTGCAGGTACCAGCCTCTGGGTTTGCGGCCAGGCTTCATCTTGATTTTGGCGGGTGGAGGATGCCCACTCTGGTTTGGGCAGTCAGCAGCTGCACGCTGGTTAGAACCACTGCCAGGTGGTCTCCCAGGTCCTCTTTTCTTCCAGTGCAGAGGTTTGCGGCTCTTTCCCTTTGGCCAGCCTTTTTTCTTTTTGACTGGTGCTTCAGGGTTGGCTGCTGAAGGCTCTGTAGGAGGTGCTGACATGACAGCCACAGGCTTGAGGACAGGTGTCAGCTCTGAAAAGAGGTCGCAGGAAAAGCTTCGATTAGAAAAAGCCTATTAAATTGTAATGTATTATATTAGCTTTTTTTACATACCATCGTCTTCTGAGTCAGTGACATTGCAGTGGCGGGAACGTTTGGGTGATGGGTCTGATAACCGCAGAGCAGATCGGGCAGGTGGATATCGCCGTAGTGGATGTCCCAGCGGCGTTTCCTCCTCGAGTGTGGGCATGGGTCTCTCGGAGTCTGAATCTACAAAAGGCTCATCTAACACCTCAGTGGTCTCAGAAATGGTCTCCGTTACTACACTGCTGTGAGGGTGACTGCGTTGACGAAAACGTCGCTTCCTTAAGGGCTTCTGAGGAGAAAACACAAGCAATAAATATCTGACTTACAAAGGAGTGGAACACATTTTTGATCATTTGAATGATTGTAAAAACTTTTGTAGATGTCTGACCTTGCACTTAAGCCCCATGGCTGGTTTGGTTAGCATTGGTGGGGAGCACGCATTCCTGTCCACATCATCCTCATCTTCGTCATCCTCCTCCTCTTCCTCCTCGCTGCTCTCGCTGAAGCAACTTTTCCTGACGGGAGAAGAATCACTCAACCTGGGAACTCCAGAAAGCTGTACCAGATTGTCCCCAGGCCCATCTGTCAGTCTGGGTTTAGGACCTCGCTTTTTTCTGGGGGGGCGGCCTCTCCGTGAGGGGGTTATGGAGGAGTGACTAGTCATTCCAAGTTTGTGAAAAGATACAGCCTCTGTCTGTCTGTCCAGAGAGAAAAGGGATGGTGGGCTGCTGGCAGAGCCATGGGTTTTATCCTGCTCTGTTGTCTCATTGTCTTCATCCTCATCATCTACAGGGCGAATCTTAGGAGGACGTCCTGGCTGAGTATTATCCTTCCCCTTGCCCCAGGGCCAGTTTTTGGGTGGGCGCCCCCGTGGTCGACGCTCTCCGTTTGTTGGCGGCGCAGGACGTTGTGCTTCTGGAACAGGTGGACTGCGAAGTTGAGCAGAGTTAGGGGAACTTTGGCTAATGGGAAACCCCACAAAGCCCTTTCTCTCCTCATCTTCATCCTCCTCCTCTTCCTCCTCGTCTTCTTCTTCTTCCACCTCCTCTCTTTTCTTTGTGTGACGCATGCGCCAGGACATTGATGGGCCCTTTGGACTCGGCTTGATCTGAATAATGTAAAACGGAATTTGTCTCATAAACAAGCCAACACTGAATGAGGACCTTCATCTCCACCTGCAGAACATTTAACTCTGGCTTACCTCTTTGCGGTTGTTTTCCTCTGCTTCCTCGTCCTCCTCCTCCTCATCGTCATCATCTCCATCTGCATCAGAAACCACTGTGTTGGTTACAATGACTGGAGTCCAGCGGAGACACTCTGGGTCTACCTCCAACTGCCTTGGCCGGGCTTTGAGACGAGCCATGTGATCAGCTACAAGCTTCTCACGTCGAAGAAGCACCAATCTGCTAAAAGGAGAACATATCATCACCATGTCCATAAGTACAGTTGTGCTCATAAGTGTACATACCCTGGCAGAATGTGATTGTTCGGCCATTTTTTAGAAAATAGGAATGATAACACAAAAACCTTTCTTTCACTCATAGTTAGTGGTTGAGTGAAGCCATTTATTGCGTTTACTCTTTTGAAATCATAATGACAACAGAAACTACCCAAATGATCCTGATAAAAAGTTTACATACCCCAGTTCTTAATACCGTGTATTACCACCTTTAACATCAATGAATGCTTGAAGTCTTTTTTGGTAGTTGTGGATGAAGCTCTTTATTTTCTCAGATGGTAAAGCTGCCCATTCTTTTTGGCAAAAAGCCTCCAGTTCCTGTAAATTATTTTGCTGTCTTGCATAAACTGCAGGTTTGAGATCTCCCCAGAGTGGCTCAATGATATTGAGGTCAGGAGACTGAGATGGCCAGTCCAGAACCTCCACTTTATGCTGCTGTAGCCAGTGATAGGTCGACTTGGCCTTGTGCTTTGGATTGTTATTATGTTGGAACGTCCAAGTATGTCCCAGGCACAGCTTCTGGGCTGATGAGTGCAAATCTTTCTCCAGTATTTTACTAATATGCTGCATTCATCTTTTCCTGTGCCTTTGTAGCTCACACCATGTTTCACAGTAGGAATGGTGAACCTTTCATCATAAGCCTTGTTGACTCCTCTCCAAATGTCTAGTTTATGGTTGTTTCATCACTCCAAAAGACTTTGTTCCAGAAGTTTTGAGGCTTGTCTCTGTGCTGTTTGGTGCATTGTAAGCCGGATGCTTTGTGGAATGAGCATAGTAATGTCTTTCTTCTGGCGACTCAACCATGCAGCCCATTTTTCTTCAAGTGCGTCCTTATTGTGCATCTTGAAACAGCCACACCACTTTTTTTCATAGAGAGTTCTGTATTTCACCTGAAGTTATTTGTGGGTGTTTTTTTGCATCCCAAACAATCTTCCTGGCAGTTGTGGCAGAAATCTTTGTTGGTCTACCTGACCTTGGTTTGGTTTCAACAGAATCTCTCATTTTCCACTTCTTAAATAGAATTGGAACACTGCTGATTGGCAGTCTCAATTCCTTGGATTTTTTAAATATCCCTTTCTTGTTTTATACAGTTCAAATACATTTTCCTGCAGATCCTTTGACAATTCTTTTGTTTTTCCCATGACTCAGAATAAAGAAACGTCAGTGCAGCACTGGATGAAAGATGCAAGGGTCTGTCAGGAGCCCAGAAACTCACCGACCTTTTACACACACTCAGATTACAAGCAAACAGATCACAGGTGAGGATGGTTACCTTTAGTAGCCATTCAAACCTGTTTGTGTCACTTGTGTGCATGTTTTTAGGCCAAAATCACCAAGGTATGTAAACTTTTATGTTTCTGTTGTCATTATGATTTAAAAAGAGTAAGAATACTATGAGTGAAAAAAGTTTGTGTTTTTATTAATATTTTCTGAAAAACTGGCAAAAAAAAAAAAATCACAAATTCTGACATAGTATGTAAAATTATGAGCACAACCGTATCTGTTCACTGCAATCATTCAGGCTTTGTCACCAATAGACCATATAATGTCTCTAACCTGTCTCCCCGCTGCTCCAGCATGTTGAGGCTGTGCAGTGTGGTCGTAATGTCTTGTGGACAGATTCCAGTCAGTTTGCTGAGTTGACGTATACTGATTTGGTGATCGCGTAGGTCATAGAGACACTCTAGCACAACACTTCGCCAATAGGCAATATAAGACAACCGTCCAAGGTCAGACAGAGGCTTTTCTGGTGATCCTGGCTGGCCTTCACGCTTTGACAACAGATAGCCTAAAAATGGACATAAAGAGAAAAGGATTAAAAATTCACACTAAAACTTTAAGGAAATATGTCCTTCCTCCAGTCACTACTAAACTTACTAAAGTCAATAAGAAAACGTCCATAGCCCTGGCGTTGGTACTGTGGAAGGATCATGATGCATGATACGTTGTATTTTTGTTGACAGTGCTTTTCCTAGAAAATAGGGAAAATATGCAAGCGGATTACAATGATTGAATTTAATCAAGAATTTACATTTTCTTTGGCAGGTGGCAAGTCCCTTCAATCGCAAATCCTCGTTCATACATAACTACTTTAACACACTACAACCTTTCAACTCTAAGAAATTGCAATTAAAATACACTTACACTACTGTCTCTTTGGTAAATTAATGACAACTATAATAATAATGGATTGGATTTATATTGTGCTACTTAAGGCTAAGATATCAACAGAAAACAACAGAAAAATCTCCTCCCAAACTAAAAATATATTTTTGGCTAATAAAGTAGGAATGACACAGTAGTCAGTTAAATTTACCTTAGAAAAGTATCCGACAAGGTGACAGCCTTTGTTGTCATTCTGGGTCAGGACGTAGAAAAGGAAAGGCTCCACATCATAGTACAGGGTCTTGTGGTCCAGAAACAGCTTGGCCAGCAGACACAAGTTTTGACAGTAGATTGTGCTCACATTTCCATCAACCTGTTGGCAAGTTAAGGCAAGTCAGATTAGCTCATGTAGCTGCTGTAAAAGACAGGTACAAAGAGCAGACATAAAGGTAAGTTTTGAGAAATGATCCCCACTAAGCTGCATCTCTGGAGACTCTGGCTGTTGGAAAGGGCAGAAGAGAGAAACAAAGAACTGTCGAAAAGAAAAGGAGGGAGGTTCAGCTGGCCACATATTCTTTCTGTCCTCATATTGAGAATGGAGTGGAAAGCCAGGAAACAAGAACTGCAGTGACCATACCCTGTAGAGTGCAGACAATGGCGCTCAGCAAAATTCAGCCTGAGAAATCTAGGAATTGCTTTTGATGAGGCAATGTCTTTGCAACACCACACAAAATCTATTAAAGAACTGCTTCTTTCAACTGCACAACCTCTCTAAACTCCGATTGACGGTGTTGAAAGATGAGGTAGAGATGACAATACATGCTTTTGTCTCCTCGCAACTAGACTGCTGTAATAGTCTACTGACGTGTCTAAATATGAAACAGCTGACCCGCCTGCAGCTGGTCCAAAATTCTGCTGCGAGGCTCCTGACCGGCATAGGACCCATATTCTGAAATCTCCACATTGGCTTCCTGTTACATAAAGAATCTACTTTAAAATTCTAGTCCTGACATTTTAATGCCTACATGGGCAGGCTCCTCCCTATTTTTTTCTGACAATTGCTAGACTCTCTAGATTCTTTTAAAAACTGAATTAAGACATTTTTCTTTAAACAAGCATGTTTCTGTACTTTAGGATGTATTCTATTATGTCTGTGTGAAGCACCTTGTGACTGCGGTCTGAGAAAGGAGCTATATAAATACATTTTACTTATAAGTCACTAAATTATCTGTCACAATACCACCGCACACTCAAGACCTTTACAATACATTTATTCTTAAAAATAAAAAACAATGTAGACATATTCTGTTTAATGATTGATTTGGGATAGCATTAGGTAAACTAGCAAAGCACGCACTGTTTGGTTTATCAGCTTTTCTGCAACTTACCTCAAATACAGAGACGTCACTCTTCCTGTAGATTTCATTGGCAGGTGGATGGAACCATTGGCACTTCTTCATGTGCTGGTAAAGGATGCTGCGACTTTTCATGTAGCGCAGGCAGAACTCGCACAGGTACAGCTTAGGGAGTCTGAACAGTGAAGGACACAAGAAGAATTTAGATAAATCATCTTTATTGGAAATTTCTTAATAAGCATTAGATTGTTGAAGCTGGCAGTAGTCTTAGTTTATGAAAAGGCAGTTAAGATATTTATCCGTCATAACGTCATGGGTTTCAGCACAGTATGTTACCTGCTGTACTCCTGGGGGTACGGAGATGAATACCATGTCTGGATCTCATATTTTCCAAACTCTATAACTGATGGACAGCGCATCTGCGGGTCTGGTGGACCAGTCACTCCAACTTTCTGTATATGTTAGCAACAATGTTGGCAGAGAGAGAGAGAGAGAGAGAGAGAGAGAGAGTGAGAGACAAAGACATCAAACGTTATCACAAGCAGCATAAGCGGATTGATGTCGCAAGAGATTTTCTGATGGCATTCAACCTTTGACACTTGATTGAACATTTATCCCTGCCATTTATATGACCACGCACTCTGTCGTCACTCGCTGAAAATCACACTACAGCCATTTAAAAAGATCAAAGTCAAGCCCTGCGACTTTTACAAAGTCAACGATAGACCGATAGATTAGAGCAGACCACTGCACCTAATATTCATTATTTATTAAAAACAAAAATACAGTAACAAGAAAAAGTGTGTGAACCATTTGGAATTCCATGGTTTTCTGAATAGATTTGTCTTGAAATGTGATCTGATCTGTGATATAAGTCAAGGGTATTAACATAATACATACAACATAATGTGTCTAAAAATAATTACACAAAAAACTGTCATGTCTTTATTGAACACACTCATTCAACATTCAAAATGTCAGTGAAAAAAGTATGTGAACCCTTAGAATTAATAACTGGAGCCTTAACAACTCTCACATGTTGCTCTCTCACCAGTTGATCTCAGAACTGATACAGTCTCTTGGAATTAAAGATGAGTCCAGATGCTTTTGGACCTGGATGACTGAGAACCTTCACAGACATCCTCACATCATCCTAAGCGTGTTCTTCTTGTGCAGAGCAAACTCCAAACGTTTGAGGGGTTTTTAATCAGACAAACTAGCTGTAGTCCACACCTCCAAACATTTTATCTTAACAAAACTCCAGGTGTGCTAAAACCTCCAATTAACTTTTTGAGGTTATTAACTCAAAGGTTCACTTACTTTTTCAAAAGGCCCTATGAGTTTTTTTTGGTTGTTCTCAATAAAGACATAAAAGATCATAATTGTTTTGTGTAATTATTTTTAGACACATAATGTTTTTCAATACCCTTGACTTAGATGAAGATCAGAAAACATTTTAGACATTTTTAATTCAGAAAACCATGATATTCAATGGTATTCCTCTCATTGCATTATCTGCTTTGTGTAAACCAATACTTACTGACATACAAATGCTGCACTCAAGCTCATTCTGGTAAATTTGCTAGTAAGAGAGTGGATTTTACGGCACCTGTAATGCCAGTTCCTGGATATGTCTGAACAGTTCAATGTCTTTTTCCGTCAAATTTTCGTGACCGGGCAGTTTCTCATCCTCGTCACGCCAGTCGCTGCCTTCCTGATTGTCTGGGGATTGGAAAGCAGAGTCACCATTAGTGCAAATCTAGTGAGAGGCTTTCTAGACAGGGAGCAAAGTTGTCTGTTGATTGATTTTTACAGTGATGTTACAGCCACAGTGGGCGGCCAGAGATGCACTGCTACACAATACTTTTCAACAGAGTAGATTTAGCTGATAAAGCCACAAGGGGATGGGGTGATAGACTGACGTAGGGTAGGGGTGTCATAAACTGTATTAGTCTCAAGCTCTTGTTGATCAAAACACAACTTAAGGTGCTGCCAATATTTCTGCTCGTGGGTATTCTCAGCTGCTGGGCTGTACTTCACACTGTGCGTTTGGCTCTAGAAGCGAGTAGAAATAGAACTGCAGGTGGCATTTTTAATGCTTGACAAATCAATGCTAGCATTTTTAGCCTTGCTCTGCAAATTCTTGATACAGTACAGGGGTGTATAATTTGTTAGGACACACACAGTTTCTGCATAAATTAGAGAACTGAGTCTGAAGAGCAACACTGATAATTACATCAGATAAAAATATAGCATGTTTGTTAGTATGCTTTGAGCAACTTTTATTGCCATTTGAAAAACAGCTCTTTAGGTCAGCTCTGTTTTGAATTAATGCTTTTAGCTAACCATAGCTGAGGTGCTGTGGGTACCAGCAGACAAACACCCCTTCCCCTTACCCGCCCTGTCATCTCCATCTCCCTGTCGACTGGCTTTCTTACGGATGCGGCACTGCTGTGAGTAGTCCACCACTTCCTGGCGTGCCTTACGCCCCTCAGGTGACGGTGTGAAGAATTTTGTGAGAGCATCGATTAAACCCTTTGTCTTGTTGTTAAAACGGAGGCTGCCCTGCGTCAGGTCATCATCCTCTCGCATTGAGAAAAGCAGCCGATCGTCCCCGGGATAACCCTCACAGGAAGAGCTTGACGACGAGTTGGGTGATGCAGACCGCTTCCGTCTGCCACGGCCTCCAAGTTTCTTGAACGGCCTTCCTGGTCTAATGAGATAAGGAATGACAGGTGTTGAGATTAGGTAAGTAAGTGTTATGTATGTAATAATTTCAACATACAACTACAACTTATGTGCCACATAAACATCCTACAGCAAGTGAAAAATACATGTATATGCTCATGCTGTGCAGTAGGTTAGAGGTGGTTAGTGACATGACACATTGCTGCAGCCATCCACCAGAGAAAAGATATTATTAGATGAAAACATCTCTCTACCTGTTCTTGGGCCGTCCCAGCGATGTGCTGTAGCGTTGTTTGATTTGTGCTGCCTTGTCGTGTAAAAGTTTTCCCTTTTTTCTTGGTTGACAGATTTGACAAATCCACATACCTGGCAATAAGAAGTGGATTAGACAGGACAGTGGCATGCATTATTACTTATATGTTGCTTTTTCTAAGACAAATACTGCAAATGATCTTTTAATTTAAATAATTGTGTGTTTTACAATCAATTGGAAAAAATTGTCTATTTACCCTTTGGCATCCGCATGAGTGGAGGATCACAGCACTCCATGTGGAAGCCCCGGTCACAGGAGTCGCAAAACAGCATGTTGTCCTACAAACAGGTTTGTGGGAAATAAAAAAAAAAAAAGTTTCAAAGTATGCCCTCCAACTTTAACTTTAAAATTATATAAAAAAAAAAATTAAAAAGGAGCATTTGACTAATGCCTATTTCAAAAGCAACCCTTTTGAAATAGGCTGGTTGCTTTAAGCATTTTACCATTTTAATCCAAATGTGTTTCTTTGCCAAGCATCTTTTTTATTTATTTATTTATTTTACAAACATTTGAATAACAATGATTCCTGACTAGACATTAAAAGAAAACACTGAAATGGGGAAGCCTAAAATAGCTCACTCCCAGGACCACAGATATATCTGTCAGTGTCTCTATCTGGCACTTAAGTAGAGAGCTCAGAGACACTGTTTTGCTGCCTGTCCGCCATATTCACTCATCCACTCACCGCATTCTTTCCTTGATCCTGACAGCTGCTGCAAGTCTTGCATTCAATGCACTGCCACCACAGCGCCTTGACTCGTGCTGTGAGCTCTGGGGAAAACTTGAGACAGGACGGGTGGCCTGCAGGTAGTAGACATGCATATTTTAGTGCATCAACATCACAATCTTTTTTGTCACAACTCTGACTGACAGCTGTGACCCACTTGTGTCACTACAGAGAGGGAGAACATGTTCCTTTTGGAAATGAAATCTCTTTCTGAATCCAACCTGGCTGCAAAGAGTGTTCAGACAAATGACAATCTGCCAGAGACATGCTTTTCCGCACTTTGAAGAGTGGCAAAAAGACTGCTTTTATGTGGAATATAAACCCAAAGAGAGAAAAGAAACAACCTCTTCTTTACACATGGATTTGACTTAAGACATGAACCTAAGATACCTATCTAGTCTAGCTCTAGTAACTATATTCATAAATTTGATCTTACTAAATATGTTGAAATTAACTGCCCTTTAGATTAATTATAGCTGCATAAGGAACTGAATGTGCAATGATATTTTTTGTATTGCTCACCACTGTTGCCACAGTCGGCACAGGAGATGAGCTCCTCTGGCTTCTTATCGCGATTCTGCTCCTTGGTCCCCAAACAGAAGCTGCAGATGGGGATAGGCTCTGCCACCGGCTAGAGAGGAGAAAAAAGAGAAAATACATTTAATGTAACTGAATGCACTGTACAACTTAAAACAACAAAGAAGCATTTTGTGTGTGTGCGTGTGTCAAGCTAAGATTAGATCATTTATTAGTTGTCATGTCATTAGCCACAGTGTGTGTCAATGTGTCTGCAGATTTGTGCCTTGACTTGCTATACTGCCTTTACTGACTGATGTCTTTTCTGTTTAATCCCCTAGCAGTGTGTCCTAATTTGACAAACCATACCATCAAACATTCAGTTCTGGTGTTCCATAAATCTTTTAGTTTGTCCCCAGCCACACAAATCATGTCAGCAAGCATCTAATCAAAATAAACAAAAAAACAAGTACTTGACTGTTATAGGTACATGGATATGAGCCTTATCCAGGTGTGCAGAAATCAAACGCCATAAGAACTGGATATGTTAACATTTCCATATTTTTCCGGGTTGTTTGGGAAAACTGACTTTGTCATGCATGTCTGTAAAAGATACTATACAAATCAAACACACCTGTCTGTCCCAGGGGTAAATCTGCGTGAATGGAAGCATTTTGGGTACCCAAGAAGGGTACAAAAAAGTGCTATATAAATGTATGCCATTTACAATTTATCAAATGCTTCTGATTTTTACACTAGTAGCATCTAAAACCGCAAATGTTAGCTTCTTTTTACCAATTGACACCAAAAAAAACATGCCACCAACCTCCTACATTTATGGTTACAGTCGACACTGTATAATTTTGAAGGACCATGGAGTGTTCAATAGCTGAGAGCATCTGCATCCAGAAAGGCCAACCACTGTAAGCCAATCTCATGGCAACATGTACAGGATAAAGCATTAAAAACAAATCTCAGCTTTATTTAGAGCAGCCATTCAAACAACAGGTGGAAAGCATTTATAAGACACAGGACAATGGGCCTGCTGCTATTGTGTCTGGAGCAGGTGGAGATTCAGAAGCAGCAATAGTGCGAGCGTTAACAGAGCAGCAGGCTACTGCAGCCAAGAAAGGACACAACGTCAGTGGCCCGAGTTCCTTAATGTTCAGTTTTATAAAGCAGCTACACACTGGTACTGCAGAACAAGTCACTAGACGTGTGGGTTGCTGTTTATTTCATCACAGTGCCTGTTGACAAGTTGAGAGCACGTACAGTAACACACTACACAATGTTTTTAGCAAGATCTTATTTATTCATATTTATTGTGAGGATTAATCCCTTGAGATGAATTATCTCAGTTTCGAGGGGGTCCTCTTACTCACATTCATTCACTAGGGACACTTTAGAGTTGCCAATTAACCTGTACATGCATGTCTTTGGACGGTGGGAGGAAGCTGGAGTACCCGGAGAGAACCCACGGTAATACATGGAGGACATGCAGACTCCTCACAGAAAGACCGGAGTCGGCCAAGTTTTGAACTCATGACCTTCTTGCTGTGAGGCAGGAGTGCTAACCACTCTGCCACATGCACCCCAAACTGCATCTGCATCCAAACCACCCAATGCCACAGTGGAAAAAACAAAGTATTGACATGCAATGCTTGACATGTACCTTCCAAACACAAACAATTTGAAAATATTAAAATGACCATTCCTGTACACAGATCATCTAAGAGTGAGTAACAGTCACATTTTATTGAAATCAAAAAAGGTGTGAGAGTGCCACTGTCCAATTAGAATAAGATTATACTTTTCCTTTGTTTTTGGGCAAATACACCAGAGTAATACAATACTATACATTTTTATCCAAAATCCTACCCAGAATACCTGATTTTCCATCTCCAAGGTCATTACATGCAATTGAATGCACCAGAGACCAGCTTCTGATTTATTTAGATGCAAGAAAACAACAAGACGACGACAGAGGCAGTAAAGTTGGTGTCAGTGTAAAGTGCACGTAGCTGCAGAGCACTGGTGAGGCTGGCAGCAGGTCCTGGCAGGGAGGAGACAGGGACAAGAGTTTGATTTATTGGGTTCATTTCCTTCCGACTCAGGCTGCTTCCAATTCCAGCGTCCCCCCTTTCCCTCTGCCCCCCACCACCACCCACCACAGCACAGGGACGGAGAAACAAAAGGTATGGAGTGTGTCAGTAAAGGAGGGAAAAGAGAGGTAAACAGAGAGGGGAAGAGTGAGAGATGTGAGGAGAATCGGAAAAGCGCCAACAAGAGGAAAAGAAGAGATAAAAGAGCTTTACATGTGGATAAATAGATCACTTGTGCTCAATTTCTATGATCATTTTACACCCCCTAAGGTGAAGATATTGCTCATGTAGACCACATCTTTTAAAGTGGTAAAAACAAGGCTGCATGATGTTTTCAAGGTCAAGTCCAAGCACTTTGCAATAATCTCAAAGGTCAGTGTTTTCAAGCTTTGTCAATACTTTACAAACGTGCTAAATTACAGACTATTAAAGCCAAGGCCCAGCATTTTTTGCATTTTCTATATCACATTTCAAATGACTTACAGAAAAAAAAACTACACTTAAAAACTTTTGGAAAAACATTAATTTAGAACGGGACTTTTAGGGACTATTTAAATAATAGAGTTGAAACATACACAAACCAATCAATGCATGTTTTGAATGTTGAGTTCATGGGCAATAAAACAAACTTTCAAACTTGAACTAGACGCCCTGATCTTGGTAGGACACTGAGAGCAAGTGGATAATGAAAACTACAAGATGAATAGTAGTTCTTTACAGCGACAGAACAAGGACAAAGCAGAGTCTAGAGGCTGAGAGGAGAGAGTGAACTGTTAGGTGTAAGAAAAATTTTTAAAAAAGGAGGAAATCTGCAGCACTAGTCCTCTGGGCAGGCTGTGTGCAACCAACACCTCAATCATTCCTGGTGCTTAACCCTTGCCGTACTGTAGGAGGTCAACTGCTCCCGCTCGGGTCGTGTGCACTTGAGTAAATACAAGCTCAGAGTGACAACTTGTATAGAGATGTACATTACAGAGCGTCCTCAGTTACTGCCATGCCGCTGTAAATGAATCCCCAACAGATACTAAAAAAACAAATAGCTAATCCTTCATGACAAGGATATTGGAAGAGGGCAACACAATCCTCAAATTCCTTGAGAGTAATTTTCCCTCCACTTTTCCGACTTGGAGCGTGGGCTGTTCCTAGCGTCACTCTAGAAATTTCTCTTGGCAGGTTTCCATGATCGTCAACATTTGACTTGAGGTTGTGTTTTTAAGCCCGTGTGCTGCTCTTTTGACATGTGTTGTTGAGATTCAGGCACAATGTGGCAGTGAGCCAAAGGGAAACGCCTCGTAGCGACGGTTAGCAACTAGCTGCAGTGACTGGGAGGACTTGAAATGCCACCTTTAGGTCTCTACAAACATGGCTCACACTGTTCTATATAGCCTCAAGGGCTTTCAGGTTATGTAAAACTGAGGATCAGTAGCACTTTCATATAATATAAAGTGAACAAAAAGTAAGAATGCAAAAAAAAATAAGCATGTTGCATGACAGTTTGTTAAATTTTGTAATGTCCCTATGATGAATTAACACATGTTCCTGTCAGCTTGTCATTGGTTTTAGAACAGGCTACTACAAACATATAGCAACAAAAATGTACAAAAGAAATGCCCTGTTGCTTTTTTTTTACCAAATATTGCGGTTATTCTGCAGAGAAATTGGTTTCCTTGTCTTCCCACACAAACCTTTTTATTCCAGCCAGCATGTTCTATAAAAATACAGCTAACATCACTTTGTGTGTTTGCCAGGTCAAACTTTATTTATATCATTATATCATTTGAGGAGTTATAACGCAATACTTCAAAATAAAATCAAAAAAATTGTGAAATTAAAGACAACATTCTGCATTGTTTGTTTGTGTGCAGATATCACAGAGCCAAAAGAACAAGTGTTGGTGACCTGCTTTTCCTTTTCATGAATAATACAAGCTGTTATTCAAAAACACAAGATAGAATAGTGAGATGGGAAGTACCCAACAATAGAGAAAAGACCAAATAGGAGGAAAGAATAGAATGGCATAAAACAGTAAGTTCCGAGCTTTTCCGTTTCCCTTGTCTCATCCCAAGTCAAGCATCTCATTAACATGGGAGACCTTCCCCACCATAACCGTTCTTCCCTCATTGATTGTTGTTGATACAAGGCATGTTAACTAGTGTGGAAGTTAAGATCAGGACTAGAGAGTAAGTCTAGGTACCAGGACCGGTGCTTTACACATTGTACCAGGGAACAGAGTGCAGTAATCAAAAATAGGTATAAGCTAGGATAGGGCAACACATCAAGTTTTGAAGATATCAGTATATTTTCACATCAGACTGGATAAGATTATAGCATTTAGCTAGCACAATCAAATCAGCTGTAAATGTATATCTACACTATATTAAAATATCCATAGACAGTTTCCCACCTGTTGAACAAACCTGTGCTGTGCCAAAAGCCCCTGCCTTAGCCAGACTTCACCTTCTATTAAATCCGAGGTTAGCAGAGGAGCACAGAGCTAAATCACCGCATCAAACAGAGCACGCTGGCCCTGCTCCAGCCGTCACTTCCACAGCTGCAGAACACATTGGCTCCGTTTGCAGGGCGGCGAGGGTTAGGCGTACGCAAGGCCTCACAGCTACACTTCCCATGCCAAATGCCATTCACATCACAGTCACTAGTGAGGTGGAACTGTTCCCCCTGGCGCCAGCGCTAACGGAGCAATGGCAAGCTGCTTCTGTTTGTGGTTGTTTTTTGGGCTGCCAGTGCAGATAAACGTAGAAACCTTTACTAGAAAAGTAAAAGTGTCCGTAAAGCAGCCACTTGTACTCTTACAGATTACCCAAGATAGTTTTCTAAACATTTTTATACAATGGCAGAAGTTAACAAAGAACTTAAAAGAAGATCTACATATGCTTATACACGTACATTAGTTGCTAGAATGGGAGTTTTTCTTTAATCTTTTCACCATGCAAGTGAACTTTTCTGTTCTGACATATTTTCTCTGTAAATTAAGATGATTAAGAAAGGATGTAAATGCTCTGCTTCAGGGCAAACAGGCTTTGGATATTGCTCTGAAATCCGTGCGTTTCATGTTATTGGTGTCAAGACAGCATAAACAGAAACCAAGTATTAATTCATGAATAGTTAACAAGTTTAGTTCATTTAAGGTCATATTGCCGCACTATAAATGAAAGTGGCCTTTGTAGCAAAAGCTTACAGGAGGACTTATATTGGCATTTAGTTTTTGTTGTAGTGCAGTAGGTATAGCCTTAAGGATATCTTACTATGAACCAAGAAAACAGTCTTCTTACAACTTAACACAATGAGCAGGGGCAGAAGATGGGAGCAAGCGGAAAAAAACAAAAAAAAAACATGGAGATGGAAGATGCACTAGAGGCATATAATCAATGTCCAGGGGCATGTATTTGTATGGACTGTCCTCTGAATGTTTCACCTTGAGCAAACACAAACAGTGGTAATCCATTTCAGGTTACGGTGGCAGTTTAGGGTTGATCTAATATGGACAGAGTGGAAGGAATTACACTAGATAAATATATCCATAATGGTTTCTAATAGGCAGCGACTGATGGAGAATCTATACAGTCGAGAGCAGCAAAGCACCATTAAGTGACTATAGTATCAGCCAAAGCAGTTCTGGGTCAGTGGAACATTCGGAAGAGAAACACCAAAACACTGCGATAGGTTGGCAGTTGTGTGTACATTGTCTGGGGTTTTTTCACACGTCCTTACTGTGACACCACTGTCGTCATCGAGAACTCTGGTTCACCCCCTCCAGCTGTTGAGAAGAGGGCAATCGCAGGGCAGGGAGATTGCTCTTGTCTCTTATGACAGCATAAACATCACACACACATAACACGCTTGCCACTAATACCCACGCGATATACACACAAAGGCTAGCTTCGAGCCCATCCCACCTAATGGCCATAGCTTCATACAGCTAACGGGCGCTCAGGGAGGCAATGAGGTTTGCCATCCATATATCCATGACCCCTGGTTGACTTCTCTCCCCCATTCGCCTCCCTCTTTCTGACCTGGCAATGGCACCCTATTAGGGCGAGAGGGGGGAGACAGATATTAGGTCTGCAATGCCGTTTGAATGGAGTGCTCAGATAGAAACAACAGCGTGTTAGGTACACAAATCTCCCGTCAAGTGCTTAGCCAATTTGTTTGAATTTTTTCCTCCCCTTTGCCTTTACCCCAACACACTTTCTCTCCTTCCTTCAGAAATCATAATTGTTAGCAATCATCCATGGCAATATGGCACCGATATGCTGAGCGAGAAAGCAGTGGAACAGCGATCATGCAACACTTGTCTCTCTTGATAACAGATACGCCACTGGCACAGGCAGACCCACATATTTATCAGAAACGCTACAATTGTGGCAAAATCCAACACACCTGAGTAGCAAGGGTTTGTCTTTTGGAAAGACAAAAAGACAATGCAAGAAAATACATGAATGAATGAAGGGTTGTCATATTGTCCAGATTCAGCAAAAAGAAGATAAAAGAATTTCCAAAAACAATTTGCAACAGCCAGAGAGTACGTTTTTAGTATGTTGTTCCCGCTGATCTAATCAGACGTACCAGTCCACTGTGTTTCAGACAATGGCAAGACCAGACAAACACAAATGTAGAGAGACAGGAAAGAGGTAGAGAGAAAGATGACACAGACCTGAGACATAAATCCAACACAGGCGAGGCTGGGTATGTGGTATATGCTCTACCAGGTGAGTCACAAAGTGCCCCTAATGCAACTGTAACTTCAAAAACTGACAGAAAGCTTGCCACGTTGACTAGGTCATGCATTTCTCGTATAATCCATTCTCTTCTTTAAAATTTTTGGGTGGGATAGTATTTCATAAATTGTTTTTCTAATATTTTGTATTACATAACATCTATTTTATGGCTTCAGGGGCTATGAGGCAGTGTACCAGATCACCAGCTAAGTGGAAAGAGAAGCAGCTGATCTCTGGTCATCTTAAGAGGTGTAGCACCTGTAGCCAAGCAGGTCAGTGTGTTAGGCAGCCCCCACGTGACTTCAGTCTGCTCTCTAGGTTAACCCTACAGTGTGTGTGTGTGGTTGCACGGACCATCTCTCGCTGCACAGGCATGTACACACACCCAGAAATAGTCCAGAAATAGCAAACGGCTACAACAGTGCTCAACTAGCGATAACCTTGCTGACATATGACCCAATGAAAAGCCAGTATGTTAACAGAGGTGTGAAGCTACAACTGATTTATTTGTGTTCAAAAAACTGTTTTTAAGTCTATGTTAATGTGTGTATTTTGTCCGAATGCACCAGGCATCTGCTGGTGTAATACTGTGGTTCAAAGGCGCTATAGGCTGCTGGACTGCTTCAGCTGCTTCATAGACTAGGCTCCTGGACGATGGCCCTAGTCTAATAACACACAAACTGTAAAAACTGACAAAAAAAACTTGGTTTACGTCTCTTGGTTAGTCAAACATTAGTGTTTTTTTTGTGTTTTGACAACTTGGATCACAGACTGCTTAGGCCAGCTCTAGACCAATTAAGCAGAATACATGCAGCCCTAACTTGAGTAAGTCAATCAAAAACGTGCATTTTAAAAGTCCTGTTTTAATTAGGGAGAATAATTAGATTTTCTTTAGTGCCATGTAAACATACTGACTTGTACATGTCCCTGGCCCTTAGAAGAAGAGGTTAGCTGCAGACTGCTCCCACTGATCAGGTTACAAAAGTGGGTGTGTTCCTTTGCTTCTGTCGCCTGTATGTCTGCTTTTTTCTCTCTCTCCAACTTATTGTGTCTTTCCTTCTTCCTCGAAGATTTTTCTGCTCTGGTTATAGAGGCCTGTAGTTTGCATCACGTAGGCCTCTTTCTCTTGTACTAGTAAACACCACCTTCTTTTCTTGTCTGCCTCTTCCCTCTATTGCTTTCATTCTTTCCCAGAACTCCTGACAATTCCTGGCTGGGAGCAGCTCTGAAGCTGGTCCACATTCACTGCAAGAGGCTGGGGGCCATGTGACTCTCTGCACTGACCTCCTCCTTTAAAACTGCCTCACCAGACGCCCACCCAACATTATTCAGATTCTACTCTACAATAACTTAACCTGCACACCTGGGTCATAATCAAGCTAGAAAAACAATTCCTGATCGGTCTCCAGACATAAAAAAAAAATCACTCTGGCAGATTCCTGTTCTGGTTAAATGGCTCCCATTTCTGGTTAGTTTTTAAATTACTTTGCACTATGTTAACTGCAAACTAACTGAGCTTTTTAAAGTGAGCTCAAAACGTGTGGCTTAAGGTGTACATCAACTGAAAACGAAGTTTTTATAGCTATTAATTTGTATACACACAGCAGAGTTAAACAGCTATGATTTGCGAACTTAGTAAGAAAATAACAACTCAACAACTACTAGTCAGATCATGAAAGTAGTAGCAAAAAAAAAAAAAAATTCCAGATACAGCAATACTAAATGTGTCTAGAAGTAGGCATTAGTCATGTGTCACTAATCATTTAAGGAGCTCATTGGACTGACTTGATTAAGGCCTTTAGCCAAGTTTAAAAACAATAACCTTGATTGAAAACTGCAATTGCAATATGACAATAACTTATGTAATACATAGGTTTTTAAATTTGGGAGCTTTAATTTTCCATGTTTATAATGTGTTTTGTATTAGTGCACAAATATTTTGAGACTCTACCTTGTCTTTCTCATGGGGAAGCAGGCGAACAGGTGGCAGTGATTCCAGAGACACTGTCCCAGTGCCGTCGTCCTGATGGGAGCTGCTGCTGTTACGGCTCACAAGCTCAAACAGTGAACCCTGTTTGACCACACGTCCATGGGCCACAGCTCTCTTCAGGGCCACTCTCAGCTGCTGATGGAAGAGCCCAGTCCCCATGGAGCCGCTGCTGGACAGATAGGATGCCACATCTGCCTGGCATTTTAGAAAACGCTCAATGTCTTTCAAACCTGAACCACCAGGCTCATGAAGACCCTCAAGTGCCCGTTTGATAAGTTTGTTCCAGTCAAGCCCCGGTTTCTTTCCTGAATGGGAGTGAGAACTTCCACTAGTGCTTCTGCTACCTCCTCCTCCTCCACCACCACCACCACCACCACCTCCTCCACCTCCTGCTCCTCCTGCTCCTCCTCCACCTCCTCCTCCAGAGCTGCCAGTTTTGGTTTTGGGCACAATTATACGCCCGGGGTTGTCCGGATCCTTGTAAGAGTTGAGGCCTTTATTGGTGACTTTGAGAATAGTTCCATCCTTGACGCTAAGTTCTAACTGTTCGAGAACTGTTTTACGGTCAAGGCCATGGGACATGTTGACCGCATTGCTGATGCGCTCTTCGGATGGTCGCTGCTTCTGCTTTTTACCTTTCGTATGGCCTCTAGGATCCATTGTGTATACTGCGGGTTAGCTAGTTTCACCATGGCTGCGGTCAGTTCCGGTGGGAGGGTTCTGGGACCCTGCCGCTATGACCGCACAAAGAAATGAGACTAGAAGCCAAGTGAACACTTGGCCTGCGCCGTAGCGCCGCCTCTCCTCGCTCCTCCTTTGAGCCCTCTACCTGCTTTCTATCCTTTGTCCTGGGGTCTCACAGATAGTCCCTCAGAAGCTGAGTATGAGCAGCACGGTAGGGAGCAGCTGACCATAGCACAAACTCCCTTAGCCAACTTTCCACCAGGTAAAATATGATCAGCCTTCTTCCAACCAGGTCAGTGTCCCTGGCAGAAAGCACGGGGACCAAAAAGAGTGTCGTACAGTTCACACAAATGGAATATGTTTGACTAATGCACAGTACAAATACAAAGACGATAAAAATCTTCAGGTTTCATCAGTGGAGGGTTGGTAGATGAATGGTGCGTCAATGGAAAAATACAAGTGTCCAAGGGGTTAACTTAGTGTTATTTAAATAAGAGTAAGAAAAAAAATACAGTTATTGGTGATTAAAAGTTGAGTTTTTTTTTAATCCACATCGCACTCTTCTCTCAAACTCTCTCCCTCGACCTTGTACACCTGCAGCACTCTGGACTCCTCAGCTCTAGGACGGAGCAGATATCTCACCCCAGGGAGCAGCCAGTGACGATCTCCTTCATGCCTATTGCACCTGAAGAGCTGACAAAACCTACAGAAAATGGGAAAGGAGACAGAGATTAGTCCAGTTCTTACCACAAAATATATTACACTTTGAAAATGTATGTTTTATTATATTGCTTATTTGTGCAAGGGTAAAACAGCCATTGAAACAATATGGTTTCCAATGCCTATAATGTATTCTTAAGTATCTATAAATTATTAGTAATGTAAGGATATATATATATATATATATATATATATATATATATATATATATATATCCTTCAGCAATAACTCCATGTCCTTTTATATTGAGTTTTTTTTTTTTAATTAGGACTGATTTCAAATCAAAGGAAGTAACACAAAAAACATTACACACTAAACAAACCTCCACTGAAACAAAAGTAAGTAATGTTTCACTCATGATAACATTTCCTCAATTAAAGGCAAAATGTTTTTGAAGACCAGTATTTTTCATAAAATCTGGGCTTGCTATTACACAAATGTAATCAGTAATGAAAATATGAATGTAATACAATAATGAAATGTTTACAGATTCATGTTACATCTAGCATGCCACTTTATAACAGTTGTGTCATTAAACAAATAACTGTGAAATGAGAGCATGTACCACACAAGCACTGAATATGTAAATTCATGGTGTTCAAAAGTGAACAAAACAAACCCAATAACTGCCCTAGTAAACTGAATAGGGGCTAGCTGGGGGTTGCTAACGTAAACATGATGCAGTCAAAACATAGACTGTTAGCAAACATTAGCTCATATGCTAGCTAAAAATCAAAGCACAGCTAGTTTCCACATTGCCAACGTGTTTCCCGTGGTGTGTTTACTCTTACCGATGTGATTTTAGCAGCCAAGTATCTGACAACAAGGCTTCCCGCTAACAACTGCTGTTGTTTAGCAGGCTAATGTGAACAGCTAACCAACGAGCTAATGTTACGACAATGTTACAATGTAAACAGGACGAAACGAAAGCTGGAGCCTATGGTAACACCGTGCGCTCACAGAGATGGTTCAGACAATACAAAGCATCACACTGCAGCAACCACAGCGAAATGTGTTATTGCGAATGTCCTTTAGATATAAACGTAAAACCGCGGCCTTGTAAAAAGCACAATGCAACTCGCCATCTCTGCTAGTGTGTAAGTGCAAAAATTAAGACATCATAGCCTGCAGTGTTACATGCTCCAAGGCCTCGTTTGCAGCCTTCGGTGTGCGCAAAGATCTACCCGCTCAGACGCGTCTTTACCAGCGGTCTCTTTTCCTTCGTACAGACTTCCTCCCTTCACCACCCACGTAAGTCCACAACCTGCAGTTGGAAACAAGGCCCAGTGCTGGAGCGGAGAAGCTAGGCCGCGGCTTCCACTCCGTACCCCCCACCCACCTCCGCGATAATCATCCCTCCGTCCATACCCCTCGCTACCCTCTCCCTCTCCGCGGTTCCCCAGAAAGCCAGCGCTGGTCCGGTTCTGGTTTGCGAGGGAAGTCCGGAGAAAGGGCGACCATGTAAGAAAATCTCCTCAGTCTGGCTTCCGCTGCTACTCACCGGAATATGGTGTCGAGTTGTTGCGGAGAAGGTGCCAAACCCGTGCGCAACGGAGACAACAACAAGCCGAAAAATGCAGCCAGAGACTAGGGGCTCTAGAGCCGACGCCATCTTTGAGTGAAACAGGAGCACGGCTGGTGGGGGAGGGGGGACACTGAACCGTCAGGCAGGGCTAAGGGACCGTTTGCATAGTGCAAGGCGAAGATATTGGTGAAGAAAAATCCACTGCAAGGCGCGGAAGGCGGCGGGCGGCGGCGTGTTGTGCCAAATTCTGCTGCCTGCTCAGATTTGCGTCCTCAGGCTTAAAGCGGTGAAACCTACCTGACTGTAACCATAACTCAGACCACTGGGTGGGAACCCAGATTTTAAAAGACCCGGCAAATTTACAAGTGCATACATTATTTTGTAATGGCAAATCCGTATTAGTTTAGCCATTATCTGGTGTCAAAGTAAAAGTCTAAGTAAATAAAAAAATGTTGAAGACCTATAGAGTTGTCAAAAAACAAAATGTAAAAATGCCAAATTATTAAAAATAATGTTGCATTTTTACAAGTAGCATAAAAAATACACACAATATAACCTGTTAACAATTAACATAGTTAATATAGTTATGCCTGTTTGAAATGCAAAAACACAAACAGTGTCTTAATCTGTGTAGGATTTAAGTAGGCTATAACAAATCATAAAGTTGCAGCTACAAAGTGTAGCCAATTGGGGCAGAGATAAAAATGTTGCAAAGGTTTAAGTTTTGGTATGTCTGACTCAAAGTACCACTTGAAAACTTTGTAAGCATGTAGGCTAGCTTATAAATATGACACATTAATTATGACACTAATAAAAAAATATTTTAAATATGGGATGACAACAGTCTACTTCTGTAGCCTTTTTGTGTGTTCTCCAAAAAAAAGGGGAGCTAATAAGCTTTAAAGCATCACAGATGTTAAGATATGCATCCCCTACATTTAGGCAAATTTTATTGTAAAAATGCAAACTATATCGTTGGAAATATAGCCTGTCTATGTCTATAAGTGCAGTGGACGGTGCACGTGTTGGCAGGGAGGCATAATTTGGCACAACACGGCGTACTGTTGCTATGAGAGGGGTGTGGATGTTGGCTGAGCGCATGAAATGGAAGAAAGGGACAGATGGCGGTTGCGTTGGAGGAGGGAAAAAAGGAGAAAAAAGGGGATAGGTGTTCTCGCATTCTCTGCTGGGCTACAGCTACATAAGGAGGAGGGGATTTCAAGGGAGCGTCTGCATCTTACCAGCAGCTGTATAAAAAAAATAAAAAATCAAAGCCAATGAGCGTGCCTTAACGTTAGAGGGTATTTAAAGATCAAAGTGAGACACCCTCCACACTGCAGTCTATTGTAGCAGCTGTGTGTTTTTAAGCCAAAGATGGGAGATGTGCCACACAGACCAGCTCCCGAGAGATCACCAGATATTGCAGTGTTGAGCTATTTGGAGTATACCACCTAATAAAGCATCTTATTATCTCCCCATGTGGACTAGTCCGATGATGCATTGCTCTACAAATGTATTATGTTTCCAAGCCAGAAAATAATGCTGTAAGTGCCTGCAGCCTTTGCACTGTGTAACAAAAGTGATTATATGACACCAGAGCCTAACATCTTTTCCTTGTAATTTATGATCTGTGAAAAGAGAGGCTATAAATTACAGCATCTGGAGGCAGGTATCACTAAAGGTAAGAAATACTGTCACTGTGGTAAGAATGTAATAATCAATAGAAAACTGATCTCACAATTTTGATTTTATAAACATAGCTATACTTCAAAATCTGGCAGCAATCTCCTTTTTCTATTACAGACTAATGCTGAAAGCTCCCAGGGTGGAAATTAAATTATCTGCTGCTTTGTGTAAAATTATGTGTATAGCAGCAAGTCCTCTGGGAGTGTCCTATAGGAAGCAATTAGACAAGTGCTTTTCCCATGTTAGATGTGTCTTGTGAGAGGGGCGAACTGTTGTCAGCAATGATTGAATAAAAAGTACTCTGGTCACTTTGTTTACTTCTTCAGGGACCGATAAATCACCTTAACATCACAAGGCACAAATTATAATTAACAGTGTTATTACACATTAACGCCTGAATGGCTATTAGCTCAACTCCTGAGGTCTTACATGCTACATAAGTGCTTACAGTAGGCTGGCTAACAGATGGACAATACTCAAGAGGAGCTCAAACTACATCCACTGTTCGCCAGCCATAAATAAATTATGTAGTGCACTATGATCCGCAGCAGAGGACGTGTTCACAAAAGGCAACAATAGAAACAAACTACCTGGGGTGTGGCATGTGGTTCGAGGAGTAGAGAGTGTAATTTTGAGAGGGACATTATTGATTTTGCGTCAGAGAAAAGAGACAAAGGCAGCAACTTCACTTTCACTTGTTTTTAATGAGTTCTGACAAGGGTCTCTAGCAACTGGGGAAATTACTAGAGGAATGTAAAACACCACCCACAATTATTAGATCAGTACATATCTGTGAATTTATAGATTTATTCTGATGTAATAAGATCATATCACTTTGGCATGTTCAAAGTGACATGCACAAATCTAATCTGACAAAGTCTTTTGTTTGAAGTGAGGTCACTCTCATACCTTTACATTACACTTGAGAAAAATGTCCATAATCTGGTTGAGCTACTGCTTGAGGCATATACAGCTGAGCTTACTTCATAGTTCCTGTAACAAGAAATGGCAAACAAGAAGTAAAAAAATAGGATGAGAACAGACAGTGCTATGTGTGATACCCTTTTTGGAACAATGAATAAAGACATACTTTATGCTACTTTGTCGTTGACCAACATTCTTGCTTGTATTTGCAGAACTCAGTAGCTCATTTTACTTCAGTGTAAATATACTTGTATCTATGTCTAGACACAAAAAAACAAAAAAACAAATAAAACTTTGTATACTGTGCTGGGTTCTAACTGACTAGTTTTTGGTGCACTTATGCTTTATGTTACCTTGTGTTGTTAAAATTACTTCCATTGTTTTCATCACTTGTAAGTCGTTTTGGATTAAAGCGTCTGCTAAATGACTAAATGTAAATGTAGTACAGTGGTTTGCAACTGATCTTAACTTGAGACCTACATTTTTGCCTGAACACTTGGTTATGACCCACTTTTAAACAAACAAAACAATTTAGGTTTTTATTTTAGAATTAATCCTGTTCGCTCCTACATTTATGTCTGTGCTTGAAGTCATTTACACAAATGTTTCTGTCAAAACTCTACATGCTTTGGACACAGCGTATCACAGTGCATTACATTTTATCACAAGTTGCAAATCTCTTACTCATCCCTGTGTTCTATAGTCTCGTGTCGTTGGACAGTGTTGACTTTCAGAAGACATTTGTATTTCCTAATTTTAAATCGATGCATGGGCTGATCCTCCCTTATCTGCAGCAGTTCATGGAGCAAAGGGGCACGAGCAGCTACAGCCCGCGCTCACATGCTTTTACTCTCGGTGCCTAAGTTTTTACTGAACTGGGAAAGAAAGTTTTTAATTCATCACCACATTCCTTGAATGAACTGCAGAAAGATTTAAAACTGAAAGCCTTGGTTTCTTTGAACAATTTTAAAACAATTTTAAGGAACATTGAAGAAGAATCTTTCATTTGTTGTTGTTTTTAGCCATTGTTTTTTTTAGTTATAGCCATCTTGTTTGTTTATTATTGGTTTGCTTGTTAATATAATTACATATTTGTTATTATGTAATTTTCTGACTATGCCGCTGTCTAGGCAATCAGTTTTAAATGAAGGTTAAATAAAAATAAAATAAAAAATATTATTATTATTAAAATAAGTAATTATCCTCACAATTCTGTTGACACCATAAACATGTCATTGTATATTACAATGGAAACAACTGTGTGTCAAATATAAATGGTGCTCAAATACAGCCCAACTTTGATAATATTTAATTTTTTCTAACCACACATTCAGCAACTACCTAAGAACATTCCCACAACCCACTTTTGGGTCTTGACCAAACAGTGGTGAATGCCTGGTCTAGTAACATAAGCGAGACTTAGCTACCTGTGATTGGACAAAAAGTCTAGTCCTCACTCTTATGGTAAGATAATATACTGTAGTTCAAATAATGCACAACATCAAAATTCATGGTTTTTATTGCATACATCATCCAGCTTTAAGTGAAATGTGCTGAAGGTCAAAGGTCTGTCCCAATCATGAAATTTATTATCTTAACAGCAAATCATTATGTTACATTATAATCTCTTTCAAGTAATTTCCCTCCCCTTTTTACTTGGCTTTAAATCAATACTCATTGAATTGCAGAACATAGGAAAATGTCCATTATGCCATTGTGGAAGGAGAAAGGATGACATCACTAAGAGGGACCAGTCAAAGGTTGAAACAATGTAGAAATAGTGACGAAATATGACATTTTGTAAACTGAAATAAATAAACAATGATGAATAATAATTTACAGTTGTGTTCATAAGTTTACAAACCCTGACAGAATTTGTGAATTTTTTGGCCATTTTTCAGGGAATATGAAAGATAACATAAAAACCTTCCACTCATAGTGGTTGGGTGAAGCCATGTTTGTCAAACAATTGTGTTTACTCTTTTTAAATCCTAATGACAACAGAAACTACCCAAATGACCCTTGACCCTTAATACCATGTATTGCCACCTTTAACATCAATGACAGTTTGAAGTCTTTTATGGTAGTTGTGGATTAAGCTCTTTATTTTCTCAGATGGTAAAGCTGCCCATTCTTTTTGGCAAAAAGCCTCCAGTTCCTGTAAATTCTTGGTCTGTCTTGCATGAACTGCATGTTTGAGATCTCTCCAGAGTGGCTCAATGATATTGAGGTCAGGAGACTGAGATGGACAGTCCAGAACCTTCACTTTCTGTTGCTGTAGCCAATGACAGATCGACTTGGCCTTGTGCTTTGGATTGTTGTCATTTTGGAACGTCCAAGTACGTCCCAGGCACAGCTTCTGGGCTGATGTGTGCATATCTTCCTCCAGTAATTTCTAATAACATGATGCATTCATCTTTTCCTGTGCCTTTGTAGCTCACACATCTCCAAAACATTAGTGATCCACCTCCATGTTTCACAGTAGGAATGATTTACCTTTCATCATAAAAAAGTTCAGTTTTGGTCTCATTTTCAGAAAGTCCTGTATTTCAGCTGAAGTTATTTGTGGGTTTTTCTTTGCATCCCAAACAATTTTCCTGGCAGTTGTGGCAGAAATCTTTGTTGGTCTACCTGCCCTTGGTTTGGTTTCAACAGAATCCCTCATTTCCCACTTCTTTATTAGAGTTGGAATAGTGTTGATTGGCACTTTCAGTTACTGGGATATCTTTTTATATCCCTTTCTTGTTTTATACAGTTCAATTACCTTTTCCCACAGATTCTTTGACAATTCTTTTGTTTCCCCATGACTCAGAATAAAGAAACATCAGTGCAGCACTGGATGAAAGATGCAAGGGTCTGTCAGGAGCCCAGAAACTCACCGACCTTTTACACACACACACACACACACACACACACTAATTACAAGCAAACAGATCACAGGTGAGGATGGTTACTTTTAGTAGCCATTCAAACCTGTTTGTGTCACTTGTGCATGTTATCAGGCCAAAATCACCAGGGTATGTAAACTTTTGATCAGGGTCATTTGGGTAGTTTCTCTCATCATTATTTTTTAAAAGAGTAAACACAATTGTTCACAATTAAACAACCACTAACTATAAGTGAAAAAAAGTTTTTTGTGTTATTCATATTCTCTGAAAAATGGCCATACATCTGTAAACTGTATATCAAGAGTGTACTATGGTTAAAGTGTGTAATCTTGGCAGGCCGTAAATAATATTTGATAATTGTTACTCACATCTGGCCAATTGAGTTTATTTTGGCAGGCTTTTAGTGGTATTATGGTAATTGATTTATAGTAAAAACATAAATTTATCTTAATCAATAATGCTACCCTTATAAATCGTACCATATGCAGACGATGCACTTATATGAAAAAGTACAACTGGGTTTGTGTGACCGTATTTCTGGGATTGTAATAAAGCGGGTGTAAAAGTTAATTATGGAGATGTGACAATGCATGTTAAACCATATTACATTTGGAGGCTCATTTTAAAGCATCATGTTAATGATATTCAAAAGGCTCTTTGTGATCTATGTTTAAAAACTGCCAGCCCTTATTTGTCTCTCGAAACAAACCCATGTTTTGCTGGATAGGATCCTGCGCTTGTATTGTATCAGCGGTGGAGAAAAGAAGACAAGTAATCCTTGGCTTCCTTTCATCCCCTTAATCCCTTCTTTTTATAATTTCTATTCTCTGCTTCCACCTGCTAGGGGCCCGGAACCCCCAGTAAGCTGAACCAATGTCCACCTGCCCCCGTTAGCCTCTCCCTTCTCCAAACACACACATCCCGTCCACCTGATGCGTGCCCACTGCCTCCTGCTCTGGTGCCGGCTGTCGGGCCGGCTGGCTCTGCTTGAACGCTGGACCTGTTCCAACACAAATAAACTGGCGGCATCACTCTCTGGTATTAACAAAACATTTGAGTCTACTGTTGGTGCGGGAGGAGCCGATTAGGAAATGATCAGTTGGCACAAGGCTGACAGGAGTTGGATGTCAAAACACCTATTGTCAGTGTACTATAATAAGACCAGATAGCTACTTGAAAGGACAATCTGGTTAACTTTTTAAACTTCACCAAATCAGTATTGGAAAGCGGTCATTTACCTCAAGCAAGTGTGGAAAGATCAAACACTGATAACATATATACCGTAAATATAGAGCATTTAAACATTAGCATAAGCATTTTAACCCAAATATATCACTCACATCCCCTTTAAGACATGACCTGTTAAGGTTGAGTAAGTCAGGATGTTTACATATTGAGTTCAGGTTAGGTGTTTAAATAGGACATCCTTTGTGTAACCTAGACTATCGGACTACCTGCCAAATGTAACGTTAACCGACTGTGAATCCTGTACATGACACACGTGGAGCAGAGTTTGATATTCAGACGTTTAAATACGGCTGTATTAGTAACAGTCAGTGCAGAAATCTGGGAATGAGTCCACTGAAATTACTTACTGTCAAATTAAGATTGAACTATTGAGTGCAGCTGTGAATAAGCAGAAGCCAATGTGTGCACATGTTCCTGTTTTTTGGGCACTGACTGGAGTGTAGCGCTCTGATAGCTAAGCACTGTCCAGGACTTTTTTGTCTGTGTGAAACAGGCAGGCTTCCTGCTGTGGCTGGCTCTCAGCCAAGTCCTAAAACCCCAACCCGAACCACTCCCCCCAAACTCCAACTCCAAACCCCTCCCATCCTGAAAATCTCAAACATACAACGGAAATTTCCAGAGCTTGTCCGTTCAAGAGCATGCCCCCACCCGTCCCAAACCACCACCCACAAAATCCCTCCTCCTGTCTCCCCTCCCTGTGGCCCCTGCTCCCACCCTGCCCAGAGAGCAGCTGGAAGGTGAAGTGCAGCTTGTGGACAGCTCTCGTGCTCCCAACTCTGCTGCCTGAGGCCGCTCTGAAAACACCACCTCCTTCACCCGGACCCAGAAGTGCTTGAGAGTGCCACAGTGTACACTTATGCACCACACATAACCAACAGAGAGGCAGAGAGCGAAACAAGGAGTTACTCTTTTAGACAAATCAATTGTCCTGCCTTGTTTTAAGTGTCTATAAAGGCCATTAACCTGCCACAATGATGCTGACTTTAACACAATCACAGACAGCAGTGGAGGCACATTAATACAGCTTGCTGAGTTCGCAAGTCATTATAAAATCACATTTAGATTAGTATGAATTACTGCCAAAGTTTACTGAAGTCTTTTGAATTTTTAATACAGCCCACAGTCACTTTGTAGGAAGAGTAGAGCACAAAACAACTGGAATACACCCCCGTCTAAAGTCATATCAAGTATTGGAGTGAGTTTAGTTCTGTGTTGCGTCCAGTTTTAAGGTTGATTGCTAAAACCAAGCTGGCCTCCTTCACCAAGTGCTTACATACACGTCTACTGTGTTTGTGGTCAGACAGAACTGGAACTATTTAAATAAATCTCTGGTATCTCTTTTTGTATACTACAGATTGTCTTAAATCTTCAATCATAGTTTCTGTTCTCACTGATGACCTTGGTCTTGGTTTTGGCTAAAGATAAAGCAGTGATAAATGTGTTTCAGCAATTTACTGAATACACGTTACATCACAGTAATGATTGAAATGTTAACAAAACAGGGTTAAGGGGGTCTTGATTGCCACTCATACATTCTTGGTTCTACTTTCAAAGCAAGGCAGAAATGCAAAAAGTATTTTTGACATATTTGTTAATATTGATGAGTTAGTGTCTGCTTTTGTGATAGCCCCTGCGACTTAATCTATAGTACAAATGTATGTAATAGATAGACATAAACTGTGTGGCGGCCACCAATGTCAACATGATGAGGCTTGGGCTCAGAAATAACAGAAGAATGACATTCAGGACCTTCAGAAGAGATACACATATGCATTCAAATATTATGTTTCTGAAGCTTGGGCAATAACTAGTGAAGTATGATAATGACATTTCAAATGGGGTTCCAGATTTTCCTCAGAAGTGATCTGGCTGTGATTAAAAATCAGCATCAGAGAGTCCTCCTTTGCAGCGTTCACACAACAAACAGAAAAATATATCACATGAAGTTGTGTGACTGTTCTGCAGCCAGACCTCCCACATTATAGGCTCCTTCCCAAGTCCAAGCCTCAGAGTCTTCAGTATGGCAGCTCCGCAGTGTTTGCAGAGCCGGACGTGTCACAGACAACAATGCGGCCTCCACGACTCTCGCACACACTCACACTGACATTCCTGTGGGCCTGGTCGTGGTGGGGGACTTAACCTCTGCAGCTCAGTGGGCTTTGTCTGCACCGCCAACTACAACTACCCCCACGTTTTCTTTCACTTTAAGAGCTAACACACTTTTCTCACAGCAGAAAGTGAACACGAAGCAACCCTTGATCACGTCCATTAAAGATTCAGGGCTGAGACTCATGTCAGAAAGACTATGTAACTTAATGACCTGATCCTTTCATCAGCATGCAATACATATTAAACTCCATTCACATCAATGTCATTTATAATAATAATAATCCCACTTCCAGATTACCATGAGTAAATGGGGCCAGAAAAGTGTACACTCCATAAAAGATGAGCCCTCCACTGCCTAGTCTAAATTGCATTACCAAGTCAGTAATGCTCTATGGCTGCCGTTATTATGTAAACTGTGGTGAATCAGTTATTCACTCAATATGCTTTCTAATTGAATAATTAGATCTTGCCCATGTAAAGATATGCATGTTTGTCTCCTTCCTGTGCAGAGCAAGAGGAGGACAGATGGAGTGTGTTATGTAATCTTATGGATGTAAATGAAAGTCACTGATTATCCCGGCTAATGTGTAACCATACAACATGCTTATCGAATCAAACAGAATGTGATAGGTACACGGAGTCAGGTGGGCAACAGTTGACAGTGACAGAGGGCTTGCTGTGGTTTTTATATAAAGAAAGAAAACAGTCCGCAGCAGAGAGTGATGATAATCTTATGTCTCATCCATTCAGGTTCAGCCTGATGCATTTCCTGCCTGGAAACAGGTTGTTATTCTTCCCAAAAGTGGATTACCAGGCAGTATTATTTTATTAGCCTGACGTAACATATTGATATTGATACGTTCACTTGAAATATATATTATTTTTCAATAAAGGTAATGCACATTACCCTTTCAGTTATATAAAAGCCCAAAGCTGCAACCTAAAGACTGTTATTCCCTCAGCTCCTGCAAAAGCTCGCTGCAGTTGCAGTTGCAAGGGGATTTTGTGACCTTACAAATGACTCCAGGACAGACTTATAAAACTGGTCCATGTTTGAATGCACTGCCAATAAAAAAGCACCACCAGGGCAGGACAATAAAACACATGTAAAAATGTGTATAAATGAAAAAAAAGAGCCTAATAATGTGCAAGAAAAAAATGACGTTTATTCTTCACAATACGGCAGATCTGGCATTATATCAAAATGTTCAATCTTTTAGCATTTAGCACTCAATTTAGGGGTACATCTGCAAGGATTTCTAGCAATTTGGAGTGTTTTGTCATCTTGAACTTGCTCCGAGCTTAAATATACAACAGAGTGAAAAGCATGTAATCTGGGCTACGCACTCATTGTGTGTGTGAGAGCTGAGTACTGTCACGAGCACAATTAGATTTCAGAGTTTATTGTTGGCTTTGTGTGGAATTTGATGCACAAAGCCTTCCAGTACTGCTTTTGCAAATGTACATGTCTTTTGATTATTTTTCAAAACAATAAAAATTGAGGCAACTGCCCTGTTTATTTAATTTACTGTCTGTTTATTTTTGGGCTGTATAAAATTACAAATGTTTCAGATTTTTTTCAAGAAGTGATCTGGCTGTGATTAAAAATCAGCATCAGAGAGTCCTCCTTTGCAGCGTTCACACAACAAACAGAAAAATATATCACATGAAGTTGTGTGACTGTTCTGCAGCCAGACCTCCCACATTATAGGCTCCTTCCCAAGTCCAAGCCTCAGAGTCTTCAGTATGGCAGCTCCGCAGTGTTTGCAGAGCCGGACGTGTCACAGACAACAATGCGGCCTCCACGACTCTCGCACACACTCACACTGACATTCCTGTGGGCCTGGTCGTGGTGGGGGACTTAACCTCTGCAGCTCAGTGGGCTTTGTCTATTCCTACCCCCTCTGCACCGCCAACTACAACTACCCCCACGTTTTTTTTCTCTTTAAGAGCTAACACACTTTTCTCACAGCAGAAAGTGAACACGAAGCAACCCTTGATCACGTCCATTAAAGATTCAGGGCTGAGACTCATGTCAGAAAGACTATGTAACTTAATGACCTGATCCTTTCATCAGTATGCAGCATGCAATACATATTAAACTCCATTCACATCAATGTCATTTATAATAATAATAACCCCACTTCCAGATTACCATGAGTAAATGGGGCCAGAAAAGTGTACACTCCATAAAAGATGAGCCCTCCACTGCCTAGTCTAAATTGCATTACCAAGTCAGTAATGCTCTATGGCTGCCATTATTATGTAAACTGTGGTGAATCAGTTATTCACTCAATATGCTTTCTAATTGAATAATTAGATCTTGCCCATGTAAAGATATGCATGTTTGTCTCCTTCCTGTGCAGAGCAAGAGGAGGACAGATGGAGTGTGTTATGTAATCTTATGGATGTAAATGAAAGTCACTGATTATCCCGGCTAATGTGTAACCATACAACATGCTTATCGGAATCAAACAGAATGTGATAGGTACACGGAGTCAGGTGGGCAACAGTTGACAGTGACAGAGGGCTTGCTGTGGTTTTTATATAAAGAAAGAAAACAGTCCGCAGCAGAGAGTGATGATAATCTTATGTCTCATCCATTCAGGTTCAGCCTGATGCATTTCCTGCCTGGAAACAGGTTGTTATTCTTCCCAAAAGTGGATTACCAGGCAGTATTATTTTATTAGCCTGACGTAACATATTGATATTGATACGTTCACTTGAAATATATATTATTTTTCAATAAAGGTAATGCACATTACCCTTTCAGTTATATAAAAGCCCAAAGCTGCAACCTAAAGACTGTTATTCCCTCAGCTCCTGCAAAAGCTCGCTGCAGTTGCAGTTACAAGGGGATTTTGTGACCTTACAAATGACTCCAGGACAGACTTATAAAACTGGTCCATGTTTGAATGCACTGCCAATAAAAAAGCACCACCAGGGCAGGACAATAAAACACATGTAAAATTGTGTATAAATGGAAAAAAAGAGCCTAATAATGTGCAAGAAAAAAATGACGTTTATTCTTCACAATACGGCAGATCTGGCATTATATCAAAATGTTCAATCTTTTAGCATTTAGCACTCAATTTAGGGGTACATCTGCAAGGATTTCTAGCAATTTGGAGTGTTTTGTCATCTTGAACTTGCTCCGAGCTTAAATATACAACAGAGTGAAAAGCATGTAATCTGGGCTACGCACTCATTGTGTGTGTGAGAGCTGAGTACTGTCACGAGCACAATTAGATTTCAGAGTTTATTGTTGGCTTTGTGTGGAATTTGATGCACAAAGCCTTCCAGTACTGCTTTTGCAAATGTACATGTCTTTTGATTATTTTTCAAAACAATAAAAATTGAGGCAACTGCCTTGTTTATTTCATTTACTGTGTGTTTATTTTTGGGCTGTATAAAATTACAAATGACTTTTCTACAAACACACCAATAGTCATCACAACAAATGGTAAAAGTTGTGCAAAGGCATCCGAGTCACTTTGAGGCTGTAATTCTCCTGACAGCAGCATGTCACTGCTGGACCACGCTCCGTCTGCCACACAGTCCCAGTGCCACTGAACTTCCCTCTCAAAGGTCAATAGTCCAAGTAACTTTAGCCTAACCCTAACCGGCCAGACACTCCAGTCCAGCCCCGAGGCTGTGAGTCCTTCCCCGACCCACCCAATCACAGCATCCCCTTTTACTGCTGCGGGGCCTGGAAGTCATCACTGATACTGGCAACACACAGGGAGCTCTAAGGTCATCAATAATGACTCCATTTACTTAACACCGACCCAAACACCTGCTCATTTATCACGGCCGACATATGTCAGGCCGGCCCATTCCTCACAGGCGAGCCAGCCAGCCGCTGCAGATCTCCATCAGGTCACCTCCGGCTCTGAGGGGGCTTTAGTCAGGAGATTAATTCACAAAACACACCGAGTTAAGTGCCAATGGTAACAAAGTCATAACAGTACAATGACGGGCTTTTATTACCAACCCACATGTAAGTGTGTGTGTGGGAGTCTGAAATTTCCCAATGGAAACACACACTGCTCTTACAGTTTTGATCCAGTTACTGTAATAGTGTTGATGCTTTTCACATTTTATAAAAGACTCCACTCCACTTTGGTCCACAAGGTTTTAAGTATTTTGGGACTATACTATTAGCCTTCATATTGTTGCATGTGTCAGATAAACAGCCATCGTACTACCTCTGTCTGCCCCAGGTGTGAATGTGGTGAATGGAAGCATAATGTAAAGCACTTTAGGTGCCCGAGAAGGGTACAAAGAAAAGCGCTACAGAAATGCACACCATTTACCATTCCTGGAGCGAAGCATTGTTGCAAATATTAACAAGAATCAGGAAGTCCCTAAAGATACAGAGACAGTATTTATATAGAGCATTCCTAAATAGAAGTAAGATCTCATACATTCATTGTATTGAATCATATTATTAATACAATATGATACATTTCAGAGTGGCACGGATACATCAGGGCGCTTGCATGTTCTCCCCATTCTTGGGTGGGTTTCCTCCAGGTACTCTGGTTTCCCCCACCAACATCAAAAACATGCTGGTGGTGGCTGCTGACAAGGATTTTCCACATGGATGATAAAAAATAAATAAATTTGTGAGTTTTTTTTATTATTATTATTCTACACATTTTCTGGGCCTTTTTGCCTTTTTTTGATAGGACAGTAGATTGACAGGAAACAGGGTGAGAGAGAAGGACATGACATTGGGCAAATGGCCTACCAGGTGAGCCACCGAGGCACCTCCTAAAAACGATTAACGTAGTTCCTTCGGGCTGCCAGTAGAGTACACTTGGGTTGTATTTTTTCATAAAAATTTGAAAACGGTGAATTACGCAACCGACAAATTCCTCAGTGCAGAAATCCCTTTCCACTACAGCAGTATCAGTGTGCAAAACTAAATAGCCCCTTTTCTACAAACATTTCCTGGTGATTTGTGCTGTTTGTTTTGTTCCATCTATCCCTTTAAAAGCTGGCTGCTGAAATCTTCCACGGACAATGGCAACAACCTGAAAAGTTCTACCCCCTCCTAAGTACTTTTTTCAGAGAAAGTTTGGGATTGAGGGAATGTTTTTAACCCAGGTAATTTGTGGAAACATGCAAAAGTATATTTTTATCCTGGGTAAATGAAAAAAGTTCTTGTGTTGGGAATGAGGCTATCGTCAAGCCACTTTTGTTTGCAGTCATTTGAATACATGAAGTGTTTTATAAAATGAATGTAACTAGCCTGGCTTTATGCAGCACCAATTCATGTCAAAATTAAAATGTGTCTAACAAGAAAATCCAACAAATAGTTTCTAGAGCAGCAGTGGAGACAAAAAAACTTGTCTGATGGGACAAGCTGAGGGTAGTGGACAGAATATTAGCATTGATATCTAGTTGATTTACCATTTACTCTGCAAAAAGACGATTTCAAGCTCAAAGTTCATGATCTCTTTAACATTTTTTAGGCTACATTGCTATTCAGTTTTCAATTTTTGTAAGGATACACTCACACTGCACATGAAATAGAATTATTCTTTGTGCACGCATATTTGAATGGTTAATAAGCTTTCACGTGGAGTCGTAGTTCATGGTGAGCGTATTCTTCTTTGGCAGAGCCGTGTTTGTAGCTCTTCCTAAGATGAGTCTCTGAGGCCCCTTTGCAGAGTGTGTAGTAGCTGCCTTCAGTGCCCTTCTACACAACGTTCACACAGAGTCGAAGACAGAGCTGAAGATAGAGCAGGCCTTCTGGGACTTCCACAGTAGAAACAGCACTAGTTCTTGTCTTGCGGTTGCCATGGCAGGCGTATCTTTCTCTGGAGATATGATGATGATGATGTTGAATGTGTTGACTCCACTACCACCCAGGAGTGGAATGTCTCAGCTGGACATGTTATTGTGCATTTCTGATGTGGGTTTGCACAGTGCAGTAGTTTGTTCTTTGATGGTTTTCCAGACTTATACCTTTGCACTTGAGCTACTGGCAGTTTCAAATTGAAGGAAGTAGGGTAGTACTTTTTTCTGAAAGCAGCAGCTGAGAGATGGAGAGATGCCACATAATTACACAGCAGGCTTAAAACACAGGCACTTGGACTAAATCATCATTAATGTCAGATACACCTAAATATAGTCTGAGTAAGGTTATAAATGGTCAACAGCAGCAGTAAATAGTTACACAACTTCATTGATCACTACACGTCTCATCTCGTGACAGTTTTCCACTGACAAACTCAAGTTCAAACGTGCCCAGACAGACATACTGTATGTTTCAGAAGTGTCCGTCCTTTACAACATCCTACTTCCAACTGACAGCGCTGCAAATTATATATCTGGGTTTTTGTTTTTTGTCTTAAAACATTTCATGCTAGGTTCTTGTCTTCTTCTAACCACTTCCACTAGTTGCCTCTCTTGGTACTGCCATGACAAAATCCCACGCTTTTTTTAAAAAATAGCGAACCGAAATCAAAAGAAAAAGTAGGCAAATTATTTTATACTGATATAACTCTTGCTTATGTGCTGCCTACACAAGCTAATTTGTCTTGTGAAGGTATAATGTAAGCACTGTTGCACATGGCCATATCAAAAAGAGGCAAAAATCTTTTCAACCATAAATCCTGTGGCTTCCTAACACAAACAGGATGTCAGCTGTCTCCTTTTCCGCTTTGGGTCTCCATGTGTTCGCAGATAAAGGTAAAATACAATGCTATAACCACGTGGCGTGCTTTGAAATAGAAAATCTACTGTCAATTCTTAAGTCTGGAGGTCTACATGGGGCCTGCACAGGCAGCCATTTGACACAGTTTCAAACATTTGCAGCAGGGAAAGGTAAACACCATGGAGAGAAAAAACAAACCCAGAAACTAGATGGGGTCTTGTTGTTGTCCAGCTTTTGTTTGTTGCTGTCCTCCTGCTGTCTTTGGCCCAATAGGAAAGCCATAGAGGGGCTTAGGGTGTGCGCCTCTGAGCATCAATAACAGAAGACAGAGACAGCGGGACAACTTAATACCATTCAGCTACTAATTAGCTAATTAAAAGAGAGAAAAAAAGTCTGTAAATCTGGAAATACAAGGAGCTGACTATGGAAAGTGTTCATCTGTTTAAAATGAGCCGTAAAATCAGGTGTAGGCTACAGTGAGTGTGAAATCTTGTGGCTCAGGCCAATATTTGTCAATTACTTATTTACCGTCTTATTACTGACACGAACCGGAGGCCATAAAGCCTGGATTTATTGCAGTGTCTTTTATGTCTGGAGGATTTAAAGGCTGTGTAGGCTGTGAGCTGAGCCCATAGGGTCAATCTGTAAAAGAGATGTAACTTCTTTTACACAGTGTCTGAGATGGAAAGGGAAAAGATATAGAGTGGGGAAAGATTCAGTGGAAAGAAATGGACTCCATTTTTGTGAGTCCTCCTCTCCAGCTGTCAGCCTGCTCTCTTGTCCCATGGGGGGTTGCCACGGTGACAGGAGGCCACATGTCTTGGGGGCGTCGTTTTGGTCAAAGGACTCCATTGTTCTTGTGTTAAGCCGTCTTCAGTATGCCCGTCTGCCAGGGACAGGAGCCTTCAGCTTTACACCCTTCGCTCGCACAAAAACCCCACACCCACGTTTTTAGAGGTGCTGCCGTTCAGTTGGACAGGCACACAATGAAAACGCCTGTTCAAAAGACTCACCAGTAACAAGTTAAAAAGGAGGGAAAGCACAGACAGACATAACATGGGCACACAATCTTAAGAGTATCTTCAGTGTTATACTACTGTACAACTGACTTCCTTTCTCTAAGCTAAATTCCTGTTAACTTCTTTTTGCTGATCAAAGTTTGACAACTGAAGTGCAGGCTGTAAACAGTACCTTATCACCACCACCAGATGGCACACCAGCTCCACTGTACGAACAAGACAATGTTAGACAAGGCGTGAGACCTTGGCACATACATAGGAGCCGGAAACCTCCTGTGTCCTTCAGCCAAGTGACGGGGGCTGAAGTAAAAGCAGCCAGTCAATTACACAGTGATGGATCGATTACTGCCATGCATCCGTCTAGGACGCAATTCTTTTGAAACTCAATTTGTTACTGCCAATGTGTGATAGATGAAGGCAGTAAAGATGAGTCTATTTAACTGTGTGACTGGGTTTGTCTGAGGGTTAGGGGTCAATTTACTTCCAGACATTTGGCTGAAAACAAAATGTAGATCAGAACAGTAATTTATGTTTTCATGCTTTTGGTTATGACAAAGTGGTTTGGGATGTGAGAGGAAAGCTACTGTACTCGTTGAACTGATCACACTGCTGGGACAAGGCGTTTGTGCGCAGTGGCTGTTATATTACTTGGATGAGTTCCAGGCAGATGAATATAAATCAGTTTAAATGAACATTTGATTGAATAATGTGTCTACAACATACAACTAAAGCAATCAAATCAGAATCAAGGAGCCTGGCAAAGGCATATTCAGTATTTAAGAAGAGACTGACTTTCAAAATTGAATGAGTAGGTATTCTTCTACCAAGTCATAAAATTGTTTATTCAAAATCACAAAATAAGATACAGTGGTCATCTTTTAAACATTAGTAATTGTTTGGATCAAAGAAAAACCTAGAAACCACAAATAAAACAAATGACTGGTTTATTAAATATCTCCACCTCAATTGTTGTCCATTAATCCAGCATCATTCAGCTGGAAAATATAGAATAGGGTCTTCATCTGTGCATAAAGTGAACGTATTGACTCTGAGGTGCTCAATCCAGTGACGGGAGAGCGAGACTGAAGCGGCACTGTGATTACCAGCTGAGTGGTGGGTATTGATTTGGAGGTGGTCAGCAGAGATGATTGGACTCTCGGCATATTGACTGACTTGGTTACTGGAGGAAAACTGTCTAGCTCTAATAAGTCACAGAACAAAAGCATCAATATTTTAGGCAATGTGAAATAAAACAGGCTGTCCTTTGGTAACACATTTCATTTAATTTCAGGAGAGAAGTAGAAGGCCAATGAAATAATTGATTCTCCTTTGACTCAGTCAGTCAAATGGGCACTGTCCCTCGTGTTCAGTTTAAATAGTCCCAAAAGCCATAATAAATAATCATGGCTGTGTCACCTCAGTGGCCAGATTAGGTAGAACAGCGCTGAGTCGCCGGCCCCTGGTCCTCCTGCGGGACTCTCTGATGGATTCTGGAGAGGTGTGAGGCAGCCAGGCCAGGCCCCCGTCGCTTTGATCAGTACTGCTCTGGTTTCTCAGGCTGCGGCGTACTGTACGCTGCCTTCTAGGGGCCACAGGCTTGAACACATCCTCAAAGTTATAGTCGGTCTGCCAGGGAAGTAGGACTAGTTGGTCTGCTGCCTCCTCTTCGTGGCTAACTGAGCCTGATTGGTTGTTTTTCTGCTGGCATACCGTTTGGTCTCCCTGTTCTTTCTCCACTTGGTTAATTTTGTCATCTTTAGGCTGACCCTCTTGGCACTGCTCTGCTTCTCCTTGTGTTGACAGACTCATTGTGTGTTTGAATTCTTCACCTGCTGGAAGGCTTGCTGATGTGGGTGAATCCAATACGGCAGGAGATTCTGATTCCTCCTTCAAACCTATGGAGGGTGTATGTAAAGAGCTGGCAGCACAAAGTGTCTCACTGACAACTTTATGACATACAATTATAGTTTCTTTAGACTGGCCTTTCTCAGACGCCTTTTTGTTTGTCTCATTCTCACAGTTATCACTTGTGTTCTCTTCAAACTTGTCATGTAGCTTGCTGCCTTCTTGGTCAATATAAACACCAAACTTTTCTCTCTTGAGTACTTTCCCTCTAACTTTTGGCCCTGACAACCTCCGGTTCCTCCGTGTACCACTTCTTCTACTGCTCATAGGAAATGAGACAGAGCCTTCAGGGGTTGTAGAGGCATTTAGGGCTGTGTCACCTGTCTCTGATGTGTTGTTCACCACCTCAGTTGTTGGGTCAGCGCTGACTGATTTCCCATTACAGCGAAGGTCCAGGTGAGGCTCTTGGCTTAGGGCTATTCAGACAAAAAGAGACAAACATTCTCAGAGAAAGGCCAACTGATGAACCATGAAAACATATTTTCTTTTCATAACCCAAGAAGAAAAGCCTCAGTGATCAGAGAATATTTACCTGTGCATGTGTCAGAAAGAGACTGCTGTGCTACAGAAGACTGACTGAATGACAACATCTCAGTTATAGGGCTCAGAGAGGGGTTCTTGGATGCATATTCACGACAACCATACAGGCTGCGGTCCACTTTCTTGTTCCACTGACGTGTTGCTGTGGATGTCGTCTGTGAAAATAAAACCTGAATAGTGAGGAAATTTGTCCACTAACTATGATTATTAAAAGAACAGCGTCTGAGAGCCAATTGGTCCACAGTTTCCTCGGCATAAGTGGCATGGGAGAAACTTTAGAACGTATTATCAAACAAACTTTATATTAAAAAAGAAAGAAAGAAAAATCTTGGAAAGTAAAATTAACCATATTGAATCAAAGCTTAAAAAGCAACAAGCTTATAAGAACGACATACAACAATTAATTAAAATCAAATATCAATACAACACTATTTTAACTGAGAAGGTAGCTTTTAATTTAATGAGGGCAAGCCAAACCTATTCTGAGCCTGGGGACAAACCACGAAGACTCTTATATAAAACAAAAAAATAATTTTGGTAATTCCTGCAGTTATGTGGCACTTCATCCAGTGATATCAATAAAACTTAAAAAACAAAATGTGTACGGGTCTCTATAGATCTACTACCTGAGATGAAGTTTTCAAAAAAACACTTGAACTTCTAAAACTAACAGAAGATCAACTCCTTCACTCTACCTGATTTATTTCATCAATGGTTAAGTCAATGTCTTTAAACCCAGTTGGTAAAGCCCCAGGGACAGAGGGATTTACAGCTTACTAGAAGTATATAATGAGGAATTAGGAGTGTAAACATTACCAAAAACAATGAGGCAAGCTTTAATTAATCTCATTCCTAAAAAAGGACCAACTGAACTATCGCCTAATATTGCAGATAGATATTACCATTTCTAAAAATTCAAGCTAATCGTTTAAGCTAATCTAAACTAATAACATGCCCTGAAGCTGCAGTACAAACAAATTCTTATTTCAGAATTTATTTATTTTTGAAAATGATTCAACACCTCCTTTTACCGTTTTGTTTAGTGATTGAAGCACTGGCATTAGCTATGGAGGAGGGAGAAAGACTGTCCAAGAGTCCAGGCTGGCGGTGCAGAACATAAACTAATGCTATATGCAGATGGCTTATTACCGTTTGTGTCAGAACAATACCAAGTCTGTTTAAAATTATTTAATAATTTCGGAAGATCTCTGGATATTTTGGTCAAAAGCACTTCCATTTACTGCTCACAGCCCAATCTCAGCCTCCCAAGCATTTCAGTGGCCAAAACACAGAATAAAATACAGTGACTTGGTATCCTGTTCCCCACTCGATTAAAAGATTTGGTGAAAGTTAATTAGGATCCACTGATGCAAAAAAGATTTTTGCAAAATTAACAGGTGGGCAGCACTGAAATGATCTATGGTTGGTAAAGTAAAAAGGTTATCAAGACAAGCTGTATGCCCAAACTAAATTATTTTATACATTCTTTACCTCTAATAAAATGACAAAAACAAAATCTGGAATAGGAAACATAAAACCTAAAATGACCAAAGACCAGCTGAGAGAGGGGGTCTGTTTTTGTAGTTTATTTAGTTTCATTCTAGGACGTTTCTCATTCCAGATTTTGTGCTTAAGGCCTGGTTCACTGGTCATTACCCCCAGAAAGGGCCCCACCATGTTATCAAATTGAACAGTCCATACTAAATCAGGTACATCCGATGCAAAGTATAATCACTAAAAGAGGTTAAACATCCAATTATTGCACATCAACTTGGCTTAAACTATGTCAACTCTTTAAACTTGAAACCTACTTGAACCTCTTGTCAAGCATTTGGCAGAACCCAAAGCTATACCTCAATAAAGATCCTTTTCTCTGGAAGAAATGGATGGATAAGGGCATGCTTACATTGAATGGTTTGTATAATAATGGGATACTAAAATCCTTTGCTATTATACAACAATTTAATATCCCTCAAACTCAGATTGCAGAATCCTGAATCCTGTTGCAATTGCCAAACGATTGCCTGAATGATGATGGGTTTAGTTGTTGGTATATCTGTATACTAAAGGGGATGTATGTGTATGTATGTGCATATGACAAAAAGATATTCTTAAAAATAAAAATAAAAGATAGGGATTTTTGTGGTACTGACATGTTTATGTCAATAGTACACCACCTCCAACTCACCAGATACTCCACTATGTAACTGTGTAATTAAGACCTAACAGTTCTATGTGAGTTTGTAGAAGTAGAATTGCAGTCTACTTGTAGGTGGTGCAAATACCAGAAAGTTATAGTGTGTCTTTAATAAAGATTACGAAAAAAAAAAAAAAAGAAAATGCAGATTTTTTCACTCATAAAAGCAGCAAGTTAATATACTTAGCTTGCTGCTAAGTATATTTGAGAACTTAGCAGCAAGCTCAGACAGCTGGCACAACTCCTGATGAGGACCAGGAGTAATCAGCCTCCTCCAGCTAGAGTCAGACTGTCAACCTATAGAAATACGGTGACAGAAATAATTTGTTCGAGCTGACATTTATTTTCAAGCACTTTGTATTTTGACAGAATCCAAAAGGACAATTTAAAGAAAAAAATGGTCTCAGTATATTATATTTGTGACTATGTTTTTTGTTTAATTGCAATATTCTCACACTAGAAACAGCTTTATGTTTGACAATTCCTCCCAAGAGAAAAGAACATAGCCTCTTAATAAGTAGCCTCAGCATCATATTGGTTGTTCCAAAATAAAAAGCAACAACTACCCAAGATAAAGTGAGCCCTTTTTCATAGAGTGCTCAATAGACACTCTACTTTGTAAAGCTTAGTGACAGGCTTCTTTGTTATTTTGTGAGAGCACATATCTTGTCAGATAAATACAACTCTTTCCTTATACATAATCGCAGTGTGAGATGCAACGTCCCATATGAGTTTGCAGCAGTGCAGGTGCAGACAAAGTACTTTCAGCAAAGTAGTGTCACTAGAATCAAAATCCTCAACATAAATAACTCAATAGGAAGCCAGAATCTATCTGGCTGTAAGCAGGACAAAACTAAGTTGTGCAGTCATCAGCGTCAAGTACCTCCCAGTAAGACGAATCTGAAGTAGTGTAAAAAGAAATCAAAAGAGCAGGCTCAACCAGCTCACCTTCATCTTCCTAGAGGCTGTCTTGGCAGCGGAGCGTGTCGACCTCTTCACAGGTTCGTTCTCTTCTGGCAGCTGTGGAACAGAGTGGGAATAAGGATACTTTATAACAACTGTCTCACTGCCACACTCTCACACACAAAGTGGAAATCATTGATGTGATTAAATTCAGATCCAGTGGAATTAAACAGTGCATTAGATGGAACATGTTATAACCCCTAACTTATTGAAAAAGACAATCTCATCTCAAGATGAGAGCAATTTGTAAAAATTGTGGACCTTTCTCTTTCGACTGCTGGAGCGAGCAGGAGCCTCAGTGGCATCATGCGTCACCTGCAATGGGAGAAATTGAATGTCTTTTGGTGCATGAATGATAAAAGGTATAGAAATCTACAGAAAGAATTAGCAGTTACATGTTTACACACTTGGACAAAATTGTTGGTACCCTTCGGTCAATGAAAGAAAAACTCACAATGGTCACAGAAAAAAAACTTTATTCTGACAAAAGTAATGATAAATAAAAGTTCTATGAATGTTAACCAATGAAAGTCAGACATTGTTTTTCAACCATGCTTCAACAGAATTATTAAAAAAATAAACTCATGGAACAGGCCTGGACAAAATTGTTGCACAACCTTTTGAGGCTATCACTGCAATCAGACGACTCCTGTAACTGTCAATGAGACTTCTGCACCTCTCAGCAGGTATTTTGGCCCACTCCTCATGAGCAAACTGCTCCAGTTGTTTCCAGTTTGAAGGGTGTCTTTTCCAGACAGCATGTTTCAGCTCCTTCCAAAGATGCTCAATAGGTCTTCAGATTTCATTGTACCCTGCACAGATTCAAGACACCCTGCCAGATGCAGCAAAGCAGCCCCAGAACATAACAAAGCCTCCTCCATGTTTGACAGTAGGGACAGTGTTCTTTTCTTGATATGCTTCATTTTTCCGTCTGAGCTGATGTGCCTTGGCAAAAAGTTCCATTTTTGTCTCATCTGTCCATAGGACATTCTCCCAGAAGCTTTGTGGCTTGTCAACATGTAGTTTGGTATATTCCAGTCAAGCTTTTTTATGATTTGTTTTCAACAATGGTGTCCTCCTTGGTCGTCTCCCATGTAGTCCACTTTGGCTCAAACAACGACGGATGGTGACACTGATGTTCCTTGAGCATGGAGTTCACCTTGGATCTCTTTAGAAGTCTTTCTGGGCTCTTTTGTTTCCATTTGGATTATCCGTCTCTTTGATTTGTCATCAATTTTCCTCCTGCGGCCACGTCCAGGGAGGTTGGCTACAGTCCCAAGGATCTTAAATTTCTGAATAATATGTGCAACTGTAGTCACAGGAACATCTAGCTGCTTGGAGATGGTCTTATAGCCTTTACCTTTATCATGCTTGTCTATAATTTTCTTTATATTCTCCTGCGACAACTCTTTCCTTCGCCTCTGGTCCATGTTGAGTGTGGTACACATCATGTCACCAGACAACACAGTGACTACCTGAAGCCCTATAAATAGGCCCACTGACTGATTACAAGATTGTACACACCTGTGATGCTAATTAGTGCACACACCTTGAATTAACATGTCCATTTGGTCACATTATTTACAGTCTTTTCTAGGGGTACCATCAATTTTGTCCAGGCCTGTTCCATGAGTTTATTTTTTAAAATAATTCCGTTGAAGCATGGTTGAAAAGCAATGTCTGACTTTCATTGGTTAACATTCATAGAATTTTTATTTATTATTACTTTTGTCAGAATAAAGTTTTTTCTGTGACCATTGTAAGTTTTTCTTTCATTGACCGAAGGGTACCAACAATTTTGTCCACGTGTGTATAATGGCGCTTTTCCACTACCAGTATCAGCTCGCCTCGCCTCGGCTCGCTTTTCGCTCCGTTTTCCATTGCAGATAGTACCTCCACAATAGTACCTAGTCATCATAGCGACGCCCCAAGAACCTGTCGTGACGTAATCTTCTACGCGACACACACCCGCTACTACAGAGTTCAGACTACGAGACGAATCTGGTTTTTCAAAGCCGACGCAAGAGGGTAAGTCCACGGAGCATTTTTCCGAGTTGCCATAATACTAAAGTCTGGGACTGGGTAAATTATCACGCAATCTCTGGCCAAACTATTGAAAATAAAAATGGCGGGGTTATTCAGGATACTCCGTCTGGCGCGTGCAATGATGACGCAGTGAACAGTGACGATTCTCTCTGGCCAATCAGCAGTCTGTCGTGTGTTCACGTCACAATTTAGTATCGCCTCAGCCCGCTTAGAACCTCGCCGGAGGTGATACGAAAAAAGTACCAGGAAGCAGGTACAGGTACAACTTTTACGCAGTGGAAAACCAAACAAAGGCGAGCCGAGTCGAGCTGGTACTGTGTAGTGGAAAAGCGCCATAACAGACCTTTGCGTATGCTGCATGGTATTGTGAAAACAGGGTATTGTGAAAACAGAATTGATATGACCACAAGGAATCTCCAAGAAATAATAATCAGACCTTTCCCCTTCTCTTGCTGCTTCTGCCAGAAGCTGGTGCTTCACTGTCTGTTTGAGGCTGGGTCTCTTTTTCTTTTAGTGGCTCATGAGACAAGATATCCATTGGGGAGGTTGTTTCTGGTGCTTTTGTTTCAAACTCTGTCAAAGAAACCAATATAAATTCAGAAAACATAGGACAATGTGCACAAACAATACTTGTAGACAGATATTTGTATATTAAAAACTTGGAATTGTTTTTTGTGCATCACTAAAAATTACATCAGACACTTGTGCTAATGTAGATATAAATTATTAAATCAAGGCAGAGTAATAAAGAAAATTCACCTCTCTCAATTTGAGAAAGAGACTCCTCGTAGAAAGCAGTGTCCAAATTCAGTGGGCGAGTGTTCAAAATATATTCTGAAAGAAAAGCAATAGTGACAATTGAGCGAAACATAAATTTGTTTTCTGAGAGTCACACTTTATAATTATTCTCAAACCTGCAGTGTTGTCCCCTTCCCTTTCAATCTCTTCTGAAGGGAAATGAATCTATAATAAAAGTGTGCAACTGTTAAGAGCCTCACAAGAATAAAGAGTTGTACCAATTACTAGTGTTCTAGGCACCTTTCTATCCATCTCACTCCTGTCTTCTTCTGTGGATGTCATCCAGCGGCTGCAAGGCATTGATAGTGTTGGAGAAGCACCGATCATGGAGGGGCTGTGGAGCTCTCGTTGGGGTTGTGGGGTCGGAGAATTAGCTCTTTGAGGTGTCTTGAGCAGTGAGCGTAGCATTAGGTTCCCACCTGGTGTAGGGACGTGTGCTGGTGTGCCCCCCTTCTGTAACGGTGTACTGGGAGGCATGTCCTTATCAAACAGCTCTGGTGACAGCGGCTCTCCGAAGCGCACCTGCTTCTTCTTCTTCTTTACTGCAGGGCTGGTCATGGAGTCAGCTGCATATGTACAAAAAATAAAATAAATAAATAAATAAAAAAATGACTAGTGCACATAGGTTTCATAAGTCTTCAAGGTCAAAATTAAACACTTCAAAAGTAAATTTTCTAACTTTCATTGAATTTATATTATAATAGTCATTATTATGGTACATTCACTCTGAACACAAATTATACAAGTTGTGAATTAATAATAGTTTCAAATTTTCAACCTTTTCCCCCAGAACTCAAAAACAATTAAATGTCAAGCATATTGGTGAGTAAAGGCTCAGAGGGAGGAGTTTGTGAAACTCCAACAAACTGTTGCTTATCAAGTCAGCTTTCCTTTAGCTTGCTGCTACAACTGGCTGGTTTCTGAATACCTTTAAAAATGGACCAAACAGCAGAATATATTGCTCTCCATCTTCATTTCATCTGAGTCAGTCTGATGGCCTGTGTCGGCGGAGCTCTGTGTGCTCTGTGTTTGTGAGCGCGCAGCTCCAGGTCAGCTCCTATCGGCTCATCTCAGAGAAGAGAGCAGCAACGTCTGACGCTTTGTACTCAATAAATTAATACCAGAAGCATTTTAAACGTAGTAAATTAAAACTCATCACAAAATAAACCTGTTTGTCTATATTAGATTATTTCCCATTGCTTTAGTAAAAGTGTGTAGCCTACTGATCACCTCTGCATATAGCAACCTAATAACACAGTAAACTGAACCTGGGATTAAAGGCCTGTTACTCCAAAGAGTACTAGGTGTTTACCTGTGGGCTTCATCTCCAGCAGAGAAGACATAGATGGGATTTGGAAGTGGGAGACAGGCCGTGCAGGAGAAGCATCTGCAGGGTCATCAGGTGTTGGTTGGTCCAGACTCTGGAGTTCAAAAACAGCCTCCTGTTGAGAGAGAATACACTAGAGCCCCTGTGCTATTACACTGTTGTTTTAACAACAGCTGCAGAGTATTGGTGTCAGTGTAAGGAAATCTTAAAAATGTGTCAAACGAGTTATGCCAAATCTAGTCCTATTCCATATTATATTTGACTGACTAATATTTGACTGTGGAAAAAAAGAGGCATTGAGCCTCCTTTACCCCCACGCAGTCTTAAAACCATAAATTTGGATCTAAAGGAATTAGATTTACTTTTATCATTAATAAACTGGTGACCAGGCTGTGTTTACGATTGTGCTCTAAGTGTCTGATAATCTGGATTAAGGATAACAGAGGGCATCTAACCTGTTGTTTCTCTGTAGGTGACCAGAGCTGAGCATCAGGAAGAACTGGCAGTTCACAGTCGTTAAATGGTGAAAAAATTACCAAAACTTGTGCAGCTTCACCAGTATCACTCGACAATAGTTGTTTTTGTTTTACAGATGCTTCCTCCTCCTGTGGAAAGGAATTTACACTGGGTTAATTTTTTTGTACTCTCAGACAACTACAAAAACAATATTGACATTCATTTTCCAGTCAAAATAATAAAAGCAGTGAAACATTCAAAAAGAGGATTTAAAAACAGACACAGAACCTTCTACTATTTATACAATAGATAAATGTAATAAAATGTTTTTCAATACAAGGCAATGTCAGAGTGGTGGATGCTGTTTAAATTATTTACAGTAAATACACAGTGACTCTACCTCCGCTAAACTGAAGTGAAGGGTAGGGCTGCTGACCTCTCTAATCTCTACCTCACAGCCTTGAGAGAGGCCCAAGCGCCTCTTCTTGCTGGGCATCATCGAGGGTGGGTGGTTTTCTTTCCCAGCTTCAAAATTTTCTCCATCTGAGAATAATACCAACCATTTAATAACTGCAATGTGATGAAAAACCAACCAAACACTTACATCCAAGTCAAACACGTTACATTATACAATAACAGTTGGCAATATTGATATGAGGTAACATGACTTAAAACATTTTAGGAAATAAAGATTGATGTAAAAAACACTGAACAAATCCAGTTATACTTTGCAATGAATTAAACAAGAGCAACAGTGCCTCTAGACTTCATAAAAAAAGTCAAGCTGGCATAGATCCTTGCTGAGTAACGGAACTATTAATCCTTTGGCAAAAAGGCAGTCTTACCAGACAGATAATCTCTTGTCTTGATGGATCCTCCAGTGCTGCCGTCCTGCTTTGACATCACATCATTGTCCTCACTTTCCTCCACTCCCATCAGGCTCTGGAAGGAGGCCATCTTCTGCCTCAACGTAGGAGAGGGCTATTGACAAGCTGAAAGTTAAAGCAAAAAATAAAAAAATAAATACACACAAATCTTCTCAATGATGAAGCTTGACAAGTTGTGGACTTGTCAAACTGCAGAGGTGCAATCACCATTAGGCAGCAATTTTATCACATACACTCAACACATTGTTTTTTTGCCTGTGAAGCAAAATGGTAAATTACACAGGACTTGGAAGTAGTGTTGCTTTAGTCTATTGTACGTTTTAAATTTTAGTAAGATGAAAAGTAGTGACAAAAATGCACCCAACAGTGCTAGTATCATTTAAAATGCTTAGTTACTATGGTAATAGAAGAACAAAGACCATAGCTATCTAGCAAACACAGAGAGATAATTTGAGAGCTTTTACTGCCTGCGGTGTGGCTCGTCTGAACAAAAAGAAGTCTTAAATACTCTCTTTACACAGACAAATGGCGAACAAAAATCCACGAGCCAGGCGGGACCTTGCATGTTTTCCCCATGCAAGGGTGGGTTTTTTCCAGGTACACTAGTTTCCCCCATCAACAAAAAAAAAACATGCTAGTCTCTGGTTAGTCACATGGCCCCTGACTGATAATATTGTGTTAGGACAGATAACTTTTGTTTCAACCTTTGTGAATTCTCAACATGAGAAACTTTTACTAAACCCAGAAAATGCTTCATACATCATCTTCTTTTCACTCATGGTCACCTTATGAATATATATTTTTTTTGCATACTAATAAACATAATTTGGAGGCTTGCTTTTAAAATGAGCATACTCTAGCTATTTACTTAATTAGATAGGTCTCTCTCTCTCTGCAAGTAAAAATTCTCAGGCTCCATCTATTCATGTTTTAAAGGATTATGTCCTTGTTCATGATAGAATGGAGGTCTTAAATTGTTTTAACAAGCATTTTGTATCTTTTAGCTCTTTGTTTGATTCTGTATAAGCTGTTTCAGTGAAACCCTGCACATAACTCCCAATGTATTCAAGACACTTAATTTTGTACCTTTTCCGTTCAGGAAGTGCATAAAGCTGTCAGTTTTAGATCATATAAAATCTTCTGGAGCTGGTTTAATAGAGCCATATTTCTTGAAATTGGCATCTAATTTTGTAGAAGACTCTCTCTTACAATCCTGTTTAACCTCACACGATGACACACCACTGCGAGTTATATTCTTGGGTGGGATGGCTTGCTCTGGCCACTCAAAGGATGAGTCATTGGTACATGTTCATTTACCAGACAATACTTGGACTACTGCCTATCTTGACTGAGAATTGAGGCTAATGCCACAAACTGCACTTGTTTTGTATAATCTATTTGCTTATGCCACTTCCTGTTATTTTATCTTTATGTGTAATAATGTAACTTTTTTGTATTGTGCTGCCTATCTTGGCCAGAACTCCCCTGCAAAAGAGGTATTCAATCTCAGTGGGGTTTTTCCTGGTTAAATTAAAAATATATAATTTTTTTTACTGCTAGTGGCAGTATAGTGCCATCTATAGTGTTTGTACAATATTAGTTGCAGCCAGTCAGTGAGAAGCTAGACTTTGTTTTGAACCCAAGAAAGCCAAATGTGTTTATCTGTATAATAACAAAGCACTCACCTGTGGAGTGCGTTGAGCCGGTGGAGTCTTCATTCTCTGTTGTGCAATGAAGCGAATAAGAGAATTGGTCTCAGGAGAGCCACGGACACCGATGTTGGACCGCCGCCTTGCTTTCATTTGTGCTAGACGCGACTTATCTACAATAACAGATAAATAAATGCAAGTACAATTATACAGTATGTCATAAGCAAAATAAAACCTGATATTTAACTATAGATAGGCTTCACAGAGGTCTACATTCATACCTTTGTGGTTTGATGAGGATAGAGATGCTGGGGTAAAGCTTTGCACTGAGATGCCAAATTGAGAAGGGGTGACATCTGCAAAATTGAAGGGAGCTGAAATATCAGTTAAAACTGGAGGAGAGTCTTTCTGGCCTTCTTCAGCGACAGTAGGGTTAACCTCCATAGCTGGTATCTGTACGACAAATTGGAATACATTTTATTATTAACTAATACAACTATATAAAAAAACATGACAAAAAGGTTAAAGCAAAAGCATTTGGACTCAGTTTTAAAGGTTAAGACGTTTTGTCTTTAATTCCAAGAGACTTTATCAATTCTGATCTGATTTAATTTAGAATTCATAAAGTCTCTTTAAATCATCTTGAAAACTGAGTCCAGATGCTTTTGCTTTAACCTTTTCTTCAAGATGACTTGGATGACTGAGACCCTTCACAGACATTTATAAAAACATGTTATGACAAAATGTCCCGCGTTTGAAAGTAATGTTGTCATGTTACTGCCGTTTAAAATAACAGTTACTAGATACCTATAAAAGGTCAGCACCTTACAGACCCTAAATTTTCTACTGCGTACTGTATGCCTGTGGAAATATTTCCCAAAGAGTTTAATAGTTTTCCTCTAAATTACAGTAGCAGTATGTTGTTTTTCTGTCACTGTAAGACCTGGCAAACTAATACCAAGATGCTAATGTTAGCTGATACAAACGTGAAGCAGGAATACTCATGAATGCATAAAAGGAATCTGCCCATTCTTTGTATCTTGGTATACATAGTCTTTGATTTTGGATAAGAACTGAGGGTAAAGAACTAAACTTGCGTTATGTTAACTTGGTTATGATAAGCGTTAGTTGAATAGCTTAGCAAATATTAGCCACAGTTATCTATGGCTACACTATTGGAGCATTTTAGCTCGCGTTGCGTTTATTGTGACAACGGAAAATACTTACTTTAACACGTTACAGTAACAGCGTGGGGCTTGTTAAAATAGATTGAATAAAAACATTTACTAAAATATCACAAAAATACCATTAGTGGCCTGTAGTAAAAATAAAATAAAAAAAAGGTCAACGAAAACTAGCAGGCATCGATTCAAAATACCCTCCACGTCACAGAAACAGATATCACTCCGCGAAGCGTCTCAACAACAAAAAAGTTTTACAACATTTAAATAAAAGAAATGGCTTTTTAATATGTAATAGATATTATATATTCAATTCTAATGTGTAGTAAAACATTATTTAAACTTTAGAAAAAAATAAAGGCAGAATTGTTAGGTACTACTTTCCCTGGACCGGAACTAGCTTTATTATGAATTGTCCAATAAAAAAGCAGGACGAGAAACCACGTGCGTTTGTGAAGCTTGTGTGCTGCGTGGAGTAATTCGTTAATAAAAATATGTAAAAGAATATAACAAACATTTACAGAAAGAGAAAATGACAGCACGCATTTTATATTGTTTTCAATTTATAAAATGCATTTTATTGAGTGTCGTGTTCAGATTTTTCTTTCTTTTGGATGTCGACTGTTCCCCATCTGTTGTTGACTGTCTTGAAACCTAACAGCTGGAGCTTCATTGCAGCCTTCTCAGTTTGTTAGTTTTTATTTGACCTGATGCTTAAAGTTAAACTCCCAATCTACACAAACAGGTAGCCTGTTTACAAAGGAAATGAGAGGCAAACAATTACTGGGCAGTTTATAATCCAAGCATTCTTTTATTTTGCTCCTTAGGCATTGATTGTGAATATTCAATAGTACCTGCAGCATGCCTATTAGGCCTATAGACAAACCCCAGGGGGCATGAGCTACTTTACTGAGTGTAGTCTCTCTGAATATATCATTGATCTCTTTCTATCACCACAAGCCATAGCAAATACAATGGTAATATTTTGAAAGCAATATTGAAAGTGCAGCACAATTTTTCTCTTATCATTTAGCAGGATAGACCAGTCTTTTTTTTTATATAGTTCTGTTTTTTTATTCAAGTTAGGTTATGTGTTAATATACTTTTACTTAGTGTCCACAACTTGGTTTTAAGAAACTATGCAGTAAATAAATATTGGAGTGGACTCAGATTGACCCAATGACACCTATTGCACTAAAATTCTTATTTACCATCCACTTATCAAGATGCAGTTTATTTTTATACAGAACATGTTTTGGTGTGTATTTTATGAATTGCTCTCAACACTAAGATTAGAAATCCACCTGTGCTTTACAGTAGTTTGTCCATACCCTCACAGAGGGGTTTTTATTGAGTTTTTTTATAGTAGAATTTTATTTAGTGCAAATTGTCATATGCGACTTGCTATTGCCTATAATAAAAACATATGTCCCATATAGTGTGGGCGCTGTAAGCAGTAAAAACCATAGCAATGCAAACATTCCCTCTCATACAAATAGATGAAGTCAATTCTTTTGGGAGGTTTTCAGAGTCTGTGGTGCAGCTGAGTACACTGAGATCAGATGCATCTTTGAGGATGGCTGTCTCTGCAGCTGGGGCTGTGTGCTGCATGAGGCATGTGGCTTCCTCTGTTGACATCAAGCAAGGCAGCCGAAAATCAATGCAGAAGTTTGACTGTTGTAGTGTGCGGCACAGGCTACTGAAAGGAAACAGGGCCCTAGACACTCAATAGTGATCTGTGGCTGTGTAAATACCTGTCAGAAATGAAATGTTGAGCAGAAGATCACACCTGGTTACAAGAGAATAACTGCAAATGTGTTCATCTTTTCCTATATGTGGAAATCTGTTATAGATAAAATGTATATGTTTGGTGTTCTTTGTATGTGTGGACAAATAAAGTATCACCTTTAGGTTTAAAGTTCCATATTGGGGTGGCTCACCTGGTAGCTTGCTAATCATACAGTGGTGGCAAAAATGATTAGAACACCCGACAGATCTGAAAATAGAAACCTGGGTTAGATTCCTCTGATGGCTTGGCTCATTAGCCCGGTGTCATTCCTCTCACTGTTTCCTTTCTGTCTACTGTCCTATCAAATAAAAGCCAAAAAAACGCCCAAAACAAATAAAAAACCTTTTACAAATTATCTCCTCAAGCAGGCCCAGCACAACCAAGTGCCAGAATTCATTTTAAAACTCTCTCCTGATGCTCCATAGAAGTGATCCCACATGATTTGATAAATAACCAACACACCGGAGTAGATCTCTACTTTATTTGTGTATATGTACACATATAAAAAATAAGGACATATGTACAATGATAATAAATATCAACATGTTTTTACAAGTGAAATAAGTTACTAAACATACTTTTAAAACAAACAAAATATCAATAACGACCAGCAAAAATGAAATAAAATCGGGCAACATAAGGTAGGGGTAATGGAATAATACTCATCATGTAAGGAAGGTGAAATGAAAGCGCTATACAGTGTGAGCAAACAGTCGTGTAAGAACTTAGCAGATGCAAAGAATGAAATGATTTTACATCACTTATTCATTTTTTTTCCCGCCATGCATGTTACCTGTTTTCTTTTTAGTTCTTGCAACGTAAATGTTTTAATGAAAGAAAGAAAAGGCAAGTCTGAAAAGAACAGTACCAGTGTAAATTAAAGCTGTGGCTAAACTACCTGCTTCGGGAGACACTAAAGAGCGGACACATTCTATCACTGAGCTGCTTCATAAAAACAACAGCTACTTATTTGGTCTTTTAAGGGGCTGATTAAATCAGTAAATTAAGGTTTTGGTTCATTTTGTAGCCTTTTGTGAAGACTAAGGGTTAAGAATTCAGTAAACAGGAAGCAAAGCCGTCAAGTCCATCAACCTCTGGCTTTTTAAAATGTTTTGCTCGAGGCCAAATTAAGCCTGAAGGTAAAAAGTGTTGAAAAGGCTTCCTATCACAGTTCAGTGTGGCAAAAGGACGGACTGTTGAGACTCAAAATATTCATCTTGAATCAAACAAAAACATCTTCTAATTGTTTTTAACTAAAACAAAAGCAACTGCAGTCTACTTTGGCTTATCCGAAAGTTAAAGAGGCACAGAAAAAGTAAACATGTTGAAATGCAACCATGAAATCCTGTACAACCCTTTAACCATAAAATCTGACTTCTTCTTTTTTTATTATTTTTTTAAAGAGAGAGCATTTGATTAGTGCCTGTAAAAGTCCAAAAATGATCAGTCCAAAATGATGCACATCTACAAAGGGGATGGTATTAAAGATGTATGGTTCACTTGCAGAAGATCATGCAACACTAGGAGGAGCTGCTGATGCCCCCCAACCTTCATTTCTCTCCCAATCTACATGCCGTTCAGTGCTCTGTACACACTGGGGAGGTATTTTTGTCCTCCCCTTTCATTCGTCGCTGTGCTCCTCTGGTCCCGACAGACACGTCCCAAAAACAAAAGTAACCCCCTGATGGACAAAAGGAAAGAAAAGTTAGCACAAAATATAGTCAAAAAGTGCAACATAATGTGACTTTCGTAGCAAGTTTGCATTGTGTCTGAAGTCAGAATTTAGTTTGTAGGGCAAACAAACTTCAAACTTTGGGAAAAAATAGAGGTCTACGTTAGGCTAGCAGTTTAAATTCATAAATTCATTAAATTATAAACTCTCCATTTCTCAATTTCTCAGTAACACATATAGACAGTATTTATAGGTGTGCTCGTAACATGCACTTTTCCTTTGAGCAAAACCTGTCTCGTCTGTTCTATACAGTATAAAACTGTTTTCTGTAAACTACACAGAAAGTAGGCATTTAATGAAAAGCTATTTCTTGTTTTATTTATTTATTTAATTTTTAACATTCATTTTGCTCCTTTTAATAACAAGTGCACATTTTCCTAAGACTGGTACTGACCATAGTTGTAGTCGTTATAGTTATTATTTTCTAAACACCAGATGAAGGCTTTCCCCTCGGCTTTTGATTTTGGAATGACATTTTCTTCTTAATGGAAAGAGGAGTGATATAGTCAAATAAATCTTCTTTATTGTGACTTTGGCATCAATAAATGTGTTTTTCCAAAATACTGGTCCGTCTAAAGTCATATTGTATAGGCCTAAATAAGTAGAATATGTTAGCAGAAAGAAAATTGTGCTATATACTTTTTACACAATAGCTTATATTTTTAGGAACCCATATTAGTGTTTCTTCTGAAGTAACCCTTGATACTGATAAATACTGACTGTATGTATTTAGTAAATATTCCTGTATATACAGTACAATCTTTATGGGTTGTCAGTTTAAAAGTTTTGTATGCTCGATCTATCTTTACTAAAATACAGGTTTGTTTTAAAGTGGTAAGTATGTAGGCCATATAAATCTATTGTCATGTTTCTTCAAATAGAAAAAGTATATGACAATATATATTATATGATATGCTTATCTTTTAAAGAGATTCTTTTACTATAACTTTTTTATTAATTATCCATTAATTAATAAAAGAAACAAACAGAATTAAATAAGAATTCAGTTGGTTAGTCTACTACCTTACCACTAGATGTCACTTAATAGTACCAATAAACCAAAAATGCATTTCTAATAGTTCGAAAACATTTGATTTGTACCTTAACTGTCTTATGGCTGTCTTCATCTGAAGCCAGTAGTCCATCAATCTGTCATCACAGCAGCAATCAGTCTGTCCATTCTTCTCTCCTTCCATCAACACTACATTTCATTCTGTGTTGTTTTATTGTGTTTTACAGTGCTCTTCCTCTGTATAGTATGTCCACAGTGGCCAGGTCAGTCTCTGGGCCTCGGTCAAAGGAAAGGAGGGGGTTTCGTGGATGTGTTGCAAACATTACCCGGGGGAATTGGCATTCAAAGGGCCATGTGTAAGGGAAGGGTAGTTTCCTTCTTGGCAGTGCAGGTAACTGCCCTCATATACAAGGTAAAAGCACTTATTGAGACATCCACAGCGGTCGGAGCAGTGAGGGTTCAACTACATTCTCCATGCCTCATGTCTTTCAATTTGGATTTAAGTGTGCAGTTTTTGTTCTGCCGTTAAGAGCTGAATGCAAATATCTTTTCAAAGAAGAACGTCCAATAAGGGGGCTCAGCCAAAGCACATACCTGTTACACACTCATTTAAAGAAAGGTTGTCTGGAGTGCATTTCTAGTGTACTGAACAACAAGTTGCTTTCGAAAGTTACTCAGTGGGGTCAAGTGGGAAACCTAAGCACTTGCCCTCACGTTGTCATTCACAGAGGAGAGCCATTAGTCTTTGATAAGCGTTTGAACACTGTGGTAGTTTGTAAGACGTAGAAAAATAACAACAAGAAATGTCTTAATTCAAAGCAGCCATCACAACAAATGAAAGTTGAAGTGATGGCAGACTTTCTCTAGAGTTGGATACAACATTGGAGGAACAAATTTCAAATTGAGCAGAGAAAGTCTTCTGAGATTGTCCTTCTTTCAGAAAGCCTCTTCTGTCTTTTACTTCAATTCATTTCATTTTCCATTCAATTCCCTCTCTCTTTGTCTCTCTCCTCTCATCTCTGTCCCTCGCAGAGATACAGGGACATGATTGTCGTCTTGCTTTGGGCTTAATTAGTCCTTTTTATACCCCTCGCACATTCTTGACTCACAAATAGAAAACAGGAAACATTTGCTTCCAGTTTTAAGTGCAGTAAGCTGTAAAAAGTCTCAAAGAAAACACAAGACAGCAGATCAGCTTGCCATTTCCAGTCAGCTCCACTTTGCTTTTGTCCACAAGTCTCGCTTGGTCCACTCAACAAAAAGTGATGTGCCCTTCAGAAAACATGTAACGCCATTTGTTTGATTTTCCTCTGCGTTCATTAAATACACAATTTACAAGTGGCGATTGCACAGTGGAAGCAGAAGTCTGCATGGTTCTCGGGAACACAATAATTATTATAGTGCATGTTGGTGAACACAATGTATGAGTCTATACGTAACATGCTGTGTGCTATAAAAGTCTCGCCAAACAGGCATTGGCAGAGCGAGAGTGAGCATGGGCAACTGACAGCGTTTCACTGAAAGAGAGGGAGAGAGCAGGCATCCTCAGAGAAGAGGGAGGTAGTTTGGTGGTTGTTTTTGTTTTTCAACTCAACAACTAAAGACGGAGGAGGACAGGCCTAGACGGACGACTCCTCTGGGTTGGCGTCAGGCAGCACACTTCTCTGCTGCAGAGTGCGCCTCAGCTCCTCCTTGAAGGGGCTCGAGTAGTCATTCCCGCCCATGCCCCCCAGGCCCGTAAGCCCGCCGCCCCCAGCACCAGGGCCGCTAGCCCGCTCCTCCCCCGCCGTGCTCAGGTTGAGACGTATGTAGCCATTGCTACCGGAGCCTCGGATGTTAGTGAGGCTGAGACGGCTGGGGGAGTGGATGGGCTGGCCGGGAATGGCGCTGGGAGACGCCGTGCTGCTGACACTGCTGGGCCCTAAGGCGTGACCGGGAACGATCTTTAGCGACCCGTCAGAGTAGTAATAGTTACCGCCTGTCTCCCAGAAGCGGTCGTCGTCAGTGGGCATCTTACTGGGGACAAATGTAGGTGGCTCTTTGGGAAGAGTTATGGGATAGACAAGAGTGCTCTCCAGTGGTTTCATGTCAGCTCCTTTTCCTAGTGCCAGCTTTAGCCTTCTGCGCAGGTAAAGAGCAGCCACTAACAGGAGCAAACAAGCTGCTCCCAAAGTGATGACCAGCACCCAGAACAGCCCCATGCTGCTGTCTGGAGCTCGAGCCTCCATGAAGACTGGAGCGCTGGCAACTACAGCCACTTGATAGCGCTCCATCTGAAACTTGACCCCCTGCTCCTCAGAGTAGCACACATAGCGCCCTGCCTGAGCTTGGCCTGTTTCGGGAATCACAAGAGCCTTCAGAGTACGGTCAAATCGTGTTCCAGCAGTTTCTGGAGCACCCAGTTGAAGCTCACGATCGTTGAAGACCCAGCAGGGCTGAGCCAGGTTGGACACCAGCTGGCAGTGCAGCACCATGTCCGACCCCACGACGACGGTCACGTTTCGAAGGCGGGAGTGCTCTGTGGAGTAAGACAGGAGACAGGGGTTAAAAGTCATAGCCATTAATTCTGATTCATATTCCACATCAGCCAACTATCTTTCCACTTAATTCAATTTATTCAGCGCAATTCAAATGTATTCACTCAGCACTCTTTTGCTCAGTACTGATGTACTGCCTTACACTCACCAGGGCTGGGGATGGATACGGGCTTATCAAACTTGGCTTTTCCTCGGCTGAATCGCTCCAGCATGAGGTCCTGTGACAGAGATGAGGTGGACCTAAAGGAGACAGAGCAGCATTTTACAAATGTAATCTTAAAACATAAACCTTGTTTTCACTGAGGGATACAGTATTGAATGGTTTAGTTCAGTACAACAGTGCTAAATGGCAGTGCTGTTCTTTGTTGAAACAAAATAGTGACATCATTCCAGCTCCGAGTTGTGTATTTATATTATTTTGAGAACAAATTTACACAAGCTCTGAAAATGTATGTGCAGTGACATTAAATAGAAGCACAACACTGTGATACCCTGACATATACTGTAAATACACAGCAGTTTTCATTCAGTCACCAGATTTCTAGATTCTAAACAGCAACCTAGACCCCACACATAATGGTGTTCAGCCCCAGTATGAAATTCATATGTAAATGTCCAAATGTCCTGAACTTACCCACGGTGGAGGTCGATGCGAACACAGGCCCGACCCTCACTGTCCCAAGCACAGTAGGGGTCCCGCGCTAGCAGGCAGTCTGGCTGAGACTGATAGCGGCTGCAGTTGGCCAAGGGCAGCTGGAGAACCTCTGATCGAGAGCCGATGTACAAATATTTCTACAGTTAAGAGATCCAGCCATAATTCAAGATGGAGCCAGAGTGGAATAGAAAAGAGAAACAAAGACAAAGAGAGTTAAAGGTTGGAGCAGATACTGGCATGATCACTCTCACTTACTATAAATTTTACCCCTCAATTCTCCGCCTCCCTCCTGCCCTCTTCCAATCCAATCTGGGTTGTGATTTTTGCAAAAAGCTGTTAGAAAATAGTCTGGGTGCAGCTCAGCCCACAATAATAAGATAAGCATAGGGCTTTGGGGTGGGAACGCCCAGTCTGAATGCATTGTTGATCAATGGCCGTGTCTTTGCAGTGAATCCAGAAACATCGCTCACTGCAAATCGAGGATAGATGAAGAAAACAACAGGGCCAGAGGTCCAATTCCCCGCTGAGGTGAAGGATCGTAATTACTGTTATTGCACAGAGGCTTTTGGATTCATGAGGTGACACTGGCTTGGAGAAGGGCAGTGTTGTTAAAGACACCTGCTGAGTGGCAGCGGGCCAATGACACGTCTCTATGAGTGTATGTGCATGACTAAAAGGGTATTAACACAACTGCACAAGACAAAGGGCGACCGTTATCACTTAATACCAATGAACAAGTGATGCAACAGCAAGGCAAGCAAATGAAAGCTCCGAAGCTTTCGAGGGATATAATCTGTATTAGTGATTCTTGTGGTTCAGTCAGGACAAGGGTTCTGTGAAAGTGAAAATTATCCCAAGTAAAAAGACAGAAATAATAAATGTTGCTGTGGACAGTTATATATATATTTTCTCACAGCTGTTATCTAAATGAGACACAAAGAGAGCACTTCACGTCAATGGCAACTTGAAACAAATAGACGTGCCCTACAGAACAAAACAAGTGTTCAAGGACTTGCAAGGAGAAGCGAGAGTTCAAAGAGTTCTAAATTTCAATCAGTGGTGCATCAGTAGTCTTAATAATATTGATGTGAGTATGTGAAAGAGTAGATTTAAAAACAGATGTCTCTTTACCTTCGAGTGGGAGATGGTCAGACTGTCCACCGGCTGGGCTGTCTCAAACAGTTGGATCTCTTCTATGACGTGGGCCTCAGAGTTTAGGATGACCACTCTCTGAAGCCACCCCTCCGCTGCAAGACACAGGACCAAACCAAGAGTTAGCTATTTCACTTCTGTTGCCTCAGTCCAACTTTTTAATTGAACTTCAATACAACAGAAATGCCTTCCTTTGCCTGTCATTTCCGAGCTTGCACAAAAATCTACATACACAATATTCCTTAAATTTATATACTTAGAAGTGGGAAAGTAATCAGCTTTGTACATTAATCCATCACATTGACAGCTTTTGTAAACAGTGTTTTGGTGACTGCACACTGGTTACTTCAAATATTTATGGTTTGTAAACAAATAACGCGGACTGAACAGCATTTGACTTAAATATTAATCGCACGCTAACATATTCCCAAACACCCACCTGCGACCACAAAGAGCCCATTTAATTATTCATCATGTTATTACCAAATGCACACATAATTCTTTGATGCAGACTCCGAGCAGCTATTTTCTTTGGCTCATGATAAACTATCCTAATTGCCCCCAAAAATCACACAAAGTGCAGTTAATTAATATGACATGCTATCACACTGTGTTCTACTGATCCTGCTTGATAACTGTGAATGAACCCAAGGCACTGGCTGTGTTCTGGTTTCGTGATTCAGTTCCACTTGTCGCAGCAGGAGACGTTCAGGTGAAAGTCATAAGCACACTAATGACGTTTCTAGTCGCCAAAGTAAGCAGCGCACAGGACTCACGGAAATGGAATATAGGGTTAATTAAAGCGATCCATCACACCTGTGTTTGCTATTGTATAAAACCATCTGTTCGTGAAAAAAAAAAAACACACCCAGCGAAGTGCTGTCAAGCTGATTGAAGTTGGCCTTTGAAATTTCAACACCAGCTGCAGTGAAAAAGTAAACAACACAACAGCGAAGCCACTTATCTACGGCAAGTGAGTCCATCTCGCATGAAGTCTGTAAAAAGTTATGAGGCCATTTAAAGTGATATTTTTACAGGATTCTGAATCCCAGCTGATTGTGGATAGTGAGTGAATCAGACCAGAACTGCTGCTCCACTTGTGAGACTGAGAACTAGCAGTTGTAAAAAGGAAGGCACTAAATAATATTACTTTACAACAAGGGAAGTTACTTTGCAATACACCGGTGTAATGCCTGTAGCGTTAGCAGTGGTGGGGTTCACAGTACCCCCCGCTGTGAACTTTGCCACTTGCCCCATGAATAATACTAGCAGTTAAAGTTTTGGGGAATTTCGTTTGGTGGGTTTTATTCTTGACACTAGCCATTTTTAACCACTTTCTCAGTTGCTGACTAAAGATCATTAAAGGAGCTGTGAGTTAATACACAATCTACAGGTATCCATATAGTCCTACTTACAAAAAAATAAATACAAAAAAAACCCTAAGGTAAGATATTTCTAACACTAAACACTTTTACACATCACAGTGAAGCAGATGGTATGATATACAGATGGTTAAAATTCAATTACATTAGATTATTCTTTTTCCCTTATTTTGATAGGATAGTAAATAAACAGGAAACAACCTAGTCCCACTCGAATGAATCCAAACTATCAAAACCTCAGTTGAGCTATTTTAGTCTGTGTAGTTAAGCTCTGGTGAACATTCGCAGACCTCATTGTATGCATGATGGTAGTTGCTGGAGGAGGACACAGAAGCACTGCTTTCATGTAGGGCACAGTGAACAAGTTTAGCTCCCTGTTCTGGGTGTGTATCAGGCACAGCTGCTGGGGTGACCTTGATGTGTGTTGGAAAGTGTGCATCTGTGAAATAGTGATACCTGCTGACATGAGAATTCTCATGTGCTCCTCTCAATTAGGAGACCGTCATGCATAATAGGAGCAGCTAACCCTGTAACTGATGGAAGGTTCAGAGGAGCTTATAAGGAATGTGCAAGGGACAAAAATTTGTACTGAAGTAAAAGTACTGTTACGGCAAAACAAAAGTAAAAAATATGTGGTAGAAGAAATAAGCTGTAAAAGTAACAGCTGCTTAAGTATATGTAACAGAGTGATTATTAGTTGTTACTACCCTACTCTGGTAATGAGGATAGAATGGGCATCATGGCATCTGCCTCTTGTAGAGTCAGAGAGCAATGGTGGCTAATCCTTCAATCCTGTATGGTTTTCACAAAAACAGTCCTGACAAGCACTCGCTCTCTCCCCTCACATCAGCTGTCACTATGCTGCAGCTAATAGCTAATCAAGCCTGGAGCCCAATTGGCACCATGAGTGCACGTCTGCCAAGGGCCCTGTTGAGTTTGTGCTGTGAAGCACGACAAGCGGGGATGACTGCACTTGGCTCAGCCTGTATGTGTGCATATCAATTTGTAAGTGTGTTTGGCATGTGTATGTGCCCATAAATGTGGGTTTATGTGCCTGTGTGTGTCCGGGTTTGGCCTCCCAGGCTGCCAGCAGAGAAGCCCCCATTCCGCTGTTGTCGCACTGTCAGTTGCCAGAGTCAGTGTGCTGCTGCAGTGATCTGAATGGTAAGTAGTTCAGTCTCTCTATTCATGAGACAGGCTGCATTTAAATTCACATTCCCTGGAATCCACTGTCAGATCGGTGTTATTCAGGATTAGGGCCACAGGAGCGCAGACTGACTTCAGATCTGTGCCAAAACAGGACACCTGCAGCCAGTGGCAACCGAGCAGAGCTATTAATTAAGGTGTACATATGTAGATGTTTCCTTTGATGCATGAAGATGGATATCAGCATGCAAATCAAGTCTGTAATTGAAACCCTGCTGAAGTCTGGCCAGATGGTATGTTGTTCTGTGCCACCATGGCTAATGTTGGTACCTGTCTCTGTCTGCTGAAAGGCCCTGAAAGCGCTCATCTCTAAGGTAAGTCCTACGCAACTCCCCCCAGTGCACACACATACTGTATATATATACACACACACAGCAAGGGGATAGAAGAAAGTGGGACAACAGACTCTATCCTGGATGTATGTTCACTGCAATGTCAAGAGAACACCACAGGAATAATAGGACGCCTCATATAGTGGTAATGGTAGTCGAAAAACTAAGACTTCCTGCCAAAAAGAGTGAGAAACTTGTGCAGATCTATTTTTGTTGTTGCTTTGTTTGCTTATTAGTAACCAGTAATTATTTTGGTCTCTTTTGGTCTTGTGCCTATTATAGATATCTCCTTCTTTATATAACTAATGAGGAGACTCACATTGTCTCATCTCCTTGTGTATGTGTATGCTGAAGTTGGTAAAAAATTACTGGGGTGTTGTTTTGTACCTGTTCCAATGAAGAGAATGTTGTAAGCCCGTTGGTCCAGAGCGTTGACCCGGTCCACTGCCAGTTTGGTGAAGTTGACGCCCTTAGTGAGCAGCAGGGGGCGAGCCAGAGCTTTATCGTCCATCAGAGGGTGCCTCTTGACAAAGTTGAGTGTGGTATCAGGCAGCTGCAGTGAGCTGTTGTAGCCTTTCTCCCGGTCCGAGTTGGTGATACACTGCGCCACACAGAGCAGAATGACAGGGCTGTTAAAAATGAATGAATGGGGCAGGTAGTAGGATACAGCGACGTGAGGAAGGACGAGACGGAAGGACGGAGGTAGGAAGCAGCTGGGACACATTGGCAAAGATTTTTTTGGCTTTCGAATTGGTTCCCTTCTTTGCTTTTTGTCATCACCTTTGGCTGCCATCTCACCACTTTATTCCCTTCGTCTTGGATCACAACTTTTTGTTTTGTGCCAGTTTTTGTTTCCCGCCTCTAACACTTCGTTACGCCACTCATCGCTCGTTCCCTTTGCCAACTGTTGTCTCCTGATACACAGAGCAGGTGCACAGAAATCTGAAATGGTAATCTTTTCTCAATTTGAAAACACTCTCATTTCTTTCTCATTTAGGCACAGAGGCAGGTTTCATAAAGCCATTTTACCATGCCTTATTTTTTGTTCTATGGATTACCTGTTGTTTTTGGGAATGTAAAGTAGTAATAGTTATGGCATAGAGACATTTTCACTGTACATTTAAAGCTGTCTAAAGGGATTTTATGGCTGCTAATTCAGTACGTCTAAGGATTTGAATTTTATCAGCTTATAATGTTTAATAGGCACTACTGGTTACTTTGCACACTGCTGGTTGCGGCTGCTCTGATTTCATCAGTTGTACTGTTCAACATGACCTTAGTTAGTCTGTATTTTTCACATAACATTTGTCATACAGTATGTCTGCTGTGTATTCGTTTTCTCACCGATCCAGGTCGCGGGATGGGAACGGTACCGCTGAAGCGCCCCTGTCTATGGGACGACCCACTATCCTCCTTGTATGACCCTTCGAAAACCTTCTTCACATCACCGATCTGGTATTGGCACACGGCTGACATATCAACGTCACCCCTGGAGCAGACAGATGGAGAAATTAGTCATGCATTATAATGACAATGGTCCATGTTCATAAATGGTAAAGATGTCTATTAAGTGTTCATTCTAGCGTAATGGGCCTTTATCTGCCTCGAAGCGAACCGATGAAGAGATTGATGTTATGTAGTACACGTCATAGGCAGCTGATGCATATCTATTTAAGCTGCGAATCAGGAAATGCATTTTATTTAATGATGACTTTGGGAGTTTGAGATGTTTTTTCCAAGGGGGTCTGAAAATTGGGTATTGACTCAGAGACGTGACTAAGACATACTTGTAGCCTTCGTCTCTGAAATATATTGAATTTTCATATTCTGTTCCTGGAACGACAAGTTATTTTTTAATTACTGACTAAAAATAAAAGCCAAAAAATTTAATAAATTGAGCTTAAGAAAAACACAACCGACAACCTAAGAAGGATTTGGTGAGTCCCGGATTGACAGTTTTTGATACTTTAGGAGTTTCTTGATGCATTCAAATGCCACCTCATGTCAAAGCCGTAAACAGAAACGTGAAGGTGGTGTCCATTCATTTTTAAAACACAACTTTGCTTCTGAGGAAAGCACTTTCCTAGAACATCATTGAGCTTTGGGGTCTTATATGGTGCACGTCACGTGTTAGTCTATTCAGTCAGATTAAGGCTCTAACAGCACTCATCATTTCCATAATGGCCAATTATCTTAATGTTATCTCTATCAAAGCTTCAGGGTTTTAAGGAGTTCCCAGTGAGTCATGGTGAGAAAAAAAGGATTAGACTTAACAAGAAGAAGAAGAAAAAAAAGCAATGGGAACACTGAATGGAGAAACAAAGCTGGAAGTTCAAAGCTGCTTGACTTTTGTGATACGATATCTAAGTGAAGAATACAATAGACTGACATCAAAGGGCATTGCCTGAAGACATTGGAGTCTCCAACTTTTCAAACCAAAAGAACCTTTCTGCCCTCACAACTATTACTTTGTTGCTAAGTTGTTAACACATTTTCATTACTCCAGTCCAACAAATGGATCATTATTCCTAAGAAACTTGGCCTTACCAGACTCAATAACACTTACAGTACTTTCCATACAAAATCTCAGTCTATTCATGTAAATCATACAGAAAATATATTCAAGGTAAAATAGTTATATGAATTTTATCTTCTCCAGTAAGTGAAGTACTAACCTTTCTAGACAAGTGTTGTAAGTTGTAAGTTGTAAAGAATCAATGAGTGATTTCAAATAAAAAAAAAGTCCTTCCTTCACTCAAATCTGATCTTAGGTTGCCATTCATCCAAATGTCCTTTAAAAGCAGGAGTAATCTAATGGTACTATCTAGTAATAAGCACTTAATATTAGTTAAAAGCCTGCAGTATTATTTTTAAAGCACCAATTACACAATAAAGCCGCAGTCTGGCCCAGTGATTAGAGCCATCATATCGACTGACCTGCGGTTGTAATTAAAGGCCAGTGTCTGACGTGGCGGCAATGTGATGTAGAGTGTGGCCTCGACACGACAGCAGAACATGTTTAATGACTCCGAGCTTGTGTTTATGAGACGGGTCGGTGACAGCGACACGTTCCCACTCACCATTGAGCGTGGAAGATACCGTAGAAGGTGGTGCCCCTCCAGTCCTGCCCCGGCAGCGTGAACACTGCTCTCAGGTTGTTGAAGGAGACGTGGCGCTCGGGAAGGGAGCACTCCAGCCGGGCTTTCTGGAAGGTGGTCCACTTCTTCTGCAGGGTCCTGGTACCACCCAAGTCTCCCTGAAAGAGTTAAGAGCAGGTTCAACTGACAATAAAGAAAATGTGTCATACAGTCACACTGAAAGGGCGCAGTGGCTCAGTGGTAGAGCATTCGTCCTTCAACCGGAAGGTAGGGGGTTCGATTCCCGCTCTCCCCACAGTTCATACTGTCGTTGTGTCCTTGGGCAAGACACTTAACCCTCCTTGCCTCCAGTGGTGTTCCAGCTGTGACACTGGTGAATGGAACCTTAATATAAGTCGCTTTGGACAAAAGCGTCTGCTAAATGACTAAATGTAAATGTATACCGTTAGCGATTAGCATTACCATTAAAAAAAGGGCGGCAGTAGCTCAGTGGGTAGAGCGGTCGTCTTTCAACCAGAAGTTAGGTGGTTCAATTCCTGCTCTCCCCACAGTTCATACTGTCGTTGTGTCCTTGGGCAAGACACTTAACCCACCTTGCCTCCAGTGGCTGTAACACTGGTAATTACATTAGAACAATGTAAGTCGCTTTGGCTAAAAGCGTCAGCTAAATGAATAAATGTAAATGTAAATGTTAAAGTCTGGAGAGTCACTATATGCTATATGATTATTGAGTGGCACTATTCACCAAATTTTCACGTTTATAGTTAATTTATTAATGGGTTATTACATGTTAAGGTAACCCAGAGAGGGCTGGATTCACTATTTGGAAACAGGTTCATTACCATTTTTTCTAATGTGCAACAAACATTTGCGAGCATTAAAGAAGAGGTTGCTGATGTAGGTCTGAGGGTTGAAGAAAAACTAACAATACATTTTTCTTATTCCTCCTTTCCCCTTTACACTTGACTTAGTGTAAATACTGTATATTATCCACATGTGTGTAATTCTGTGCATTGCACTACTTCCCCCTTTCGGTGCAGTGTGTTTGAGCATGTGTGTGTTAAATATTGATATGTTCACACATGAATAAGCTCCTTTTACTGCTACATCACATTATATTAGCCCTGAAATTCACCCTCTGGATGATACACATTAGCTCTGCGCTGTATGTCTGCTCCATGTGTTTATGCAGCCATTGGTTCTGGGAAAGCTGGCACATAGTCATGTTTGTGAAAAGCCTCTTAAGGATCATTTACACTAATATGTTTAAAGCTACTGCAGAAATGTGGGATGATGATTATAATAATATTCTGGGCAAGAAACATCACCAATGTACTGATAAAAATCCAATATACCTTTCTAGCATATCTGCCAAATACGTCTCATTCTTATTAGCATTGGAAGCTGTAAAAAGAAATTAAAACTGAAAAATGCTCATATTATATCAATGCTGCTGGAATAGTTATATCAGCAGGGTGTGCTGAATTATTCATCGCTCTGGTACACATCATGTGTGAGCATCTGGTCCTAATTTAATTCAAAGCACTTTATTGTTCATCACAGTGCAGACCATAAATGGCACTTCCCATAAACCATTGCTTATACTTAATTACACTCATATCCTCAGACTGTGAGCAGCTAGTCTCTCCCTTTCAGATGAAAGGTTAGTGACATGATATGACTGCATATAAAGCACTGACATGACTCTAAATCACTATCGAACACCCTAAAGGTCACTGGGATCAGACAAAAAGCTGTACAAATGTTGCCTAATGTTACTGAGGGACAGTTCTGTCAACTTTAGTAAACACACAGTAATCCCGATGTGGCCATCAGTTCCACTAGTATTTATCACAAAACTATTTCATCAGATCAGAGTGTTATGACAGATAATTATTGTGGGACAACGGATGGAAATTAGCCTAAGACTACAATCCTGCGTGTTTACATTCATGTGGATTTGTCTCATGTATGTTCATTAACAAGCAATGTCTCAATCAAATAAATTAATAAATAGGTTTTAAGGCACACTACACAGCATTCTGTAGCTTATGCGGTTTTATTACTCAGAATGTGGCTTAAGAAGTGCATTTGTGACAGTAAATTGGGATTGATCTCTGTTTTGTGTCTCCACCAACATAAACATTTTGTAACTTTTATAAAACCTTTAAAAACAATGTGAGTATTTACTTGATTTGCACACACTCCCTAATGCATTTCATTATTGAGTTGCTTTAGTGAAAGTCAAAGACATTGCGGCTATCTTTTCCAGAACACTGCTTAATCTTAAATTAGTTCTGCCTAAACACAAAACTGAAAGCTCAGAAAAGCCAGTTGTGTCGCATTAAAATTCATAAACCTTTTCTTCTTCTGTGTGAGCTGTAAATATGTAAGAGCACAGCTTCACCAGTTGCCTCCTTATATGGATGTCTGGATGAAAATGTTCGAGCCCATTATTAGATGCTCAGAGACAGCTGCCAAAACAGCTAGAGAAAAGACAAACAGCTGATGCCAAGTCGAGCATGGAGGGAACCATGATTTTAGGAGACTAAACTTATTTTGTGTATACAAATGTGACACCATCCATTGTAAGTCTTTGTTGTTTGACTAAGTTGTTCTATATTTCCTGATCTATTGTTCTTTTTTTAAACTTCTTTCTGTTTAAATGTAATATTTTTTGTACAAACCTTTATTGTTATTGCTGTAAATTCTGTTGTGTTGTTCTAATGTCATTGTATAAATGGAACTTGCACAGATACAAATGTTTAATCAGCAGCGTGAGGACCATATAATTACAATAATCCATTACCTTACAGACACGGGCCACTCGGGCCACGGTCAGGTCCGTGTCACAGTTCATCTCCAAAGCCCGCTCGCTGAAGAAGAAGTAGATCTTGTCGTCATCGCCGTCTTTACTCCCGCTGCTCTCCCGCACCAGAGCCGAGCCACAAAGTCTGGCTCTGCACATGCAAAAACACAGACATGTATTATCAGCGAGTGTATTTACAGCTGATAGAAAAGACATACAATACGTTGAACTAAAAGACAGCCCTTATCTGGAGCTGAGTTCATACCACACAAACTAACACCTTCATCTCTTCTCACCTCGTCTATTTCCCATCATCTCTGCTCCTCGCCTCATCTTATCTCCTGTCTTGATGTGTCTTACTGGAGCTTCCTAATAATGGTCCATTTTGCTTTTTGCACTTCTTTCATCCTACCCGTCTTGCATTGATTCTCTCAGAATCCCGAGTCCTCATTAAACCAGAATGATAGAATTAAAAAAAGGGAGCACATACAGTTTTTGGACTGAGGTAGCTTAGGGTTTTTGAATTTGACTGGCTTTGTACAAAAGTACCTTTCGAAGGGATTATTTATTTCTTGGACAGACTGTTCTTTTTGAGATAAAAGTGGGTATTTACATCATCCTAGAAAAAGTCGAATTCTCCACTGGAATATTTAATTAAGAAATGGATTGAGTTGAGGAGAAGTAATTGAGTCATTGTGGCTAACTTTAAGTCAGTTTTTGCAGTTAGCCTGGATAAAATGTGATGGAAAACAGGAAAAAGGTTTTTCAGTTTAAGCAGTGGGACACCCATGTTGCTGACTAAATACTCTTAACAATGGTGTCTGTTTAAAAATTTAACCCAAATGTTCTTTAAAAAAAACTGCTTACACATACTTCTTCTTTGAGGTGAGGTCTAGTGTTTGATTTAAGCCCTGTATTTTTATGAATAATAATTTGACTCATCAGACTAAACCTCATCTCTGTTCACCTCATCTCCCGCTCTATCCGCCCATCACCTATTCCTTCCTCTTTCATCAGCCATTTCTCCTGCTGGGAGTTCATCCTCTTCTCTTCCCTTCATTTCTCTCCAAGTACCCCACTCCTCCTTCGAAAAGATAATGATCCTTCGTTTTAGCCATGCGCTGCGCTTCATTTCCTGTGACTCATTTCTGTTTGCCTCATGTTTCTTTTTTTCCTCTTGTTCTCGTGCATGTTTCTCACTCTTATTTTTTAATGAAATCGGTTATAAAAAGGGAGCCAGTCCTGTTATCACCCTCAAATGTGTTTTCTATTATTTGAATACATATTTAATCTGTCACTGTGGCATGTCTGTTGAGGGGAAAATTGAAATGACGGAATGAATGAAAACATAGTTCTGGATGGACAATTACAGGAATTTATTTTTATTTTTTATGAAAGCATGTTGTGAACAGCCAAGGTCCCCCTTGTAATTGGATGTGAGTGAAAATGGTAAATACGTGCTTTCTAGAACTTTTATTCAAAGGAGAGCGAAAATGTTATGGATGCAGCTTATGATGATAGAGCCTTTTGGCATTTTTAGCAAGGTTTACCATCACATTTGAGTAAAGAAAAGCACTCGGGGCCAAATCACGGCTAGCAGTCAGCACTAAAATTGTCTGTTAGCAACACATCTAATGTTTCCAAAGAGCATGGGACAATGTGTTCAAGTGAGAATGTTGGATCTGTATCGCAGTGGAAAGTATGAGCTTGTGGCGCTGACCAGTAGTTCAAAAGACATAGCAGCTCACATGACTAATTGTTGTTGATGCTTCTGTCTTGTTCTATTTGAATCTGGTGCCCTGAAAGTAGGACACATGGACAGGTAACACTAACCAGCATCAAGATTACAGAAAGTGCGGCATCTAGCTATTGAATGGCGAACTTTGCTCACCACAGATGCTAAAGTCTTAATGGACTTTTCCCCCTGAATTTGGAAGAAGTTGGCATATAAGACTATGTACACATGTTAATTTGTCTACATCTAAACCACCAATGTGCATTAATCCTCTCTGTTTTATATCTATATTATTTTCCAATGGCTTTTTCAATCTTGCTACATTTGTCCAGAGTTGTATAAAAATCCAAACTGTGCCCGTCTGGCATCCATTTGACCCAGTCCTGGTGCTGTACAATCTGCTCCATTTTGTTCTGGCCTAGGGATGTTACTAACCCACCCCTGCTACCCCCCTTCTCTGACTTATGTCCACTTTTGGCGCTTTTTAAAATTAACCTCAATAACCTCAGCTTTAGGGCAAGATGTTACCATGCGGTGTGGTCGTTTTTGTTTCACCTTTTGCCCTGACATACTTACACAGCTATTTTAGTCTGTTTTTTAATACCCTTTGTTCTTACCATTGAGCCAGCTGGGCAGATATTCACTCTTCATGCTGTAGTGCTGCTGGCCAAGGTTCCTCAAAATCACTGGCTCTGTACCCAAGAAGTTGTTCAGCGTGGCAGAGTACAACTCCTTATCTGCAGCGAAAAAAAGACAAGCTTTAGTTTAAATCTATTTTTTCCAGACACATTTGTAGCACAATGAGTGAAGGTCAATGGTGCAATGGGGAGATACTCGATACAATGCAGAAATCTGCCTGTGGGTTGGAGAGAAGCTGTCTACAGTGAAAGGAAGCACCATGCAAAGTTAAATTGGACCGCTGGACACTCACTGCAACTGTATGGCTCCAAAACAGATGGGAAATGCTGCAGCGGAGGTTTGTAGAGATTTGATGGACATTTTATGCCTGTGTTCGAGTCGTAAAAACAAGCCACTGCTCGATCTAGTACGAAGCATGCTGGGATGGAACAACAGGCGCTGACTGGGTGTATTTTGAGTTTAATATGAATGTCAATAGACTGCAGACTACTTTCTTGAATTATAAAAAGTGGTATGGCTACAGTCTATAATACGGTGCATTAGTGGACGGTCCAAGAAGATTATTTTGTATTATCATTATTGTAATTGGATGATTTAATTGTTACCTGTAACATGTTTCCAGAACTTTTTTAACTTCTGAAGATGTTTCAGTCTAAATCCCCCCTTCTCAAACTACAGCTGCTTCAGAAGGGTTACAAAAGGCCATTCAAGTGATTCAAGTGCACCTTTATCTAACTTTCCTTTGAGTTTCAAATAACAATACAAAATGTAGTATAATTTTACTCTTAAGCTTTGCTCTCTTAGATTTTCCAGAATGATCAGAAACCCTGATTTTGGAACAGATCCCTAGTATGTCCAATGTATCATGTACCTGATTTGTGTTGTACATGTATATGTATGTATATTCATTCATGTTGTATAAAACATACACGTATTGGATTCCAACATATCAGCTCATACACCAAAGTCATACTCACCGACTATGAGACCGGTGTGGCCTTTGGCGGGGTCATATGGACACTTGCCCTTCCCGTCTTCTGGGGCTGCAGTGATGAGGGTAAATGATTCTGCGTTCTGCACACACACACACACACACACACACACACACACACACACACACACACACACACACACACACACACACACACACACACACACACACACACACAGAGAAAAAGAGCACAGGTGGTTGGTGGTCACTACTTATTATGACCCACATGACACTGCTGCAAGCTCTGTCTGTCCAAATATTCAGCCTTGGCCATGGTGTCCCAGTGCATCAGCATCACTTGTGCACACACACACACACACACACACACACACTCTCGGCTAACACAGCTTGAGATAGGCTTTTCCATTCCATTTTATTTTTATTTTGTCACAGCAGTCTTAGCCTGGGGTTAGATGGCAGACGTGTTGGGATGACACCTGTCAGCGGCGACTAGCAATGACTCACCACATAGGTGCATTTGGGCTGGAAGGCGTAGGTGCCGCAGGTGTAGAGGTGTGTTTGGTTGTAGCTCTGCAGGAATCGAATGTAGTTGAAGCATTCGGTCTGAAATGATAAAGAGATGAGACATTGTTGGAATGCTGCGTTTTTAAGAGGAAATCTGAGCTAAGGCTAGGCAGTAGTAATGAGATTTACTGTCACAACAAATTTTAACTTGATTGCCAATTCATTATTTTGTTTTTTGGGCCTAATTAACACATTTTGACCCAAATATCCTCATCTATTAAATCTGTTTGTAATGAGAAAGAGCATATGTCACCAGCAGAAATTAAGTCAGTTCGATATTTTAAATGACACTTTTGATCATTTTCAGATCTGTCTGCTCCTGAAACTTGAAGTTTCTTCTTTTACAATGCATTACATGCCCTAAGTTTTCAAAGCCGTCAGACTACATTAGCTTTGTTGAAACCATTTCCTACCCAAGTATTTAGTTAAGGCCCGCACTAAACAGACAGTTAACACGCACAATTATCTCCACAACCTTTGAATGGAACAGAAAAAGCGACAGATTGTCTTCATCTAAAGAATCTGCGTGTAATTAGGGATTTAATATATGCAACGTTTTATGTGCCCTTTAATGTCTGGACTCTGACAAACAATAAAGCTCTCTGAATGCAATTGGAAACAGATGCTCAAACATGATGTGTATTGGAGCAATGAATAATTCACTACATTCATCTGAAAAAACAACAACAACAATATCAGTATTTCTCTGCTGTAATATCATCATTTGCATTTCTGATCATTCTCTTTTACAGCCCCGGCAATCACTGTGGATAATTACAATGAGATGTGTCTGGCAGACTCTTTAAAGACAAATACAGCCTGACATAAAACGACTAATCACTGATGTAACACCGGTCACTGTCAACACCATATGGGGATTTCTGCATTGTAAGAAATGATATATATCACCATATGTAGGCTTTTGATGAGACTTCTGTCAAGTTGTAGCTTCTTAAAGGGATTACAAGGCATATTCTTCTGTAAAAACATTGTGAGACATGCCAAAGACACCAGTGTGTGAGTAAAAACTAGAGCTTTTTTAAAGCTCCATTTGCCTTTTTATTGTTTAATGTTTGTTATTGTGATTGGAGTCCATTTTAGTCGGAGTACGTGCTACTATTTCTTGCCTCAGAACCATTTTCCCTCTTTGTGCTGAACCACATCAGAAATTACTGCTGTGCAATAACAGAGGTTTTATCTCCACTTCCAAAAGCTCTGTGTGCTTCCATAAAAAATTCAACGAGATTTCTTGCAAATGAACAGTACATTATGCAGACTAAACTCAGATGAGGTCTATCCGAGACTGGTGCAGAGCTGGGGCCAGTTCACTGACCGTTTTTTAAACAAATGTATAATGGTTCACACTTGGAATGGGTTAGGGATAATGAGAGAAAAGCTGTTAAAAGTTTGGCAGTTTTTAGACAGTGATTTGAGCGGTGTGTGTCAAGTGCTGTAATTACTAAAGTTATAGACCTCGAGAATGGCCTTTGCAATGAGAAGTTTTAAGATCACTTTTAAAAAGTGTTGGTTTTAGTCTTTGAAACACACATATTGATTTGGACTAGTCTTTTTGAATAAGACCACAAGCCCAGCATACTGTTTATTAATATTGATGCGACAACTCAAAACACCATCCATATTACTAAAATGAATTATTATTAGTTTAGTCATAACAAAACAAGGCTTTTGCCTATTTTGCATTGTACATTTTAAGATTATTATGCAGCTCCATATTCTTGTTCCTGCACTAAATACTCACTTATACTGTTTATCATTGAGTAAACGTTAATCAGGCTTGACTTTGATTTTAAATAAACTCTGTCATAAAGTTTTCGCTTATTTTCTTTTGTGAACTGTTCACTCAAAAATATACCTCTCATATAATTCTCAAAACTACAATTTTATACATACATTAAAATGTAACCTGCCATTATGTGTCTGTATTCTTTTCACTTGGGGGAATAGCCAGTGTTTATTTTGTTATTTTATTTTGGTCTTGTCATGTTCTTGTGCTCAGGTCTTAACACTTAACACTGCTAGCTCTTTTCATCAATATCAACAGCCTGATGTTATTTTTTTTTACATCAAATTCTTGTAAACAGGGCATCAACCTATTTGTAACGCTGCTGATTTGAAGCTCTGCTGAAGTTGCTGATGGTTGCTGCTGCACAGATGCACTTCACCATGTGCTAATGTAATGACTGGAAGCGCTCCAGCCTGCAACCCGAGACTGACTTGACAAAATGTAATTGAGCAGAGAGAAATGTTGCTCTTATAAACTACTATCCCAAAGTAGCTGCGCTGTTACCTGGTTGTTCTTCCCTTTGGCTCCACACTCTCGCTTCTTATCTTGTGGGGCCGGCCAGTGAATCTGCACAAGAGCGAAAAACACAGACACTGCATTATCTTTACAAACAAGACAATATATGTTTCTATTGCTGTTTCATGGGTCAAATATAAATTTTATTTACACACTACTTTCTTGTCAAAGAGCTTCCATAACTACAGTAACATTTGAAAAACACTTAAGCCAAATGTTATGTCCCTTATAATGTGCAGGTGCCTACTGTTTAAAAGAATTAGGTTAACAGGTTTTCGAAATGATTCTAGGTCATCCTGAACATGTGAAGATGAGAGATGTCATGTGAAATGACATGGCAACAACTAGTTTTAGGGGAAAAAAATATAGCAGTAGTTTGTGTTTTTGCCATTTAAGGGAATTGTTAGTAGGAGACCTTTGGACTTCGGTTTATATGCTGCCTTACAGGAGTAACATAGTCTCAATCAAGCTACACACCACCCGTCTCCAGTCTAAAATACATTTGAAACAACTTTTAAACAGAAATAAGAAATCCAATTTATTTCACACATGGTTGGTTACAGAGGCTTTTGTTCTCCTTTTCATACATCCACATGCTTTTACCACTGACCTGTGTGTTGGCCATTATTTACTCTAACTGCTTCTATTAATGGCCGTTTGACACGTGACTGATCTTTGCTCCATAGATGGAGGTCCAAATTATGAAGTATGTTTACGCAGAGGTTTCCGCGTCATTAGAAATAATTACAGCAGTCATTACGGGCCTAGTGCTGCTGTAAATCCAGGACCTCACTCTGATGCACTAAGATTGGATTGGGACCAATAGCAATCAGACAATGGGTTATTGCTAAAGAGTGGAGACCTGGAGTCTAAGAACGCCAGTATATAACACTGACTTTTATGTTGCGCATTAACAGTGACTTTTAAAGTGAGCTGGACACGTGAGATGAAGCATCTGGTGATCTCTAAAATGAACTCTGGTGTCTCACATCCATACAGTATATGAATAAATGTTTCTCTCTGGCTGTTTCTACAACTGTGTTCAGCTTATCACGTGAAATGTCTCTTTGTCCCCATTGTTAAGGAGAAAGCTCTTGTGTGAGTTGACAACATTGTGTGCTGTATTGAGTATTTATTGTTGTAACAAAGACTTCATGCATCCTGTTTCTTCAGGAGTCCTTTCATTTAATATCCCTCAGTTCAATTAAATAAGTCAAAGCAAAGGAAAAAACCTTTGGAGACATTTCTCTGCAGCTTTTGCACCACATTTTAGTCCATTGGTAATAGCTGAATACCAACTATATACTGTAAATCAAAAGAGGTCGTGAACTGAGGGCCTGCAGGATATTCTAACCTATAACTTTTAAAAGTCTATGTTGTGCTACCTCTTAATTTGTTCCCATGAGAAGCTCCATATTCACTTTTTACCTTCAACACCTCCACACTGATTATTTTTCCATCTAGATTTTATACTTTGTCATAAAGAACAAGACTCTTCAAAGACATAACTCTACAAGGAAGTGCATCCTCGCATCATTACGTGTCGCTAATTATAAGCAACAGCCATTGGACAAATATATTGGCTCCTTGAAGTCAGCGTTTTCAGCTCTGTGCAACTTTCACCAAAGAGAGCAGAAAGTCTGTGTGGTTCACAAGAGCAAGATATGAAAATACTTATTTTTGGAAGTAATTACACGGCCACTTGGTTTCTCCATTTAGAAATGCTAATCACTGGGGTTTGATGTCCAACCGCGTCAGCATAAACACTGCACTTTGACCATTAATGAATGAAAGAACAGAGGCATTAAAGAGAGGAAATGATGGAAGGTTTTTTTAAGCCTAGCATGTGGCAGACCTCTTTAAGTGAGACTATTAAATCTTAATGTTGCAATTTCAACATAAGGCATAATGTTACAATAAGTGTTTAAAGAACGTCTGAGGTAAGGCTTCACAATATTAACAAAATATACATAAAATCATACTCTGTCTGATGATTCTATGGAGTGCAGTGTGGAAGAGTGTTTTTAAAAACGTCATGGGTTCAATCCCAGTGCCGGGTGGTTCTCCCTACCATCATGTATCTGTAACATTCTGCCTTAAAGGTACATAGCTACTAATTTATTAACACATGTAGTTGTAATTTTGTTGGTTCACTGAAGAAGAATGACGACCCATTTAATCCACAACTGATCAATCCTACCTGACCAATCAGAAACATTGATCTAAAATGGGGCGGGCCTTAAACAGTTTTTCTCACTGGTTGTGTGTTTTTCAAATTGCGTTGCTCCAGAAGCACTTTATTCGACGCATGTTCCACTTTCTGGAAATCAAACGCAAACTGTCAGTGACCAGACTACCTCTTTGTATAAAATAGAAAAAGACTGGCTGCAGACAATATTGAGATCAACAAAACCTTTCACACAAGATACATATTGAGAAAAGGTTTTTTTTTTTTTACTTAGAAATGGTAAATGTCTGCTACATGGAATGCACCAGAACCTTATTACATTTTAATTGTTACACATATTGCTGTATGTGGATATTGCAATGATAATAAATTGCCAATATGTTGTGCAGCTGCAGCTAGTTTGAGGCATATTTTGCCTGAAAAACAAAACTAATGAAGATAGAAGGACAGACAGCACAGAGAAATACAAAAGTGTCATTAAACAGAGTGAGATGTGGAAAAGGCGGAGGCATGAGAGACCGCCGGGCAGATGGTGGCAGACGGGACGACATTTCCCTCGTCTTCACTCCGTCATTTTTCTGCGTCGCCTATCCACAGTACATTACACACCAGGGATGACAACAGGTGGGCTTATCATTACTGTAAGACTGTAACCCCCCTCACTCACTCAGCCGGCCCCTCCTGTGTGTCTAATAACTGTTCATTACAGTGGTAAATCAGATAACAATCCCCAAACCACCGCAGGCTGCTCACTACACCTTCATTTGGACGGCTGTAAATGTATTGATTACAGTATGGACCAATTATTGAGAGCAAAGCAAAAGTAGACTGAGCCTCCGGGGGTTTCTGGGAGTATGCAAACATGGATATCAGGTCAAGTCAAGGGTACTTACACAGGGCCTTAGACAAACAGCTTTGCCCCAGAGCACCTCGCAGAAAAACAAGATCGGCAAATTAAAACAGGGACAATAAAAAAAGATTGAATAACTACATCGTAAACTTTAGGAAGCACGCCCAGTGTAAACAAGTTTGTGTGAGTTCGCTGGGCATTTGCGTCCTCCCACTCATCCACAGTGGATATGGATTTGTGCTTAGAGAAGTGAAAGAGCGCAGCCAACGTCTGCACTTATTACAATCATAATAATTGGCAGCTCGCTCACAACATTACTCGTGACGGCTTGAAGCAACATTTAACATAAATAACTTTTGAATCAAGTAATGAATTGGCAACATGTCTCAAGATACATGAACTGAAGCCAAAATAAAAAACCTTGAAATCCAAAACCTTTTACCTTTTTCTCATTAACTAACATGCAGCTGTTAGCCTGTAGCACGTTTACTGTGACAATACACCTTTTTCTCTTTTTAAATCCTAATCTCAATTTATGTCAACCTTGAAGCAAGCTCCAAAATGTGGCCTTTTGTTTTTTGGTTCTTAGTTAGCAAGACACTGCTCAGAGCCTGGCTGTAGCTTTTGATAAATAATTTGTTCTTCAAATGGTCTCTTATAACAGTGGGTAGCCCGACTATGACACTGATTGTACCCCATGACTCTGGTCTATTTTTAGGCTGTTAGACTATTTTTGGCTATTTTTAGTGTCTCTCTGTAGCTCATACTTCTAACCAAAGTCACTTTCCAACAATGCTAACTTGTACAGTCAACTATAATTCACCATGTATGTTTAAAGCAGCACTGTGTAACTTTAATAGCATCATGTCTACTAGGTAGTCTAGTAAGGGGTGTGTGAAGGGGCACATTAGCATCTCATAATGCAGAGAAACACAACTCTCCACACATCTTTTCCCCCCATTTATTCCCTGGTTTGTTTATTCCTTTTGTTTATTTGTCCAGTTGTTTTATTTTTTTGGTGCAATGCAATTCAAATCAATTTTATTCAGTGTCAATGCAATGTTGGCAATTGTTAGCATAGATTTCTTCTTTTGTGGTTTAATTTTTCTTAGTTTATTCTTTCCTTTTTTTGGCGACCTATAAAATCTCCTGTGACCCACTTTTGGGCCCTGACCCAATGTTTGGAAAATACATCTTTTGTAGTTGTATGCACAAAAAACAGTGTTGCTTTCACAATAATGTGACATAAAAGACTCATATTCAACATTGTTCATTTTTGGCAGTTTTTGTGTTAAAGTAAAATGTATTACTGACACACAGGTAACTGTGGGACTTATGTGGGAATATATGAGAACCATTTCATCAGTGTTAGTTAAAAGAAGTTTAAATTAGTTTGAAGTTTTATAAAAGAAATGATTTTAATAAGTCCAACACAGATAACCACATTTATGATTAATTTTAAATGTACCTGGTCTTTCTAATGTTTCATTTTTTAAATAGAAGATAACACTGCTTTAATAGCTGGGTGTGAAATATCAGATTAATGCCAGGAGACAGTTTGCTTAAATTTAGCACTGCACTCAGCAGAACACTTGGCTAAAACAACCCATTTATCTCCAACTCCAGTATATTTCTATTCTGGCCTTTTATAAAATATCTTTATTACTGTGTATTGCTTCTGTTGTTTATAATTACCTTACTGAGCATTGTTTTGCAGCCGCTGTTTGAGGGATAATACAGTCTTTTTTATAGATTTTATAGGTTTTAATTTTTTATAAGCATGTCTTCTTTGTGTTGTGGAAAGGCTGACACGCTACAGACAAGCTTTAAGCTTTTAGCTGGCAACACCAATTAATCTCTTTATGACAGTTCTGACCCTTCCAGAAGGACACATTTGAAGAGGACTCCTAATTGCTTGACGGCTTGATCATTTCAGCTGCAACCAGGACTGAACCTTTAATAAAAGAAGTAGCATGCACACCAATAAAAGAGCCGACATTAACACAAGCCGCGTTTATTAAGGCACTTAAGCTCTTTGATTATCTGCCAGCAGTTTTAGTGTCCTTGAATCCAAAACTGAAAAAATAATAAATTAAGGTCAGTGTGTAAGTTAATGGTGCGACTGAGACAGAGATTATGGTTGTCCAAGCTAAGCCTCTAAGCTTTAAAATATGAAGCTAATTTCATTACGCTAATGTAACCGAGCATCCAGCAGTAATTCAATCTGGCGGCTTTATGCTATTGATTTCTGAACTATTGATTATATGACTGTATGACTTCCTTTGAGAAGTCATTTGAGATGGACTTATCATGAGCCGTGGTGAGGAGAGTGGGCGTTACCTGTGGCCATAGCTGTTTGCTGATGTTGTTCGGGTCCAGTGCAAACAGCGCCTCTCGGGCCCCGACGTATAGGACCCTCTCGTCGCTGGACAGGGTCAGCATGCTGTAGTTAAAGACCCCCTGGATGGTGAAGCGGGCCATGCTGTCCAACATGTCTGCACACAGGACACAGAAACACACACACTCCCATTTACAACAGTTAACAGTTAAAACCAGGGAAGAACATTTTGTAACTTGAGTTGCTCTTGTTCAACCTATGATCTAAGACTTAATCATCCACTTTGCTTTTTGAAAAAACATCTAAAATGGTCAATAAATCCATGAGCGACCGAATAATAGTGTGTCCCTGAGATCAATATTAATGAGCAATTCGAAATAAAAAGACTAATGTATGTAAAAGAGACCATTTGGAGCAGGACCCCAAGGGGAATTAATGACTCCAGTTCCCATGAGCCTTATATACATTTTTCAGACGCATCAGCATTTGGCCGCTATAGCTTTCAACAGACAATATTCTTCTGGGTTGACTTTTGCTTGTGAAATGGTCTTTAACTTTTACTGGTCTTTGAGTTTGAAAGCTAGTGGAACAAATGCCTTCTCATTTCATGGCCACAAGAGCCATTTGGACACATTTACACCTCAGAACTGCCAAAGCAAAGCGCCGCAGTGCATTTGCAGCGATTGACATTTTCAGAAAAACAAAACACAGCAACCAAACGACTTGATTTTTAACCAAGCTAATAAAAATGATTAATTTCCCAGTATCAGGTCCTGGTGTGTTTGCTCTTATTCACAGTATGATTCTGCGAGATGCAGCACCAAACTAAGAGCTTCTCAAGCTCTGTGTTTACTTTGGTAAGCCCGGAGCAGAAGCCAGTCTTCAGGGCACGTCTGATAAGTTCCAGATCTGCACGTCATAAGCCAGATAAGATGCCCGCGTGTTTAGACAAACTGTGCAAATAAACACAAGGTAATGGCGCTGCTGAGGACCTGCCCTTGTTTTGATAAAGTCTGCAAGCCTGTCCACCCAAATACTGTAGAGAAATTTCAAATTCACAATCAATGGTGTTTTTGGATAATGTAACCAGAAATCATTTGATACTGAATAAATGTTCAAAATGTATTAAATGGTGAAGACAACCTGAATTGTTTTGTTGCTTGAATACAACCTGGCTTTTTCACGAGTTGTTAAAAGTCCTTCTAAGCAAAAGAGCAGCTTAATCCAGGCTGTATGCAACGCCAGTAAGAAAACCATTCAGAAATTGAAAATAGGACCTTGGTTGTATTATTGCAAATGAAAGATGAGATCCAAGTCACGACGTGGACTGAATATGGAGTGTGTAAATGCTCATAAATGCACACAAATAATGGCTGCAAATGTGTGCGTGTGATTAGTTCGTTATCTGAGCTGCACATTCCCACACGGGATTGCATTTTAATTCAAGGCATAAATGAGGCCTTTTACTCTGATTAGGCGATCAGTCAGAGCATTAAAGAATATTAGCCTGCTTGTAAACTCTGTCGTTGATTATTTGACATTAAAAGGTTGACTTGATGTGATTTATTATTGGGGTAATTTGAATGAGGATCAAATCAAATCAATTGCACAATTAATTGATGAGTTATTATGCGTGCTTATCGATGCTTTATGTTGAGACATATTTTGAATTCTGTCCTGAATTATAGCTCGCACCAATAATCTCAACGGGATTATACCAAATATATCCCTTTTCCTTTGAAAGATTGGTTCAAAGCCACTCCTTTTATCGAAATTAAAAACATCCACCTGCTGTTTTTTTCGTGTTCATTCTCTGTCTCAGACACAACAGCACGCACGATTCAAATCCCCCGACGAGCACAAAGACAAACTCACGGTGCCGAGAAGACAAAGCAAGGCGGAGAAAGCAGAAGAATAGACGGTGTTTAGTTTTCATTATCCACACTCATGTTGCTCGTTGTGTCACCTTGTTCTCCCTCGCTCTATCTGGGTTGATGGAAGATGTGCAACATGTAACAAAGACAGCACAGGCTCCATGTAACGCCATCTCACAAATTGAATCAAATTTTTTTGAGTTTTCTAGTGCATGAATATTTTTGGTGTGTTTTTTTTTCTCCACTGAAAATAGCAGCTGAAATTCCAGGGAGGGAATATGCAGGAACTGCTGTGATTTATGGTGTGACAAACTGCTCATGTGACGTGCTGGCCTAGTTGGGACCACTCAGAGATATACTTTACATTATTATATGGAGAGGACTGAATAAAGATGTAACAGTGAGAGGTTAGCCTGTTAGCAAGAGACGACAAATATTGGAGCTTCGGCGTAGGCACTGATAAGAGAAATTCAAAACCTTTTCCTCTTGCAGCTCTGCTCTTTAAAATGATTTTTGCTTTCTCGCACCTTAGGAAAGTGAAACCAAAATATTAGTTTCAATAAATGCAGTATGTACCAAACTCAACACAAAAAAAGCTTATAGCATCTCTAAACCATTATTAACTTTCAGTTTTCTGCAGAAAATTGGACTGAAATATAATACTGGCACGTAAATGTCTAGGTATTTTCTATAAATCCCTGACCTATCATTGCCTTCCTACTGTTAAACCAGGCAATGCACCGAAAACACCGAAATCTCACAGTTGTGGAGAGAACCTGTGAGGTGACACGAGTGAACCACAGTGAGGACACAGAGAACAAGTGAAGGAAGGGGATAAGTAATGGGTTGGGCTTATTATCTGAGGACTACGTCGTATAAACATCGAATGGTTTGTGCCGTTGAGTGTGTGAGATGAGAGCGAGCGCAGAGAGAAGCAGGGAGCTACCTCAGGGGAGATCTGAGCACATCTGCTATGTTCCACACAGCCAGGCAAGAGAAAAGAAAAAACAAACACACTCTGATGATAAGCTTATGTCTGCGTACATGCACACACACACCATACCCACACAGCTTTATAAGCCACTTTTTCATTTGCACACTTAGTCCTCAATAGTTCTCCAGGGCACCTGCTCAGTCAATTGAACATCTCTCCGCCGACAGAGGGAAAGTTTGGCTTCGAGTGGCTTGTTTGAAGTGATCACCGGCTCATTAAGAGACAGCCACAAAAGCATTAACCGTGTGCAACCACACAGGGGCAGCACTGAGGCTAAATCTAGACAGGTCAAACACTTGCCTCTTTTAGCATTCTTTTGTTAAATCTAGATGTAATTTGCTAACGATTCTGCCCTGTGGCAGAAAGCAGGGCAACGGCCAGTCTGCATGTCCTCCCTGTACAACTGTGGCACTTCAGCTTCTTCCCACTGTAATGTGCATGTGTAAGTTCATTTCAAATCAACCAGTACTGAATGAATGTGAGAGTAAATGTTTGCCTGCCGGTGTCATTGTCTCAAAAGGTGCGTCCTGAGATAAACTGGTGAACATCCAGGGTGCATCATTTTTATTTCTTAATGTTGTCATATTATCTACCAAAATAAAGTTGCAGTACAGATTAAAGATTGCAACCCAAGTAATTTTACTTCTGTCCCTCAGTTTCACATGCCCTAGAGAAGTGTTAAAAGGAAATCTGTCCATGACTGGGATCCATTAATGTTCATGTGTATGAGTAAATACTCTACAAACACCACATGCTTTTTCAAGATGTTTTTCCAGCTGGAATTAAATATAAGGCAAACAAGAAAGAAGCAAGCTTTCATCTCGTCTGAGTAATAGAAACAAAGAGGAACGGCAGGAAAATATAGTTCTAAGCATCTTGTAAAGCTGACCTTGTTCTGAGAGTACCTCAGTAATAATGGGCATGCAGAACAAACAGTCCTGCTCTCCTTTGTCCCTCTGTTGGCTCACTGCGAGTAAAATATCTCCTTGTAACCTGTGTTTTTTAAGGACCTGGGGAGTGTATGTGAAAGGGCAGTTTGGGTTAAATTACTATGTCTTTGATGCTTAAAAACAACAGTTTGTGCAGTGTTGAACCAAAGGGAAAATAAGGGAGACATAATGAGTTCGGCAGATGAGGAGTGTCATATAAACAAATGTAAAAAAAAAAGCAAACAAGAACCGAAACACACTGAGTTTGGAGGGCCTGACCCAGGGCAGAGCCGGTGGAAAACACAGATGATCAGAGATCAGTACGCCCCAGGACCCCGGCCCTTGCCCTGTTTGTGTAGACACGAGTGCAACACTGTGATAAAGGGGTTGAAATAGGAGACAATAGTAGGCCTAAACCGATCCATAATATACAGCTGCCTTACCACATGGACTTCCAGGATCAAAGATGGCAGCTGTTTATTATTGTAGTGGCTTCGAAGTTTATTTCTATGTTCTCCAGGCCATTGACAGAGAACAGTACTCCAAATCAGGCAAATATAATCACTTCTCTGATTGCCTGGTGCAGAGTACTTTTGCTGTGCAAGAGCTGACACTGCCCTTGTGGATGCCTGCAGCAAATTCCTGTTAGAGAAGTTATGAAAGAGTGGACAAAGGCAAAATTGGTGATGATTTGTACCTTTTGCTTTGACTATGGTTTTATTACTACATTATCTTCTTATGTGTGCCATTAGTTTGACTTTCATACAGTCTCATCTTCAGGAATAATGCAGCTTCAAACCAGACATGAAAACAGAACAGTGAAATATAAAGCACATAAAGTATTATTACTTTTATTTGTGTCTTGGAAAAAACATGAATTATTTATGAACATCAGACTACAATGGGGAACTATGATTCTCTAGACACAAGCCTGCAAGAGTAAAACAATGGATGGTAGTTTAATGTCAATGAAAAGATAATAGTTTCCTTTATGGTGCCATCAAGCAGTGGCTGCCTCCATGAAAGCCTTTGTATTAGGTTGTATCTGCTGTGCAATATGCTTGTGCCATGTGTTTCTAGTCTCCAGATGTGCATGTTCAGTGGGTCAGGGTCAGCTGCAGCTCCTCCAGAGCAAAACCACTCTAAAGAGCAAAGGAAGAGGGGGGAGCGCCTGTAGTTTAACGGCCAACTCAAAAACTCAGAGGCCAGGACTTTGTGATGTTCCTCTCATGAAGCATCCAGCGTCGCGGCAGCCTCCCTCTGTCTGTCTGCTAAAAATACATCCAACCTCTGCTTATAGCTCCAAACCACTGAGCCACTTACACCAAACTATGATTAAAGGACTATTTTAAGGGAGCTTTGAAGCAGTGAGAGACAGAAGAAGGAAGCAGAGACAGACAGACCGAAAGCGCTCCCACACAAATCACGCAGACGGCGCAACGTGTGCAAAAGGAGCCCTCATTTGAGCAGGTACCCTCTTTGAAGGGAACGACACACACACGTGCACACTCCCACGTGCACACTCCCACGTGTGTGCACGGGCTTTGTTTGTCGAACAGGCGACGAGTTCACAGTGAAGTCAGGTGTGCGACAGAATGAGAGCAAGCACAGACAGTGAGATCTAAATAAAATGATGCCTTCACTTGCTGTCTTTGCAAAAACTCTGTGTGCTATAAATCAAAGGCCTATTATTATAGATTATGTGTCATTGCGATTTCAGGATGATTTTATTAATTGCTACAAATCTTTACAATTATAAGATTATTGATACAATGGAACAAGGATTCCATTTACCTAAATTGCTTGTGACTGGATCAATAACGCCATAAAAAATAACAGTTACAGCAGCGATAAATGCATCAAAGTACAAGTCTTAAGCAAATAATTTCTAGCTCCTGCATGCCTTGAAAGCATAAGCTGCTGTTTTAATGGTTATGGTACTTTAGTATTTGGCGTACAACTTTATCATTAAACGGTCATGGATATAGAGTGTAGTGTTGTAGTCAAACCCACACTAACCAAGGCATAGCCATGACCGAGACCAGTGCAGGATACATGGGAAGAGAAACAAGGAAACTGTTCAAACTCTTGTCTGGTTCATTACTGTTTGGTGAAGTAAACTATTATAAATAATAAGAAAACAGATATAGAAATGAGATATATTGTTGGTGGCATCTGAAGACATATGTTTTCCATCCAATCTTAATAATAAAGTGGACAAAAATCAGTTATGGTCTTGGTCAATCCTAAAATCCACAGTCCTTAATGTCCTGATTGAGACATTTGAAAAAGTGGTTGTAACAAAAGCAAGATGACTCTCAATTACCAAAGCGCCACTAGAGAGGAAGTGGTTAAGTGGATTAAAACAACAGCAGAACATCCCGCCCTGTGTGGGAACGGGAAGAGTCTTTTGGGGGGCTGAAGTATAAGATGAAAGAAGACAGGCGGTTGAAACAGCCGGCCTCACTGGGGGTTCGCCATTACAATCCACAACAAGCTGAACTAATCAGAGGCTGCTTGATGCCACGAGTAAACTTTTTCCACTCCAGCGCCATGGTCGGCCATGTCTGCCATGTGCACCACGTGGGGAAAAGTGGGCTCTTCTTCTTCACAATGTAGCAGTGATGACACACACATTGAGATATAGAGACGCCTGTGTAGCTCAATACAAGCAGAGCAGCGGTGCCGCGGCTTCAGGATATGACTAACTCAACTATTTGAATGCCAGAGATGAAAGTATTCAGTGATATACAGAAAGACTCTTGTACAAAGTCAAAGGGGGCCTGACTCACTCCTGACAATACGGGACACTGAGCTGAATCTTATGTCGGAAATAAAATGTGAAAAAAGGATAATGCTATACAATTAGGTGAAGTCTCACATCTGATAATTTGGTGTTTAAATTGGGTCTGTAGTTGCCACTTTTGACATTACAGTTTCTTCCTTAAAGACATGTTAAAACTTAACCAGGAGTCATCGAGGAGTGAACCGCCAACCTCCCACAGGCCTGTGATTAAAGCCCAGCCCTTCACTGCACTGTCTCAACCAAGGCACACTACTTGCACTTTTTGGTAATATTTCCCAAAAAATGAAACTATAATAGGCAGCTGTGAAGAATACTAAACTCCAGTGTTCTCTCAAAGTGCAGTTTGAAGAGGCTGCCATTGTGTGCTGCAAAGGCCTTTGTTGCACATGCAAGAGGACATACTTACTAGCAGCTAATGTCATTACACACCAACTGAAAAAAGTAAGGTTATTATTAAAGCCTTGTTATGGATGGAACCAGTGGCTTGTGCTATAATGAAGCACAAAAGAGGCATTGAAGAACTCGGGGTAATTCATTTCAATAAGTTATCCTTTTTAGATTTCAAAACTATTGCAAACCTTTACGTAGAAATGGGCTGACGTGCCACACAAATAATGGTAAAGCACTCATTTTTATGTAAGGAATGCAATTTGTCTCCAATCATCCAAGACCATGTTCAAACTGTACGTCCCAATTTCTTGTCAGTACATTCTTTTTTATAACACATAAAAAGGTGAACAGTAACCAATGGTAAAAACTAAACTGATACTAACAATATAATGCAACACATTTTAAAATAATGTGATGTTTAACTAAATTACAAGATAATTAAGTGAAGTAACTGTAACTACAGATTGCTTTCCTCTGTCTCCAACCTCATAAATATTGCTTTTAATTACTTGTCATTAGTCAAACCCGTATCAAACAATAGAGCTGCTGTGCTGTTAAACAGGTGCATTCTTTCTGTCACACATCAGAGAGGACTTGCATTTGAGAGTGGCTTTTCATTTGAATCCACATGCTCAAGGCCACACATCCACTCTCACAAAGCCAGCACGACGACAGAGTGCACCTCTGGTCCTGACACAAGGTCCGGCTTGGTAATCTACTCTGACCAATCAGCACAGGGGTCAGAGGATGAGTGACAGTCGGAGCAGATAAAAAGCATCCCACCCTCTTGCTCTCTGCTCTCGGTCCCCAGTCACGCACACACACAACCCCCCGCCTCCCGCTCAACCACTCATTACTGTAATTGGAGGTTTTGAGGAGATACAGCTGAGAGACGCAAGCAAAAGGGAAGGCTGAAGGAGAGAGTGAGAGAGGTTTGTGGAGGTCAGAGGCCTGGCCCTGTTTTATTTTTTTTCTCTCTTTTCCGCCATCATTCATTCGATCTTTCTAAATCAAGAGGCGTACATTTGCTTTGGCTTTTCTCTAAAGATTTGGAGCTCATTTGCTGCATCAAAGCTGGCTAGTTTTTCATACAAAGTATCAAGTTACTTCTCTTCTTCTTTCTTCTCTTTCTCCCACTCTCTTCAAATATTCTCTCTTTTCTTTGTTGGGCTGCAGCTGCTGTGCACTGTCATGGTTTTTGGTTACTGGCCTCTGTCAGTGGGCTTAGCGCAGCGTATAGCCTTTGTGTCCATTTGTGTGAAAAAGAGACTGAAGAAAGAGTTTTTTTTTGGTTTTAGACGATTGATGATAACACTGGTTTTCAACTTAAGTATGTCTGTGCTAGGTTAATGGAGTGAAAATGGCCTCAAACAACATAACAGAGTCTCTAGTCAGAGTCAGACAATTCAAGGAGAAGTAGTATTAAATGGATAGAGCAGAAGGTCCAGTTATAGACCGATAGCAAACTGACAGCCAGAAGCAATGAGAAGTAATGGACTTCCTCTGACCTTTGACTTTTCTCAGGCTCTAACATGACCAGATAGAAACTTATTGCACTATTCATCCTCAACATGGACTGTAAAGATAGGCACAATAAGAGCTTTCCTTTAAAGGAAAAAGTTCAAAGCAGAGTCAAAGACAATTAAAGTCCCATTTAATCAAAACATAATTATGAAATATAAGTGCATAAAAGGCAGAAAATCTAAATCCTTGCAAACTGTCAGTAATTAAACTGAGAGAATGCATGTGAAAATGAAAAGCCTGTACATTTATGGTGCTCATTAGCAGCTCCTCGAGTGCCATACATAATATGTGTACATAAAAAGTCTCATTAGGAAGCGCTGATAATGTGTTTTAGCCCCTTAAATAGGACGAGTGGCAGGTGAGGGATAGTGAGTGCCTGAAACTCAAAATGTCAACACATTAAACAGAAAATGGATGTAAAAGGAAAAAATTGGATGGATAAATCATGGTTGTAGCTTTGTACAAGAACCTTTTCCATTTTTCTCTCCCTAGTGGGAATTTGGAGTACTGCAACAAATAATGCTATGCTCCAGACAGAGGGATGTTAAATGCGGACAGGACAAACATAACTTGTCAAATGCATTCCTAAGGTTTTGTTTACTGATATTTTTAGGACTATTGACCTGACATGCATGAGCTGGCAGTTAAAAAAATATGACTAGGCAAATCCAAAAGCCGTAGTAAGCATGCTTTATGTGGGCCAAAATCCCAAAACAATGGACACAAACGTTATATGCAAACTCTAATTTAATACAAGCCAGTCGATTAATATGATCTTTGGCTCTGTATATTACAGATAGATCAGATTCCCAATAAAAACAAGCAACTTCCATTTTTGACTGTTTTGGCTGATAGTGACAGAAAGAAAGGCCAGGAAAAGGAAGTTTCTTCTTTGGTGACATGTGTGCCTGGTTTAATTGTTGGGTGGGGGCCGTAAATATTATCACATCAGCCATCTCTGCACACACACGCAACCCCCCCCAAACACACACACACGTTGGCTGGATTTCTAAATCCCTCAGACTGCCAGCCTAAGCATTACACACACTATAAACAAAGGAGGATTAAGCGGACAGACCAATAGCAGCGCACACTCTCTTTTTACATTAACAGGGATATACAGCATGTCCTATGTGCCCAAACATTTTCTCTCACTCTTGTTTTTTGCTGCTTGTCTGTCAACAGTCTTGTCTTCCAAACTCACATAAACACCTCTATGTTAATATGGATTCAGTTTGTCTATGGAGAGAGACACCTCGGTGCAAAATGAAACCTGGGGGTGAAAGGTCAGCAGTGTGTAGCCCAAGTCTCTCTCTGAAGCTGCTTTGTGTCCTTTTAAGGCAGTCTGACACTTGAGGACTATCCATCAATTTTTCCGTTATATATATCTCCTCTCTCTTTTTTCATTTCTGCTCTTCCCTTCTATTTTTCTCTTTACGCAGCTTTGTTTTCTTATTTCTTCTATCTCCTCAGTGCTGCAGCAAGAAGCCATCCATATAAGTCATTTAACTCAGTATTGAGCTGGAAAATCTCATTCTTTCTTTAAGCGTGTGTTGGAATCTGTCAACAGCTAAGCTCACGCTACTTGTTTCCAACGCAAATCAATTTGTGTCCAGAGCCACTCGAATCAAGAATGACAGAGGGACATGATGATCTGATGATCTGTTTGGGGTTTATTGCAAAAATGTTCCTGAGTGCAGGTCCAAAACAAAAGTTATAATATAATGTAACTGTTGATTTAGGAGATGTTTCCTTCATGGATGGGAGATTGGTAGGTGCAGTGGATGGGTAAGAAAAATCCAAAACTTAATTATGTTCAGCACCTCACCAAAAGCTTTGGTCAATGACATGTTTGCAAAAAGGTTGTCTGCTGCTTATTAGCATTGCAGTAGCAAAATGGTTAGGTTTTCCTTTTTAACAAAATAAATGTTGTTGAGGGGCTTTGGGGCTGGGAGGATGACCAATTTTTCGTCTATTGGTGCTAATTTTACACTGTTAAAACCTAATTTCCAACAAATTCATTTTTACATTTTAAATATGACCAAGCTCTTCAAAAATACTGTTGGATTTCCACATCTGTAATCTAAACACACATTCTCTATTTTACTTATGCACATTTCCAAGACTTTTAAAGGGACACACACAATCTTTGGAGATAGAGTTGCTAGTGGCTGATTTCTTATTCTGTTTCTCTGCAAGTAGGACTGATTCTAGTCACATTTGCCTTGCTGCTTCCTTATAAGTCCATATGTGAGCAGCTGTCCTTGTGTGCCCTGTCTCATGTGTCTTAATCACAAGTTGTGCGCACAGACCCAAGTGCGCACTCTCTGTGCCAACACAGTGCTCTGCTTTTTTACTCTGGAACATTTCACTAGAAATTATTGACACTCTATTGATTGTTTTCTCCGCTGCATTTTCTCTGCCCTGGCCTCAGCCCAGAGAAGCCTATAGCCTGGCCCATAGCAAAAGGAGATAGGTTATAGTGCAGTGGAGAGGGAGTGCGTGATAGCTCCATGATAAAGAGGCTTTAGAAATATCTCCACAACCACGCGCCCTTCTCCTCGAGAGTGCCTGAAACCTGAGCCCTTTGAGAAAATCGCTCTGAGAGCATTTCTTCATATGATGAGCTGCAGTGCACAAAGCAAAGTGGGGAGGGGACGGATAAAAGGTGGAAAAGAAAAAAACAGGATGACTTGTGAAAGGAGAGATAGCAATAGCATGAAAGCAAGGATAGGTGCTACAGAGAGGTGAGAAAATACACCTTTTTATCTATATTTTTTACCACTCTTTATAATATTTCCCTAATCCTCACGAGAGAGAAGCAGACTCCCCCTTTAGGGGATTAAAAAAACACTTTTTTTCTGAGCTTGCAACAATTGGCATTGTATAGTGAAGAAAGTTCGGCCTGGTTGCAGAGAAGGACACAGATAAAAAGTGCAAATACAGTTGAGGATTAGACTCATGCATTGTTTTGCTTTAGGTCAATGTCTGACTCATGCAACCAATAAATCGGCAGTTTAATGCTATACAGTTGCACAGTTATTGGTTTGGAGTTAGATTTCTCAATAATAAACACGTGAGAAGGAAGTAGTGACAGAGAGACACTGTCTATGTTTCATTTGAACTTTTGCACAGGATGGTCATTGTGAATGACCAGCCAAAAATCCAAAATACTTTTTTAAAGAAAATAGTTTTTTTTGGCACTGTGCTGGAGTTGAGCCGGAATAAGCCATTATCCATAAAAACGCCAAAAGTAACTTAATCCGTACAACCATGCACATTCAATTAAGTTATAATGGGTACAGTCTGTGGCCAGGTATTATTGCTAAACCTCATCAAGAGGTTATCGGATGAAATATATTGTGTAATTTACATATTATTTTTATTGTGTAATTAATTGAATTGAAACAGATAGAATAGTTGGATATGACAATCTTGCCTAAGAAATATACAATGTCTTTTATTTTATTTTGTAAAAATTTAGGGTAAAATATATTGTGTATGAACTGTTGGGGCAGAAGTAGTTGTCCTAAGAGGTCAAAGTTATATTGATGAGAACAAAGTGTGTGTAAGATTTGTGTGTTGTGTCATTCACCAAGTTTCTAGAATCACACAAAGATAAGATGAGAAGAAATCCTGGACTGGGCATGTGACGTAATCAGGCCTTTAAGATGCCTGTCCATCACCAGAGGACTTCTCAGAGTCTGTCTTTCTCTGGAAGAGTACGACCTCAGCACAGAGCGAGATCCTCATTATCAGCTAGACTTGCACTCACCTTGGTATCGCACAGTCTTGCGAGGAATTGGGTTCCAGTTCAAACCCGATGACTTCTCCCATCCAACCAGAAACATCAGAAGCAAGACCTTTGTCCCGCCCACAGCCCCCATGTCGGCTCCCGTTGGCTGGAAGTGGCGTTGAGTGATGGATGGAGCGATCAATCAGATGATCTCACTTGCTCGGAGAAAGCAGCCGGGCTCCTGGCAGCCTGCCGAGAGTGAAAGAAAACCCAACACATCAGCTCGGAGCAGCATTTCACTTCCTTTATTGGCTTGCTTGTTTATCTGAAACTATGTTGTCAGAGAGTATACGACGGGCACATTTTTCAAAGAGACATACAAAGCACTGTTCGCAATCCAGCTGCAATGAAAGATAAATTTTCCACTTTGAGGACATGTTCCATAAAATTGAACATGGTCATCAAAATCCACAGAAATGTTACACAGAAATGAGTTATGCAAATTATAAAAGCCAACAAAATATGTAGCAGTAATCAGTGTGTATGCTTCTCTGTGTGTGTGTGTGTGTGTGTGTATTACTGCCAATAAAAACAAACCAAATACTTTAATGACTTTCGAGTAGAGGGGGTTACACAGGAAAGTTTCCCTCCCAAACTTTGAGTGATAATCCAGCTACTGCCATGCAAAAAGCTCACAAATAGCTTATCTCTCTGGACCCTTGTCAGGCCAATTCAGCAGCAGTATATTAAACTGGGAGCTGAGTTATCAAACTTAATTGGTGCTGGCAACACATCAAACGCCAATGTGTTGGGAAATGAATGTCGAGGCAAGGACAATCCAATAGCACTTGTTGTAAATGAATTGCTTTATACCTAATGAACATGTCAAGTATGCGCCAGTGGAACAGCATTACAGGGCAATCACGATGTGCTGTGATTGACTTGTTGGTGAGCAGGGCTGAAACTCTCGCAAGATGACTCTCAACTCTTTTACTCTTCACAGGTAAATTAGAAACCTGATAATCAGTTAAAGCTGTACCCATTTATGCAGGCAGGCTTTAATCGAACACCATGATAAAATGTAATTTATTCTCAAAACGGAAAACCACTGTAATCAAATGGTTCAAAACAGTGATCATGAGATCAATATCTTTGAAGCTTTGCACATGAAATACCTGTTTGCATCTCATTGATGTAATGATGTAAGTCCACATAGTCGTATCTTCACCAATAAGGGATGTTTTTAATGATAAATTCTAGAGCGCCATCTGTCCACGCTCCCCTCTGCTCTTGCTGCGGCGGTAAAAACAGTGACTTTGATGATGCGCGCTGATTCGATGAGGAAACCTATTGACTTTTAAACAGCCTCAAAATGTCAATATTACATTTCTGAGATGGCAAAACAAACATTTGGTCTACTTGGTGGATTGGCAGGGGAGGTAATTGAGATTTGGAGTTGTGTTTTTGTGTGTGTGGTGGTTATTGATCACACTTTTGAGAAAAAAATAAGAAGAGGATGGAAAAAAAACAATTCACTCCCCAACCCCACTGGTGCCACGCTGGGCCCTTGATCAGATTCAGGCAACGTGCTGGTAAATGAGCGTGCTTAAATGCTGGGTTTGGGTGAAAGCTCTCCAAGCCTCAAAGTACCGACTTGCAGCTTTATTGGATCAATGCTGGAGGCCTCGGCGGCCGATGCTTGAGTGCACACAGAAGAGATTGGGTTGGAGGGAGGTGTGTGAAATATGAAGAGAGAAACCTATTGACTTTTAAACAGCCTTTTCACAATGTCAACTAGTCCAACTCTGAGAGGTAGCATAGTGAAGTAGACATCCTGAAGGCCAGATTAACTGAAGAGGCATTCTTTCTCACTGTGGTGCAGGAGACAATGGAGAATATTACATTTCTTGACTAACATTTGGTCTACTTGGTATTGGCAGGAGGCTTTGAGATGCCAATTGAACCTTATCAAACATGTGGAACTGCATCTTAACCAAATCTAATATTGTTCCTTTATTACAGGAAATCCACCTACAAAAACAGTTTCTTTTCACTTTTATTTTTTTGTGTGTATAACACTCCCTTTGACTTCACCAGAAAAATGCTGCACAGGATCATTGATGTTTATGTAAATGAAGCTATTAATCTTGGCTCTCAAAGTACCGACTTGCAGCTTTATTGATCAGGTGCTGAGGTGGCTGGCGTTGTGCTGTCAGGTGTACAGTGATGCTGTCATGGAGACACGTCTGGAGTCGCGCATCATTTTATTAACTCACACTCATGCTGCATGACAAGGATCCAACTCTGAGAGGTAGCAGAGTGAAGTAGACATCTCATTTCTCCAAGGCCAGAATTAACTGAAGTCTAAATATATTCAATACTCTGTAGCAGAAAGGAGGTAGTTGTCTCTCTGCCTCTAGTTGTCCTTAGATTACACAGAGTAACTAATACTTGGCTACATCTGCAGGAACCAATTGAACCTTATCAAACAAGTGAAACTGCATCTTAACCAAATCTAATATTGTTCCTTTATTTCCATCAAACGGTCTCTTTTAATCTTTTTGTGTGTATAACACTCCCTTTGACTTCACCAGAAAAATGCTGCACAGGATCACATGGCTGAGACTATCAAATTATCTAGAGTTTAATCTAGGCTGGACGATATGGCCACTTATATCACGATATATTTCTTAATTTCAGGTCGTACAGTGATATAATTTCGATATCAATATGAACAATATAAAAAGCCTCATAAAACTGCCAATAACGGGCACAACAGATGTCTGTACCGACAATCTTCTGAGGTTAATTCATTTTAAATGAATTATAAATAAATAAATAATAAATTAAAATTAATTTCTCCAATTGGTAAATTCTATGAAACCTCCTCCTATAAATCTACATAAAATTTTAGAAATAAAAACAGGGGTCAGGTAGTTGTCATTTCTGTAGCTAAAATTTGTCCTTAGATTACACAGAGTCAGCCTACTAGTGCTGTGCTGAGCACTGCAGGGAACTTCATGAACAGTACGTCATCACAAAAGTAGCCTAATGGTATTTTTCTGTTTCTTTCCATCAAACGGTCTCTTTTAATCTCTGGCTCAGTATCATGACAAATGCTGTTATATTATTATTATAATATATATTATTATATTGAAATATTGAAAATGTGTTTAATAATCATATCACATTGAAGACTATATATTGATATTGAATTATTGTCCAGCCCTAGTTTGCAGTGTTATTATAAAGCCTAGTTTAGCTAATGAGCTGAGACACAGCAGCCTAATAATATCAGTCAGCACTCCACAATAGAGCGCTCATTAGACCATATACAGCTAAACAGTGTTCTGATCTGATTTTATTGGAGTGCTTCTATTTCAAGAGGATTTAAGACGAGCAGAAAAGTAGCGTGGGCTGTTTGAAGTTGGAGGAAGACCCAATAATGTTTCCAAGACTCATCACTCTGACGCTGGTTTCCGTTGTCGTATTCCGGTCTTCAATCTTCCCCGCCTCTCGTTTCCTGGCGTCCTCTTCCTTCCTTCCTTTCCTCCCATAATGCAACTCTGCCGCAGGCGCAAACATTGACCTCTACCAGTCCCAGCTGATTGCTAGTCCTTCCAGGCATTGTTTGACTTTTGACCTCCACCTCTGACCTTGTTGTGAGTTACAGCAAGCTACCCCCACACACACACACACTCCATCTGCTCTGGCTGCAAAACAAACACATTGGCTACCGTCCGCTCGCTTCCTTCCTTCCTTCCTCTCTCTGTTCCCCCTATCCCCTTTTTATTGCACCAGCAGTTTTGGAAAAAACCACAAGAACTCCAGCAGACAAAGGCTGTCTCACCTAAATGGGACGAGCAATAGATCAAACGATTTCACCCAGAAAGCAATGGGGAAAGATGCATCGTTCATTTGTCGTTCACAAATCATCACAGTGGGAAGATGAGACAGCATCGTTCACAAATATGTTAATACTCTGGAAAACGATGAGAAATTTGGGAAACAAAGTTATCATTTTTAAATAGATAACTCGATTTTTAAGTGACGAGCCCTTATTAATGTGGTTTTTAATGAAATAATAATATATATTGAAAACTGAAGAATAAATGTCATTGAGGTGACAAAGTCAAAGAATGTCCAATAAATAAGTGCAAATTAATTGGTAGCATAGTTCTTTTTGAACTTTACTTTGGAATAGGCCCTTTTAAAGATCACTTGTTCAAAACATCCATTTTTCTTTTGAAAAATATATTGTGGAATGATTATTAGTGCCCTGGGTCACCTTGTTTCATATTTCAAGATTCAAATGTAATCGAAAAGGTTTAAAATGTTATCAAAATGACCAGAGAGCTTTGGTGGGATGCATAGAGTGCTAATTACACTGTGTAGATTATTTAGTGAAAAAACAGCTCCCTCAGTTTCAGTGATATGAATCTGTGTCTCTGTACAGTATTCATGACAGGCTTAGATAAACTACGTGTCCAAAATACAAACTGCCAAGACAACACACAATACTTCATGTAAAGACAGGGTTCTGGGTTAAAGTCCAGAGCAAAGGAGCTATGAAATCAGAGTGAAAGAGATCATGTTACAGAGGTCTCTGCAAAATTGATGACTTGTGGAATACGCAGTGAAGGAAACCAACATGGACTTCAACACTTGGTATTTCTTCTCACTTATTCATGCAGAGCCATGCACGCTTATATACACTATTTCCAGACAGCACCAGACCAGATATGGTGATTCAATACTTCCTACTGTGGAGCTAACGGAACAGACCTTTACCCTTTTCTTTTGCAACAGAAGTGCTTGCTCCAAAGCAGCCAAAAGTAGATAAAAGCTACTGGACACTGTTGAATGACATGTGCACCCACTCCGTGTCAGTATAAAGACACAGGTGGGCACTTAGCGCAGTTTGAGAGTGGACTGTACCACATTGTTTAACGCCTTGACAATCTGATAAAAAAGTGCAGGCAACGAGCCCATCTCTGAATATAAATGGGAATGATTGTGTGCAATGAGCCTTTATGCTGACAGTGTTAAAACAATATACGTACATGTTAATGGGCGTGCACTTGGCAGATTGCACAGCCTGTATGTGTATCGCTGGCATAGATGAAAGACTGATAATCAAAGGGGGTTTATCAGCTGCATGCAGTGTATGTGTGCGTAGAATGTAGAAGATGAATGCAGAGCAGCAAGTGAGCCATTGCTTCCTTTTGAAACATTCAAAGCGGCATCATCAAAAAAAAAAGTGTTTGAAATCATCCTTTAAAAAAAAACAAAAACACAATCATCAGTATGTACACTACTGCCGGCACCCATTTATTTTCATGCACCTGAGCGCATGATTTGTTATATTTGCATACAATTAATGATTTGCTAACCAGTGGCAGGGCACAAACAAGTCTAATATGAGTTAATGTCATTAACTTTCCTTTCACACAGTGATTGGAAATCACTTTTCAACCTAATTACCTAAATTGAAGTGGAACTACAGACTGCATTGACTTTAAAAACCTATTTCCATTTAATAAAAAAAGAAAATAAAAAAAAGTCGTCTCCGGAGAGCTGGCAGTGGAACATCTTAGCCTCCTTCATTGCTGTGTCCCTCAGCTCAGAGCTCTTTCATGTCCGTCCCCCGAGACTTCATGCTGGCCTTCACATCTCCATCTCCTCTCTCCCCTCGCTTTCATCCTGCCGGGGCCACGGCTCGAGCCCTGTCTCTCTCCCCGCCTCCCTGCTTGTCCGAGCCACGCTCTGCTGGTCAGGCGTGGCAGACTTAGAAATCTTTGATCGCGCTCTGATCTCTTCCATTATTGCCAGGAGCACCAGCTGATTACAGATGAAATGGATCTGATTTGGACTTTGTCTGCGGGCCAAACACCTGCTCAGACCCAAAGAAGCGATAAAAAGGGAGGGGCTGGCATGATGAAGCTGCAGAGACCAATAACCGACTAATCAGACAACCAAACCATCTGGGAGTGGATACATGGCTTATAGAAGATCATCTTTAGAGAATATATAAGAGTCTGAAAACGCTACAGAGATTATTTATTCTATTGACCTCCAAGTACAAGGCACTGACAACAGAAGGATAACACATAGGAATTTAACAAGTCAGTTCAGCAGTAAAAGTAGATGTGAAATATTGCTGGAGAAATTTTGAAATACACTTTAAAATCTACTCCAAACGAGAAAAGTTTTTTAAATGATCATAATTAGCCGTCTACTAAAGCCCCAGAAGTCCATGTTTTTCATTTTAATTAGGTTTAGAGGTAAAAAACTGTTAATCAGTAAAATGAGCCAACCTGGTCAGGAGTTACACTGCAAATTTAGAATTTTAAACTTTGCTCTCTTGAAGCTTAAATTATTACCTTCTGTTCTCTTGTCGGGTTACTTATAATAAGCTGCAATACCTCCTCTCTCTCTTCACACTGAAAAATCTCATTATTTTCTTACAGCACACACATTATTATTAATAGTTACTGTTTTTTACTTATGACTAGAAATTCTGCCACTCCAACTTTGAAAATAAATCTAAAATTAATTTAAAAAGAAAAAAGTTGTATTCATAACACTGTGATAAAAAACATGACCAATAGTTCATTATATAAAATCAACGCCACACACTATGAGTACAGTCTAGAGTCTAAAAACACAAATAAACCTTTTCAGTCAATAATCCCTTTCTCCTCCTGTGGCCTTGTGCTGTCAGCCAACGGCTTGTTGTTTTTGATAAATACAAGAGTGCAGGGAGATGCGGTAAAACCCACGTGCGATCTACCATGCTGTGACCTGCCCGCCCTGTGTTACAGCCCAGGGGATGCTGGGATAGCGTTCTGACCTGTCATCAATGTACAAGCGTGTGTGCTGTTCCACGATGGTCGCCTAGTCAAAGGTCGATGAGCCTTGCTCCAGGCGATGGACTGGCTTATGAGCAGCAGGCGAAACAGACACAGTACACTGCATTTGATTTATTTCTGTGGAGCCCATACACGAGACACACCGCTGATGCAAACAACACTCTCCAACAAACCGCTCACATATGTTCAGCCCGCTCATCGCACACCAGCGCTCTAATCAAATCACTCCACTGAATGCGCTCTTTTCTGCCCGCTAGCCAGAAACCCACAAACAAAAGATGACAAAGTTTCTGTGCTGTATTGCAGAGCTCATTAAAAAGTATTCACTGCTGTACGAGTTAGCGCTTTAATCTGCTCTGAATAATAGAAATGGTCGTATTGACGCCTGCAGGCACCTGACGTACCATCTGATTTTTGAACAACAACCGCTGGGTGTGTGAATGCAAAGCACACACACCCACACAGACTCATGTGAGTGATAGGCTATCTCCTTGACACTTTCTCAAACAGTCACGGTGTATTCAGGCTTGAGGGGACCGCCTACTAAGCTCCTCGGGGGGCTAATTGTCCGGTAGTGCTCCTTCCCTTGCCCTCCCACTCTGCCTGTCCTTTACCACTGTGTTCTTTGAGGCTTTCTTTCACAACAGTTCAGCAGTTCACACTGAGCCCAGAGCCCAGAATCACAGCGAGATGCCACGGGACAGAAAGGTTATACCTAGCTGGACCTTTACAGAGCGGCACACACATTTCAATAAGAGCCAGGTGAGGAAAGACGAGTCGATAGAAGATGGTGTGGCGCTCCAACTCCTTTCCAAAAATCTGCATACACCTCCGCCGAGCGCCGCAATCCCCTCCCCAGTCGCCTCCTGTATTAGCATTTAGATGTGCCTGAATCTAAAATGTTTTTTATGTTCATCACATGCCAATAAGTTGTGAGATTTACGAGCTGAGGGAGAGCGTCGGTTAAGGTACTAGACAATGTCACATAAGAGGAATCAAACCATCAATCTTGAGGAAATATAATTCTTGGATGGTACTTTGGGAAATAAAGAAGAAACATGGGCTCCAATGAGTTTACAGCGATTCACTCGGCAGCCTATTGCATTGTAAACAGTTCACACTCGTATTGCTTTGCTCTCCCAAACTTCTGAGCAAACAAGTTATTAACATAGCTTCAAGCACATGAATGTGAAAATAAGCAGCAACTGTTTCACTCTTGTACAGTATTAAAAGACATCAATTACTATTTCCATCATATCAGTGTTGGAAATATCAGTATGGTATGGCAAAGTGAAATTATTATCCTACATTTAAGACCAATCTTTTGTCTACTCACAATGTGGCCCTTCCCAGAGTCTCTCCAAACTTTCCTTGTGCCCTTTTTGTCCTGATTTCAACACATCAGCTTCAAGGACAAAATGTTCACCTCCTCCTCCCTAATATATGACTGATGCCGTGGCAACCAGATCAATCAATTTTATTCACTCTACCTGTCAGTGCTCTGAAGCTGAGGGGGTGCACTGCTCCCACTCCATTGATTACATTATCAGGACATGCTAATGCAACATGCTGACATTGTTTTATTCTAACACGCTATTCTATCATCATGACTACGTTCGGAACAGTCATCGCCAGTGGACAGACTCCAAGCAACAATAAGTGTGCCCTTGAGCAAGGTACTCGACTCATCAAACTACAATGTGCTCAGTGACTCATGAGAAGTCCTCCTTTAGCGCCGGGTAATTCCCAATGTCTAGAATTAGCCGAGCGTGGGGCTACCGGGAATGAATGTGCATTACAGCAAAAAATGCAAAGCAGGATTTTTTTTTAAACACTCTAATGCAGACTCAGCAAAAGTTTGCCCGGGTGAGTAAATGTATAAAAAAAAAAAAATGCCAAGACAGCTATGGGATCAGTTATCAAAAATCAACAGTCATCAGCTAAAAGCGCACCTGGCAGACAGATATTTGTTGAAGAGTGGAGAGAGGAGAGAAGGTGAGAGGAATAAGAGGTCTGGATGCTCCAACCCCGAGTCTATTAGAGCCTGATTGGAGCCATTAGACAGGAAAGATGATACGCCAGTCGCTAGAAGCGCTTCTCGGCTTCACAGCGCTACATTAACCACTCGCTGCTCTCTATTTTGCTGAACACGCGGCCTGATCGATAGCAATGAGAGCGAAGGCAAGGGGCTCTATAGGAGAAAGAGGAGGTTGGGCCAGGACGGGCAGGAGAGGTCCAGGTTTACAGGAAGATAAGAGGGATCGATCCAGAGACAAGGACCGCTGCTGCTGCGTGGAAAGAGAGGATGGAGGAATGCAAGATGGAGCACATTCACACTGGGTCTCTTCATCAAAGCTGACGGACCTTAAATCACGCTTTATGTTCTTTCTTTTTCAGCTATTGTCAGTTAAATAGACCCTCTGGAGAAAGGACAATGGAGTCTGATTCAATCTAAAACTTTTGAAGAAAGCATTGGGAATACTTAAGCTATCCTTTGTCTCTAGACCTCAGTGAGTGGAAAAAAGGCTGCAATGGCGAGACGAATTGGAAAAGGCAAAGTAAAGCTACATGAAAAGTGATTAAACACCAGTTTCACACCAGTTTGTAAAAATTACACAAGTTGTCTTTTTTAATCACATTTATGAATTTTATTTTGATAAGCTCAATCAGAAGTGTCCTAATTAAATAAAAAAGTTAATTTCTATTTCTACATCCCTTTGTTTGTGAGTTGTAAGTAAAGATGTGAGCCCTGTCTAAAACATAGATATTGGACTTATTTGTGTTTGTGGAAATGTTAGAAAGCTACATTACATTTGTGCGAAAGAAACAAACCCCACATCTACATATCTTATCTTATCTACTGAGCCATAAATGCTGATGAGATATGGTCGGCACACATTGCTGTAAGAATGATCCAATGATGGAATAAATTGTCAGTATGTTGCTGGATTTGTCAGAGGCAGTGATCAGAGCTACTTTGCAGAAATCAAACAATACACAAGACTGACATGAACCTTTATAAAAGCTTCTTCTCTTATCAATCGCGGCTAGATTCCTTGGTTGTGTTGTATTTATCTCCATATGAAGGCTATGCAATGGTATTGGATTGTATACGAGTATATACAGGAGCACAGACACCTGTATCTGATAAACCCCGTGAGCTGTCAAGCTGCGTTCATGTCAATAACCTTCAAATCCATAGTGTGTTGTTTTATCTACCCCCCCACCCCCCCCCACACACACACACACCTCCCCGATGTCTGGTGATGGCACCCTGTCAGAAAGAAGCTCTATTTATGATTGGCAACCAATATCCTTGGCTGAGATAAACATACACTGTGAGGGGCCTCAGAAAAACACAGATAGAGAACGAGAAGGCGGAAATAAGAGTTATTAGTGAGAATGGAAAACATATAGTATACAATAGTCTTAGGAAAAATATGGACTGCAGGACTAGAGCAAAGTAGCCTGGGGCTGTTTTTTTAACACCAGTGTGCTTATGTGTATGTGTGTGTTGGTCCTCATCGTCTCTGCAGAGTGCATTAGACAGCACCTACTCTCCTGCAAGCAGAGTTCTTTAAAATAAGTCAAAGTATAAAATATATAAATGGATTAGTGAGAGTGTAAAAAAACTAAGAATGATCAAAAAAACCTAACTATACTATCAGTGGCGCAAAAAGGGGGTATGCGGCATGCATGTGTATAGGGGCGCAGCATTGAGGGCACCGATGGTACAAAAAAAATAAAATAATTTTTTTATTTTTATTTTTTTGTATTTCCTAAATGTAGCTTAGCTGCTGTTGTGTGTTTCTAATTCATTTCAGTATTTCCTCAATACTATAACATTTTATAGGACTAACAGGCTTCAATAGACGCCCCTCATTAGATTCCATAAATAGAATTAATATAATATCGCGAGTGGGCGTTGTCACAGTATGCACACAGTTGTCTTTAAAAGATGGATAAAACAAAAAAAATAAAGCAAAATTGATGCTGCATACCACTGGGTAGTTGCGCCCCTGTATACTATTATAGTTAACTAACTTCACTAAGTTATTAAGTGCAAGCGCAGCATCTACGTTTTAGCAGCATTAAGTAGACAGATGTGATGATATGATAATGAGCCAGAACTGACATTTCAATCTTTTTCAAGGGTTACAGAGGCTCAGGAGGTTCGATCTCCTGTCATTGCTGAGGTATAGGCAGGACGTTGAACCCTGACGTCTGTGACACTAGTGTATGAATGTGTGTGTTTCTAGGACAGTGAACAGATACTAGATAGGGCCAGTGTTGGTAGAAAAGCACTATATAAATAATGCCATTTACCATTTAACTGTTAGTTACCTGAGCTGTGATTGGCCCAGTCTAAGGATAATATTTAAAGCCTGGCAGAAAGGTACCTCTGGAAGCGTTATGTTGGACGCCTATAATAACTGAAAAACACAATCTTTATTTGCTAATCAATAGATTTTATTTATTTTTTTCATTTTCACCCTATTTCCACAAGAGACTTTGATTTCCACTTAAAGATGTTTTCCCTTCATCCCTGCTCGATTAATGCAACCACACACGCCTATAGGCTGAAACCTCACAGTTCATTTATATTCACCTGCTTCAGTTGCACTCTGTATATTTCCTTTATTCTGCCTGCTTTTTTGTTCTTTGAGGCTTGGGGCTAGACGTGGCTGCATCACTAATGCTCACAGTCACACTCTTATAACCCTCATCATACGCTTTAACAAAAAGCTCTGAAATCCAATACAATATCTCCGGCTCTTCTCCTTTCTGTTTGTTTCTTTGTATCTGCAAACTCTCTTATTTTGTCGCCCTGTGGAATAATTTCTTTCTGAGCACCTGAAAATGCCTGCAATTTGCTCATCCTGTTTTGACAACTGCTGCCGTCCCTCCCTGCCTTCTGCACGCTCTTTTTTGACATACATTTACGTTTCTTTTCATTCTGCAATCGTTTTACATGCCCTGCTCTCCCCTGCCCCCCTCACGGCCTCCTCTTGGTCTTTCTTTTCTCCATCCTCACTTTTCTCTGATTTACATGCCGTAAAAGCTTTCAAAAGAGGTTGTTGTGTTTTCCTTCTCCACCCTTTTTTGTGTGTTTGCTTACTTACTTGTTTTTGCTTCTCCTCCCTTTAGCGGCGCTGTGATTTCTCCTTAATCTCTCCTTCAGGTTTTTTTTGTGTGTTCTCCTCTTTGTGAATGTTGAACAGAGACACTTGACTCAGACGAAGGTCACACTGGGCTAAAGGAGAAAGAAGAAAAGAAAGGATGACTGACAGGTGTAATATGTATTTATTTACACACATGCATAAATCCACATAAACCAAAGCTCTGGTGAATTGTGAATCATATACTGAGCCACAGACAATGTTTGTTTGAGAGAGCAACCCATACAGACACTGAAGACTCTGATGTTGCCTTATAAGTACTTTACTCAGAGCAGTTTTCAGTCCTCTATTTAAACATCTATATATTTTTTTTATTAAATTTTTGACAGGAAAAAAACATAGATGAACCGAACACAAAGAACAAATACACAAACAAACACAGTCCAGCACAATCCAAGGAAACAAGAAAAAAAAGATTCACTTTTAGTCCTTCTTGGAATGTGTTAAATGGAGGTCAGGTATTCTATTGGGTAGAGTTCCTGGGACAAGTCTGTGCCAGTTTGATGTTGAGAGGGGGTCTACTGCAAGAGATCCAAGATAGGAAAATGTTTTCTTGTGCAGCATAAAGTCAGTTTGCCACAACTGCCTCACATTTAATTTTACCAGTGGGTTCATCTGATTCAGCTGATTCATTATAGTGGTAAGTAATTGTTTTCTTAGCTGGGCACTTAAAAAGTAACCTCTCTTGGTGATAATGTGTCATCATTTTTAGTGTTTACTCCTCTTTTTAAGTACTCTTTTTGAATTTGGTGAGCAATTTTAGAGACTCATTTTTGGCCATCCCTTCTTCTGGTTTGGAATATGCTGAGATGGCCATATCTTCACAAAAAAAACCCTGATCCTGATTTCTTTGTGATGCAAGGTTTTCTGTAGTAACGTTACAAAGAGAGTTCACATAAGGATCTGTCTATGGCACAAAAAGAGAGGCAACAGTTCTTCCACAAATTCTAACTTTCGGCCATGTTGCACAATGAAGATTTAGGACAATCCCCCTTTGATGTTATTTTAAATACATTTTATAACTATTTTCAAATGTAATACTTCACAATGCCTAGTGACACACACCTGAGGCCCCCATCAGCGCTGTGTTCCCACTGCGGCTCGCATAACAAAGTGTCAGAACCAGGACTGCTGTCAACATCAATGGCTCACGACGGATCACAATAAGAGTGCCCAGGGCTGAGCTGGCATTGTCACTAACGTATGGGTCACACACACACACACACACACACACACACACACACACACACACACACACACACACACACACACACACACACACACACACACACACACACACACACAAAGAATAAAAAATAAATAAAAACCCTGACACCATAGTTCACTCACAGGAGTCAATAAACTAGTCACTGGAAAATTCAGCTACACTGGCAACACAAATGCTGTGATGTTCATCAGCCTTTATTGATCCGAACAGCAAAAAACTGTGCAGCAAACTTGGACTCTCCTAGACCTTTGAAGGCGTGTTGTTGTTAAAAACAGAAGTAAACCCTCACAATGTGTCCCATGTGAAAGTGTGTCAAACCTTGCTCTTGACCCTTTTTCACGCATTCAACAGAAACAGGCACTGAGGCCAAGCATATAAACATAAAATGTCCACTTGCTGCTTAATATATCCCACCCACTGAGATGTGCCATGGGAACGGGATAATCAATGTAATTAACATCACCAACTTATAGCAGGGCAAGTAAAGGCTATTATGTTAGTCTGTCATTTGTTTAAGCTTTAGGACGGAGGGTTCAAAAGGATTGAATACGTATTATTTTTCTCTACATATGGCAGATAGCACTATCTTTTACCACGTAATGCTTTGGTTCACAAGGGCAACAATGCTTTAAAACCTGTTATTGCCTCGCATTTCTAAAGGAAAGGCACAGTCAAAGACATATAAAAGCCTCTTCAATTGTTGTGGAGCTGTTATATAAAAACTAGAAACTGATTGACGAAAATCCAAATAGTTTAATTTAATATGCTGGAAAGTGAATTTAGGCTAATCTGAAAGCTGATGTACGTTTTTGTGTGAGTGCCTGTGTCTGGTAAACCACTTAACCCTTCAGTGAGCGTTCCCACCTGGGACTGAACCAGCAGTGTCTGCAGGAGCTTTAACAGCAGTCAAATCACTTTAAACGCTCTTTGGAAAAAAAATGAAATATAGTGCTGCTACTGAGCACGCACAGAGACAGCAGGCATGTGACAGCGCGGCAGCGTGCTGGATATCACTGCTGTATTTTTCCTAAATAAGTAAGTCATCCAGACCTCAGTTTTCCACTGGATCCATCCAGGAGAATACTGCGGCCAAAACCATGCAAGGCTACTCAAAAACATAAACATTAAAGGAGGACAAGGGGCGGAGTGAAGAGGGAGAGGAGAGGTTTAGTTAAAAGAGGTTTGAGGAACACCTGCACACACTGAGCTGTAATGTGGACTCCAGCCAGTGCCACATGAATCAGCAGTGACTAACCATTTCTTTTGGTAAACATATATTTGTGTGGGCAGATGGGTATATCTATAAAGGCGAGTATATTTCTGAGAGACAATAGAAGACTTAAGGACTTGCAATAGAGCCATGGAGAATTTACGTTATTAGACATGACTTCCATATTTAGGTTTAAGTCTGGAGAATACACAGAATCTCTTGGAGCCAACCATCACCCCTGAACCAGCACTTTTATCTTTTGGTCCACTATTTCTACTGCCTCAAATGCTCCGCATCTGCGTCCTAATGCTTGTGTACACAGCTGCGTCCGGCCTGCCTCGGTGTGAGCCTATCCCTCCCATCAGGCCTCAATGTGACAGCCATTGTGATAGTCTTTTAATTGCTCTGCCCCAAATTTAATATTCTTTGAGCTGACAGCCTCTTGATGAGCTGAATAAAACCGAGACAACCATGTTCCCGTCACTTCCTTCGATTGGACTCGACAAGAGCACAACTCGCACGCTCCTTTTGATCGCCACACGACACGATGAGATGCTAATCACATGCAAAGGGTCGAGCTTTTGAGTGGGTGCCAGAGCGTACAAGTGGGTCTGCCTCCTTGCAGAAAACGCGTGTGCACCAGTAATGGCAATTCTAATCAGCGGCAGGATTGGAAGAGGCATGTGGCAATAAAGCCCAACAAAATGCCTGCCAGTCCCCATTAGTAACAAGCACTCTCCGAAATCCTGGCCACACATACGCACACCCTCATTCTTCTTGCTGGACATCTGGCCAAGGTCAGAGCCCCATTTAAGCAATAAGTGCCTCCCACTCTTCCCCCTGTCGTCCTATTCGTCATCATTCCTCTCAAATAATAAAATGACAGAGCCCTGACTTTAGCGTCTCTGTCCTCCAAAATGATTACTCTCTAACCCTTGAACCCCTCTAAGTGCAGGCCATTACTCACAGGTCATGATTTACCAGCTGAAATTAGTGCTGGTCACCATTTGCTAAAGGCCTAATCAGCATAAAGGCATGATGCGAGTGCACTTCTGCTGAGATCCAGCTTCCGGAGAGTCGTCAATTCATACAGAGCTGAAGGATCGATTACTCAATGCACCGAACAATGACTGATATACGGCTGACAGAGCAACATTTATCTTCTTATGGCTTTGGCCTTTGTGTGTGTGAAAAATAGGGGCTGCACAGTGTTACTACTCCTGACATGAGGCTGAAGCGGTATGAGGTCTTGAAGAGGGATATTGATGGCTCTTGTCGTTCTATGTACTCGGCATATTGAACTTGACTGCTTTTTTCTGCACTTGAGGATGGCACTTTGAGCTTTACAAAGAAAAGCTTTTTTATAATGATTCATAAGGAAAGCCTAGAAGCTCAAATGCAAGGTTTAATTTAGTAACGTTATTTATGAAGGCAATAAAATATGATTTGGTTTAAAAAGTAGATATTTAGTAGCAGCAGTAGTCCATTTTTTGTAATTGTCCCAGTCTCTTGGGTGCATACAATAAGAAATTATCACAGAAAGTTCATATTTATGTTTTGTTTTGCTTTCATTTTCCATTCCCATTTTCTTGTTAACCTGCACTAATATAAAGAAATAGCTTTCTAAACCCATGTTATAAATTATTTATAATGACAGTGCTGACATCATAAATATTACATTTTAAGACACAAGCTGTGGAGCATAAAAAATCTGAGCATGTTCACTTTTCAGGTCTGAACTTTGCACAGTGAACTTTGCTTCCCATATAACTACTACCAGAGGGAAGCACATGCTCTGCCAGCCCCAGCCCTGTAACCACGGCCCACAGCACAGATGCTATCACAGCCTCTGGCACGGCACTCGGCAGGATCGCACAGACCGAGCTTCTGGCAATGCAACCACATGCTCTGAAGTTCTATTGTTTCTGTGCAACAAAACAAAAAACTCTGATTTTGTTGGTGCGGACAGATAAAGTGATTGTGATTTTGATTGGTCTGCAGTGAAGTGGGACCTTTCTACTCTCATCCACGTGAAGCTCAGAGCCTGTGTTTTGCTGCTTTTGGCAACTGATATTGGTTTGAGCTGAGGGGCCATGATTATTAGTGTGAGCGAGCCAGAAAACACAAGCTCACAATGGCAATGAAATGCAGTGCAACAACACCTGGTGTGCAGGCTGTGCTTGGGAAGACCCGACCCACATTTGTCAGTACATCTACAAGAGTTTTATGGTTCAGGCACAGGCTCCAACAGGTGCAAAAGTCTGGTTGTGTTTTGGAAACAGCAGAGAGTGAATTGAGCTGCATTGAGCACCTGAGAAATAAAATAAATGCTTTATTTACAATAATAGACAGCAAAACCACTTACCCTTGCCCTAATTTAGGCACCACAAGAGTGAAATGTAAAAATGGTATCAACTCCCACATGAATGTTCTAGATTTTAAGTACCCATCCAAGTAACAGAGTTTCTCAGAGACCGGGATGCGGTGTTCATGTTGTGTTTACATAAGAAGCAGGATGTGATGGTAAAGCACTGGCTTCAGCCCTGGCCTTTTCACAACAGGCTCATGGCGGAGAGAGGATTTATCCCAATATTTGTCTCATAAAGGAGTAAAGCCAAACAAATCCCTCCTGCTGAGGTGCCCTGTGATAAAACCCTGGAACCTTCACAGCAGTTTACTCGACCACTTTTATCACCCATCTGCTTTGTTGAACACGTACTCGCCGAACAAGCCTTTGTCCATCTTTTGAAATTCCTGGGAATGGTGGGAATTCCATAAAAGCACCTGTGGCTATAGTAGTACCCATGTTATCCCAGTGTTAATGAGGTAAAGCCTTTCTGCATCTATTGTTGCTAAAATCATGTAGAGGAACACCATATAAGGAAAGTGTTAGTGTCAGTGATAGAGAGAGTACTGAGGTAGAAATGAAATGACTGGTTTTATTGAGAATCATAGATTATTTGGATGTAGAATTGAATATTGTACAATGTAATCCTTTTAATTTTATCACATTAGCGCGTAATGAAGGCAAAACAGTGACAGATGTGCATTGGATAGTTTGATTGGATATTTTAGCTGTAATTTCAATGGTTAAGATAAAAACTCAGGTAAAATAAGCACATTTTATAAGTTTCCTTTTTCCATAGACCTCATACTGACATTATTTTGTGTTACTGGGTTTAGCAAGAACCACTGTTTGGGAAAGACACAGTATCTCAGGTCCAAGAACACCGGCTGCGTCAGTGAATAAGCCAAAGCAGGTAGTGTACAGCTCCAGCCTGTCTCTGCATTCTCTATTATCTTTCAAATCCATTCAAGGTCACAGTAAGTGTGATTTTTCTTCTTTTCTTCCTGTGGACTATACAGAGGCGGGGGTATCCTGTTTCATTAGCTTTCGTCTCACTGCCGCTGCCTTCTGTAAGACAAAATGTAGCCAGCTGAGGGTCGGGCTGCAGCTCAAATAGCAAATAACCAGGGATCCCTACATGAGTGGAGGAGTATTGACAGAGAGGGATGTTAAAGACTAATATATGTGAGTGTGGAGATGAGAGAAACAGCGTAAGCAACTTGCACTATCTCATTATTTTGCTCCCCAGTGGCCCCTGCCCTTAATGGTGTCTGTGTTCACCGCGGTGGGGCAGACAGAGGGCTAAACGAGGGCTACGCTCCCCCGCCTTGGTAACTGCCAGGCCACTTGGGGCAGATTGCTGGGCAGTGTGTCCCCCTCAGACTGCAGCCACAGCCCTGCTGGGACAGACACAGGGGGAGCGAGACACCTAAACAAATGAGCTCACCTCCCACTACTCAGAAAGTTACCTTAACAAGCCCTCAGTCTGCTCCTCTGCGACCTTGCTCTGTTCGACTAATCCTAATTCAATTTTACAGGGTCGGCAAACCCAAATTACTAACCTGCAGGAAGTGTGAGGATACTAGCCATACTAATGTTCCACCACAGCACAGCTATCAGCAAACCTTAAAATCATAATGACCAAAGATGGTTGTGTTAGAGCTTCACAAAAACAGTGACTGACAAAAAACACTGGCATGATTAATGTGCTTTAAACCGTTTCCTACTTTGAGAGAGAGAAACTTTAATTAACTAAAGTGTCTGCATTTCCACTGAGCATAACAATCACACAACTGAAAGCACATTTAGAACCATTGTTTCCATATTGGTTTGTTTTATAACAATATTTTAACTCAGATGTCAAATGTTTTAACTCAGAATGTCAAATGATTTCACTAAGATGTCAAATGTAAGACCAAAAAGACAGTGGCTTGAGTGGCAGATTGTGACAAGTGATGAAAACAGACAGACAGTGTGACGACAGACACTTCATTTAGTGGAAACAACTCATTCCTTTTTTTCTTGAGGGTGGCATCTGTTCTGCTTCAAACGCGGCAGGTGACTGAGGTTTCCACACATGCACTTGGCCTGTTTAAGACACCCCCCCACGATAAGCCCATAATCAAATCCATGGGCACTGAAACACAAAGGAGCTGCACCAAGAAGGATTAGACATGTCACGCCCACACACACAGACATACTGATGGTTTGCATGCCAAGACAAGAAAAGAAGGGGTTCCAACATCAGACTGCTGAAAATGTCATAGCATCTTTGTTGGGAAAAATATTTCATCTATCAACTATCCCTGTACTATGAGGGCAAAACTGAAAATAAAGTAGTTGTTTATTAATCATCATGAAGAAAAATGTTCAATTAAGTGTAATATTGATTAAAGGTCATGTAGTATTGGCAAGTACTCACAAAAAAGGAACAGAGAGCAAAACAGAAAAAAGGCCACCCCACCCTGGAGTCTGGCTGAGGTCATCTTTATTAATAACCCCTGACAAGAAACACATACACTCACATCAAGGCTCCTGCCCCCTCCGTCCGCGCTACACACTCCCCATTTTACTTAGCTCCTTGAGAAATGGCTCTTGCCAGACTGACACAGCAGGGTGGTTTGGGGGGTCATCTGTAAATGCACACACACACACTCAGCATGGGATGGCCTAGAGACGGCACGTCAGTGATCTGTCAAAGGGTAACAGTGCGTAGCAGGTGTGTGTGTGTGTGTGTAGGGTGGAAGTAAAAAAGGAAGGCCAGATAAACGGAAAAACAGGAAGTTTTGCCCTGCTCTAGAAACACACACTCAAACACACACTAAACTGCACGCTAAGAAACATGGCCCGGCTCATTTGTTCACACTGACAGCAGAGAAGAGGGATGGTTCTCAACAAGACATGCCTGAGGAGGACAGGTGTGTGTGTGTGTGTTTGTGTGGAAGTCCAAGTAGAGAAGTGAGATTTAAAAGTTTACATCAAAACTTACACAAATATGAGTGTGTGTGTGTGTGTGTGTGTGTGTGTGTGTGTGTGTGTGTGTGTGTGTGTGTGTGTGTGTGTGTGTGTGTCTGTGTGTGTGTGTCTGTGTGTGTGTGTCTGTGTGTGTGTGTGTGTGTGTGTGTGCGTGTCTGTATGTATGTGTATGTGTGTGTGTGTGTGTGTGTGCGTGTGTGTGTGTGTGTGTGTGTGCGTGTCTGTATGTATGTGTATGTGTGTGTGTGTGTGTGTGTGTGTGCGTGTGTGTGTGTCTGTGTGTGTGTGAGTGCAGAATTATCCAGGGTGCCTGTTGTTGTCCCTGTGTGAGAGTGTGTGTGTGAGTGTGTGTGTGTGTGTGTGTGTGCGTGTCTGTGTGTGTGTGTGTGTGTGTGTGCGTGTGTGCGTGTCTGTGTGTGCGTGTCTGTGTGTGTGTGTGTGTGTGTGTGTGTGTGTGTGTGTGTGTGTGTGTGTGCGTGTGTGTGTGTGTGTGTGCGTGTGTGTGTGTGTGTGTGTGTGTGTGTGTGTGTGAGTCCAGAATTATCCAGGGTGCCTGTTGTTGTCCCTGTGTGGGAGTAGTGTGGGTTATGATGGATCATGACTGAGGGAGTGCGGTGAAGGGCTGGTGATGAACCTGACCTGGGACCAGCATGATAAAGAAGCCTTTGAAGCAACTCTGGGCTACTGTATCAGAACGGGAAGACTCAAAATAGTGCTGCATTAATGTGGCTCCATGCTGTTCCTTTGTCCCGAGTTCCCAATAAAAAATTAATCATACATCTTGGGGCCATTAGTTTCTGGGATTTAAAGCTACCATGGATAAGGCAAGTAAAATTCTTTTAGACTGGTTTTACACAAACAACACACAAATTCCAACCCCATATAGAGCAAGATTTTAACAGCAGCTATAGAATATGTAAGGGCTAATGCAAATCCCATCATTAGATCCTGGTAAATTTCATCTGGGCATGACCAGTTTTTTCATGTGCTGCTCTTATGTGTTGTTTTTTTAACATAATTATGTGCGGCCTTCACCCTGCATCTAAAAATATGCACTCTGCGTGGCCAATTAACATATGATATACACCACAGAGTACAGTGGAGCATCCATTCATTTGGAGCTAAATTGTCATGTTCTAGTCTCGATGGTGGGTTAGATTTGGAAAAAGTTTCAAGCCTACTTCGGGGGTGAGTAATTCTTGTAAGTGATGTTCTTTTCAAACCATTGCAGCTGTCAGCAACATGCTACAGTCCTCTGGCTATTCCAAACAAACTGTGGTTGCTTTAGGCCAAATGTAAGACACAACACTTCCTGTGATGTTTCTCGTTCCAAAGACCTAGAGGCTTGCATCATGCTCAGTGTTTACTGCAGCAAGCCTGGGCAAAACAAATACAAACTTTATGAACTGCATGTATGTTTAATAACCGGCGTGTTGTGTCATACACACAGGACAAAGATAATCAAACAAAAATGTCGCACTGTTTGTATGCATGGTGTATATTGTTTATTGTCTGGAAATATAAATGAAGTTAAAGTGTGCCTTGAAAAGAGCTGAAGAACAGAGCATGTGACTTTTCGACCTCAGCAGATTGCCTTGTTCACAAAATACAGAACAGCTGCTAAATTTCCCCATTCTCTCTGGTTTGGTTGCGTTTAACATTTGCATGGTAAAAGATTTACTTTTTCACCTCGCTAATGTTTTTTAAAGATGTTGTGTTTCTTTTGGAAGCTGAGTGGATTGATGTTGCAAACACAAGTCAGTGCAATTTCAGTTTGTCTTGAGTTTGGTTCTCTAAAGCCGCTGGGACATCCCAAAACACTCTTTCTGCTCATTTTACGGTGCATCTCAAGGGCACATTTTCTTGAAATATCCAGATAAACATGGGCCCGAGTTTAGTGCATTTTCATGTCCCAAGTCAGAAGACATCATTTACATTCAACCCACCTCTCTCACTAAATGGTAAACAACTGGCTGCAGACACCATGACCAACGAGGATTATATCACCTCGTCATGAGATCACTGTGGGCTCCGAGCCAAAGGCTAAACTGTCAGAAGATGAAATTAAACTCTCCACTTCAACTCTCTTCTCACTCACTTTTCAACCCATCTCCAACGTGAGACTAACTGGAATCAATGGTGCTATAATGGACACCCAGAGAGCGTGTTAAAGCGTAATGCTACCTGTTATATGCTGCTTCGGTTGCTGGGCGTTCGATAAGGGTAAATCACTTGCTTTGTAATTTATGAGGAGTGAAGGAGATAGAGGTTTAGGATGAGTGATTGGAATCTGATTCTGAATGCGGTGGAAAGGGTATGTTTCAGGAAAAAATATTAACAGAAGCTGAGAAAATGTGCTTACTGTGGTCATATGCTCCGTCATGTGACATTTCCATGCCCTGATAAAAAGCATACAAACAAGATTTCTTTGGTTGGGTTAGCAGATGCTCGAGGCACGTTTTGTAGGCCAACTGCCCAGGAGCGGTTGAGAAAAATCATTACTTCACCTACATTAAATCACAGATGGAGTCTCGATAAAAGCTTGATATTATTCCGTAAAGATCAGCTTTTTAGAACCCTTTAATTTATTTATCCAAACTGTCATCACATGCAGCTTTTTCAACTTTCCATCAACCCTCCACAAATTGCAGGCCATTTTAAAATCATATCAACATAAACAAACCTGTTGGGCTAAATTAATGGAAAGCTCACTAAAGGCTGCACTGTGCTGTCAGTTCTCAATTCAAGAGCTCAGCAGTCAATTTGGGCTGGAAAAAAATGGTTTCACTTTTGGTTAATGGAAGCCACATCTGCACAGAATGAAAAAAAAATACAAAAACAGAACACACACACACTGTGGAAAAGGCCAACTGTGTAGAAACTGGGAACATACAAATGTCCTGTTTAAAAGGTTGTATTGAAAGAAGAGCATTGATTGAGTAAATAGGAGTTATCCCATTGAGTCTGACTCAAAAACGAGTAATATTTTTAAATACAGTTTGAATTCTGGCTTCATTGTCTTTACACTCACACTGATGCTTTATATCCAGTATCATTAAGACGAAGAGCATTGAATTCCTAATCCCTAACCATACCTCATATCAAACTTAAATCTCACTAGCCAAATTTTTTATTGCCGTCTCTGTCTCAGACGCTACAAACATTTTTTCATTCTCAAAATACTAATAATTTTAGAACTTACCGTAAACTTTACCGTCAATGCGGCAATTAACTTTAACTTTACTGTCCACAAATTTGCCTTTAGTGCACCATTACAGTCAAAACCAGCACAGCAATACAAAAATCATCTTTACATTTATAAATATAAGTTGATAGAAAGTCTGCATTTAAAAAGTGAAAGTTAAAACATTATAATTAAAACTTCTGTTGACAGGTGTGTGGACCAATGGGAGCGCTCTTTTTTCCGGATGCATGCTGTGATTGGCCAACGCCCCCCAACCCGGAATAAAAATTCTCATCTATTAAAATCCTCAATAATAAACAGTAGATGGCATTATAAAGCCTATTTGGGGTTTAAACCATTTTCTAAAAGAAGAAAAAAAAATCAGATACAGTTTGTTTAAGTCCAGTCCAATACGTAAAATACTGTGACAGATGTGGCCAATTAAAATGACATCTGAGAAAATCAGTGGTGGACGGAGTGCACAAACAAAGTACTTGAGTTAAAGTACAGATACACTAGGTAAAATATTACTTCAGTAAAATCCAAAGTACTCCCTTTTAGCTTTCACTTGAGTAAAAGTACAAAATTTGCCTTCAAATGTACTTAAGTATCCAAGTACTATCATTTATTATGGCTATAATGCCCTTATAATCTTTGTCAGTCTCTTGCTTAAAACAATTTAATATGCTTTTTGCATGTCATAGATGTAATTGATTTCAATAAATCTAGTGATATATTTAAAAATTATTCTTAAAGTAGATCACTACGGAGCCTCAGACATGACATGCAGGAAAAAAATAAGCTAAATCGTGCGCACAATTTACTTATTTGTTCCCTCAAGTTTCAAAATCATGCACATAATTTATAAATCGAGGAAGCGAAATAGTAATGGTAATAGTGCGCATGTTTTAGTAAATCAGTCTGGGGGAAAACACAGTAATGTTAAATCGTGCACAATATTTTTTTTCTTGCATGCCATGTGCAGGGCTCTATACATCACAGTCTTTGAAAGCTGAACTTTTGAAAAGAACGATCTCGGTTTATAAGCAGCACTCCACTCCACCTTTCAACTGTTTAGCATCATAAGCTGCATATAAAACTAGTCAAAATATAATTTATATTCTACCAAAAGTGTTAACATCAATCGACTGTCATTTCACAAATCGAATCACTCAGTTTAAAATAAATACTACAAACGTTGGTGAAACAGCGAACTAACGTTACCTTAAACACAATGGTGCGAGCTACTGTTAGATTACTCAAAAAAAATGACCACCAGAATGAAAATGGCTTACCTCAATGTGTTTCCTAAGATTGGTAGGAGAATTCCAGTACAAAGAAATTTTGCAGTTCCGAGGCAGGCAAAGAAGGCAGTTGAAAATGAAGGACTCGTTTTTATTTTCAACAACTTCAAAATAACACTGCAAATAAGGCCACGGATGTTGTGGCACTGGCACTTTAGATTCAGGAGTTTGTGATTCTTCCATCCTAATGCAGAGTGAAGACAATCAGCACTCTCAGAATGACATGCTGTTGCACTGACGCACTAAATAAGCGATAACCAGAGTTACCAGACCAAATTTAAAACAGACGCTGTTTCCTGATTGGTGGTTTGCCGCGTGATTGCCCTCTTCAGTTTTTTTCTATCCACTCATAAATAAAAAGGAACGACTAATTTTGCAAAATGTAATTGAGTAAAAAGTAAGATATTTGACTTTGAAATGTAGTAAAGTTAAAGTAAAAAGTATCCCTGAATGGAAATACTTAGTAAAGTACAGATACTGGAAAAAACTACTTAAGTACAGTAACGAATTACATTTGCTTCGTTACTGTCCACCACTGGAGAAAATAAATACGTAAAAGCACTTCTGCCCCTTTAAATCAAGGCTAGAGAGAGAAGTAGGCCATTTTTTGTTGCGGCAATGGAAAAACAAAAGCGGCAGGGTGTCTGGGCTGGTGAGCGGGGAGGAGGAAAATGACAGCAGCAGAAAGAAATCAAATAAAAACTGACAATAAATGAAGTGCAGAGGAGGCCTGTGGTAACGGAGTGCGAGGCGGGGAGGTGCTGACGACTACAACTGCACACTCTGCCCCTGTGCGTTTTCAATCTTACTTTCTCTTGATTGTATCATAATCTTGGGTTGCAATGTTACTACTATTTCTTTGCCTTTTTCCCTGTTGTCTGTCATTTTGACCCCCTTCTTCTTTAAGCTATAATTTGCTTCCTGCAATTCAGTTCTCCATAAGCTATAATTTAATCCTTTTGCAATTAGGTTAATAATATTGGGATGTGCAAAATTTAGACTATAGTTAGCACCGACTGTTTCACCCTTAAAGGTTCACTACCAGATATTCTGTTTCCGTGCCTGTTTCAGAATAATAAAATAAAATAATATAATACCGGACTGATTTGTTTCTCCACAGAATACTAATACATCACTCCACACTGACGTTTAGCACTTAGCTTAGCATTCGCTTAGCTGCATCATGGCAATAATTATCTCCACCTCATTAAACGTTACGTGATTAAATTTACAGTATTTATCCTTGTTTTACATTGCCTCCCTTTTATCTGATGATGTTTTTCTTTTTTTCCTCTGTTTTCTCTGTTATAAGACATTTTTTATTGCTGAAAATACACTTTATTGGCAGCTTTTACACTTCCTGGAAAGGTCACATTACAAGACCAATTGGAACGCTCCTTTTTCAAAAAATGTATTTGTGGGCTTGTGATTTGCCAAATTTCTCCATTCTTGAGTAACTTACAAAATCCCTTATATAATAAACAGTACATAGGATTCTAAAGCCTGTTTTTTCACTACTAATCGCTTTTACAATATACCTACTACACAGGGTTTAAACCCCCCAACTAGAAGAAAAAAAATCAAGTACTGTATGTGTAACTTTAATGTCTCTGTCTATAAAAAATGAAAAGCTAACATTCTCAGTCCCTCGGCGCTAACTGCTGCTAGCGCCACAGGGCTTCACACGCACTCGCTCAGGCGTCTTCATTGTGTGGTAACAACGCCTTCGATTCTCAGGGGTCGGAGGTGTTGAAAGCTGTGTCAAGCTGGGTGCTGTAATCCAGGTAGAAGAAAGACATAAATAAATCTTTTAAGTGAATGTTTTAATATTAAATGCATCCCATGTGATTTGAAAATTGGATATGAGGAACAGCAACTTGAAACAGTACAGAGCAGCAAAGGTGAATAGAAAGAGGGATCATAGGCTGTGGGAATATTGTGCAGAAGGTTTACTTTAAATTCAGAGGTTTTTCTGAGCCATGGTCAACACGTTAACTTAACAAGTGGACCAAATCTGTGTTGGGGGCGGCAGTGGCTCAGTGGTAGAGCGGTCTTCCTTCAACCGGAAGGTAGGCAGTTCGAATCCCGCTCTCCCCACAGTTCATACTGTTGTTGTGTCCTTGGGCAAGACACTTAACCCACCTTGCCTCCAGCTGTGACACTGGTGAATGGAACCTTAATGTAAGTTGCTTTAAATGAAAGCGTAATCTGTAAATGTAACACTGGTGAATGTAAGTCGCTTTGGATAAAAGCGTCTGCTAAATGTAAATGTAAATGTAAATCTGCAGGCTAATGATCTGCACGCTTGATGAATTTAGGATGAATCTTTAAAAACTTACTTTAATTATGGAAACCTTACTTTTGATTACAGGCGTATCTTTCCCTTAAAGTTAAATATTCAAATTTATTGTCTAGTAAAGGTCTATTGGTTGCTGATTTTTGAGGTTGGGTGGATGTGTTTCAATGGTCTGGGTTTTTATTTTATTTTAATTGTTTTTGCAAAGAAACAATACAACATGATCATGCTTGATGGTTTGCCTAGATTGGTTTCTTTCTTTCTTAGTCAAAGGGGATTACCTGACAATGTTTACTCTTGCATTTAGACAGTTTAATGAGATAATAGCTTATTGAATCAGGAATTATCTGTGAAAAAAAAAAGTCATCTTGGCTTCATAATTAAGGATTTTAATAGAATAAATGATCAGCCCACAGTGTAATTTTGTCCAATCACCGCACACTTCTGGTAAAAAGGAGCACTCCATAGGTTGACATTGATGTCAACAATAAACAACTAAAGAAATAACCAAAAAAATGGGTTATTCCGTTGCAAAATAGTCCTTTTTTACAGCAAAACAGCTCAAAAAAGCAAAAAGAAAATTGAGATGAGGGCAGCAAATTAAACACAGATAAATGTTGGAAATTCTTCAGCGCAATGTTTAACAATGTGGAAATAACTATAGGATCCCTACAGTCTACAAACATAAACTCAAAGCTAAACGTTCAAGGAAAGCTCTAAACTTCACTTTGATGTCATTTATTAGTATTCTGCAGACATGGGGACTTGTGGCTTGGACTCGAGTCGACTCGAGTCACTATTTTTATGACTTGTGACTTGACTTGACAAAAAATAAAATACTTGAGACTTGACTCGGACTTAGAAGTTAAAGACTCAGGACTTGACTTGAGACATGATGACTTGAATGACTTGAGTGTTAATCACATCATGTTTTCAGTTTGAATTTAAATATATAAATTAATAATAAAAAATAAAGTTGATCCAGCTGGAGCGCAGGCTGAGAATAGCGTTGTCATGACTGGATCACGACACTAGCAGTGTCATGCCCTATCGCTGCTGTTGGGGCTGAGAGGACGGCAAAAAGAAAATTAAATAGTGGAGCTTTAATGTGTTTCTCATGGATGAGGTCATTAAACAAAAACCTCGGAATCGATGTTAATTCCTAACAATCGAATTCACTTTCTGTGGATTAGGGACAGATTTGGGTTCATGTTAAAGTTAGGGCTATTTCAGTTGCACTTAAAAATGTGAAAACACAAATATGTGTTTGAGTGGGATGTGTGATGCAATAAATATAAAGCAACATGTGAAAAGGAAGGGTTTGTGAATGTGTTGGACAGCTACAGATAATGTGTTTGTTGATTTTGCCAAACTCACCCGCCCGACACTCATGGTGATTGTCTTTCCCAAACCTCTAAAGCTTTTGTAAATCAGTCTCCTCAGTGTCTGTCTGTGGGTGTGCACATCTTAATCTCACAGCAGAGAGTCTAGTAAATTTTCTTAATAAAGTCTAACGGGAGCCCAGTGCCACTCATTGTGGTGGCACACACAGATGCAGATATGTCATTAATTAGAATAAAGCAGGCACAACGCATTGAGCCAAACACACAGCCTAGATCGAATAAAATCTCATAAACACACTCAACACACGCGATAAGGACAAATACAAGTTAGCACACTCTCCCTCAGACGCAGACACAAAGCAACAGCTCAGCAGACACAAAGACATGATTTTCGACAGACGGCATGAGCCCGGCAGCGCGCAGCAGAGCCACCATCGGCGTGACGCACAAAGCGACCCGCCAACGAGTGACACAACCCTTATAAACCACAAGCACAGAGGCAACACGTCCTGATGATGCCAGCGCAGCTCAACTGAGAATGGTTTTATGTGCTGCATAATACAAGAGGCGTTTAACAACACCGGGGCACAGCAGCACAAAGAGAAGGGGCCTATGCATCTGCAAAAGAGACAAAGAATTATGCATATAGAGCACAATTGAGCATTCAAGCATCTACAAACAGACAGTGGTTCGTAGGTTTTAAAAATGAATGAATGGTGTGAAACACAAAAGACGGGTGTATATGGAGAATGGCTGGAGGCTTTAATAGCCTCAGCCTTATGAAGCCAAGATTACATGAAGGCTTTCAGTTTGTTAGAAAAGTGACACTTTGTACACTTTAAGTGTGTCAAGACTACTGCAATTTAATTTTAAAAAGGTACAACCATTGTTTGTTTTCACATATAGTCCACACTACACAAATGAGTTAGTGTTGAATATGAGCCAATTGTTGCTAGTGTAGCTTTGTGCTTTCATTGAACCAGAAGAAATTAGTATTTACGATGACCAGTCAATTTCAAATAATCGTCTGGGCCTAATTGGACATTAGTGTGGACAAGGAAGGCAAGGGAAATTACTCTAGGACTCCTAGAATAGCTATTTATTTCTTGCTGAATTTCACAAGTATTCATTCATTTTCTTTTGCTTATTCCAAATAGGGGTCGTGGGTGACTGGAGCCTATCCTAGCAATTTTGGGCCTTAGGTGGGCTACACCCTGGATAATGGCCAGTTGGTTGCAGGGCTGACAATATCAAAAATATAAAGAGCATTGTCAAATTCAGTCCATGTTTTCAATTCTAAAATGAGACAATACAGCCACACAAAACTTGTTCGGCTTACACACTGTATCCATGCTGCAGCACTTGCGTTAGTCTGCAATCCTCAAAACATTTTTATTTTTTTTAAGATTAATTTCCAAATGCCCCGTGACCTAATGAAGATGCACCATGAATATGACTTATCATCATCACAATGAACCATCACAATGGTATTGACTAACAGTCAGCAGAACACAATGCCCCACCCCTCTGCAAGCCTCTTAAGAGCTCCACACACCCAGGCACACATACAGCTGCTAACTTCATTTCAAAATCAATTAATTAAAAAGCACGGCCGTGTCCCACAGGGAGTGAAAGACAAATTTGAGGAATTTAATCCTGGTACACAAATCAGAGCTGTTGGGCCGGAGAGATATAAGAGCACAGGATGGACAGGGAGGTGGACGACGACCAGTGAATTTTAAAAAGGCAACTTGATTTAAGACATTGGCTGACACAACTTTGCTTTTCCAACTTCCAGCTATCCATCTATTCATGTGTCCATACATCTGCCTGTTGGTCCTTCTTGCTGATCTGTCTTCACAACCGGAGAAAAAGCACCATCAGCAGCCGAGTAGACAGAAAGCCCTTTGTGTGTGAGCTTGGTGGGGTTCATCAGGAACCCCCTCACTCTCCCCCCGCTGTCTCTTTCCATTAGTTTTTGGAGCTTTTTTAGATTTTATTGATTTTTCTGAGGCGTCAAGGCACAAGGGGTTCATATGAGTGTTCGCTGAGGCTGGTCTAACCTCAGGCAAAAAAAAAAAAAAAATCATAATAAAGAGTCAGTTTGCCTTTCTCTCCTCCCGGGTGTTCTTTAAAAAGATTTTTCCTAATAGGTATAAAAAAATAACAGCGGGAAATAAACTGTTCCATATGCCTCCTGTCTGTGCGTGTGATTGTGAGAGGAGCCTGTGCGAGCCTAGGGTTGTTTGTGTGAATGTGTCAGAGCTTCAGTCTTTTACTTAAGTGATAAAACAGTATCATATAATGGGAAATAAACCAAGAAATCTGGATTTGTCTATTAGTAGAGATGGATATACTGGGAGCAAAATCAACATTTGAAAGATTTGTATTATATCTGATCAAGGCCCCAAGTTGGTAGAAATCTATTTGAACCTATTAGAACTAACGTTTTATTTAATATGGGCTAGGGTTTATGGTTTGTCTCTTTGATTGGTTGTATGATTTACCAATAACGCCCAAAGGAAGTTTATTTTGACCATTGTTCATGGGTTTCTGGTTGCAGCACACAAGTAGCCATTAGTAAAATTAGGGTCACAATAACCCTGTGATAAACCTAATCAACCCAATTACCCACAGTCTGTACTGACATGAAATATTTGACAGAAGTCAGTAGAGAATACAATCATAAAGCTGTGAACTGAAACTATAGGAATGTATTATTATGTGTTGCCAAGGGCTACAGGCCAGTGTTTTGCCCTGGCAACTAGAAAAAATACTTAAATGCCACTGTCAGGGTGTATGCTTCTGCTTCTCAAGCGAATGTTCAAAGACAAACACAAAATGAAAATGTCACTTTGAAAGGACATTCAGGATTTATACAACCTTGCCCAAAACGAAGGCAAACCCTTCGTTTTGGGCAAGGTTGTAAGAAATGTTCAATCTTGACAAACTGATTATTTTAAATGATCGCACATAAAAGCACATTCATTTACTTGTAGCATGTTGTTCTTGATAACATGAGCACATTAAGGTTGCTGCTCGTCAAGGAGTTTCCAATTCCACCTTCCGTACATGGTTCTGTACATCTCTAATGTTTGTTGTGACCTCTATCCATTCATTTGTATACTTGCAGTGTGTGTAAATGTATACGTTGCGAGTTCCATTACAAACATACACAGTTTGCAGACAAAGGGGTTGGTATATACGAGAGATGAGAGAGACTGAAAAAAGGTGGGGAAAGGGAGTTAAAATTGATGGTGTAATTGTTGACTGCAGGTCGGCTCTTATCTTGGATACTCAGGGCTCTTGTCTGGACGCCCTGGCGTCTTTCTCGCTCTCCTATCTCTGGCCCTGCTGAGGTGTGGACCAAACCTGGCATCCCATATACCATCCTGTGCTTCTTCTCTCCTTCCAGACCTGGTACCCCTCTCCCCCTTCCCCCTCTTTTATCTGCTCTCTGTCATATCACTGTGGCCTTATCCCACTGAGCATCTCACATCCTCCTGCCTTTATGTCCAGCCCTGCTGTTCAAACAGTCGAGCGTGCAGAGAGCAGCGGGGTGGTGGAGACCAGCGGGGGAGGGTAGACTGGCAGGGGTCAGGGGTCAGACTACAGCGGCGAAGAGGCAGATGAAGGCCAAACCATCTCTTCCGAACCACAGACCACCAACCAGTGCCAGCAAAAGCAAAGTGTTCCAGAAAAAAGCAAAGTCTTAGATAAGAAAGTTTTATTTATTCAGTCTATAGCATAAATCAGTGAATACCAAAGGTTAATCCTATCAACCACCACTGTTTCTGTTATAAAACAACACATACAAAGCTGATGAAAAATATTTAAAGGTCAAGGAATGCCTATTGTTCTCAATATGCAGTCTCTTAAAGTTTCTGTTATGCCACTAGCCCCACATCACATACATTGTTATTTTCCGCCTTCTGTCTGATATCTCATTTACATCCAATATTATATGTTGCGTATTTTTTTATTCCCAAGGAACTCATTTCATCTGTGGTGGATGATTTGCAAAGCAGACAAGTAGGTGGGGTGGTGGCAACGACAAACAACAGCAGGTTTAAGAAACGTGGGCACCAAATAGCACAGTCTGTGTTTGCCTTTCATTTGAGGCGAAAAGGGCTCTGTTTAACAAATCTTTTAAAAGAGGCAGCAGAACAGTGACAGGTTTCCGTGCAGCTGTGAGCACTGAAGCAGTCCCTCCTCTGCTGTAGACCAAAAGTGTTGACTCATGCTGGAGTCGGCACACTGATTCCACATCGTGAAAACTGATGAATCGGTCAGGGGCCAAGGCACCTCACTTCTCCTCTTCATCACACTTCAAATTATTTTCTACAAATCATGCTGGGTTTTACTGAGATGTCTCCAATTAATGGAAATGCGCTGCATCTGTAGAGTGTCTTTCACACTTTGTCTGGCATCTTCATCACAGTTTCCAAAAAAGCCCCATGGCACTAGAATGAAGCACTGACACAGATGAAGGAGCCAAAGTGGAGTATCATTGATTTTTTTATGCTAAAGTGTATCAGTGTTTTCCAAATAAGACGTCTTTGCTTGGAATTCTATTAGAAAGACCAATGTTGAGTTACATTTCCAATTAGAGCTGCCACCTTGGGTAAGTGTCTGTATTTTCTCTCTCTTTAACACGACATAACAACTAGCTTTGATTTTCTTACTGGCTGTGCTAATGCAAGACTAACAGCAGGAAATACGCTGAGTTACAAACATTGAGCTGCCTGCAGACCCTCGCTCAGGGGCTGTCAGATCGCAGCCATGTGGGGCCTCTGCTGCCGATAAGCCCCCGTCCCTGTGAGAGGCCATTAGTCCGGTGCAGCCCCTTCCTGGATAAGCTGCAGCTTACCAGCCTGCAAGCTGCAGGGCAACTTTTTATTGTCCTCTCAAAGTTTATGTGAGTGAGAGGTGATGGCAGGGGAGGGGCTGTGTGTGCTGGGGAGGGTCTGCTGTACAGTATGTGTGTGTTCAAGCTGCGCACTCCCGGCACTTCCTGCCCGCTAACGGCCGGTCCCACGGTAGGGAGGTTAAGCTCCAGTGGACCAGAACAATGCCAAAAAAGGCTGTCATAAAAACAAACTAGAATGCTCTGGTTAGCACTGGACAAGGAGGTGAGGGCCTGCATTGTAAGCCCCCACAGAGGCTCCCCTGCAGAATACAGGAGCCAGCAGTGTTGCCCTGCACTCTTATCTTTCCCATAGAAAACACACATTTGCATAACTATCAAAGCAAAAATGATTGTAGTCTTAGAAGCAATAGCTGAATATGCATTGCTTTACACTTTATGCAAACACACCTTGCCAGCAACAGAAAACAATAGGAGCCTCTTCAGACTGGACCCAAACAGCGTTGACGTGTCACCAACCCCAGAATAACAAAAAGAGAAGCATTTTGAGGTGCTCTGTACGCAAAACACAGTGTGGACAACTGAGCCAGAAAACATCTGCTGAGTTGAACAAACACGACAACAAACAGCCGGCGTGCTGTGTGACGGGGGCCTCAGAGAAACATACTAAATACCTTACACTGTGCCCCCGAAACACACTTGGCTCACTGTCAAGGTTTTTGGCCGAGCATACATTCTATCCCCAATAGAGCTTCAACCGCAGCTCAGTGCAGAAAGACCCAGGAAACAAGATGAAATGGGAAAAATGAGTCCAGCTGCTTGTTGGGGCGGAAATTACAGGATAAGTATCGAATAGCCTACAATGAACATTTCTCTCCGTCTTTCTGCTCCCGAGTCAGTAAGATTATTGGAGGAAGAAGATTATAAGGCTAAAATACTGTAGCGCAAGATTTGAATACTAGGACTTGGACAACATTTCAACAAGCCACATCCAGACGAGCGTGGCATAAAAAAAAATACAATCCTTTAACAATTTCCATCTACTTCTTCATCTTATAAAGGATAACAGACTCATGTATAACCGTCATCAAAGACACAAACTAATATGACCATCATTAAAGATACAGAATTGATTTTCTTTGTACATGCAGAAGTCACACACAATGTCCACTCTGTAACTCGGGTGTTTAAAACCAACTGCTCCTACAAAGACCCACTATGGCTAAGTAAGAACTTGTAACTTAGTAGTAAAAGTACATGGCTGACTTTAATCAATATTATGCAGTCTTAACAATCCCTTGAATTATGCCAAAGGGCAGCTTGATAAGTTGAGGAGTAACAATTTTACAGAATATTTTGACATAAATGTCTTTCTAAGACATTAGCCGTACGAAAAAACCTCCCACAACTTGTGTTAGCAAAATGCCCATTTAACCTTTCTAAGTCCATACATAGTTGTCTAGAACAATGTATGGATTGGCCCGGCACAGGGAGCAGACAGTGAGAGCGTGGGTCTGGTGGGCAGCAGATGGTCATCTAGTAACAAACAAGCAGGTCAGGCCTTCGGTTCTGCCACTTATAAATAATGCAGGGAGCACAGTTTCAGACCTGTTCAGAAGATCCCAGTAACTTGCTAAACAGATATGTTGTGCACAAGAAAGAAAAAAAACTTCATATAACTGTGAGTGCTATGGATTAGTCTCCATCTGTTTATTCATTTGTTTTAGACGACAGTAATTACATTTGGGCGCTTCTCGCTGCTGCGTTCTAACACTTTTTAAAATGGCATTGATCAGCAATGGCAGTGAGGGAAATTACAGGTCAGTCTGCAAACATTTGATAAAAAACGGCCATTTTGAATGAAAAGAGATGGTGTAGCAAATAGTATTTGCTCTACAATAACTTCTTTAGGACCAGCCGCATGCACCATTTTGAATTTTCCAACAGTTGGTGGAAAAGTTTCCAGGAAAACAGTTTGCTTTCCTCTGGGCTCATTTTTCTGTCGGCTGTCCCAAAGGACTGCTCCATCTTTCATGAAGCGTCACAAATATTTATTACAGCTCTGCTCTATATACTGACGCATGTTGGCATTTTTTAAAATGAAGCCAGTAAGTTGAATGTAGCTGAAATGATTTGAATTGATGGATGTGTAATGGTTGCTTTAGGCGTTGAGGGTGCTGCGTCTACTATGATAGCCTCCCAAAGGATTAAACTACTTCCCTGTATCCCCACATAGTTTTCATTCACAATGGGATGAAAATCCACTTGTCTGTTCAATTAAAGCTGAGCTATATAAGTGGTAAGTGCTTACACTTTGCCAATGCAAAAATGACCTCATTATGCTACTTGAATTGAGCCGAAACGAGGGAGAGAGGCAGAAAGGGGGAGAGTGAAAAAGATGAGTAAGCTTTGAGAGTGATAAAGGAAGCAGTGAGAATGAGCTCAAAGGGAGGGCTATGTTGCAGAAGAGCAAAAGCTTCTTGGTCTCGGAACAACTGCAATCACAGCCGCTGCCAAAAGCCACTGGATCTATATCCCACTGGCTGACGGAAACTTGTCAACAGGCCTCAGAGCCCCTGAAAGGGAATGCACTGCTCTGCAGAAAGCAGCATTTTCACTTAATAATGTCACTTTGTACATTAAGAAAATCTGCAATTATAAGAGCAGATACAGGATTAAAGGGGGTTCCAACCTGCTGTACATACACATATGACTGTAGGCTTTCCAAAAGATAGTATAGTTTAAATTTAACCCTAACATGACTATTGTCTATGCTTTATTTGTTTAACTATTTGTAGGTCAAAATATGAACTCAAACCAACCATCACAAATACTTAACCTAACCCCTTTAATTCAAATGAATGAACATTTTTGCATGGAAAGATAGGATTAAGCTTAACAAACAATCAAATGTTTACACTTAAAAATGAACAGGGTCAGTAACAGCTTTTGGAAAGAAAGATATGTGGCTGTGGTTCAAGTAATTCAAGTAAAATATTCTAATTATCAAAGTATACAAAAGAGTGCCTATCTTAATGCCATGCCAATGATTATTTTCTGAGACAGTATTGTTGAGCAGAAGTTATGAATATCAATTTTGTGTCAGTGTCAAATATCACTCATTATAACTGCCCAGCCACAACTATTAGTCCAGAACGTTTTCTGGACGAGACAAATAAGACACCTCTGGTGAGTTTCAAAACTATGTTTATTTTTAAAGAACTCAAAAAGCAGAGACATTTGACAGTAGGTATTGCATCTGAATGTCACACGCTGACAGATGTCTAAAACCTGACACCAGCGTCTCACAGTGAGCCATGCTAGTTGAGGTGATTTGTTTCCTTATTTTCTTCCTATGGGAGAATGACAAAGTTTGGTGCTTTCTTTCACTTTTTTGTTTAATACATGTTTGCAATATTACTTGAAACTGCCTTTACCAACTGATAACAGACTATTTATTAGGTGCACTGAAACAAAAAATATTAATATACATCATCTGTGGATGAGGTGGGGCCTTAAAAACATCAGCCAATGGTTGGTGCTATCACCGTGCCAACCATTGGCCCTCTGGCTTGTCAATCACTGTTACATTTTGTTGTACAGGCACGTGTCAGTTGCAGCACATGCGTAGATAGTACATTTATGTAGCTCCGGTGCTGCTCTGCTGGTCTGACCGTGAAGTTGCAAAATGGCTGAGAAACAACCTGAAGCAGGTTATGGCAAAAGAAAATATACTTTTGAGGAATATGAGAAGAGGAGAAAACCGGCTCAAGAGCTAAATAAAACCAGAGCGTGTCTTGGTGATTCTTTTTCGTTGGCGTGCTCTGAAGGCACAAAAAATGCTATTACTGATGCGTCCATCACCAAACTTCTGCTGGACAGGTGACTTTTGTTCATTTTTTGGTAAAAATATATGATTTTTGGGAGTTTGTAAAAGATACAAACTGGTTTTCTGACAGCAACAGCCAGCGAGTTAGACTCACACTATTATTCGCTGTTATGCTTCTCAAATGTTAAAACCATGGAAACAATTCTAAGCAGTGAGTCCGACACAGTGAATACACTAACTAACGCAACACAGCAAATGCCGATAGTAAACAAACACTCGTGTTCCAATGCTCATGCGTGAGATTTGGGAGCGTTCACTCAAAATGAGCTGTGAAGGAGAGTGGCTGTTCTTATACATGCTTTCATTTCAAAAAGTCACTAACAGTTTTTGGTTTCTCAGTCGTCAAAAAGATCTTCTGTAACGCCTTTAGGATGACAAGAAAACTAAGTCACATATATCACCATTTATGACACATCTGCAATGTAAACATTTCCAAAAGGGTTGAGAGACCTGGATCTTTAACCTCTGATGGAATTTTAAAAGGAGTGTAAAGACACAAAGAAAACATCTCAACTAAAAGCAATGGGCCACTTAGTAAAGAGAAACTAAATGTTACGCAATGACTGTGGCATTAATGCTTGCATATGGAGGAATAATTGTGACCAGACTTACAATGTCACTCTGGTGCACAGCTGTGCAGATATGACAACATATGCACCTAAACTCTAACAAGGTTCTGTTAGCTGGCCATAATACAGGTTTGGAGAGCAGATGTTTCATATCACTTTGACCCTGCACCAGAGTGAAGCCCATTTGCCATGATGATCCCGTAAACAAGCCTCTTCCCTTCCTCCTTCTTCTCTAAACATCAGGCTGTCCAGCCGAGGCCTGCCTCCTGCTGTTCCCCTTGAGCACACACAAATCCAAAAACACACTCATCCATCTGCGTGTGCTCTTCAGACCCTGCATCTGGCCTGCCATGAACCATATCTGTAGTGTATGTGTGTTGAACACATACACACTCATTGAAACACGGTTTGAACGGTTTGAAACGGCAAAAACAAAAGCCAATCTGCCTCTGAATGAGATATTTAAAAAAGAACAAGAAAGGATGATAGAGTAGGAATTAAATTGTTGCTTGCTGGGATAAAAAGGCTGTTGTTGTGAAAAATGCCTCTTGCACAAATCCTGTGGGAAGCTGGCACATCAACTGTTGCTCAGCAAAGGCTGTGAGAAATGCCTCTCCCACCATCAAAAATACATTCAGATCCATATGCTCTCATTGAATGTCCCGAGTGTGTTCCTGTATGGAAATCTTTGCGGTTACATAATCACAAATCATCCTGTTATCACGGGAGTTAGACGTGCATTCAGCTGTTGGCCATGTGCACTGCCAGCAGTATCTGTTGCATTGATGTGGCGCATGTGACAGAAGGGTGACAGATAAACACAAACAGAGGTGCACATCTGGCTCTGCGGCCGGCGCTGTGATGCAATGTTTGGTGTCAAAGGCCGGCGCTTCTGTCACCTAAGTGCACCCAACATGCATACACTGAAAGGGTTATAGCACCAGAGGAAGTGCAATAGAGGGGACATAGAAATGGTCCATTGAATGAATACTATGACTATTGTTCTTTTCATATAGCAGCTGCACCAATCAATGCAAAAAAGTCTGACCAATGATACTGCGGACAGTTTTAACATCACAATTGAACTCAACATAAACACAGCTATGGAGAACTATTTTTCACTCGTGGTTTAAAAGTTCTATCTGACACATTACTGACATCGTTAAGATCACACACAGTAACTCATCTGTGCCTGTGATGACTGTTTCTTTTCCACATCCTGTAACCAAGAAGTCCGTGCAGCAGCCTTTGTGACACCGCGTGTTCCGTCGTCTGTGTGAAGTGTGCAGTTTAATTGTGTGCAGGGTGTGTGTGAGGGGACGATGGGAAGAGGACTGGGGCTGTCAAGGATGTGGACTCCATTGTCTGTCCAACAATGAAGAGACCGCGCCAGCAGGAGTCCTGTGGCACTCTTAATGAAGCCATTTACATCTAGGGGAATGAGCATGCAGTGCGTTTGTGTCTTTGATGCAAGTGTCCTGGAAAAAAATCACATAAAAATAATTCCATTTTGCCCCCATCCTCCTTCGCACTCTTTTTATATAATGGATTATGTTACTTTAAAAGGTGCCCAAACTTGATTCAGCAAATTAAAAGGTGAGCAAAGTGAATTTGAGCTGGATTATCCTCCTCTACAGCCTTGTGACTCTTTCTAGGTTTGTTGGTTCCATCTGTTGGTTCTTTCTTGTGGGTTTATGAGATGGACTGAGGTATAGCCCTGAAATCTACTGCTATATTACTTTCATTAATCATTGCAAATGACACTAACACACTGCGACGTGCACCTAGCCTCTTACCGGCCTTATGAAAAAGAAACTTTATAGCCTATATGAAACAAATATCCCCAAGGAGAGAACATCTTCAGGCACAATAACGGCAGCGTCAACCTTCCTCCCACATGGCAATAACTCGACACCACTAACTTCTGCCACAACCACTTCTGTCTTTATATTTTAGGGCTTTTTCACAGCCCCTTGCGCTGTCTGATTGTTAACTGGCACTGGCACCATCCAGCTTGTAAAATGGAAGAAAAACTCACAAGCTGAACCCCCTCCAGCTTATGCCACCTTTTACACAAGCCTCACTCCCAGTGTCCAGTGCCCCTTCCCCCCTCCCCTGCTGTAATTACAATAATCACTCAACTGGAGCTAATACTTACTTCATTATAGTAAAAAAATCAAGAGGGAAAAGGGGGCACTTCAAAATTACATCTTAAGTTAGACTCAAGTATTGGGACAGTTAAGCTGGGCTGGACCTTTGAGCAGAGGGGTGTTTTTAGGACTGGACTATGACAGGGTTTGAAGAAGATACAGTAGATGCATTGTGTTTTATAGCAGGAGAACTGTTTTGGATCAAACTTTTATCTTGCTCTTGGCATGTTTTCAACACAAAAAGCTTTCAGCCTCAAGCTTAGAGTGAGAAATTTCTTAAGCTCTTAAAAGATAAATATTGTTTTTTCTAGCACAACTGGACAGCACAGGACAGAGAGTGACATGTGTTTGAGGGAGAATTATTAAATACGGACACACTCTGAAAGTTGCAAGAGAAAATGCTGGACACAAAGCTACTTCCTGCAACTTCATTGTCAATTTGAAGCCACAGAAATGAATTATTCAGTTAGTGCGAAGTTTTAAACTGCATGCACCTTACTCCGATTGGGGGCAGTCATTCCAATTTCTCGAAATCAGAGCAGCACTGTTTGAATATTAAAAGTATATGGAGAGAAACATATTGACATTCAGCCAACATGACACTTTTTTGCCTCCGAGCCCAAATGATCCATATGACATCTAAATAGAAACACAGTACTTCGGTTCTTTCTCGTGCACGTAAACATGTACTTGACATAAATAAATCACATGACAAACCATTATTAACGCTTATACATTAAACAACACTGTTATACAGTGTTGGCAGAGTGTGCTTTTAAGTTTATTACAGAAAGCCACGCAGACCTCAGAATATACAGTTTGATCATGTCGTCATACTGAGTGCATTGATTACAGGAAAAGCCAGCAAGGCAGTGATTTTGAAAGCGCTGTATCTCAACGCTCTACGGTGAGTTGAGTCTCTTCCAGCCCGCAGTGCGCTTGTGTTTACGCTGCGCGAAAGTTGCATCACGTATAGCCCAGAATCCACGAGCAACAACACCCAAATAATGTGTGCAGTTACGGATGAAAAAGCCCAAAGAGATAAACACAGTAGTGTAAGAGAAGGGGCTTCTTCGTGGCAACAGTTGGAGATCCAGTACCGGACGCAGGATATGGTTGTTTCCCTTTTGCTCCACACTGGTCTACTTTTAATCCAGCCACACAGCGCTTCAACACACAACGGCCACAAACTTACCTTGTTATTACGCGGATGGTGGTGATGATTAGAGGCAACGCGTCCTGCGCTTTCCTCTGGCGAAAGATCCACTATATGCCTTCCGCCTGCTCCGTTATCTGGGCTTTGTTTGAGAATGACACTAAAGATTATTCCACATCGTCACAAACACGTCTCAATAAACTAGTCCAGGCTGTCTTTCCTCTGGTCTTCCGTTTCGTATTTTCAGACTACGAGGCAAAGCGAGCCATATGATCATGTCATTCAGTTACTACACACAGGGACTGGCTCTCCGCGCAACTCCCTCCCAAGGCTTTGTAACACGAAACCAGCACGAGGAGGAGGAGGAGGAAGAAAAAAAAAAAGAAAACAAAGCGTGAATTTAATCCGCTATCTGGGACGGACTACATGCGTCTACACCCGCCTTAATGTGTTTCTCCGCGCGGAAGTTTCAGCCAAGGCTTACATCGCAGTGGTCGTGGCGCTGCGTCTCTGTGCCAATCTCCACTGGAAATGATGTGTGTGTGGCGCAGCAGCGTGTGCGCGCCCCCAGCCCACTTCTGCAGTACGCATCGCAGCAGGGACCCGCGAGGATTTCAAAAAAGGCTCACAAACAGGGTTCCTCCCATTGGCCTCTCCGAACAAGGGCCCTGGATCTGTCGAGGGGCCCCTAGCAGCCATTACACCGCTTGATTAAGACCCGTTCATTGTGTGGAGATCTTTGGGGCAAAGTGCTTCTCAACCCGGGGTCTGACCCGAGACACTGCAGGTAAAGCGTAGAGAATGGCCACTGGTCCCAGCATTTAGTGGTGGATGCTCACGTCCCCAGGTCCAAAAACTGTCCATAATCTCGCTCAGCCGGAGCCCACTTTTCTACTACAGGGATCTGCTTTACCTTCACTTCCTGTTCGGAGGAGAACCTCTGAACCAGGCATCAACGCTCTCCTTCAAAGAACATTGTTTATACTGATCAATAACATACTATAACATACAACTATAGTTGTGTGATAAAATGTAGTTGTTGTTGAGTTTAGTGTTGTCATTCGAGCACACGACACAAAGAGAAAGGCTGATGAAACCGAGAAGTAGCACAGCCTCGGCCACGTCCAGGGACATTTTAGACTTCTGCCTGTGGCCCATGGAGTCTCCAGTCAGTTCAATTCAATTAAATCAAACAGGTATTGACCTTCGCAGACAGGCCGAGAATATCCTTAACACGCCTAGATAATGCGGTTTGTTGTTGGATTACTTCTGCATGTATACGGCTTACTCTGATTAAGGTCAACACAGCGCACTGAGCTGCTGTTTCGACTCGCCAGGACGGTGTGTTACTGTTGATATTTATTAAGAACTTGATGATTACTGAACAGATCAACCAGATATATTAAAGTTTCAATGATACGAACAAGTCAGGTTTAACATTAGTATTTTACAGCATTAAGCCATTGATAAAGGGATAAAAGAATCTAAGGACAGCATTAGCCCGAGCACTTAAGCTGAGGGAGTCTCACCGCCCCGGCTCTGCATTGTGAACACCAGCTGCAAAAGGCTTAATTGAGCTTATTCAGAGTATGGTCGTTGGATCGTATAGAGTCAGTAGAGCGCTAATGTAGAGAGGAGCATGGCCATTAAGGGCTTTGTTAAAAGCAAGTTTGGCGATGCAGTAGTAACATTTTTATCTGTTGTTAAGAGGATACCCAGGTGATAAAAAAGTTCCATTACAATTAGAATAACTTTACAGACTTTTTTGTTGCAGTTATGCAGGTGGCCACTGGTGGAATAATGAGTTAATGCTGCACATCCATTTGCATTTCTCATTAGAAGAAGGGATCATTTAAACATTAAACAGTTCTATATCACCAACCACTAAATAACCAGTCACAGTCATCCTGAACCTCCAAAAGGTCAGAAGGCACTGCAGCGAAGTTTCCACAGTTTTCTGGCCTTTGGTGGAGAGACACAATGAAGTGTGTCTTTTGATGTTTCTCTTTGCAGAGCACAGACGAGAGCAAAGCTTTGCCCAAGATCAATACAGCATTTATACAGCAATATCATTAATAGCTGCTCTACTCACTGTTGTAAAATATTTCCAAAGAATGAAGCAAAACCTGTATGAATGAAAATAAATTCTATTCAGGTGAGGCTCTTCTGGGAAATCTTTTACCAAATGTTTTGTTTTCTAATGATTGTTATTATTCTCTGCGTCTTAAAAAAACAAAGAAAAATAAATCAGAATGAGGTTAGGGGATAGAGAAGACCGCATGAAGCATTAATAATTGCAGATAAAAACAACTGACATGAAATACATGTGGGATTATGATCTAAAGATTAACTGTTCAGATTAGACAGTCAATATTACAATAATAATCTGGACGGATTAGCACAGAAAAACAATGACAAGGGACCAAAATAACTTGTATTGTCTCGTAGGAAGTAGCGGATGTATCTCCAGACGCCATGGGGCCTTTTAACCCTTGCACTAATCAATATGTTCACAACGACACAGACTTATTCCCACTAGAGGAACCCAGCCATCTTTAATTTCTCTTTCTGCTGCAATACACTCAATGCTTTCCTTGAACTGCTTATTCGAGTCCAAGCCAATGCTAAATTAGGTGCTGCATATGAATTTGCATCTTGTCTGGGGGCTTTGACGTTTCCCAAATCCTCACACAGGAGATGCAGATTACCAGATAAACAAGGTTGACTTCTAAAGATGATAATCTGAGACGTAGGTTGGAGACATTTTTTGTTTGCTCTAAAGAGATAATGAGTTTGGATTTAGGACACTCATTTTGACTTGGACTCTCATTACACAGTGTGATATAAAGAGCTCAGGAAAGATAATACTTACTACAAAAAGGCAAAAAAAAACCACAACGACAATTTTTTCTCACATTATGTTTGTATAAAAATATTTTTATTCTCCACCCCCCAAAAAAGAACTGTTATTCTGAAAACAAAGTGTTTATTAGCGACAGCAAATGCCTATACTCATGGGGATTTACTCCTTCAGGAAAAGCGTGTTCAAAGGGTGAGTTTAGTATGGCGAAAGCAGTCTTCCAAGAATTTAAAGAACAGAGAATGTGCAATCTTTCTTGAACTTGAACAAGCTTCAGCCGGCTCGCAAATACAGGACACTCCCATTGACTGGTCTACACAGCTACACAAGTGAAGTGAAATGAAGGTGGAAATGGAGGTCATTGTAAAGAAAATCTAGATCTGTTGTTTGCATTTTATTCAATAATCAAAATGATGCTGGGGGTGCACAAATGAAACAGTAATAGTGTTCAATGGACTTGATTTAAAATCCACAGTCCACGTCTAGGAACTGTACTGTTATTTCTGTGTATGTTTTCTCAAGTATTAGCTCAATAACACTTCAAAATGTAAACACTTCTGATGAAAATTAATTTAAAGGGATTATTTGCTCCAAGGTTGGATAAAATAGACTTCAGATGTGTAATGTGAAGAGGCAGTCATGTGTGAAACTCCATGGCTGACCTCTGGTAGAGTTTGTTATTGATGTGCTGCGCTGCCTATTCAGCAGTCGCTCCAGATAAAGAAGAGTTTCAGCAAAGCGGACAACTTTATATGTTGTTCTCTCTGAAGGTTTACTCAATTTCCCAACTGTACAACCACTTAACCCCCAGCCACCTCCCCTCTAAGTCTCCCACTGCAATCGAAGCCAGTCGGATTTGGGTTAGAAAAGCCACAGTACTGATAATACCTCACACACTGCTGGTTCATATGTTTAGGTTGTCCATAAAGCAGCTCTGTTCTGGCTGAGATAGCGGCACATTCATCTTTTTTTTTTACCAAAGTTGCCATGTGTTTCAAGTATCAGATCGAGGGTGAGTGTGGATCTCGAGTTATGGGCTGTGCCGCTGTAGTTCAATTCACACCTCAAGTCCAATGAGAGCTCCCCTTTTATATTTTTTTTGTTCCAACACCTGTGGAGGGCGTGAAGGAGCACTTCATTTGTCTGCGTTTCTGTTTATCAGTCAATGTACAGCCGTCAACAGGCTGAAAGCAGAAAACTTACTGCATACAGCTACGCGTTGCTTTGAGCATAAGGCCTTGAGAGTGTGAAAGCATAAATTACAGGCTAATGGCTGACGGAGCGGCAAAGGCAGATAGCGGCTGATAGCGAGTCAGCAGCTTGCAGCCCCTACACTCCATTTTTCAGAGCATCTGATAAACAATAACAAGGATGCACCAGTAATTACGACACTGCGGTGCCATGTTTTTTCTTTACAGGAATTAATACAAAAGGATAAAAAAAAGATGCCTATTTGCATTTTCTTATAGAGGAAGTTCAATAGATGATCTGCAGATTAGAAAGTTTTTAAATAACTTGAGTCTCTTTAGTTTCTATAGTAGGAGAAAGTTGACTTCAGTGAGTATTTGAAACCTGTCACAGAAAATAGTAGTTGCACTTTATTGAGTTTAAGTGTTTTATTCTACGGCTGCTTATTCTCAGCTTTGTCTAATTTATAATTCATCAATTGTGTTATTCTATTATCTGACTGAATACAAATGTTTATAGATTTACACCAGAAATAAACACTAAGAAAAGAAAATGCTTTTTGAAATGCAAATTAAAAATGTAGGACTACCTATTAGGTTTTCATGAGCAATTTCAATACTTGACATTAAGTCACAATTTTGAAAAAAATGCTGAAATTAAATGTAAAGGATCATCAATGCAAGCTCTCCTTTGGTTATCCTTTTCATTTCTTTCATCTGGCGTTACACCAACCTGTACTTATTTGAAATTGCAATATGTTGCACAAAACACCTTTAGCTTAAGGTGCAAGGATTTGAGAGGATTTGTAACTCTCAACTAAACAAAATAGATTTGGCAGCGTCGCTGAAAGTGGAAGTAGAGAGATGAAAAAACAATAATAATCACAAATGAAAAGAGCACTGCTTAGTTTTGAAAATGCATACTTTAATAAAAAAACATAAAAACAGAATTCAAGCAAGAAAAGCAACTACCACCTGCTCGAAGTTATGATGTAATCTCTCCTGTCTGAAACTTGAGAAAACGCTGAGCTGTAAAATGTTACATTTCTCTTGGCCAGTTGGTTTTTGAGATTTTGGAAACAAGCCTGAGGGATCAGGAAATAATTAAATAGACTGCAGCCCATATCCCATGCTGAAAAACACTGCTATCTGGAATGTACAGTGAGCTAGCAGACATCTACGTACTGCAGGATGCGGTTTAATCCACGGTGTTCCCATCCAGGACGTCTGGCTCCACAGAGGCAGCTCTCCGTATAAGTCAACGTAGGAGGGATTATCTCGAGTGCTTCACGAGTCAGGTTAATCTCCCCCCACCAACAATAGGCCAGAAGATTTTGCTGGTATTGATGAGAACTAAAAAAAAAGCTTTTAAAATTCTCACTCTGGATGTAAAATGGTCCACTTCGAGAATAGTCCCAGGACTGCTGGTACCAAGGTTGTATGACTGACAAGCAACAACAGGAATGTTATTTAGCACTTTTCTGGCAAATGTAGAAAGTGGTGCGTCTGGCGAGAAATGGGCTAAAGTCTCATTACGAGGCAGAGCACAGGTCATATCCCATGAGCCTCTGCTCTTTTTGCATCACTTTTTTAAGGGTGTGCTCTGTTTGGACTTTTTCATCACAGTCAGACTTTGGGTTTACTTTGGTTCAGATTTATGATATTCAACATTGAGAATCACTTTTTCCTAAGCTGTTACCTCATTCACCTCACGCTACCTTATCATCGGCAGACTGGTTTTTAATAGCACAGGTGTAATCACAGCTTTTTCAGCGTGGCAGGAGGGAGTAAAGCATGCTAATGTTGTGCAGACAACAAATGTCGAGAAGAAGGTATATTAGCACTTTTCACTTTCATGCCTTTTCAAAACACCTACGTGACATATTCTACACTGACCTCACTCCAATTAAAGTCAAGAGATTTGATCTTTTAATACAAGTCAATCAAATCCATCACGAAGAGACTGAAATGTACTGTAATGAATGACTTACAGACAGTAGCACTTTGATTTTAAACGGCAGAGAAGCCAAGTTGTCATAATCAATCTAAAGGTCTTTTCGCAACATTAGCTTTCTGACAGAAAACCGCTTTCCGTCGCTGCTGATCTGTCACATTTCATCTCATTGCAATTTCATGGGTAAACATTTGTGGAACCAAGTGGAGAAATCTCCTGTCTTCATCTCAAATGAATGGCCCGGATGTTTCATTGCCTGCAATCGCCTGCTGGTTAATATCTATTGAGATGAGTGTATTAAAGCATATCCCATACAATGAGTACCTCCCTCCCTTTTCTGGAAAGGAAGAAGGAAATTACAGTTTTACACAATATCATTTCATTCAGCTTGTGTGTTCATAAATATACATTTAGATAAGAAGTGACAAGTGAGGTTTTAATCACAGCAATTTTGAAAAGGAAAAAAAAAAAATACAGATAATGGTCTATGAATTTTTATTACCAGATTATAAACACTATTTGATTTTAGCCTAACTTGTATATTGAAGGGTAGTGGTCTACTTTTATCAGAATGAGGTGTCTCTGTTTAGTTGTAAGCAGCTAAATGTAGAAAGAACTTAATTTTCTCAAAGCCAGGGTGATAGATCAGCTGGATGACAGAGATAAACCATGGCTAAGCCCCAAGTTTCTTTCACTTAATTTCATTGTGTCCCTGAGCCTATAAATCACAGTTGGTAATTTGGATACGTGGCTAGATTGCCTTTATGCCCTTCCTTCTCTCCTGATGGGATAACAGCATGCTAATTTACCTCCTTACAGTATGTGAAGACAAATACCTATAAAAGCCCATTACAAATAATAAAAATGGCCCTTTTTCCGGTCCTCATTTGAGAGTGTGCTGCTTGTCAACGCAGAGGGAAAAATTGCTAAGAGAGATGGGGTCGAGGCCCCTGGGAGCCCCATATCTCTCATATCCTCTCCATCTTCAGCTGCAGCCTCGGCTCCTAGCTGGCTTACTTTAATAAACAGCAGCTAGCCCACTCACTCCCACTGACTCCATCACTCTTCTTGTTCCAAAGTCTGCCTGATAAATCTTCATGATCAGCTATGCAAATACAACCACTCTGGCAAACGCAGCGTACCACCTACACTGATGATTTCTTAAGAAGGCATCAAATTAGGTTTTAGTTCAGTCACACACTCGTTTAGCGTGCGAAAAGTGCAGCCGGTATCTGAGTAAAACAAGCCTAACTTCAGCCATGTTTAAAAGCCCACATTGTGCCTCAGGCTTGTTAGTGCATGGTTGGCAATGAATGCACATGATTCGTGTCCACTTCTCTCTTTAGTAAAGCTGCCACCGGAGTTGAATACAAGGAGTTGTGTAGTGCGTCTGTGAGTGTGCATTTTATCTAATGATGAATTTATTGCTGTGTGCGACTAGACTCTAAACTCCTGAGTGTAACGCATTGAGAATATGTAATGGGGTTATTATTAAGTGGAGCTGTATCTTTTTTCCTTAAATCGACCCACTGTATTCTCACTTCTTATCTGCCTGTGTGTGCCATCAAGACGGTCATTATCCTTGAGCCCTGGTCTGCGACAGGTTTCCTCTAAAATGTTGCCAATCACTTAATGAAAGTGTTTATCAAACCAGTAGCTGTACATGATAGCTTTCAATTGTCAAGTTGATGACAGCCAACAACTAGACTTTCACTAATTTACAATTTGACATCTGATTGGAAGAGAGATGTATTCCATTCCATTAGGACTGTTACTAGATGATAATATAATAATAATAACACATAATAATAATAATTATCACGCAGGTTACTACTACTATTTGTTCGAAGGGGACTGGAGGTGCTCTGAGGCAGGACACCATGGACTAAATGTACTTTACTTCTCACCATGGTGCAAGAATGTGGAGGCAATTTAGAGGAGAAGGAGAAGGAGGAGCACGAGAAGAAGAGGAAGACGAAGAAGAATTTTTATACTCTTTGGAAGTGCGTTCCATTTCTTTGGAGTATAATGAACGAATGCAGCTTCACCAGCTTTGGACTGAACATGATGTACAACAAGAAGAGCAGCTGCTGAGGAACAGAGAGCTCTTTACAAGCTCCCCAGATCGGCAGCGAGACGAAGGGAGGGGGTGGGGATAGACTGTTGAATTCAATTTTATATTACCCAAAGCTGTTTCATGGTGAAATAATAGACTTGAAGAAGGACTACGGAATGAATTTAAAGCAACCCTATGTGACATTTCAGGACACACTAAAGGAGACAAATGCTGCTGCAGACTAGAAACTTGTATACCTCCCGATAAAAAGCTTATATTTAAATATTGATGTAAAGCTGTAATGATGTGACGGGCTCTGGTAAGATATGTGTCGACTTGCAGCATGCCCTGTCACCCAGAGTTACACAGTCAGGGATCAATTGAACCAGGAATACTTTAAAAGAGGGGTTAGTTTCTCTGCTTTATGTCAAGAAACCATCACAATATACTCCATACCATTAGGTTTTTCAGGCTCTATTTTTTAAGTTACATAGTCTTGCTTCAATGGATTTTCACATATATACTTGGTTTAGTAATAAAAAGGCTCTATTTTTCTTACTCTGAATGGGCAGTGGTTAATCTTAGAAGCCCACTGACAGTCATCTACGCCACTGAAACAAACTCTCACTTTAAGAGTGGGTGGGTTCTTGGTAGAGGAGAACAGGATGTTAATTGGGCTTTCTGTGTGACCTGAGATGACTTTGGCTGGAAATTGGCTATATATAAATAAAGATAAATTGAAAACTGTGGCATGTGAAAAAGTAATTCTTCTGATGGTGATCAAATGTGCACTGGTCAATTTCAAAACACTGCGATTAAAGTCACATTTACAATGACTGGATTGCAATAAAAATGTGGTTGGAAACTGAAGAGTACATGGCATAAAAGCTCACAGTCCCGCCACATGGCTCAGAACCAGTGTGTCATTTGTGTGCATCTCTCTGCTCCACTGTCATCTAATACAATCATCCTTCAATCAGTGTTCAACGCTGAAAATCTAATCACACCAGGCTGAGGTTTCAGAAAGCCATCTGCTTTAATCCAATTCTTGACAAATATCCCCTGTCACAATGCTCCCTCTGCCAGTGTCACAACTACCCATTTGAGCGGGCTAATTTTACAGGTTCATCTTGTTAAGGGCCGAGACAGATTTGAAGGGGCTGGCCCTATTTGATTCAGAAGAGACAGGCGTTTTTTACCTCCCAACCCACAGAGGGCATTTTCCGCCGCTGTGACCCGTGATGGCCTTCTGAATCGTCTGGACAATGACGGACACACACTGAGCTTCTTTCTGTGGTGGAGCGGCTGGTAAAGCCCCCCTGCTTTAGACCATATCTCACATTCTCCGCAGCTCAGGCGTCGGCATGCCTTTCCGAAGCATCTTTGCAATCCCTAAAGGGCAAGTCGCTCAGCTGTGAAAAACAGTCGAAATACTTACACTTGCTATAAATGCCCATAAGCTAGGCAATCTTTCATGCTTTATAATGTTGCTCCCAGCTACACGGCAACGTCGTGGGCCCCTGATAGGAAAACAAAAGACAAATGACTGACCGTGGCCTTTTCTAATCTATCAATTTCTTCTACAGCCCTCTGTCCTTAAGCGGAGTGGCACATGTGCTCAGCTGTGATTGTGTCCTCCCAGAAATGCTTGGGACAGGGTTGGGACTTGCTCCTTTTTTTATTCACTGACCTTTAGCAACATTCACCATGACTGAGATGTTCCCAAGTGTGACCTGACAGACCAGCCTTATTCTGAAAAATCTATTTGGTGCTGTTTATTCTGCAACAGTTGTCATAAAAAAAACTAAAATACCATCTTGGCTTATGTTCAGCTGTCCCTCAGCATTTTACAAACATTGGGAAACTGGTTCCAGTGTGTCTTTTTTTTTGTCTTTTGAAAACTGCTGTAAAAACTGTGAAAATGGTGATTTTCCCCCAAAACAATCATTTGTGTCCACTTTGCACACCATTATGTTTTGAGCTAAAAACAAAAACGATGGTAAAATACAGAGTTGAGTTGGTACAACAAACCTTTAATAATGATGGAGAAGCATCAATATTTTGTACTGTGCTCAAAACAGTGCCATTTTTATTCATTCTATTGCGATCCCACTTTTAAATACAAAAATGAACAAATTTCCTCCTTTCAGAAACCTATTTTTGGGTAAACAGACTCTCCACTCCAAAACAAAGTGGGATATTTACGAGGCTCCATAGGACCGTTCAGGGATGTTTAGCATTTCCTGGCTGTGGAGTTGCTCTGTCCTGCTGCGTAACTGAGTGGCCTGGTACCATTAGCAGACAGCTTGTGGGCACTGGGCAGAGACTTAAGACCCATTGTTTGAGGGGCAGTTTAAATGCCAGCATGTTGTTAATACCCCCACACGCTGATTCACACATACACTGCCTCTTCACTTTGGAATATGCACATCTACACTCCTACCTCTGTTCTGTGTCTGGAGGAATCACCGCTGGTATTTCCAGTAACCTAGTAGTTGATATTTCTATACCCGTTCCAACAAGGAGAATACAAACCCTGCACTGCCTCCCCTCCCATCTACTGACACTGCCCCAGTCCTGAGCACACATGAGGTGAGACTCGCCCTCCGCAGAATCAACACCAGAAAGGCCGCCAGACCAGATGGTGTGCTGGGCCGGGTCCTGCAAGGCTGTGCAGCTGAGTTAACAGACATCTTCCCCTCTATCTACAGCCTGTTGCTGTCCACAGCATGAGTCCCAGCCAGCTTCAAGGCTGCCACAATAGTGTCCAAAGTCCTATGTCTAAATGACTTTGGACCTGTGGTACTCACCTGCATACCTGCTATGTGCCTGGAGAGACTGGTCATCAAACACATTAAAGGAGCAATACCACCAACACTAAACCTGTACCAATTTGCATTCAGGGAGAATAGGTTGACCGAGGACACCCTTGCTAATGTGCTCCATACACTGTTGGAACATCTAGAGCATAAAAACATCTACGCGAGGCTGCTCTTGACTTCAGCTCGGTCTTAAACGCCTGTACTACCTGGAAGTTGAGGAGCGCCCGTCCCAAAGCAGCTGATGATGAACTTTTAGAACTGTGCTATCAGCAGAGTTTCAACCTATGGATTTTTTTTTTTGTGTTTTTTCAGCTGCACTAAGGCTGATTAGATATGTTTTACAGGCAGAGAAAGAGAGAGAGAGAAGACGAATAAAATTTCTGACGGGAATATGGGGGCGGGGAGGCTGGTACTTCAGTCTGGACAATAGCTGTAGGGTGGAGAGACTTCCACAGCCTAATGTTCTTTGATCTCATTAAAACTTCTGTCCACTCGTGTAAACTCTACAGACTCATCACATGTACAGACATCTGTCTACTGTATAAGTCTGCCCTTCTTTCTGGTGAAGAGAGCTGAATTGTCACTAACAGTCGAATCCACTGACCAATAAAAGCTGGGATTATTTTTATAACACAACGTATGGCTGCTGACTTAAAACCTGAATGCTAGACATCCTAAAGCAAATTGTAGTAGTCAGGAAAAAGACCAGGTCAAAACTGCTCTATGTCTCCGAAAAGGGCAACATATCCAAAAACTATCAATGAAGGCCTTTTCTGTTGGGAGGAAAAATAAACACTGGCTTATCCTTTTTCTATTGCTCCAGTCTAGCGCTGCACACCTAAACTCCACCCATCTCTTACCCTGCATTAAAATGTCCACTTTTACAGCAGAAAGGTCAAATTCCCTCACTGCTCGTCTGCTCTTCAAACAAGAAAGCGCTTGTCACAAATCTAACCCTGCTCCAACTTGACAGAGAATGCTTTTAAATATTATACCCTTTAATTAAATTACCATAAAACCTCTGACAACTTTTCAACATATTCCCTTTGGTTCTTTAGAACAATTTAGCTTCTCTGCATGAAAGCATTTCCAGGGATTAATTTAGGTAAGTGAACAAACTAAAACAAAATTGGTGTGTGCTTTTTCCCGTCGTTTACAAGATGGAGTTGCCTTTGGAGTCGAAGTGTTAAGCCGGGTAATGTTACTTAAAATATTTGGACACTCGTCAATGCTATTTTCTGTATTTTTAACATTACCTCAGTGCTGTACCCTCTTATCCTTTAAGATTGGGTCTCAACTTAATTTCCTTTCGCCTCCCTGCTCCTTGATAAAAATCAAAGTTGAGAGAACATTTCCTCCGGGCAAACTAAGTTCTCTGCCGTTGCTCATCTCTGCTGAGCGCCATCTCTGACTAATTCTATGAAAATTAATCAGGACGACTGATGGTGGTGGTGATGGGGGTGCGATACTTCCTGGATAATTCAACTTTAATCTTATATTTAGAAGAGGCGATAACAAAAGGGACGACTTATTTCTGCAAACTGTAAAGTGGCATTACTTCAATTGAATTACCAATTTGTTTCACTCCATTGTTGGGCGGCTCAGTGCTGGGATGGGCTTTTGGGGCGGAGGAGGGGGTGTAGGGGTGTGGAGGGGGCTGAGGAGGCTGCTGCATCAGCATGTGTGCAGTAATGTGATAGTCAAGGCCTGGCCGCACAAAGAAAACACAACCAGCTCGAACAAACCCTCCTAGTATAAGACCCGGAGAGGTTGGGTGGGGGTGGGGCAACAGGCTGCAATGCTCCACTTATTATCCTCCACATGCTGGCAGCAAGCGGGCCCAGGCAACAAAGTGGTGACTTGTGGAGATGTGACTGGGAGAACATGAGCCATTCAGCTATTCATGTTCTCCCATACAGCTCCTTTATGTGTTGGAGCTGGTTATCGGTCACACAACCCAAGCACAAACCACCCCAGAGTTGTTTTAACCTAAAGTACTATAGCCCATATTTATGATGGGAAGGATGACTTTATGTGAAGCACTTACAGTCAGAACTGCTCTCCATAAAGCTAGCTATGTCTGACTTCTCACAGAAAGTTTTGAAGCATATGGCAAGTAACACTATGTCGACTCCCCTTGCTTCAGGAAAAGAAACTCGAGACTTGTTATTCATGTTATCCTGGAGGATATGAGAGCTGTTATTATACTGTAAAACATATAGATTTATATGTTTAGTATCAGTGAGTAATTACATAAAGCCTCCGGAAATGTATATATATGTGTTTTTGTGATGATCTGTGGTTCTTGAATTGTTGTTTTAGTTTCATTGAACGTGGCAGCGCCTTGCAGCTCCAGCTGTTTGAGAGATTTTATGCGAGTTCTCAACTTGTCCAGGACAGATGTGTTTAGGCTGGCAGCAAAAGTCAAATGGAGGAGTTTCTCCTTATATGGTTAGTGTATCTGACTGCTTTCATCCAAACACTTCCTGGTTCTGAACTTAAATCCCCCTTCTCGGTCACTCCCTGGGGTGGTGTCCTGTGACCGGGCTCACTTTCCCCACGTGACGGACTTGCATTGTGCTGGGGTTTTTAAAAAGCAGGCTGATACTGGAGCTAAGGCACAGCTGGAGGGAGACGTGTTCAAGATCCAAGATTATTATTGAGGAAAGTCAGATCCCATGAATCGATGTGACATAATGTGCAGTTATACCTTGGTTCTAAGAGATCAGATTACATGTTCAGCCACTTTATACTCACATACTGTTGATGAGCGGTAACACAGCCCGTCTGGGACACATCAGGACTATGACATAACTGTCAAATGCGTGTTTGGTGAAGGAGCCAGAGTTAGCAAAGCCCAGAGTAGTCGCCAGTGCTATCAGACTCTGGTGGGATCAGGTTGGGATGAGAAGATCTTCTCTGGCAAAGTGAAAATGAACAACTCACACTGGGAGCTTTGTGAGCACTTCCAGCTCTTTCTAAACGGCTACAATAAACACAGCACACAGATGTACACACACTCTGTGTTGTATTTGTATTTGCACTGATCCAGTTGAAATAGGAGGGGTGGCTGGGGGGGTCCTTTTGAAACCTGAAACGCGCCTCCATCAGCAGCCCCAGTGCTCCCTCCTAGCAGTCCAGCAGAAGAGTGTTAGCGACTCGGGCCTCTGTTGTCTCAGCCGCAGCCCTTTGGATATGTTTTGAACCCCTCGTCCCAACGGATGCAGCAGCATAGAGGCCTTGTTGTGCCGAGGAGCATGTGAACGCACTGCTGACTTGAGCACGGTAAGCAATGTGACTCGTTACAGTAACAAGGTCGGTCTGAGTGTTTGGTGAAGGAAGGCAGAGTTAGTCATCCAACATGAATAGATTAGATAACTATGAGTCACTTCCTTCAGAAATAAGACATAACAAACATTGTATCTCATCCTTGGTTCTGACTTCATGTAGTTATGTAAGTAATGAGAAATTAACTTCTAATGAATTTTTGTAAGCCTCACCATATGACACACTAATTAGGCTAGCTAATGCTGCGGGCTAAACAACGTTCAGCTCAGGTTATCCTTAATCTTAGGAACAGCGCCTGCTCACAACCTAGTCTGGTGCCAGACTTCTGAATTGCCGCCCACATCTCAAATTTGTTTAGTGATTTAATTGGTCTGGCTGTGCCCATTAGCTGCATTTCCACTGAGACACTGGAACAGTCTCAGCTCTTTTAAGATTGGAAATGCTCTCTTCAATGGCCCAAGCAGTGCGAGTAGCTTTAAAAATGGTGACAAATGTGTGAGAGATGGAAACAGAGTGGGTACAGCAAAAGAGAAACTTAGACGCTGCTTCACCACGCTTAGTTCTAATGGGTAGAAAATTAAGCTAAAAAATAATTTATTAAAACATACCTCTCATGCCCATCAAACCCTCATGTAAAAGCTGCTTATTTGAGGTGAATCCAAAACACTGCACAAAGGAAACGGTAAAATAGTAAAAGTGTAAATGACCTAATATTGAATGTTACCTGAATCATAAATACTGCGGGAGGTATTAAAGTACAAAATCATTGCACCGCTGACATTCCCTAATGGATTTGCATACTACACTTTATATAACTTTATGGTAGGACAGAACTAAATAGTAAAAACAGTCATGTATATGGTTGTATTTGGTGTTTCAGTGTTGGCTCATTACATGATCATTGCGATATGCATTTTCTCCTTGTGTGTAATGTAGTTCTCTGAAAGCTAATATAGACTGGGATGGTTTTCATTCTACAGTATATTGCTGTTTTAAAATTAGAACGCATTAGTTTGGACATAGCCTTAGGACTCCTCGGTGTGCCCTGGGATAAATTAAGTCAAACCTGACAGCTTTTGGAATATTGCTGAGGCAGAGCTTAGTTTAGGGCTGGAAATGGCACCTAATTCAGATGCACACTTACATAATCTGCTCATATGACAACTTTATGGGCCGCTTATCTATCTCATGGTTGGGACTTGGTGTGACATTTTACAGACCTATATGTTTGTGGTTATGCCTCCGCTCGGTGCGTGATCTTGCATGTGTTTACCCACATCTGTGTGTATCTGTTTGTTGCTGTTTGTATTTGTAAAACTCAGCGATATGTTTTACACACTAGTAGCATTTGTCGCATGTGTGGCTCCTCAGGGGCTTTCTGGAGCTGCAGCGCTCTGCTTAATGCACAGCAGCCACTGGAATCCCACTCATCTGCTGTGGAGTGAGCAGGCATAAACAGGAACCCCTGGGAGCCCTGTAATATGTTAAACGATCTGACTCCAGTCGGCACAACCTTATCCAGCTGAAGCAATAACAGATATGAGAGTGTGAGTTCTGTCTGTGGATCTTCTTAGCAGCGCCTTGAGATGAAAGACACTATGCTAGGAGGCAGGAAAAGATGGAAAAGGGAGCAGCTGAGAATAAAGATGCAAATTACCAAGACAGGACCGGATGAAATTGGCTGGAATTGCTCCTTTGGTTTGGCGGGTGAGGCAGCGCTGCCTTTGTGTGAACAGTTCAAAGGCAAAGTATCTTTTGCTGAAGGCCATAAACAGCCACATATGTATATAACTATAGATCTGTATACATGCACAGATAACAGTGAGAGTGGGGTTTTAAATAACATAGGAACAGAGTGATGGCCGCTGGAGAGAAAGTGTCAGAGTGAGACTTATCTGCTTGTCCTCCACCTGCTCTGCTACACCGGAGGGAACAGGGCTGGATAGAGTCAGTATATGAGAGTAAGAAACAGAGGGAAAAGAAGAATGAGGGAAGGAAAAATAGATAAATGAAGAGATGAAAAAGAAAAAAAGTGAAGTCTGAAGAATGACATGGAGAAAAAACAAGAGACAAGAGTGGCAAAAGCAGATAATGGCTGTAGGGAGACTGTAGGGAGAGAGAGAGAGGCAGAAAAGGATGGGAAGCCAATGAGAAAGCCATCTTCGGAAACGGAAGCAGGAGAAGATAGAGAGGAACCAAATGCTCAGGAGGGTTTGGAGAAAAAGAAAAAGGTTGAATGAACACGAAAGATAGCAGCAGTGTGAGATAGACAGCATGAGGAGGGTGGGTGGCAGGGAGACAGAGAAGTGGATGTCTCAGGCCATTTACTGTGATGATAGCCAGGGGCTTATTTTTCCTCCCTCTATTCAGCACCTCTCCACCACACTCCCCACTTTACACTGCTGCCCACCCACCATCTCTCCAGCCAAATCGAAAACACACTCACACTTACTCACTGGCATATAATTTGATCGCAAAGCTTTAACCTCTGTCTGGCCACTGTAAAAGGCAAGGCAACTCCACAATAATGGAGTCGAGAGCGACACATGTTACTCAGCCACGCTCAACAAGTGACTGCCTGAGAATAATTGCATCTCATTTTATTCATTGTCAGTGAATTACCTGCTTGAGTGGCCTCGGACAATGCCTTCCTGCGTTGGGGTTGTATGGGCGGAGCTGAGTATGTGGGCTTGGAGCAGGGATGTTAGCATGCTTAAAGCTATGATTATGTGACTGTCAGAGGCCACAGGTCAAGAATACAGGTGTAATTTTACACAGAAAACTATAAATGTTCTTTCGCCAAATAGTGAGAAACAACAGTGTATTACAAAACAGTTGGGAAAGTGGGTATAAAATTTCCCATGTAACTTAAATTTTATTAAAACTTGGCACAAAAACTTCAGTATAGTGCACTGCCCTGGCATTAGGAAGCAATTTATTATGGGCTCTCAAATGGGTTTAATTTGGAATTCAATTGTGTGCTTAATATGCAAGTAGGTACAGTGCTTTCCCAAATAATCTGAGCATTACTGGTCTAACTTTGACCTTGCAGTATATTGTCAGTAGAGATAGAGTAATACTATAATGCTATTAAACGTGAACTTGATGTAGAGTGAATATTTCCTTCAGCTTTGCAGCTTTATGAAATGTTAATGTAAAGTTTATTGCAGTGCTTCCAATAGAAAAACAAAATCATAAAAACAAATATTTTAAAGCTTATGTCATGATTGGATTGAATGATGCAGCAAGTTTTGCCGCAGCTTAGGCGACTTATTGCTTCAAATGTCTCACTTTATTGCACTTGCACTTTACTGAGACATTATGCCACCCCGCTTCACAGACAAAACAAATTTGGAGTGGGAGACAGCAGTTTCCAGATATATTCTCTTCCGTATGTCTATGTTTAGGACTTATTCAGCCGGACAGAGTCCTCGTGATGCAACCACAGTTGTTGAAGTCAGGTGCTGTACTGCCTCCAGGACAATACCAGACAATAAGAGCACATGAACCACATTAAATATTTACAGCTACATCTTATTCTAGAGAAAGAGACGAGAGGTGACTGCTCGGCCAGTACCCCAGCGCATACAAAGGAAAGGTTAGCTTGTGATTGCTTGAACAATAAGATGGACAAGGAGGGCTGATTATTTTCCAGCCTTTTGTATTCAAAAGGAATTTATAGTTCTGATTTAGTACAAGTAAAAAGGAGGAGTATAATCAACAGCTCATTTGCATTTTCTCACCTTTTTATTCACCCTGACGAAGACACGGCTTGTGACGAAAGGCGTAGGCTTGTCCATGACCCTGAAAGAGCCTGGTCCTCGGCTCGCTGTTGTGAAGTATTGTAATGAGCTCCTCAAGAGAATTACGACGCGAGTTTGCAAATAAAAGATTGAGTGGAACAGAGAAATTTGTTTTTTTGTTCCGTCTTGTCAAAACTTGAAGAAAGCAATTGGCCCATCTTTTAAAAGTAGGAAATCACACAAACTGTTACAGTAACAGTTCACTAGCTATCAAAATCTGTCTATCTGGATAAAGTAACCTATTGTTTTGTCGCTGGTCTACCTTGTAAGAATCTGCTAAAAACCTAGTTAGATTACAATCCCAACTGTCAGAAACACAACTTTTCAGGACTGGCAGAAGACTCTCGATGCAGACCCCACGAAGGCAGGTAGTTCATAATGGGTTTATTGAACCAAGGCAGAAGTACAAAGTCCGAAATCCAAATGACGAGGTCAAAACAAGGCTAAGGTCGAGAAACACTAGAAGTCAAATTCGGGAAACACTGGAATACTCACACAGGGTTAGCGCTACAAACTTGAGGCTACAATCTAGCACAGGACAGGGCAAAACACACAGACTTTATAGGGAACACAATGAGGCACAGGTGGAACACATTAGGGCCGAGCAGGTAATCACAGAGGAGGGAAAGGCACAAGGGCAGGAAGTCAATCTGACATACAGACAGGGGTGAGACACTTCACATTAAGACACAGTACATTAAATACATTACATAAGCAGACTTACACTTAACACTAGGACATGACACCAACTGTTTCCAATTCAGTCAGTCATTGTCATGGTACTGCATCAGAAAATCCTTGTAGGGCCAACCAGCAAAATAAAAGACATGGCTTCTGAAAAGACCAAAACAGATGAAACTGTAGGCTACATAAATTTGTTCTAAAGGTTGCTTCTGCAGGAACCAGTATTGTTTGTGTCGTTGTAGAGTTGTAGACAAGACCACACGGACCGAGATCAAGTCATGTCCAAGACCAGAGCGTATCAAAAACAAGACAAGACCAGGACTTGTAGCTATCAAAACCAAGTCAAGACCGTGTTGAGCAAGACCAGGTCAAGACAGAATCAAAACCAGAAGCAGTTTACAATAACTATTTAAACAGTCCAGACTCATGGAGGTTAGTGTTTGGTGAAGGAGCCAGAGTTAGTCCAGTCTTAGACCAGGTCCAGACTCATGGAGGTTAGTGTTTTGTGAAGGAGCCAGAGTTAGTCCAGTCTTAGACCAGGTCCAGACTCATGGAGGTTAGTGTTTGGTGAAGGAGCCAGAGTTAGTCCAGTCTTAGATCAGGTCCAGACTCATGGAGGTTAGTGTTTGGTGAAGGAGCCAGAGTTAGTCCAGTCTTAGACCAGGTCCAGACTCATGGAGGTTAGTGTTTGGTGAAGGAGCCAGAGTTAGTCCAGTCTTAGACCAGGTCCAGACTCATGGAGGTTAGTGTTTGGTGAAGGAGCCAGAGTTAGTCCAGTCTTAGACCAGGTCCAGACTCATGGAGGTTAGTGTTTGGTGAAGGAGCCAGAGTTAGTCCAGTTTTAGACCAGGTCCAGACTCATGGAGGTTAGTTTTTGGTGAAGGAGCCAGAGTTAGTCCAGTCTTAGACCAGGTCCAGACTCATGGAGGTCAGTGTTTGGTGAAGGAGCCAGAGTTAGTCCAGTCTTAGACCAGGTCCAGACTCATGGAGGTCAGGCCTGAGGCTACTGTTTTTACTAACTCCAGTCTTAGATCAGGTCCAGACTCATGGAGGTCCAATCTCCTTTTCGCTTTCTCTTTCGGGCTCCTCGGTCTTAGACCAGGTCCAGACTCATGGAGGTTAGTGTTTGGTGAATGAGCCAGAGTCTGTCCAGTCTTAGACCAGGTCCAGACTAAGGCAAGGCAAGAAAAGGCAATTTAATTTAAATAGCACAACAATCCAGGTTTTGCTGCATTGTGCAGCACTCTCTATTTGAGTGCTCTCTAGGCACGAGCAGAAGGCCTGTCCAAGATGTTCTCAGAGTCCGAGGAGGTTCATAAGGAACTAGCATGTCAGAAATATATTCTGGTGCTAAACCATTAAGAGACTTGTAAACCAGCAGTGCTGTTTTAAAGTCTGTTCTCTGAGCAACAGGAAGCCAGGGCAGATATTTTAAAACTGGCGTAATGTAGTTGTACTTCCTGGTTTTGGTTAGAACCCGAGCAGTCGCGTTCTGAATAAGCTGCAGCTGTCTTAACCCTCGTTTTGAGAGACCAGTGAGCAGGCCGTTACAGTAATCTAACCTGCTGGAGATAAAAGCATGGATAAGTTTCTCTAAGTCTGGTTGAGACATCATCCCTTTGACTCTGGAAATGTTTTTAAGGTGATAAAATGCAGATGATGTAATTGAATTAATGTGACTGTGGAAATTCAAGTCGAGTCGAGTTCGAGTCCATGATGACCCCTAGAATTCTAACCTGATTTTTAGATTTGATCTCTTGCGAGATGACACCGTCCAGTGGCAGACACTTTCTCTTGGTTTCTGTGGCCCAAAGATGATTAGTTCAGTCTTGTCTCTGTTCAGTTGGAGGAAATTATTTTGCATCCACACGTCAATCTGTTCGTTGCAGTGACACAGTGAATGGTTTGGTCCATTTTCACCTGCTGTGAGTGAAATGTAAATCTGAGTGTCATCTGCATAATTATGGTAGGATACACCACAGCTGCGTATTAACTGGCCTAAAGGAAGCATGTAAAGATTGAATAATAGAGGTTCCAAGATAGACCCCTGTGGAATCCCACATGTCAGGGCCATTTGGTCTGATACACAGTTACCAACCGAAACAAAGTACTTCCTGTCTCTAAGATAGGACTAAAACTATTTAAGGGCAGTTTCAGAGATACCTATCCATTCCTCTAATCTTTGTAACAGGATTTTATGGTCCACTGTATCAAACGCAGCACTCAAGTCCAACAGAACTAAGACAGAGACTTTGCCCAGTGTTCATACGGATGTCATTTGTGACTTTGATAAGTGCAGTCTCAGTCTGTGATGGGGCCTGAATCCTGACTGAAAAGGATCAAAGGAGTTGTTAAGTAATAGAAAGTCATTAAGTTGCTGATATACAACTTTTTCAATGACTTTCCCTAAAAATGGCAGGTTTGATATGGGCCGATAGTTGTTGAGCGCTGTAGCATCTAGACTGCTCTTCTTTAGGAGAAGCTTAATGACAGCAGTTTTTAAGGCCCTTGGAAATGTTTCATACTGTAAGGAGGTTAGTGTTTGGTGAAGGAGCCAGAGTTAGTCCAGTCTTAGACCAAGTCCAGACTAATGGAGGTCAGTGTTTGGTGAAGGAGACAGAGTTAGTCCAGTCTTTGACCAAGTCCAGGTTCTAGAGTATAAAATGACTTTCTGACTTTTCAATCCAAACAACAGACAAATATCTTTTTATATATTTTAATAAATATATTTTTAATATATATATTTTAAATATATTTACATGTACAAGGCACATATGGATGTAATATTTTGGTACGATTGTGATAGCCTCAGATATTTTTCATACCTGTTCTATCCTAGATGGTCACATGTCCTCTATCACATAACCTCCATCTCTCCTTTTTTAATTGCTACAGCAGAGTCCCCCACTCACCCATGTAGTCCAATATTGTACTCAGGGCTGCTCAACACGTCGATCGCAATTGACCGGTATCTTAATAAAGAACTTTTACTATTTCCCTTCAACAGAGTGACTCAGACATTTCTTGACTGCAATTTTTCTGACGCTTAGGTCAAACAAGCGGCGCTAAGTGCAGCAAAACTAAGCGACTTACCTCCATTTGTGGTCTTGGTTGGTCTTGACACCCAAGACCGAGACAAGACAGAGTTAAAATGAGTTTGACATCAACACAAGACCAAGAACTTTACTAAATAGTCTGATCAATCTCAAGTACTTCAACACTAGTCATTGTCATGGATAAGGGTGGGCTCATTAGCAAATCAACAATGAGCATGTTCACATTGAGCTGAGATGTCACCTCACTTAGAAAAGCTCCATCTTAATTGTATATTTGTGAATGTGATAAAAGTAAGTCAGTATACATCCAACAATGTTCAAGACTCGTAAAAGAGACTCAGGTAAATCCTGCTGTAAACCAACTGTGGTCTTTTTAATGGACCTGCTTGCCTGGTTAGAGCTGATTTCGGGGCCACTCTCGTCACTTTTTCCCTCAGGAGAAGTCTGGCTCTGTCACTCTCCATTTTTCCAGACCTCTGCTGCATTGATTCTACTAGCCTTGCTTGCTTTCATCTTCTTTCTTTGCTGCAGAAGTAAGGCATTTGGAAAAGTCGTCTTCTTCCATACTCCAGTATTAATATAAATACAATCACTGCCTCACATTTTTCTCCTCTGCTTCTTTGTCTTTCTCCTGCTTCTCCTGAAAATTGATATTGCTGATGTGATGTGAATTTCATCATTGTTCTTTTGTGCCTTTGGGCTTTCTTGCCTGACCTAGCAGTTTTTTTTTGTCCCATATCAAGTTGTCTGGAAGCCTGGCCCCTTTCGCCCATCTGTCTCTGTCGCCCTCACTCTGTTAATCCAGTCTTCTTTCTTCATTCTCATTGCTTCTCTGCATTCAGCTCTTAATCTATACTTCCACAGAGACGGAAGGGGAAAAAACACTTTAAAGCCACTGTATGTGACAGTTTAACTCATTTGTAACACATAAATGGTAAAAGAATTTACAATAGAATTAAAGTTGCATGTCAAAGTGTCTGGACTTCACAGCACACTGAAATACATTGTGAAAAGGGCTATAAAAGTGTTTTGACCTTGTATTATCAATAGGCAGGGGAATGAAGGTTTTTTAATATTTTTCAAGTGCTCAGATTTCATTATTTCTGAGGACTCTTGTGAGCAGCCGGTAACTTTATACTATGCTTGACTACCTCCTTTTCTCCTTCTCTCTTTCTCATTTCTTCGTCTCTTCATTCTGCCATTAGTTCAATCTCTTTATTGGCACTAATGTCACAGTGCCGCACAAATTCTCTTTCAAACACTGATCAACAAATCTCACCGTTTTTCTTTCTACCTTCTACAAAATGCTACGGCTGGTGTGAACAGACAATGTCCAGCTGTCGTCTAATCCCCCCCCACCCTCCCAACACCTCCACCAACATCTGTCATGTCGAGTCAGGCTTAAGCATGGCGTTAAGGGGGCGGTGCTGGGGTCAAACTGATCTCTGAGTAGAAACTAATGACTTCCTGTGTCCTTTCTCTCCCTCCGTTCCCTGACTTTCTCATTGTACTCTTCTGTGTCTTGATACAGCTCTCAGAGGATGCTGGGAAAGATGGTACACTCAATGGCTCTCTGTTACAGACAATCTGCTTTCCAGCCATATTATCACAATACTTACCACAGCAGACAGTAAGAAAGGGTATAAAAATGAGTGAGGAGCTGGACCAAGTGTTTAAAGCAGAAATAAGTAAAATTTTTACCTTCATAAATAGTTTTTTAAGTTCTTACAATGGTTAATTGAGTTGTAGCGGTGTGTTTGATGCGTGTACTATCCCCCTCTGGTGCATCTAAGCTGAAAACAGCACTTGCAAGTGCGAGCTGACATCAACCCGATGCAAGTCTCTGGTCATGTTCACGCGAGAGTGACAAATTGCTTTACAGTAATTCCATACACAAGTAGAGCCCTCCCGCAGTATGATGAGCATATGATCTCACTAAGATCATATCAAAATGGGATACACTTTATTTCATCATCAGTCACCAAAGACCAGATAAGAAAACCCTTTTTCCGAAGATAGACCGAGAGAGAGCTTGTTTGCAGAATGGTGTCAGATCAAACAAAGTGAAGGACTAAAAAAAGATTCCGACGTGAATTCATAACGCTATGGAATTTAGCAAACCATGTCTTTAATACCACAAAAAAGTTCAAAAGACAGAAATAAGTTGTTTGAAACGTATATATCGAGAAGCAAGTCGGCGTCTGTTTTGCTTCCTATTTTTTTGCGAAGCCTAAGTCTTGCCAACACCTGGCCCATCTGGTCCTTTTGGTACGGAATGGACTTTTTTTACGATGACGCTTTCAAAGTGCATTTGCCTTATCTGTGGTGCCAGAAGTTTCCTGGTTCACTTTGTTGGGGCTGCCATAGCAATATTACCTGGAAACGTAATGACAAAATTGTACATTCGGGCTCCTGCTGCCAGAAGTTTCCTGGTTCACTTTGTTGGGGCTGCCATAGCAATATTACCTGGAAACTGTGCAGCACTCTCTATTTGAGTGCTGTAAAAGCGCATAAATCCTGTGATCTCTTGCGAGATGACACCGTCCCAGTGGCAAGTACTTGCATTGGAGGTTTAAGGTCAACAAAGGGAACTTTGTCAGTGAGATAAGCATGATTATACTCATCTCCTCACACAGAACCATTAAAAGGATTTTGAGAATATATATTTTTGGGCTAAAAGTTACACGGTGTTGCTTTAAGCCGAAGCAGAAATGCTTGTACCAGACTATAGCTTAACAGCTACTGTAATTTCAACCTGTAGTCCTATATTGTACTCAGGGATGCTCAACAAGTCGATCGCAATTGACCGGTAGATCGCGAGGTAGTTTTGGTAGATCGCATGACATAAAAAAAAAAAATAGCCAATCATCCATTAAATTTCTTGATTGACATACAGGGCAGCCAGTCAGATGAAATCTGAATTTTTCTGACGCTTAGGTCAAACAACGGCGCTAAGTGCAGCAAAACGCTTAAGCGACTTACCTCCAACTTTTAAACCTCGTTTTTTTTCTCTTAAACTTAAGAAAGGGTATAAAAATGAGTGAGGGAACTGGACCAAGTAAGAAGACAAAAACTTATCGCTTTCATACGGAATGGTTTTTTACGATGACGTTTTCAAAGTGCATTTGCCTTATCTGTCAGCAGCTACTGTCCGGACTATGCATCCCTGGCTGATTCAATTCAGTGCAAGACATCAGCGTAAACTCAGGTAATGACAAAAATTGTACATAGTCAGTGCTCATATGCTCATAGCTCATGAGCATACCGCCACTTCTCCGTGCGCCCAGAACATGCTTTTAGCGTACCGGACATCTGCGCTGCTTCTTTCCAGAGCGCCCTTCACAATGCACGATTCCTAATTAGTCCCACTGAGAGCAGAGACTACATTACCCATACACCCCTGAGTTTTACAAGTGAAAAGCGCATGCCTCGCTTTTGCCGCTGTCAGTGTCAACAACTCAACGTGACCAGAGAGGGGGTGTGAAACTTGCACACTCGGCTCGGTAAAAATCCAAATACAGTGAACAACACTTAATATACTCTCCTGGCTTCAGGCTCTGAGCACTAAAAGAACACGGTCAGAATCAGATGACTCGCTGGCTGACACCCCAGCTGCTGTTCTATGGTTATGTTATGTTAAAAAATTCAATTCAATTCAATACCCTTTTGCACATTTTATTTATGTTTAGTAGCTCTTTTTAGCTCAAGCAAATCCACAAACTAATAAAAGGTAGTCTGTTGACTGCTGTATATAAAACCCCTTCAATATAGTTGTTGTTATCTCAGGGGATGAGGGGAGTCATCAAAAAATATATAGGCTATAATAGAGTACTGGCACCTCTTTTGGTCCACTTTAAAGCACTGTACATAGTTAATTATGCTGTGTTGTGCAGTATTATGGTTTGCATAATATATTTGTAAATAAATATATGTTTTGCATTTTTGTAGTGGGTAGATCATTTTGACTTGGTCATTTTATAAGTAGCTTGCGTGCTGAAAAAGGTTGAGCACCACTGTTGTACATGTTTTAAGTGGAAGGAAACTGAAGCACCCGGAGGCACGAGTGCTAACCACTCTGCCACCGTGCCACCGTCACAGGTCCATTATTTGCCATCTATTTAAGACAGAAACAATCCGGCCAAGGGTTCTGTCTCAACTCTGTAAATGACTGTGTTTCCTCAGTCGTCTCTTTTCCTCTTGGAGCCACATCTTAAGCTGCAGTGATACATGATCTCCCCATTTGTCTGTCTGGCTAATCATGTGGCTCATTCACGTGGAGATGGCAGCTATCCACAAGACGACCCGCGAAGAGCGTCCCACTCATTTCCATGACTCATTCCTAATCAATCTCTTGAAAACTTCTCTTAAAGCTGCAATTTTTTCATTGGGATCTTTCTCTTCATTTTTATTCTTGCTCTGGCTCCATTCCTCTGGCTTAAAAATCACACTGGACCTGCCAGTTCCTGAAGCCATTCAGCTACATCTTATGTCTGCCTCCAAGTCCCAGCTTGGAGGGGGTGAAGTGGAGGACAACACGTTACATTTGAGTTAACAGGCAGCTCCGGCAGGACAAATGGCCACAAGCGTCTCTGTGCTGAGCAGCCTGCGATCGCTTAAGCAGACTTAGGCCACACGAAGCCAGTGCATCCCCTATCCAATCTTGAGACGGCGTCGTCTCAAGAAAATATCTGCGTACACACGACCGGCTGAAAACGATGTAGTATATATGCCCGACCAGTATGGGGCGCTGTAATTCTGCCACAGACATACACTATACACGGAGAAGAAGACTTTGAGCATGCGCATAACCTTGCGCGCTGCAGAAGAAGACGAAGACCTAAATATTTATTTTCTAATAAAAACAAGTTCTCAAATTGTTGCAGTCATATATTTAGAGTGTAGTAATTGGTGCCCTCATGTTTGTTGTTTGCTCTTCAATATACGGACTGAGTTCTGAGTGCTTTGGACATGCGGAAATTCTCTCTCCATTCATTTTCTCCTGGTTGCTCTCCTGGTTCTCTTTCGCGGTGGATCTAAGAGCATGTGGCGTATGGTGTTGTCCATTATCGCTTGTTGCTCACCACAACTGCATAGAAGCAATAGATTTTGCTGTAATAAAGCTAGTAGGCTTAGTAGCTTCTGCAGCACGAACTCAATCATGTAGTCCGCCATTATTGTTGTTGCTGTTACCGTGTGTGAGGCCGACACGTGATGCGATGACATCATCGTTTTCACAAAATATACGGATTGGCTGTACACACGACACCGCAAGGGTGTCGCAAAGGTGTTGTCGAAAGATTTATCCACTTTAGAACCCTGTTTCAAAAAATAGCGGATTCAGTCTCCCAAAACACCGGATCCGTGTGGACGAAAGGCCAATACGATACAAAATGTATATGGATACAGTGATTTTTGTCTCCGTGTGGACAGCCCCTCAAACAATGAATGACTGGTGACAACATTGAAATGATACCACAGTGGATACTGGTTAGCCAGCTGTGAGGGCTTGCTGGAAGTGCTGTTACTGTCTCCTGCCTGCCACTGCAGCAAGCTGCCATTAGCACGTCATGAAATATGCTGCACCGCTTCTAATGGAGCGGAATGAGGAGTGTAGAGAGCCTGCTGAGTCACAAATGACATCTCCCATGCCCATGCACGCATTTTAAGTGAAATACAGCACCTTTGTGCAGATTCAACACTGGCACAATGTGTGAGTGTGTGGCCCTGGCAATGAGTCCAACAGGGCGCAGCTGTCCCATGTGTGTGCCACAACTGTCAGAAAAAGACTAACCCTGTGCAATGGTGAATGTAAATATGTAAAATATATACATTTTAGGAAATGAAAATGGATATGAATTTAATATTATAAATATTAGTACACTTCATGTCCTTTTAAGAATATTTTATGAGAAAAAGTTGACAATCTAGAATGTGTAGTGTCTTATTTTTGACATTATGTGTTATTTTTCTATATACTTATTTTGTCTTAATTAGTATTAATTATGTGCCTTATTAGTTTATGCCTTTGTATTTATTTATATAATCAAGAATGGTTTGATACATTTAACATTTTAGTAATGGAAAAGATAAAACATGATGTCAGAGTATATGGTTTTGAACATAATTAGTTTAATACACACACATAGTGTACTGTATAAGGGAAGATCTGGTACAGTCAAAGACAGAGGTACCAGGCACTGGGAGACACCTTTTATATGGGGCAAAGATCAGTTTCCACTTGAAGGAGGCGGGTCTTTCTCCCCCATGCAGTTCTCATAAATCTGTAACACGACAAGAGCTCTGTGTGCAGCTCAGGACTACGGCTGGGAGAGCGGCTCGGGTCGATGTTGTTGTTACAGTAAAGACTCTATTGGCATTGAAACTTGTTGGCTGCTCATTAGTTTTATTGCTAAGGTGTTCTAAAGGCTAGGAGATCAGTCCAAGACACGACAAATGACAATCAGATTGGATTAGAGAGAGATAAATAGCCAAGTCCAAATTTGCACAGCTTTGTCAAATGGTTATTGTATTTTGTATTTACTTGCTTCCTCTTGCCAAAATAGCCAACTTAACCTCTCTTTCCGGACACAAACACTTTTTTTTGTGTACCCATCCCATCCACCTCTCTGTCTGCCCCAGTTGTGAATGTGTGTGAATGGAAGCATGACGTAAAAGAAGAAGGGTACAAAAAAGTACTATATAAATGCATGCCATTTACCATCTGCCCTCCTGTGTATTAAAAATGATATTGCTGGACAAAATGTAGAAAATGTGGTATGTCTAAAACATTTTTTATATATGCTTTTTACATTTATATTTAAACAAATGTACGGCAGACAAGACAAAAAATGTAATGAAATAGTTTTAGAGTAACTATCCATTGGCGTCACATAAATGGGAATTAAGAGATATTATGATCACAAGGAGGTGTTAGGTAATTGGACTTTCATCATCTTTTTTTTAAGAGGAAAGTACTCAAGGAGACTAATAGCCACATTTTTCACAATAAAGACCAGCCGGCAGGATAATTAGAGCTAAGAGTCAACACAAATATCAGGTGAGCAGGAAACACATTACCATAAAAATTACAGTCCTCCACAGATGCTTATAAATAATAACTCCAATGATATTCCTTTTATATAGCCCAGTTAGAAGTAAGCAGAAGTCAGTGTGCTAAAAATTAATAGAAAAACACAAACACAGTGCTTTTTCAGAGAAAACACAACATGCATTCAAATTCTACTCACTACCAGAAGGCTAAAAAAAAAAAAACACAGAGAAAGAAAATACTAGTAGATGTTGTTTGATGCACAAAGGCCTGGACCGTTTACACTACTGAGGAACATACAGTAAATGACCCATATTAGAAGGAATGCATTTATATCCAGTTTTGGTTAACAATATTGCCTGAATTGTATTTGCTATATCATTTTGTTCCACTTCACATGATTTGAAATCACTCCTGCAGGCAGTTCCTCTGGCCCCTTTTTAATAAGTTTGTCCTGTGTGAGGAAGCTATAGGACCAGGAGAGAACTCATCCAGCACAGAAAGAACATCCACAAAAACAGATAAAAAAACAAAACATAAATTATAGCCTAATGGAGCTCAAACCCACAGTTTTGACTGTTGCTAACCATTCTACCACTGTGCTGCCCAACAGGAAAACCAATTAACACAAATACAGTATATACAGTGCCTTGCAAAAGTATTCGGCCACCTTGAACTTTGCGACCTTTTGCCACATTTCTGGCTTCAAACATAAAGATATGAAACTGTAATATTTTGTGAAGAATCAACAACAAGTGGGACACAATCATGAAGTGGAACAAAATTTATTGGATATTTCAAACTTTTTTAAGAAATTAAAAACTGAAAAATTGGGCGTGCAAAATTATTCAGCCCCCTTAACTTAATACTTTGTAGCGCCACCTTTTGCTGCGATTAGAGCTGTAAGTCGCTTGGGGTATGTCTCTATCAGTTTTGCACATCGAGAGACTGAAATTTTTGCCCATTCCTCCTTGCAAAACAGCTCGAGCTCAGTGAGGTTGGATGGAGAGCATTTGTGAACGTCTCGGGTTACTTGACTGTAACCCTGTTCCCTTAAAATGCGGGAACGAGATGATGCGTAGCATTACGCTATGGGGAACATTCTATGTGTGACCGGTTGTGAAGCACGTGTGTCAAACACGCCAAGAATTGGCTTATAATACCTCGGTTGGTGACGCAGCTCATCACCGGCAGCTGTGTGATTGCGCGCACCTGAACAGAGGGTATAAGAACACATGACGCGGGAGCATCTTCAGGTCAACTTTGTCTGAAGAGCGCCCGGACTCGCCCAGTGCGGCATTGCAGCGCAGCATCTCGTTCCCGCTTTTTAAGGGAACAGGGTTACAGTCAAGTAACCCGAGACGTTCCCTATCAAAAGCTACACTTGATGCTGCGTAGCATTACGCTATGGGGACAAGAATACCAACGCCGCCGTACTGTAAGTGTCTGGACCCCTCGGGATGTGAAGTGTGCACAAACACAAAAGAGGTCTCAAACACAATTTTGGGATGATGCCTCAAGGACATGCGAGCCCGGAGTAGCATGAACATCCAAGCTATAGAATCTGATGAATGTGTGCGGGGAGGACCAGCCTGCCGCATCACAAACTTGCTGCAGCGGGGCACCTTTGGCTAGAGCTGTTGAAGCTGCAACCCCTCTAGTAGAATGAGCCCTCACACCTATGGGCGAAGTTTGACCAGCGCGTCATTGGCCAGGGCAATGGCATCCTCACCCAACGTGATATAGTTTGTCTGGTAGCTGCAACCCCAGCTTGCAGCCCCCGTCATATAAACAGCTGTTCGACTTACGCCACTGGCTAGTGCGGTCATAAGTCTGGAGGGCACGTCTGGACACAGTAAGTGAAGTCTCTCCTGCTCCGGTGTTGTAAATGGCGGAGGACAGAAGGCTTCAAGAATGACCGGATTTAAGGTCGAGAATGGAACTTTTGGAAGATAGTTAGGGTGAGGATGCAAAATGGCTTTGACCAGCCCGGGAGCAAAGTCTAGGCAGGAGGGCGAAACTGACAGAGCCTGCAAATCTCCAACCCTCTTGAGAGTGGTAATGGCCACCAGAAGAACCATCTTTAGAGTCAGAAACTTGACAGACGCTGACTCTAGTGGTTCAAAAGGAGTGCTTACTAAGCCCTCCAGCACTATAGCTAGGTCCCAGGAAGGAACTCTAGCTCTAGTTTGGGGTCTCAACCGCTTGGCACCTCGAATGAAGCGGGCAACTAGAGGGTGTCTCCCTATCAAGACCCCGTCAATCAGGGCGTGGCAAGCCGAAATGGCGGCCACAAAAACCCTGGATCATTGCCTTGTTGGAAGACAAATCTCTGTCCTAGTCTCAGGTCTTTTGCAGACTCCATCAGGTTTTCTTCCAGAATGGTCCTGTATTGGGCTCCATCCATCGTCCCATCAATTTTAACCATCTTCCCTGTCCCTGCTGAGGAAAAGCAGGCCCAAACCATGATGCTGCCACCACCATGTTTGACAGTGGGGATGGTGTGTTCAGGGTGATGAGCTGTGTTGCTTTTACGTCAAACATAACGTTTTGCATTGTTGCCAAAATGTTCAATTTTGGTTTCATCTGACCAGAGAACCTTCTTCCACATGTTTGGTGTGTCTCTCAGGTGGCTTGTGGCAAACTTTAAATGACACTTTTTAAGGATATCTTTAAGAAATGTCTTTCTTCTTGCCACTCTTCCATAAAGGCCAGATTTGTGCAGTAGACGACTGATTGTTGTCCTATGGACAGAGTCTCCCACCTCAGCTGTAGATCCCTGCAGTTCATCCAGAGTGACCATGGGCCTTTTGGCTGCATCTCTGATCAGTCTTCTCCTTGTATGAGCTGAAAGTTTAGAGGGACGGCCAGGTCTTGGTAGATTTGCAGTGGTCTGAAACTCCTTCCATTTCAATATTATTGCTTGCACAGTGCTCCTTGGGATGTTTAAAGCTTGGGAAATCTTTTTGTGTCCAAATCCGGCTTTAAATTTCTCCCACAGTATCTCGGACCTGCCTGGTGTGTTCCTTGTTCTTCATGATGCTCTCTGCGCTTTAAACGGACCTCTGAGACTATCACAGTGCAGGTGCATTTATACGAGACTTGATTACACACAGGTGGATTCCATTTATCACCATTAGTCATTTAGGTCAACATTGGATCATTCAGAGATCCTCACTGAACTTCTGGAGAGAGTTTGCTGCACTGAAAGTAAAGGGGCTGAATAATTTTGCACGCCCAATTTTTCAGTTTTTTATTTGTTAAAAAAGTTTGAAATATCCAATAAATTTCATTCCACTGATTGTGTCCCACTTGTTGTTGATTCTTCACAAAAAATTACAGTTTCATATCTTTATGTTTGAAGCCTAAAATGTGGCAAAATGTCGCAAAGTTCAAGGGGGCCGAATACTTTTGCAAGGCACTGTATTTATATTTAATTTAGAAAAGACAAGGTTAAATTCTGAATGAGATAATTTAATAAACATGTTTTTTAGGAATACCTACAATTTTAAATAATAATAATGATGCAAAACTGAGCCATGTTGTGCATCAAAGGGTTAGTCATTACAAGGCAACTTATCTGTCTCGAAGTATGTGTCAAATATGACTGGCAGCTTGTTGAGCAAAAACAAACAAGTTCATCTCATGTTACATTACTTTTAACCGACAATTGAGTTTGTGTTAAATCCAAATTATTCTGGTCAAAAAATAAATAAAAGCTATAGACGACGGTCTTTTCCAATTATCTACTGTTTAATTTTCAAATGTATCAAATGAAACTGGACTCTATAGTTTGACTTACTTTACCTGCCCAACACAAGCCAATCAAACCTAAACTAATATTTGATTGAGAACTTGTAATGATGTATATACAAGAGAATAATTGTGTTTTCTCTGCTTCAATATGGTAATGTCATTATCTAATGTGATTCATTACAGCAAACCGTAATAAACCAACATTATTAACATTATTAACATTAACATGAATTATGCCTGAGGTCTCTATCAAAAACTCCTACTGTGCCTAAACCACCTGGAACTATACGTACCTCATGGGAGTTTGTCACACATTGCAGGTCTTCCGGGGTCCAATCAGACACATCAACAACCCAGGTCCAAACTGTGTCCTCTGGGTCATCTGTCCCCATCTCCCATAAACACTGCAGCAGTGACCAGCTGGATATGTCACTTAATAGCTTCACTTGTTTGTGAACAGGGACATTTTTAGCCATTTTTGCTGACCTCAGATTGATGTCTGCACAGTTTCAGAAATGTCACCCTGCATCATACCCCCCACCAACTTTGATTATTCACTTTTGTGGGTTTTAGGAGTTGCACACACTAATTTTCCTAATACAAGTTGCATTATTTATTGTATGTGTCACTGGTAACTTGAGTTCACTAAAATGTCTTGTTTCCGTTCTGGGAAGTTAAGCGCCACATTAGCTTGTTAGATCCGGCAGCTTGTAGCAGAAAGCGAAGTGTTGAGTGGAGAGAAACAGCTGTCTGAATTCCTTGCAGTTTAAGTGCATTGGCCTCCCTAAAACTTTCTTTTCAGGAGGCTCTATTAACTGCCCCTCTGGCCAACCTTGACCTTGGAATGTCAAAAAAAGGAACATCAAGTAAAGGCAATGAGGGATAACACTTGGTAAAACGAGAACAAAGCAAGGTTCATGTCTTCCTAGCACCATTTTGTTTCAATTCGTGTCTCTATCGGCCACTTCATCGACATATCCAAGCACTTTCAGACTTTGGGAACATAAAAATATGAGCATTTTTTAATTAAAAGGACAGACAACATGCAAATATCCAAAAGAAGTGGACCAGAGTCTTGGCTACAGATTGTTCCGCTATCATTTTTTTGTCCCATAAATGTGTGGAAAGGGATTAGCGGAATCTCAAAACTAGGTTGGAGGATGAGTACTGAATTAGAACAGGACCCCTGAGAAGGAAAAGAGGGAAAAAAGACAGAGACGTGGAGTGTGGGACAGAAATAGACGACAGGAAAAGACACCGCTCAGACGGCCGGAAGAGGAAAGACAGAAATAGAGGAGAAAGGGGGGGTCAGATGGAGTTTGGGAGGACGGCGAGATGATGAAGGTGAAGAGGAGGGGGAGCAGAAAAAGGGGGATAAGTTGCAAAGCGTTACATAGCAAATATAGAGCTGAGGTGAGTTATAGCCCTGAGACAGATTTATACAGCACTCTGGTTGAGCATGGGAAACGCTTGTACCACTCACGTTATTACAACTTTACACCAGTTCTGACAAGCCCAGCTCCCAAAAGTAAACTATTATATTTAGTATAAATAGTTAAAACATTACTGTCTAAACACTGTCATATGATAACACATTACTTTTTACCAGAAAAAGCCTCATGTATTTATGTAGTCTCTATACCGATGGTTCCCCAATGTGTAGACCCCTCTTTCTTAGAAACACCAGCAACAGTGTCTGACTCTAACATCTTTTTCGGAGTTTAGATGTCTATCGCTAAATTGCCAATAGCAGTGAAATGGGAAATAATCAACTGACTAAACAGTTGAGTAGTTGCTAAAATGAATGCAAATCACCATGGAGGAAAGGCCAGATCTCTGTTGATACTGACACAACACATGGTCACATTTTCATGGCCACATTCATGCATCAGTATTTTTGAAAAAGAAAACACTATTTCCCTTTTAGAAACACCACTTTGTGTTTTTGTCAGTGCTTTCTTTTGCCATCACAAACCAATTTTCCACTGTGGAAAAAAATAACAGTTAATCTTATCTAGCTCACACCTATTTGCAAACCTGTTTTAAAGTAGACTGAAAAGCAACATACAAGCTTTCCTTTTAGTGTTTCAAGTACAAATTGATAGCACATGGAAAACTGAACAGTAGTCAGGAGTATTTTTTTCTAGAATAAAAGCCAGATGTGAGGCAGCTGTACGATAATGGTCTCAAAGTTTGGGGTATGACTGGGATTAGGCAAGTGTTGTTATCATTGAAGGTTAGAATACAAGTCTCCTGTGAGTGGATCTGGGTCATAAATGAATATGTGAGCGAAGGAGACAGACACGGAAAAGTACATCGAGGCAGTCAAGTTCATTGTGTAAGGTGCATTTGAGCGCACACACAGTGAGTGGCCATCTTCGGCTTTTAAAGCCATTAACTGTTAGTGAAAGACAAGGCCAATGTAGGATACTTTGTTGCAGAGGACATGAAAAATGAACAGTACATGTCATTTTAAGAGCAAGTGGAAGAACTTTGAAGCATTTATCTGGACAGAGGAAAATTATCTGTGCATTTGTGGACTTAACATTACTATTACACACAGTGGTAGCATAAAAGCCTTCCAGACATCACTTAGGGATGTCCAAATTCCCTTTATTTTTGTAGAACCAACAATTCTTCCTGCAATGTTAATGGATTATACTGTACATCTTGACTTAGAAAGCCTAAAGAAACCCCTCTTTAGTTGAAGGTTACTTACTGCAGAGTACAGTGAATTACAAATGAAGTGTGATTCTTGTGTATGAAGTACTTTTAAACAAAAATGTGCGTAAAATCTGGAGGTTGCTTAGAAGTAGCCCAGAAAACCACAATGTAGTTAGATAACACTGTCTT